>OX419721.1:11839015-13072562 GCA_948474765.1 Patella depressa
ACAGAGAACGACCAGGTTAATAGGCAATGCAAGCCAGGTGAAACTTTTTCTTGTTTCTGTTATTTTCGCGAAGTTAAGTGAGGTCAGTATTTTATTTCAAGCAGCCAATCGAAATTCAGGAAATGAATCACACATGTATAGTTTGTTGATATCTCTTGAAGGATACAATTCTTCTCGCTCGTCGTAACGGAAGAATTTTCTTGTATCTCTTGCCAGTTTCCACTAAATCTGTCGAGAATAAAAACAGAATTGAACAGTAGAAGAATTGTTGATATATATGTTGCCATTAGAAGGCTGGTTGCAGGTTTTGGGTTGTATTGATATCACATAGTAAGATTAACTAGTTCCTATAAATCTGTAACTCGACCTCTTAACATTGGGTAAAAAATATCACCTCAGTTTTAAAGAGGCAGCAGTGAGTATAGTTTCAGCATTGGAGAGGGAGAGAGACAGAGAGAGAGAGAGAGAGACAGAGAGAGAGAGAGAGAGAGGTTTATCACCTCAGAACTAACACTAACACAAGTTACCATTAATACATGAGGGGAGAGAGAGAAATAGAGATTTGGAGTATCATATATATTGTAGTCAAATGCAACTTTAAACCTATGAAATAGCAGGGAGAGAGGGAGAGAGTATAGATGTGGTCTAATTTTAGGTATAAATGTATGAGTTATAGAGACAGCAGATGGAAGTGTAGAAGATTTATAGTTACATCAACATCTGGTCCAAGAACTTTCAAAACTCCTAACATATCTACTAGCTAGCTAGAGAGTAACTCACTTCTATATTATCACATACAATCACTGCACAGGTGATATGAAAAACCCTAACACTACAACTCATTTCTATACATGTGTACAACTTCCAGATGGCCCCCTTTTAAACTAACATACTTATCAGTATATGTATCTCCTGTCCCTAATTGTGATATCCCTCAATTTGGAGGCCAGGGGACAACACTGCATGAGGGATCATTTCTGGAATAATAAAATGTTTGCTTGGAAAATGGTATTCATTTTTTTTTTGTACACATTGTTTTTTTTCTTTTAAGTCTAGATGGAATACTTAATAACTGAGGTCTATTCCTAACACCCCCCCCCCCTCCCAGAAATAATGAACCAGACAGAAATACATTTAGAGAAAAATGGGGTTTAACGTCCACTTGACACAAACTAAGACATTTTGGGGACGAACATATGGTTTAATATTATTTCAATAATTAGTTACCGTTTCTGGAAGGAAACCAGAAGACCCGGAGAAAACCCACAAGGTTAGACAGGCGACAATACTGCACTAGAATACCCTTTGTTAAATATTTTTATTCCATTTTTTTCGTATTAATCATGTAGGAAGAAATACATTAAATAAATATTTACCCGCCCCACTCACGATGTAGATATCTGACAGTTGTTTTACTCTGTCAACTCACAATGAATAATTCATACAAAAAGTCAAGTTAAGTGATGTAATGATTTGATTTATAATCTCTGTCATAAACCAAGAAATTTACGCTTGCATTTTATTAACGCCAACATATTTTGTAAATGCTAATACAGTTCTTGTTCACACATGTTACTTATGCCAATATATTTCATGTCCACCTTATATTAATGGATGATGCCAGATTGATAGTATACATTCAAAAAAAAAAGTAGAAAAAATAAAAAAAAAAAAGAAATGTTTGTACAATCCGAAAAACTAGACACTTTTCCTTGCCAGTTGCCATGACATCCTGACTACAGTACAGGATATGATGTAACATGTACTAGTGTCATAGACAATGTTGGGACGATAATATGTGTAAAAGGTTAGAATATTTCTCTACGTTTATAGCCACATGTAAAAAATATCTTCTGTGAATTTGTTCCAGTTGTTTTTATGAAGATCGAGCTGTCGAGATAAAACCGGTTCAGTACATTTGATATTTACAAGTTCACTTGCACATATGTTGCAGTTATCATGCTAAATCCTAAGAGCTGTGTAATCCGAATTCAACCCCCTTTTCTGAAGGTTATCTGGGATTCTTTACAATCTGCAGGCCAAACGCACCTGTACTGATAGCTAGCGTGGATCGGGCGGGTACCCATATCAAATGCGTGTTAATAAATCATGCACCTTTAAATCCGAGAGGTAAAGATTTGATGTTATCAAAATAAACAAACAAGAACCCTGCTGCTTTAAAGGTGAGAAGAGTTTTTATCTGTTGTGTGTTATAAAAATATGATAATGACCGCGAAACAAGCCGAGACAATTTATACGCCAATATGCAATATTGATACAGCCGAATCAATTTGATGATTTTTGTCTGACATTTTGAGTTCTCCTCTACTTCTGGTTATCTATTTCAAAGCTGTTGTTATTTATGGTTACATGCTGCGGTTTTTACCTGAAACCATCTGCCAGGCGGCGGACATTTTTACCTGTGCTGCACAATAACTCTATAAATCTAACTATTGCTTTCAAATATTTCTGATTTTAAGAAAAAAATATGCTGAATTTTTTTTTTTCTTTTTTTAAAAATATCTTCATCTGCCAAACAACAGAATTATTACTTGTGCTATACAGTTACAACATCTACCTCTTAAAATCAACCAAATAAATTTAACTATTTCTTTCATTTATTTTTCACTTTTAAGAAATAATCAGATAGGTTTTTTATTTGAAATTGTACTTTCATCTAAACAAGCATTACGCAAGAGCTAAATCTGTCTATTGTAGGTCTTTCTTTAGGCCTGAAATGTTATCTAAATCATTAGACATTTATTAACTTATCCAGACCATAATCAACTCTCGATGCCAACGCTAGCCTGCGATGTTTACTGGATTAGAACCCCATTTGCTGCTACACTTTCATTCATGATTTAATAATGAAATGAATTATCGTGGCTATGTTTTTAATGAACCAACTTTAGTAATGATGATCAACGCTAGGCCTAAATTTCAATCGCTAAAATCTTGGTTCAAAGTGAATCAATTTGACTAAAATTTTCAGCAAATTCTGTATACATTATCTAGTTTATACATTAGCTCTTTATCTAATCACCCATAATGTATCTTTAAGTGTACTAAAATTTTCAGCAAATTCTGTATACATTATCTAGTGTTTAACTATTATAGTGAGAACTGCCAGCTCTTTAATCTCCCATAATGTATCTTTAAGTGTACACACTGCCATACATGCCATCATGAATACAGTTTGCTAATATCAGTAATCAAAATTCAAATTCAAATCAATAAATAAATGTCTCGATTATTTCATATTTTGCATGAATGGCTACCTAGTTTATCTCGACACGGCACACGATTTAAACTGAAGATGTCAATCTCTATACACGTTACATAATGGTGATTATAACGTTCGTGTAAGGTTTCACTGATGAAAAAAACTTCACTGCATCTACATGTCCGACGTCCACGATATTATCTCATTTTCAACTTTTATCGGCAATTCATCGGCATAATAGTCTACATTTTAACTTGTGCAACAGTCGTTAAAAAAAACTTAAATAGGCCATTTGCAACACTCCCTTGCTAAGTAATGAGAAAAGAGAACAGTTATATTCGCATGTATAAATTTTTTTTTACGGATCCTCACAGAATTAATGTTCATATCAAATATAATGGCTAGCCATATCTCCAATAATTCGCTTAAGAAGATCGAAAAGAAAAAAGTCTTAAAAAATCCAATAAAATAAAATAGAAAAGAAAAAAAATAAATAAAACTCGAAAGCATGGAATTTATATCTTCAGCTTTTTTTGCCAATTTTTCATAATTCACTGCGATGTAATCATGACGCGAAACCGGTTGTGAATGAAGCTGAAAATGACAAGGAAATCAAACTATCATAAATAGCGAAGGGCTGATTAATTAACACCGCGACAATAGTGATTCATCTTCCTGAAATTATATTGCGATATATCTTCATTCCATGTTAAACTGACAGAAAACGTGTTGAATCAATCGAAGGCCAATAACGTGATATTAGTATTTTGTATATGAATTAAATTATCAGTTATTATGGTAATATTACAATATCTGGTTTTCCTTACAATCACGATTGATGAGATTATTAACAATAATATAGTTTTCATTTTTAACTAATGTGAGAGAGAGAGAGAGAGAGAGGGAGGGTTTGACGTGAACTCAACAAAAACTCGAGAGAGAGAGAGAGGGTTTGACGTCCACTCAACACAAACCAGGTCATTTTGGGACTAACAGATGGTTCAATTCTATTTCAAAAATTCACTTGTACATAAAGGTCTTTATCAGTGGGAGGAAACCGGAGGACCTGGAGAAAAACCCAAGAGGTTGGACAAGCGACTCTACCTGAAACAGGGTTTAAATTCCTATGTTACTGCACCTACTGTGCTAATGAAAACAGGCATACAAGTACATGTACGCCAAGAATTGTGAAATGAGGGAATTTTGCCCAGACAGTGGTGCTGTGGCCTACTCTTTGTTCAAATTCAAACTGTCAAGGGTTCTTTTACGTCTGGTGTAGAGTGCTGCGCTTCGACCTCTAGCTGGCCAGATTCCTGGTGTGAGCACCTTCTCAACCTCGTGGGTTTCCTCCAGGCACTCCGGTTTCCTCCCACTGCTAAAGACCCTTAAGCGCAAGCGAATTATTGAAATAAAATTAAACCATATGTTAGTCCCAAAATGACCTAGTTTGTGTCGAGTGGACCTTCAACCCCATTTCTCTCTCTCTCTCTCTTTTACACCTAACCTGGGTTATGAAGTGTGAAATCAGCTTACTCTATAAAGTTCCTACTTAACAGAACAAATGAAAACAACATGTCATACATCATTCAAAATAACTTAAAAGACAAGAAGCAGGAATGATAAGATTAGAATTTGACCTTTGTCTTTGTTCCATGGACCTTAAGATAACAAACTGGAACTGGACAATCAATTTCATGTCCCTCAAACACAGACAATCAATTTTGACTGATAAGAGAGAGAAAAAATTAGGAATAACATCCACTTGACACTAACCAGGGCATTTTGGGACTAACATGGTTTTCAATAATTTGTTTTCACACATTGGTCTTTGTAATTTTGGTCATAAAGGTACTAATACTAGGGGTTAATTGTTTAGGGTTAGAAACCTCTGTGACAGAAACGATTTCATTCCATCGGAACACTTTACTTGCAGGCTAGCAAGACCGCATCTTACCCACTTAGCCACTGTGACGCCCCCTGGATCCCCTCTCCCCTTACATCTCCACTTTGGAGAGAAAGACACATAGTGTTATGTCCACTTGACCCCAACTATGTCATTTTCCGACTAACATCTCGTTCAATTTTATTTGAATAATTCGCTTGGGTGTAGGGGAGAAAACCAGAGGACCCATGACAAACCAACTCCTCTTCAACCTGGGGGAGAAGGAACAATAAATAGAATGTCACGATTAATAATGATGAAATGGAGTTTAACGTCCTACTATTCTAATAATGATAAGCCAACCTCACATCAACTTGGGGGAGTAGGAACAATAAATAGAATGTCATGATTAATAACGATGACAAGAAACAAACCAAGATTTCAAAAGCGCCTGAGCTATAAAATTAACAGCTAATTTTGCCGGTTTTTATCTCGAAGATAGAATTTAATTTGTTTAAAATAGTTGTCTATAAAGCCTCATTTTCCATTCCAGCTGCTTCCATTCTTAACTCCAATTACACCTATCTAGAGTCTGGGTAATTCGATAAATTAATGTAGAATATGTAGCGAGGATGTTACATCTCTAAATCTCTCAGACACTAGAAGTCACAAGAGGATATCTTCAAACCGTTTTTAAATTGTGTTTTATGGCCAGTTCTTCTCAAGTGTTGATGTAAAAATAAAACCTGCACCAAATTGAGAATTCGGGAATAATTATTCCCTGTGCCTTTAACAAAACTATTTTGTGTGCATTTTAGCCATTTAATGATAGAGAGACAGAAATTGGGTTTAACGTCCAATGAACAGAACCTAGGTTATTTTAGGACAGGATGACCCAGGGAAAACCCCCAAGGTTTCAGCCTTTAAGAAAACTGTTTTGAACTGTTGCATTAAGTGTGCGTTTATTACCCATTGAATGATAGAGAAACAGCAACTGAGCAACCTAGGATGACCCAGAGAAAAACCCATGGTTGCAGATGTTCATCTTTGGGATCCATTCCTTAGAGCGAGAGAAAAACACACAAGGTTGGACTGACTTACCTTCATGGGTTTACTCCAGGTCATCCAGTCCCCAAATGACCTCGGTTGTGTTAATTGGCATAACTACTGCAGCTTTTCAAAATAGTCTTCTTAGACCCTACACACACTAAAATTGAACCGTAGTTTGCGTCGAGTGGACATTACACCCCATTTCTCTCTCTTTATTCTGCTCATGTACAGATATTGGTCAGGGTGGGACATATGACATGTCCAACAATTGGATGATGGATGGACGCAACAGAAAATTCAGACCTACATTATTTTATTATACCTCTTAATCACTCCTGTCATTCATAGCTTTTTACAGATTACATTTTGGGCTTCTGAATTCCAAATGGGATTTCATGTCCACTCAAACCCTCATTTCGAGGCTAACATATGGAGCTTGTTTATATTCAATAAACATATCTTTCGCAGTGGGATTGAACCAGGTGATCCAAGGAAAACCCACGAGGTTGGGCAGAAGGCAACCGCACTCCTTTTCCCTTATATCTGTTTAAATTTAATATTTGACAACTCATGCATTTTGTATCTATCTTTCTAAAGAAAAAGTAGCCAATGTCATTAAGATTTGCTCAACACGGACTTTCTATTCAAACATTTACATTGAAATGAATTTTACACTTTATATACAGTGTATCTTTTGACGGTAAGCAGTGAAAAGGTGCAATACACTTCACTTCTGCCCTTTTATTTATCAGCAGTAATAGGAAGTTTGATCTGCTGTTAACCCAAACACCCAACCCAATTTAATCGAGCATTTTGCGAACAAAACACCAAATTGACTTAACTCCATTTAAAGTATTAACTTAAAACGAAAAATTTACCGAAGCATGAATATTAGAAAGGGTCTAGTGACAACGACAGTGTATCAGATGTCTGGTAAGTTAACGGAGACCCCTTAAAACCATCCCCCAGTCAATCAATGGTCTTAAGTTGTCGCCTGTTGTAAGCCCTGGTACATGGCCTATTAAACTCACTGTTGAAATTTCATTGAATTCTATCTGTGGAGATCTGTAGCTGATATATCTATGTAGTATTAATATTGTCAAGCTTGGGTAGACTATATTGACGGCCAACTATATAAATAACAAAGTATTTAATGGGCCCTCTCGGCATGAAGAGTCACTCGATCCCCATTAATATGTCAAGTCGAAGAACATGGAAACATTTTTGTGGTTGTTTTTATTTTCAATCGTGTGACTAAATTGAGCCATTCATGAAATATTCAGTATAAAGAATAAGTGTTTTATATAGTTTGTTAAAGTGACAACCACTCAAGATAAGTCTTCGAGACAAGTCTTCTTTTATTCATAACAAAACAATTTGACTATATTACACTTACCCTCATAATTCATTCACGCTCAACACTTAAAAAAGTTTACTTTTATGTACCGAATTTCCCAAATAAATAAAAGAAATGGGGTTTAACGGTCCGACTGGACTAATGAAGACGGGCATACACCATACAGTGTGCTATGAGGGAAATTTTGTCCTACTCTTATAGCCTACTCTTATTTCGTATTCCATCAGACAAGGGATCTTATAAGTGCATGCCAATGTGTACACGGGACCTCAATTTTCTGTCCCATCCGAATGACTAGACAATTGTCCTTATAAGGCCTTCCGTCCTGCACCACTGAGTTTGGACAGGTGACCCTACTTCTTGTCACTTACAACCTGACTCAATGACAGACCTTATGGTGCAGCGCGCACGCATTAACCCTTCGGCCATCTGACCCTCCTGATTTCTAATAACTTTCATGAAACTGAAAATCCACTGGTTGTTCAGCCTCAACTTTTATTCAAAATTTAGTTTTAACAGAAATAATTAAATGTCAAACTTTTATTCATGGGTGAATATATCAAGATATTGTCATCAAGTTATTCTTTTACGTAATTTGCAGGTGTTTGACAAATATGATTGACTTGAAGTTAGACATTTACTGTCTTAATTTATCAAATACATATACAAATAAAAAATATAACTATCAATTAGCTGTATCGCCACTGTCAGGGCAAAATTTCACATATAGCACACTGCATGGCATAAACACTTCTTATTAGCCCAGTTGTTGAAGAACGTACATGTTGGATGTTAAAGTTTATTAGTTATACAGTCAATATGGGAATATTGTATTAATTCACCATACACTGTACTTTAATATCCAATTGGGCAGATCTGAGGTCAGACTTTTGCCAATTCCTACGAACATGTCCAGTATATATACAGACAAAAGCGAATCCGTGCATTTAACCAGTTTTTATGGTATATGTAAAAGTGTGGTGATATTATAGAAGTCCTGAGGCGTTGTTAAATATAAGTAAATAGTGAGTCAAACAAACTTCCACTTATAAAAATTTACACGCAGAAGTAGTTCAAGATAAACGTGAACATGACTGAATCATTTTAAATAAAACTGAAACTTGACTGAATCATTTTAAATATTGACCTTGTCTTACATGTTAACAGTTTATAGACATCACATGTCTTATTAATCTTTTTACAAAATTACCTGAAATGAGGTTTAACATCCTACTGTTCTGCTCTGACTGCACATACACCATAAGTCTGCTATGAGGGAAATTTTGCCAGCACAGCGGCACTATGGCCTACCTTTATACTGAATTATGACTGCCATGGGATCTTTAACATGCACTGCGCACTCCAATGTATACACAGGACCTCAGTTTTTTGTCCCATCCCAACGACTTGACAGCTGTCATAGTAGATTGGTATTAAGTTTTGACTATTTTAATACACTGACCCACTATCAAAAGTTATCTCTTCTGAATCAACCATCAGCTCCCAACCCCACTCCAATGTTTCCATACAAATTTAAAACATGAACCAAACGAGAGTTTACTATTTTTTGGTTTTATCATCATAGTAAATTAGTATTATTGCTAAGAAGTTTTGGCTATATTTAATACACTGACCCACTAGCAAGGGTTATCTCCATAGATAACGAACATTCTCACTAACATACGATGATTGGATGGGGAGATAACTCCCACATCGTATAACAAGCCACGATTTGTCATTCATAAGGTATTTATTGAAAAGTTTCCAAGATTCGTCTTGGACTGTAATTGAAGTTGGCTTTCAGGTAACACGGTGAAAGCTGAAATCAGAGAAACTTGGAACTGATAAGGCCCCCAAAAAACGTTGACTAATCTCTCGGCCATCTTTAACAGGTGAAGATATTTTTGTTGAACAACAACCGATGATTTTATCCGCGCGAGTAAATAATAATCTGATATCATGTAATCTTGAAAGACAATAGACCTGAATGCCATCTTGCCAAAAAATCAGCATATTTCAAGATTATTTGGAACGGAATTGAAATGTTAGATAGATAAATATTTTTTAACTGTCACTGGATTATTCTAAAAACTCCAGGTCTATTTTTCTTCACTTGAGCAAAGATAGAGAAATTAAATTCTTTTTCTAATTCTAGAAATCTGTGATATATCAGCAATTCCATATCCTAATACTACACCCTGATGTCTTATACATGTACCTCTTCCAACTTTATGATGGTTCTGAAAAAACTCCACTGAAACTTAAGAAAAGAGAAAGAGAAAAACTATGGAAGCGGGTGAGTGAGACACTACTATATGTATCTTTATCTTAATAATTTGCTCTTGCTTGTGTGCAGGAGTCTTTACCAGTGGGGTAAAACTGGACACCTAATAGAAACCCCACCTGGTTAGACAGTAAACCCTAATCCTTGTCGAACGTGGTCTTTGCATCATGAGGTCTGTCATTGAGTCAACTGATTTCCCGGTTGTACGTGACAAGGATTTGGGTCGCCTGTCCAACCTTGTGGATTTTCTCCAGGTCCTCCTGTTTCCTCCCACTGCTAAAGACCCCTATGTGCAAGCGAATTATTGAAATAAAATAGAAATGTTTTGCCTGAAATGACCTAGTTTGTGTGGATTCTCTCTCCTCTCGCTCTCTCTAAATACAAGTTTGTGCTACTTGACTCAATGACAGACCTTCAGATCTGAAAAGCCATAATAATCACCAACAAGAGCAAAAGCGGATTCAATGAGGGGCTTCAACTAGTAAGGCAGTCTTGGTGGTTAAAGTTTCTCGTTGAAGATGATTTTTTTTTACGTTGTATATTTTAAGCAGTTAAGACAGAAACTATTACAATATATCATGGCATATCTACAAGTCTTTTATAAATAATAATATACATGGTTCGTAATCTCAGGTTCGACACCTGTTTTAACACGCGGCTTATCGGTTACCATAGTATGAAACAATAAAATATAATACCACACAAAAACAGTCAGCAGTCGTAAAGTTTTACGTAATTGTCTGAGGTATAATAGAACAAATAAACAACTTTATTAATTTACAGCTTCACTATAATGCTCCGTCTTCATTTGCCCATTCAGAGTTCAAAAGTAGGATTTCATTTCATATTCAATGGTCAGAACCATTGACTCTTGTGTCAATGACAGACCTGGGACGTTATTTACAAAATTTTAAACTAAAGTATTTTAAGAGAGAGAGAGAGAGAAAGAGAGAGAGAGAGAGAGAGAAATGGGGTTTAACCTCCATTTGACACAAACTAGGTCATTTCGCAACTAGGGGAGTATAGAAAAACTACATTTCTCAATGAAAACAAATCCATTGAAAAATATAGAATATATAAATATATATCTATACCTTCTGGTTTTGATTGACTCAGCGATATTAAAATTACATACGTTAATAATTCTATATGAAACTACTGATATATCCCTATATTCTACTGGGTTTTTTATGGGAGGGGGGTATAGAAAAACACAAATCCACGGAAAATATAGAAGGAAAGTTTATATCTTTATCTTGCCTTACGATGGGCTCAGCGATAAATTAGTAAGTATCAACTATTCTATCTATATACATGTATACCATGTCAAGTTTGTTTATATCCCAGGCTTATCATATATACACTTAACGATAGGTAGCAATGGCTTACTAACGTTCATATCATTAGAATCCATAAACCCTGTTTTGGCAGATACGTACTCATATATTCTGGTGTATGATGAAAAATAAACTGTTTTAAGCTCCGAGATTTACACTATCTATTTAACTAACTAGGTGCTCTCTGCCTAAAAGTAAAATTCAGAAATTTTAGTTCAGCAGCTGATCGCTCATATCTAGCTTGTTAGATATTTTCGGTCGAATATATTATGCCAGTGATCATCTGCCCATGTCCAGCGCATCATTTTTATGAACCAATCGAAGACATTGTTGACATCAAAATGGTTTCCACATGAGTCACATGATCAACGTAATTTACTCGCATAGGCTTTGAGACGATCGCTACATGTGCCCATTTGTGATAAGACGTAAAATCTTGCTGGTAGATTTCAATCGGCTTGATCAGGCGAAAAAATATGCTTGTCTGTCCTAGGACTTAGGGGCGTGAAAAGTTACAGAATGTCTGAAAAATGCCAAACGTAGATCTGCGACTTTAAAATACAAGCGATATACAGAAAACGGGATAAAATATTCATCAGACAAATAGGTGAATATAGGACCCATTCTCACAGAATCCATCTCAATATATACCAAGTTTATTGAACACTTAACACTTTATTCATCCCTTTATCTTCAGACAAAATGTAATTTAATCTAAGTTGTCTCCCTTGAGATCAAAGTGAAAGGTGGAAATGATACAAGTGTGGTCTGAGCTGATTTCAATTGGTCCAAGTTGATTACAAGGAGTCAATAAAGCCATTTAAATTCCGGTACACAGGACAGATCAAAGAGAGTGGAACAATATATCACTAGGGTCCACTACTATTCTAATAAACACACAAATAAAACCATGTTTATTATCATGTAAATACAAAGTTTTTATCATTGATAGTTAGCATGATTAAATATATACATACACTTTATTAATAACTCCTGGTTTCTTCAAATACACATTCTTATTAACATATCCAAGTACAAGCAGTTTAAAGTGGGTTTTTATCTCTTGTGGATGAACTGGCCCAAAAAAATACAAATTTACTACTATAACAAAGTACCATACACATAGTTTAAAGGGAGTTTTTATCTCTTAGAATATTAGCGAATTGATCCGAGACCTAAATGGCTGCCTCATCCAACAATTGTTGGGCCATACTGTTTTGCTCCCTGCGATAAATTTTTGCCATACTGAACAATTAGTATGTAATACTGTTCACATTAAGTTATACACAAAAAAGATTAATTAAACCTTTTCAATTTTATTAAATCAAAGCAGAATGCATACTTCTCATAATTTGCAAAATATACTTAGTATTTTCGACTAAAATCATAGTTTAGTGCAAATGTAAACAAATAGCATAAGTTTAGTTTGGTACTACCCCTGACAAGTCGGAAACCAGGTTTGGATCACCCTGTAGATGTTGCAGTGTTGATAGGAAAAAACCAGGTATGTTTGTAGGTTAAATAATCCATGACCAAATTGTGATTTACTGTCCATACATCCGTCGACGGCCATTCATTATCTGACCATCATCCCAGAAACAAAGGGACTTTTATACCCTTTTAAACAATATCAAAGGGTTAGAAATCCCGTAATTCACTGGGGGAAGACAGACGAGCTGTAGGGATCAAAGGACAGACTCTATAAGAGATGTTTGGTCAGACCCTAAATTCCTCAACATCACTTCCTCATTTTAAGGCTTTACCACATGTTATTAAAGCCTGGGAGAATTGGGGAGTCATGCTTGGTATGTTTAACCTCTGACCCCTAATTCCCTATTTATGCGGCTCAATGACTGGAGACACATTTAAATACAAATTAATTTCACTCTTTAAAATTTCAACCATCTGAACAAATGCCCATTGCTAAGGGAAGATTGATATTAAAAATAATTCTGAGTCAGATTTGTGTTTATTTAATGAGGGGCTGTGTTTGAGATTAAAATATATGGGTGGTCAGTGAGTGGTCAGCAAGGACAACAGCTCGTCCTGCCTAGTAACAAGGGATTTTATTGAAAGTGGACAGACAAAGAGTTATATTATTTATTCACTTCAATCCATTGTGTCTACAAGTTTTCATTAGATAATACACCTCATGCATTTCAAGATTAACTAGGCAACATTAATCATCGAGATTCAGTTGAATCTTTATTAACTGAAATTAACCCTAACTTCATATATTTGGTTTAGATTATTGAATATCCTAATGAAAATAAGGAGAGAGAGAGGGGGAAAGAAAGAGAGAGAGAGATTTAGTTCTGATTATTGTAAATCCTAATAAGAAATAAGGACTGAGTTCCTTCCTTAAACCAGATTTTTACACTGGACTCTATATAATACACATGTATATATGTACACATCCTAACAGATCATCCCTTAGGTCCCTTTATACTGGACCCTTTAATATACATTCCAATAGACCAATTCTCAGACCCCTTTTCACTGGACCCTATAAAATACATTCCTATAGTCCATACCCCTTTACACTGGATACTACTTGTAGGCTACATGTATAATATACATTCCTATATAGACTATTCCAAAGTCCAGACCCTTTTATACTGGCCCCTGTAATATTCATGTACACATTCCTCAGTCCCCTTTCGATGGAGCCTGTAATATACATTCCTATAGCCAAGTGATAATACAATAGTCAGTGCTAATTAACAGTTGAAGCTTGGTAAGGGGTCTAATTAAACTCTACTTATTGAAGATGCCTCACATGTGATGGGAAGATGATGAAATGACTGGACAATGGTCAATAATGTTTATTAAGGGGCTGTAAAAATCTGTGTACTGATAACAACACTATTGATCCTTTGTCCACTCAGATCCCTAATTGACCTATTTAACAGACTGTTACATTTTACAAATTATCTATCAATTAGAGAGAGGGAAAGAGTAAAGAAAGAGGGCTTAACTCCCACTCAACACAAACAAGGGCATATTTCAGGACTAACACGGTTCAATTTTATTTCAAAAATTTGTATTTACAGAGGGGACTATAGCACTGGGAGGAAACAAGAAGACCCTGAGAAAACATACCCGGTTGAAAAGGGGACCCTACTGTTACAAATTTTTTTAATCGAAACGACACCAATTGACCCAATCCCAGACCTTGTGATTGTAACAATTCGATCACTCAACCCCCTCGTAATTTATCTCAATGATCTTGTTTTCACTCTGTCCATTAATCTACTCCCCACAGTACATATCTTTCTTTTTTTAACTGTTCAATATGGCACCCAGGGAAGTCTAGCAGACACATTCATCTTCTCCTCGACATTAAAATCATCATTTATTCAATGTTTCCATTCTGTTTGGCCAGACAACGGGACTAACTCGATCACTTTTTATAGTAGTCTTGTCAAGGTCGAAAACTTTCATTCATGACAAACGATAACAAATTTCTTTTTAGTCAATTTTGTTCAATTCTGTTCAAAGGTGTCTTTAGGCAAGTCGGGAAAAAAGCACCTGCTTCAGAGAATATCAGACAAGAATTAAAGCTCCAATAGCATTTTTTTAAGTTATATTTTTAAAATGTATTAAAATAAAGCCCAAAAATAGATTGTACCTATAAACAGTCCTACCTTGTTAAAGAATAATCCTATTATTCCTGTAATTCACTATTGCCAGTTGAGAAATTGGCAAAAATATCATTTTCAACTTCAAATTCAAACGTTTGAAGATGGCCGTCCATGGAGAGGAATGGGAAAACAAGGGAGGTAATTGGTTAACTATTTCCTCAATCAATCGGTGTCTGCCCAAAAAATTTTGCCCATGATCGTATAATAGTGAGTTGACAACCTTTTGAGCAAAAAACATAGAAATAATTATGTTTTGACTTTCTTAGAAGATATGAAATTGGAACTTTAAGGCTTTGATCGGCATTATGTCCAGCACAAATTTGTCTTTTTTGTTTTTTTTATTGATATTGTTAATTACGTGTAAGTACTAAGTTATATTTGTATGGTAATTAAATTCAGGTTTTACTGAGTTTTCTGGGTTTTTTCTCTCACTTTTATAAGATTCCCATAATTGCACATAATTGAACTCTAGATCCCCCGGTTTTCTCTCACTACTTAAGAACCCTACATGTACCTACATGCAAATAATTGAAACAATAATACAACATATGTTAGTCCCAAACTTCGTCTGTTTGCAGACATTAAATCACATCTCTCTTGATTCTAGGGGTAACTAAGTTCCGGATGTGAGAACCTAAATCTACTAATAGAAGACATACATCCATTTAAATTGTGGAAGCTATATTGCATCTAGGGATAACTCTGATTTGAGAATGTAAATCTATCAATTGAATATAAACATCCATTTGAAATGTGATAAAATGAATGCAGTGTACTATGACGGAAATTTTGCCCTGCACAGCAACATTTTCACTGACTCTACATGGAATTCCAACTGCCATGGGTTGTTTGTATTACATGCAGGTATACTCTAATTCTATCAGACTTCTGCAGACGTCAAAAGAGTCAAATAACAAAATTTCATTCCAACCAAAATACAAAAAGATGAGGAAATCGTCTATTTATACAAATAAACTGATGAACAAGAAACCGACAAACCGATTTGTTTTGAAGGAGATTAGAAGGCGTTGTTGGTTTTATATGAAAGTTTCAGGTAGAGATAAACGATTTCGGCAGGTAAGACAACACTGAAACAGGTGTGAAATTCATCATCAATAACACACAAGTATCAAATTTATTTTTAAAAAAACTAAAATTAATATGGTGGCCTAGAACTCTCGACTCGGCCAGATCGGTTAAAATACATGACATTGGTTCCTGGAATTTAAATTTAATTCCAGTACAGACCGTCTTTTGAGATAGCAGAAAGGTTGCAGAGAGTCAAACTTGTTAAAATTCTTGCATGTTTCTCTGCGATTTGTTCTCATCAATAGAATCTACGCTACGTTTAAACGAACATCTGGGGTATATCGCGTAAAAAAACACCTCAAGCTAGAACTTTCAACTTGTTTTAAAAGCCAGGGATGTATAAATTTAACTCTCTTTGAAGCCGTCTAACAACTGATTTCGTTCTAAAGTAGATTCTCCAATGCAGGGATCTTTTTTTATTAACCAGACAAAGCACTTCCTGTTTAAAAATCGTCTAATTTTACCCTGAAGATCTAATCAGAACAAAAGCTGAGAATAGAGAGGTGTTAGAGATCCCCTTAAGTGGTTGCATCTACGATAACAACAAAAGGGTCTTTCAAACGGTAATTTAAGATCTTCCAGTAATCCTCATTTGGATGCAAGTTTAGATCTGCTGAACATAGGTCTGTAAAGAATAACAGATCAAAATGTCTGTGTATATGTTTTTAAAAGAAGTCTTGGAATTTTAATTATGCCATTAAGTGAAACTTAAAATTGAACAACCGCGTCTGAACTAGAGTTTATTTTGAAATAAAACTTTAAACTGGTGTATTTTGTTAGAACCCTTTCAATACATGTACACGTAGTTTCATAAGAATAAATTTAGAAATTACAAAATTCATTTAGTGCTTCCAATGCAGAAATGGAGAATGTATCTGGTCTGTTTTAGTCTGAATTAAGCCCAACTATTGTTGAGTAAGGAACATGATGTTAGGGTAACTATTAATTGTTGCCAATTGGAATATTCGTGTTTCAGTCATTTAATACAATAAATTGACATTTTACACAACAGCTCAAGTTCTTTTTGTATAGGTTGAGGGGATGTTGCTGGAGACTGAAAAGACAAAAAACTTTCCCTTTCATAATAAGTCATTTAATGTTTTGAAAAGGAGAGAATATATGTGAATAATCATCAATGGACGGAATTGGATTAAAATTCATATCAAAACGGTAAATAAGATTCTGTCATCAGACACAATCTGTGGTGTCTGTCATCTTGTCAAACACTGATTTGACTTTTTGCAGTTTTTTTTAAACAAATTTTAAAAATACATCTGGCACAGAATTAACTGCTACCCTTTTTTTTAAGGTACAAATAAAACATTACTTCCAGACCTGATAGAAAAGCCTTGTCAACGAAATAGCAACAGTATTTTTAAACAAATTGATATGTATAACTGCAATAAAAAAAGAGGATTTACGCTTTAGTTGGTCCCCTGTTCTTTTCTTTTCTTACCACATGGTTGACATTATTACACCTTGAGTAATGCAAAAACTGCTAAAACCACCCTGGTCAAGTTTTATAAACATCTAAGTTTACTGTAACATCTAATGATTTTAGCTGTTCTCACTTCGACAAATTTACTCTTATACATGTATCACATCATTTATTATTAAAACCTTTTAAAGAGAGGGTGAAATTTGGCTTAGACTTGGCATAAAATAGGTATTTTGGAACTGACACAGAGTACAATTTAAGCGCTGGGTGAGAGGGGAAGTAGCTTGGGATCGTAACCACACAGCTTGGCTCAATAACAGACCTTATGGTCTAAACTACACACCCACTCACCCACCCATCCCCCTCAATTATTCAGATCATGTATAATTGAATATATCATAATAATTTAAACAGCTTAGGCTCCCACTCATTCCATCAATATTCTCCGATAATGCCCATTCGCTTATCTCTCTACAACCCCACTAATGTAAGAATAACAGTTTTCAAACATTATATTGAGAAATGTACATGTATTATCAAATGTGCAGGATTAAAAAAGAGATTGATGATAACCAAAATATGATTTAACTCCAAAGACTGGGGTTGGATGGCGGATTGGTTAGCACGTGTGCGCTGTATCATAAGGTTGATTCCCTGGTTGTACGTGACATGGAATAGGGTAACTTGTCAAACCTTGAGGGTTATCTCGTGGTCCCCTAGTTTCCTCCAACTGATAAAGACCCCTAATATGCAAAGCAAAAAATATCGAAATCAAATTGAACCATGTGTTAGTCCCGAAATTACCTAGTTTGTGTCAAGTTGATGTTAAAACTAATTCCTCTCTCTTTCTCTGGTTTGAATAATGGTTACAGGTACTTTAAATTTAACAGCTATAGAAGCTGTGTAGAGAATTCACACTTGATATTGGCCTTGTCACTTACTATTCTCACACTTCTCTATCAGATTCACACTAGTCAACTCTTTATTGATGCACTGTAACTCTTATTCTGTTCTTATACTGTACAAATAAACTTAACTATTCATTCAAAATGATTGGTTGCCCGGCAACAAAACATATGTCCATAGTACAAGCATTCCACAAAGGTTGTCACATTTGCATTAAATTTTTTAGTTTAACTGCAAATTGTTGAAATGTGATGTACATGCTCGGAATATATTCATCAAATAGCTTTGCCAATAGAATGCTCACAAGATTTTGTAACGTAAAAAAGGGACATAACTCTAGATTTAATTATTTAAATTTGTTTTCCAGCAGATAGGATAATAATTTTTGTCAAAAGATTTTAAACAGTTATAAAATAAAGGAGGCTATGATCAGAAATTACTGCAATTCAGATGATAAATGTAGTCTGTTGCAGATGTACAGATGGAAGAGGCATTAAATATACAATCATATTTCGATTATCTAGTTGCTCTTTTTAAATTCCAGGAATAGTGAGTTTCCTTATTGCTGTTCCCCAATTTGTTTGCACAATATGTGCTTGGTATTCCTAAAACATCTGACAAAATGATCATAGAGTCTGATAAATTAAAGGCAAAAACAAAATTAATTGAAGCCTTTTTTCACAGATGACATCCATCAAAAACCAAAAAGAACGATGCATATTCATTTCACAACAGATACAGTCATTGAATTATAAAATTTGCACGGGGATTTACAACCGAAGCCGAGCTGTCGGATTTGACGGGAGAAGTTAAACAGCCAATCAGAAATCAATCAGATACAGGACTTGTGATCTTTACATCATGGAATAAATACAAATCGCTTAAAGACTTAACATGATTGCTTTTCCCGCGAGGAATTTATCTCAATTCTCTGCCATCAATGAGTCGAGATTGAAGCCCTTTTTCTTGTGATCTGGAGGGGATTAATTGTCTAAATCTGGCGGATTAGTCACTTACACGGCTGTTTTATATTTGTTATTGATACTCCCTTCACAAACACAAATATCACATAAAAGATAGGTTGCCAGGCAACGAAACATACGCCCACAGCAGCTAAATCGTCCGGGCAGTCAACAAGGGTTGTCGCATATTTTTACTTTTTTCGGTAATGAAACATTTGTAATACATTAAAAACTGATTAAGAGTAACAACTCATTATGTAATTATCAGAAAATCATTAGAATTTGATTGCTTTTTATAAAGTTTTACCCCAAGCTAACAATTAGTATATACATGAAACATTTAATATCATGGATTTAGCTGTTCAGTTATCTAAATTCATTGAAAATCAAAATACTTGTTCGTTTCAACACCTTAAACTCTATGTATCAATCTGAAGTCAATCGGATGGTAACTTTGGCCTCTATAGCGTCACAAGAATTTTTGAAGTTATCAAGGGAGATAACTCTGGCAGTAATTATTTGAAATCGCTGAAAATCAATAGGCTTCTTCGTCTCATGACCTTAAACACTGTGTATAAATCTAAAGTCAATCAGATATTAACTTTGGCCTCCAGAGCGTCCACAAGATTTTTTGAGGTGATCAAGGGCCATAACTCTGGCACTAACTATCGGAAATCGCTGAAAATCAATAGGCGTCTTTGTCTTATAACCTTAAACACTGTGTATAAATTTAAAGTCAATCGGATATTAACTTTGACCTTTAGAGCGTCCACAAGATTTTTTAAAGAGATCAAGGGCCATAACTCTGGCATTAATTATCGGAAATCGCTGAAAATCAATAGGCGTCTTTGTCTTATGACCTTAAACACTGTGTATAAATTTGAAGTCAATCGGATATTAACTTTGGCCTCTATAGCGTCACAAGAATTTTTGAAGTTATCAAGGGAGATAACTCTGGCAGTAATTATTTGAAATCGCTGAAAATCAATAGGCTTCTTCGTCTTATGACCTTAAACACTGTGTATAAATTTAAAGTCAATCGGATATTAACTTTGACCTTTAGAGCGTCCACATGATTTTTTAAAGAGATCAAGGGCCATAACTCTGGCACTAATTATCAAAAATCGCCGAAAATCAATAGGTTTCTTCGTCTCATGATCTTAAACACTGTGTATAAATCTAAAGTCAATCGGATATTAACTTTGGCCTCTAGAGCGTCCACAAGATTTTTTGAGGTGATCAAGGGCCATAACTCTGGCACTAATTATCGGAAATCGCTGAAAATCACTAGGCGTCTTCGTCTTATGACCTTAAACACTGTGTATAAATTTAAAGTCAATCGGATATTAACTTTGGCCTCTAGAGCCTCCACAAAATTTTTTTGAAGTGATCAAGGGCCATAACTCTGGCACTAACTATCGGAAATCGCTGAAAATCAATAGGCGTCTTCGTCTTATAACCTTAAACACTGTGTATAAATTTAAAGTCAATCGGATATTAACTTTGGCCTCTAGAGCGTCCACAAGATTTTTTGAAGTGATCAAGGGCCATAACTCTGGCACTAATTATCGGAAATCGCTGAAAATCAATAGGCTTCTTCGTCTTATGACCTTAAACACTGTGTATAAATTTAAAGTCAATCGGATATTAACTTTGACCTTTAGAGCGTCCACAAGATTTTTTAAAGAGATCAAGGGCCATAACTCTGGCACTTATTATCGGAAATCACCGAAAATCAATAGGCTTCATTGTCTTATGACCTTAAACGCTGTGTATAAATTTAAAGTCTATCGGATATTAACTTTGGCCTCTAGAGCGTCCACAAGATTTTTTAAAGTGATCAAGGGCCATAACTCTGGTAGTTATTATCGGAAATCGCTGAAAAACAATAGGCTTCTTCGTCTCATGACCTTAAACACTGTGTATTAATTTAAAGTAAATCGGATATTAACTTTAGCCTGTAGAGCGTCCACAAGCAATTGTGGACGCCGGACCGACGGACCGACGGACGGACGGACGGACGGACGGACGGACGGACGGACGGACGGACGGGGGCGACAACAATATACGACCACATTTCAATGTGTGCGTATAAAAATTGATTTAAGTCAATTAGGAGCTGTGTGAGAGAGAGAGAGAGAGAGAGAGGGAGAGAGCTTTATGTTGAAGAAATGAAATAGGGTTTAATGTTTTGCTCCAACCGGGCTAAGGAAGACAGGCATATGCCATACAAAGTAGTATGAGGGAAATTTTGCACTACAATCTACTCCTATATCGAATTCAAACTGCCATGGGATATTTTATAAGCACGCCAGTGTGTACACAGGGCCTGAGTTTTTTGTCCCATCCGAACTACTACGTGTATCCATAATCAAAAGAAAGAGAGAGAGCTTAAAAAATATATTTCATACAACGTTCATTGGCTGCGAAAGTTTCTTAGGATTTTCAAACCCGGATCCCCTTCAATAGGCTTCACCCTTGGTGCAGTACTGAAAGTCTGGTAAGGAAGTGTCTAGCCATTTGCAAGAAACAAAAAAAATGAGTGAGAGTTTTAACTCCCATTCAACACAAACTATCATATGGTACTTTTTTTTTTAATAATTTGCTTGTGTAGTCACAGGTAACCGGAGGTCTTAGAAAAAAACGCAAAAGTTTGGACAGGTGATCCTTAATTAAAAGAAGAATATGTTTGGTTTGTTATCTTGCTATTTATATCAATATTAAATTTTCCCTGTTTGACACTGACGTGAATTTGAACTGTTCCGATGTTGATTTTACAAACAGACATATTGTGCGTGTCACGAGTGTTTGGCCGAAGTCTCTTCCACGTTGATACAATTAAAATCTCGCTCTTTATCAGGTCACTATGAAATAATTCACCTGTTTGACTCGGATTTCCAGGTAAGTACTCCATGTCTATATGCGGATGGATCACATCTTCAAATACTGCTTGCTCGTACTACTATTTACCAACTGTTTGTGACCGTGGACGCCCACTTCAGATGTCTCAAATGTGTGTGCAAACACGGACAGTGGCTCTATAACGTCTTGAGTCTGTCTAGATCAAGTGTGTTTTTGTTTGGAGTATATTAACATGAATGGGTTGGTCACTTTCTACCATCAACGTAGATAATACATGTAGATCTACGGCAGCGTGGTAAGCAAACTGACCCCTCACTAATCAAGATGTATACTGGTACAATTATCGCTACCGACACATGGCAGCATCTTATTAACACAATACTATGGTCATTTTGAGACCGACACAATGGTAATTTTTATTTTGCAACCTGGACGGGGTGAGTTACTCAATAACTCAAGAAAGTTCTGGGTTAGATCCGAATATTGACCCCAGAAAATTCCTTGGGATTTCTCTGCCAGTCTTGTTGTTCAGGGCCCTGTTTCACGAAATTTTAACTATAAAGATAAAATCCAAATTTTAGCAGATACTTCAATTTTGATTGGCTAAGAATTAAAATCAATCTAATATTGTCCAATCAAATAGCTAAAATTCAGATCTTATCTTAGTTAAAATTTTGTGAAATTGGCCCCTGATAGGACAAATAAAATGAAATCCTGGCAACACGTTAACCTTCACCTGACAATTAGAAATTGAAATAATGATATGGGGTTTAACGAACGTCCTACTGTTCTGCTACGACTGGGCTAATAAAGATGGAGAAAGTGAAATAAGAAAAGGATATTCTGTCCCTCATAGCATACTGCATGTGCAGAAAAACAGGACGTTACACCCAATTTCGCTCTAAACAAAACGGAAATTTACCAGACATCTATAGAAATATTCAAAAAGTAATTTTGATAACATGTACAAATATCAAATTATGGTAAAAAAAACAAGTCCAAGATCTGACCTGTCAAATCATCGACTTATCATTTTCATGTTAACACCTAACAATAATAAAATAACCCCTACTTATAGAGAGCACCTTGCGGAATTAATCCCCTTATATCTTTACCCCCAATAGAAGATAGTCTATAGTTATACCTATCAGGTTTATTAGGGGTTAAACCATCAACTATATTATACCTATCAAGTATATTAGGGGTTCAACTTTCCATGCTGAAACAAGCAGGAGGGCTTCCAGACAACCTATAATTTAATCCCACATTTGAACATTATAACAGCTAACAAGCCATTGTTGTGTGACAGGGTTATCACTAGGGGACTAACTCCTGTTTTTTTTTCTTGGTCCGTCTGTCAGAAAGGTTAACTACGGGTCAAGGTTAGCTTGTAAGAGCCACTAACTACATGTATTTTTTATAATCCATGTTAAAAACTAAATAAAAGTGTCTACTTTCACGTGCAATGGCCGTTTTTATTGTATATGTTATAGTTTTATTATGGTCTTCTCTTTATTATTACGACCATAACAAACTGTCCTGAAGTTTGGGTGGTGCACGACGTTTGGCTCAATATAATAACGTTATTCCGACCGAACCTCAAATATGTACATAAATATTTATTTGTCTACCAGTCATTGGAGGAATTAGTTCATGAATTTGTTCCTAATTACGCATTCCAGAAATGTGACTATCGACCATTCCCATGGACGATTGAGCCATGTCCGTATTTTTATGATCATATCTAAGATTTAGAGGGCTTGTCATCGACTCGTTTCAGAGCATAAAAAGTAATTGTCATCATACAAATATGTTGAAGAGATTTATGAACTTGAAAGTCTTGGTTTATAAATCTCACGACGAGACTACAATTATCAAGACCTGGCTGTTATTATTGTGGGCATTGGAGAAAAGATTTTTTCGATTTCAGTTTATTGATGAAAATGGAAATGTAATAAATAAAGCTAAATGTCTGAAGAAAAGTTACTGTAGTACAATGATCTGCCAAATCATGTGCACAGAATTTGAATGAACATTTTTACAATGACCTGAGAGAGAGAGAGAGAGAGAGAGAGAGAGAGAGAGAGAGAGAGAGAGACCGATTTCCGATGCCCACAATGTAAAGCAGGCTCTACAAACCTGGGATCAATCCCATGACGCTTGCACAGATAACCTTTACCTTATTACTGAGACTGACATAAGGTTCATTTAAAAAACCTGCATCTGAATCCATGTCTTGCATAGATAGCAAGTCTTATAACCTTCTCACATTGACGTATTACACTTACTACATGTACTAGGTATTTATAAGACTAATAAAACTTATTGCCTGCAGGCCAGATTCCTTCTCAAGATTCCATTCATAGTTTGGGCCATAATTACATATACTCCACTCCCTTTCATTAGAATATATTTTAAAATGAGTCTGGACATTCTATCCTACATGACAGGTGTTACTGCTGAAGACTGATAAAAAATCTTCCTTACTTTTATAATTATATTTATGGTTAGCCGATTCTCACAGCATCTTAAAGAGACAGTTCGCCCAGAAAATTAAATGTGTTTTTAACTTTACATAGATGTATCAATATTAAAGAGACATTTCACCCAGAAAATTATACCATTAAATATTATATCTCTAGAATAACAGGTAGCAATGTTTCAGCCTAATTCTCTTCCAATTCCACCTGCAAATAGTCTGCCCTGGGTAACTTCTTTAAAGGGTCTCTTTTTAATGCAACTGAAATCAAGCAGGGGATATAATCACAAGTGAAACAACGTCTGATTTATGCAAAAGACTATCAGTGGCATGTACAACCAGGGATTCAGACCACGCCAGTTCACTCAATGACAGGCTTTAGGATACCATGTGCACATGCTAACCATTGGACCATCCAAATGCCCTAAAAGCAAAAGAAATATTCATTTGATGAAATGTCTCTTCAACATATCATTGGTGAATTTCACAGATTCTTTAATATGTTCAATATGTTGGAGATCTGACTGATGTATTAAATGATTCTATTAGCCATGTAGTTTATACACTGACAGGTTAAAGCTGGAGTCACCATCTGGGTAATTAACAAAACCTAACCTGGCCAATTGCTCAATTAATTCCTCTTTCAATTACTCAACAAGCTTGTTACTGTATGTCACTCTCTATCTTTTTTCTTCAAGATATTTTAAAAGGTCTATGAGAAATACTGAATAAGTTGTTCCCAATTTTATCAAAATATATTAAAGAATCTTCTGCTTGGTTTGTTCGGATGGCACAGAAAACCGAGAAAGTTACTCATGATTTTCTAGCCAAGCTTCCCTTTGTCAGTGGTGTAGGAAAAGTATCTAGTTGTTTGGATAGTACTAAAAACCAAGGTCCCATGCACACTTTAATGATTCCTTGATAGTTGGAAATCAAAATAACTAAGAGTAGGCTGTAATGCCATTGCCACTGTCTGGGCAAAATGTCCCTCATTGTTACAAGATGATGAATCCCAAGCCTTAACATTGAAATTATTTGGTCCAATATATTTTTACAAATTTTATTGGCAACGAACAAATGTAATAAATGCCACCATCCATATCCACCTATTTCACATCCTTATAATCGTAAATTGAAGTAAAAATAAACATGAGTGCAATGCATGTGTAAAACGTACATAGACAAATACAAATGCACTAGTCAGAAATAAACTTCTATATTTAAAAAGAGTTTATATTATATTACTTCTTAGGATCTCAACGACTGTGTACATCTGTTCCCCCTTCACCAAACAGTAATTATCAGCTTCCTCCAAACTATTACTCATAATCTCTCCGTCCAAACAGTTGCTTTTAAAATACTGATATTAGAGTAAGATCTAGAGAAAGATAACTGGATGCATAGCGTCTTCACGCTTCAGATAGAACCAAGCTGCGTCTTTCTGTCAGGGAGTGAAGCCATTCCATTTGAATTGAAGTAGATTTTGTCCAAAATGCAATACAGGTACATGTACAAACGGGACTGTCTTAATTAATGTGTTAATGTGTTAATGTACATGTAGGGGCGTGTTACCGAAGGGCGGGGGGCACAAGGATTGGGACCACCATGTTAATACATATATGTTGTGACTTTTGTTAGAATATCCACATACATGTATCAATCATTTTTTGTAAGTCTGACATAACAGACAGTGCTTTTATAAATACAGTACTTATTGAGAAGGGAAATCTACCAAATTCCGCTCCTGCAGTTGATATGTTCTCTGGTTCTTGGCTAAATGTAAGAATTGCTTGAAGTTTGGATATGGTGACCATCTGTAAGGTCAGACACTGAAGGTCACCACCTTTTATTGTTAGGAGTTTGTGTTGACCTCTCGTGTCAAGGATTTCTCAGGTTCGGTCTCTCTAAAATTTAAAGTTTTTCCAGATTGAAATCAGATTAGAATTTGAGAATTTGTGTGGATTTCTTGAGAAGAATGTTTTGAATGTGCATGTGTTGATATGGTAATCCTTTTAGCCTTTAGACATGCATGTACTTTCTCTAGAAACCTGGCACAGAGAGAGAGGAAAGGAGAGAGAGGAAAGGAGAGAGAGAGGGGGGAGAGAGAGAGAGAGAGAGGGGGTTAATGTCCACTCGACACAAACTAGGACATTTTGGAACTAACACATGGTTCAATTTTATTTTCAATAACTTACATGTACTTGCGTGTAGACATCTTTAACAGTGGGAGGAAACCGAAGGATTCAGAGAAAACCCATAAGTTTGCTCAGGCGACCCTACTCTTGTCACATCATTAATAAACAAAATTGTTACCTATGTATTTCCAGTTTATCAGATACCTGTAAATAGTGTAAATCTAATACAAACTTCACATATCTGTAGACCTGTTTATCTAATTGGCTGAGTATTAGGTCAATAATTTGAATTTTGTTGTTGTTCCAGGTCTTAATAAATAAATAACCCCTTGAATCATGTGAAAGATTAACATCACACAGTCATTGTGCTTGATAACGATAAGGGCACTTATCGAAATGTGGTGCTTTTAGAATAAAACTAGTGATTGTATTTAATAAAGTCATTCACACAGTATTAGAATTTAGACTGTCACCACAACTTGGCTCCCAAGATGGATTATCTCATTACTACTATTGTCTCTTGATAATCCATCTTGGGAGCCAAGTTGTGGTGTCAGTCTAAATTCTAATACTGGGTGAATGGCTGTATTAAATACTACCTGGTCATAATTGTATCCCATAAAATCTGTGTTCTGTTAATGTGTTTACCACTCGCTAAATGCCACTCAAAGATTACGTGAAAGATGTTTTGTTTAAAACTTCAAAAATTAAAAATTTGAAAGTACATTTTTGGCCAAGTACTTTTAGCTTCTCATGTCATTTTTCAAAGAAATAAAATGGACATTTTTTACAGGTATTCCCAAAGAACAGGAAAGTGAAATTGGTGTGGCCTGACCAATGTTCTACTATGTAACAACATCCTCATCATGATGTAATATTACATAACTACACCCCATTGTGAATTCTGTCCAACATTAGACTAAAGTACAATGAGATGTGACAAGATGACCAAACCAACATGATAAATGTTATCTAAATTACTTTAAAACTGCGAGATAAAACAATTGTCTTAGTGTCAGGATGTCTCTAAACCACCTACTCAGTCTTACAATCCACCAATTGATTTACCAGTCTGGGGTCAGCATCCTTAAATGGCAAATAAAGAGCCCAAATACATGTAACACATCAAATTGCTGTTTATAGCACATGTAGCCATTCTAGAAACTGACCAACCAGACACTCTAGGCTACCAAAGAATTAAAATTTTCATGTTAATTATAGTAGTATCCTGTAATTCACACATAAGAATATTGACTTTGAAAATGTATAAATAATAATAAAAAAAGGAAAAAAAAACTGAACAAGCCTGGAAAGTAGTCACATACTGTACCTAAGGCACCTGTCACAGACATTTTCAGGAATAAATTCAGGCTTTGACAAGTACAGTTCTTCTGGTGTCTGTCATATTGTCCTAGACAGACCTCTTTCATACTGAGTTATATAAGGCTATCTTAAAAACATATTTATTTCAAAAATGTTTTTGTGTAATGAAGCATTATATAAATCAAATGAATGTTTGTAATAGACTTTGTGTCGGACATAATAGTATATCAGTGTTTCTTTTGATACTCTTAAATTAATAAGAGTATCAAAAGAAACACTGATATACTATTAATACATGTACATGTTCATATCCAGCACAAAGTCGAATAACATGAGATATTTATAAGCATTTCTTGTTTTTTGTATGCTACATATATATTGGTTGTAATTTGTAAATATATATTGTTTAATCCAAAATAAGAGACTTTTAATGGACTTTTTATATCAACATATCAATCTACACGTAAGAAAAACAACCCTTTACTTCTGAGCAATGCCCACTCACGCACAAAGGATCGAATGCCTAAAAAATATGAGTACGTTACTTCGATTTTCATATCAATATCTATATCAGAGAGAAAAAAGAGATCTCTACTTCTGAGCAATGCCCACGTACACCAAAAGGATTGAATACCAAAATACAAAATCTATAGTGTGATTGTGGCAGATCATTTATCAATGAGAACGTCTGCCCACTCAAGAGACCATAGAGTCTACGATTGTTGTAATAACGGCAAGATACTCGTCTTACTAAAATTACCCATAATTATGGATACTTATCCGTTATAATATTACAATAGTTCATTCATAAATAATACTTGTTGAAGCACTTGAAGGATACAAGAGGGGGTTATAAAGGGTTGTTTTAATCTAGTTATCTAAGCTGTACATGTATATGTACAATCTAAACCTATTAATAACAGTACATCTATATACACTGGATACAACTTTATGGATTACAATGGATGATGCTAGGTGGAGAGAGGGACAAACAGGGTTTAACGTCCACTCGACACAAACTAAGGCATTTCTGGACTAACATATTGTTTAATTTTATTTTAAAAATTTGCTTGCGCGTAGGAGTCTTTTGCAGTGGGAGAAATCCAGAGGACCCAGAGAAACCCACAAATTTTGTTAATTGCATTAGCATCCTCAACTACTGAGAGGCATTTTAAGATAGATTCTTCTGTCTCTGTCGTGCACATGATAAAGGCTACGCAAAATATCGCTCAGTGATAAACTGTAATTTTATTTCATTGAAACAATTTACTAATATGATAAATAAATATATTTTAAAGTGCCTCTTTCTTTTTTTATCCTTCTACATAAGTGGGGACATCAAGCCAGCACAGTTGAAATAAATTGTCAAGTCTTTCTCTTACTTCTCAGCTTTCAAGAGGTGTTATGTGATATATACCATATATAATACTTTTCATCAGCAAAATGTTGTACAAATAATAAAAGTTTCTTGAATTGAGTTTCAGGATAATGTTATACATGTATGTTTAATTGTTTACTCTTTCTGCAAAAGCTGGTACAATGAATGAGGGAGGGAGGGAGAGAGAGAGAGAGAGAGAGAGAGAGAGAGAGAGAGAGATGGGTTTTAACCTCCACTCAACACAAAATTGGTCATATCAGGACTAACATATCGTTCAATTATATTTCAATAATTCCCTTGTGCGTGGGACTTTTTTTTTAACTGTGGGCGGAAACCGAAGGACCCAGAGAAAACACCAAAAGTTTTACAGGAGACCCTACTCCATGTCACGTACAACCGGGGAATCGAAACCACTTGACTTAATGACAGACCTTATGATTTAATATGCACACGTTAAAACATTCGGCCAATTCTCAAAGTTAAACTACTGAGTTATTTTCTTAAATTACATTGTAGTGATAACAGGAGACCTATCATTCATCAAGATCTAAAGAGGATGAATTCAGCTATATAAATCAACAATCAAACATTAGAGGTCTTTAATGAAGAAAGTAAGTTTAAAATGTATGATTACATTAAGAGATAATTTATAGGTATAAATAGTGAAAGAGTCTCTTAGATCTACATGTACACTACTAGAGATGATTAAATACATCAAGGACATACTTGACATGCTGATTATATAACTTGAATTAAGATAAATCAGTTCACTTCATAGAGTTATCATCATAAACTCTGGTCAGTTTCGGACTTGTAGAGTTGAAAATGAAATGGGATTTAACACCATACAGTGTGCTATCAGGGAAATTTGGCACAGGGCCTAGGATTTTTGTCCCATTCGAATGACTATACATTGTCCGTTGCCACAGACAACAAGGAACCACACCAGAAAATCCTGATGAACTTTCTCAGCCAATGCGACCTTCAGGTCAGCGGGACTTCTTATCTACTGAGCCACCATGACTTCGCTATGGTATTGAACCATGCTAGAATGAGTAGAATGAGTGCCGGTTTTATAATATGACATACCTATTTGAACTGCATTACAAATCTATTTGAAAGGTTACACAGCATTGAAGCATGCTTGAATGGCATTGAACAGTGCTAGAATGGGTGCCAGTTTTATTATATTACAAGCCTATTTGAAAAATTACATGATAATACACAACTACTCGCTAGTTTTATAACTAAACTAATTACGAGGGATGAAATCAGACAAAATCACACACACAGAAAATAAAATGAATCATCTATTTATCAGTTTTTTACGTGATAAAATGAAACATTTCTTAATTCCCCAGGGTCACGACAAGAACTAGATAATATACAAACTACCATCGACACAGGTTGATTTCTTGGCAAGTTTTCACGCTTACATGTCATGTCTACATATCAATAATATTATAAGTTCGTTTAAAATACTAATATTTGTCTTATCTATCTTAGAATTAGTTACTCTGTCAAATTACCCCACTTTATTATCTGGATAACCTGGATGAAAGAAGATAAGCATTGATACAGGCATAAAAAGTCTGGATAGTAGATCTACACCCAAGGGTAATAAAAACTTGTGGTGCTGTATCAGTACTTTTTGGCTACTTTCAAGAACTATGAAAGATACAGTTTAGTGTCTCTCACAGGAGGAAGAGAGAGAGAGAAAGAGAGAGAGAGAAATGGGGTTTAACCTCCACTCAACACAAACTAGGTCATTTCGGGACTAACTTATGGTTTTAATTTTATTTCAATAATTCGCTTGTGCGTAGGGGGCTTTAGCAGTGGGAGGAAACCGGAGTGCCCGGAGGAAATCCACTAGAGGTAGAAGCGCGGCACACTAGACCACTAGAAAGAGAGAGAGAAATAAGGTTTAATGTCCAATTGACATATTTTGTTCATAACTGATTTTTTTTTTTTGGTAAGGTTTGATACTGCAGGTACTCTATACCAAAATAAAATATCCAAGGAAAACGTCAGGTACCATCATATTACAAACAAAACCATACTTTCCAGACCAGTACATAAGTACATATCTTTTTATTATTAACAACAAAAAAAAAGTCCAAGGAAGCTTAATGTCAGGCACTGGTTCAGTAAAACCAAAACCATCATTTCCAGTACAATACATAAAAGATACATTCTCTCCATCAAGGCCTAGTGGAACCGGGGGCCCCACATGGTTCCGGTGTATTTGATGCCATATGTCTGGAATTTCACGTAAAGTAACATTATACAGAGACCAAGAATTCTAGATGTGATATTCAAGACTTGAAGTCAGAAAGGTAACACCAGGCTTTGTATTCTTCCCAGGAAAATTCCTAACGTGACTTCACAGCATCCATCCCATAATAATCCAACCTGCATATGTCTACCTTTTCACCTTCAATAGTTGTGGTGTTTTAGAGTCCACCATGCCACAGCTGGACTGTAAACATTTCCAGCTGACCAGAGAAATAGTTTTGGTCAGTCGTAAATTAACTGCCAGGTTGCTGTACAGGTTAAACTCTGTGCCAGCCAACCATATGCAGACGGACATCTTGTATGCACATCTGGGCTGGGTTTAGTTTGATATGAAATAATATGAAATGAAATAGGGTTTAACGTCGAATTGGCGAATGAAGACGGGCATGTGCAATGCAGTGATCTATAAAGGATATTTTGTCCTGACAGCAGTTCTAGAGTCTAGAGTCTACTTCTGACTGTTGCTAGTTCATTTGCATGCACACCAACATGACATATTGTATGCATATCTGTGCTGGGTTTGGTTTAAATTTTGAACTTCAAAATCAAACTGGGTTTAACATCCTATTGCACTAATGAAGACAAGGCATGTACAATGCAGTTTTCTATACGGGGAAATTTTATCTGAACAGCTTGCCAGAACTCTTATTCGAATTGCAATTGTCAAGTAATCTTTAACATGCAAACTGGACCTCGGTTCTCCCTACCATCTAATGACAGGAAACTCTTCCTTTCCTGTACCACTGACAGGTTGGAAAATATGCTGGAAAAGCCTTTAGAATTCTCTCGGCCAATCATGGATCTTCCGGTAATTTCAGCCACTGTGGCTCCCGGTTTAGTTCATACAAAGCAACAATGTTAGTTTTGGCCCGCTCAATTTTTTAATCACATCACGAGAACAGCTACTTTGCCTTAACATATTGCCCAGCAACACAATACTTCCCACGCTGGGATTTAAACCAGGGACTTCCCCTCCGCTCAAATGTGTGACAAACTTTATTTATTTACTTCAAACGTAGAAATATATCTTATTATGATGTATATGGATACATACATGTATAATTAAACAAACAGAGTAATGTTCCCAGGATACTGAACAAAACCAATAAATCATTTTTTTTCAAAGTGAATATTTTGTTTCAAGGTCAAATTTTATCAATGTTTTCATCTAAGGAAAAATTAATAGATCACAAAAAAATAGACAAAATTCTTATAATTCAATATTTTGTTTCATGTGATGCATCGAGTCAATTTTTCCAGGCGACGAAGCAAGATGGCTAAATAGTGTTTTTTTATCAAAGTTAATTCAAGTCAATTTGTTCACCTAGCAAATTCCCCGACAGTCTGAAATTAAACATTCAAATAAAGAAATCTAAGCATTTTATTAATCTGAAAGAGAGAGAGAGGGGTTTAGCGTCCATTCAACACAAACTAGGTCATTTCGGGAATAACATATAGTTTAATTTTATTTCAATAATTCACTTGCGCGTAGGTGTCTTTAGCAGTGGGAGGAAACTGGAGGACTTTGGACAAAACCCACGAGGTTGGACAGGCTACCCTACTCCTTGTCACTTACAACCAGGGAATCGAAACCACACCAGTTTGTGGATGTTTAACCCAATTTCTCTGTGTCTCTCCCACCATACATGTACATGTAAATCATGCAAGCACAGTATACATGTAGCACCGGTAATAGAATTGCGGTTAGAAAATTCCTGTAAAATATGTTCGTAAAATATGTACGGTGTACATATCAAGGTCAAAGATAGCCATCATGTGCTGTAGAAGTTTTTGTAGTGTGGTACTGTTATCATCTCCACAATACATAAAGAAAGTATTTTACGTCTTCTCTACTCTAATCTCATCTGAGGTACATGTACATGTATGTAAGTTTTTTCTATCATTGTCTGGTGAACTGTACGGGGTCTATGTTTTAAGATACATGCTGGAATGAAGGCGCTAGTTGATCTAAGATGCACGTAAATAATCCCTCAAGACAGTTTTATGGCTTTTTAATGTTTTTTGGCAGCTGATTGTGGAACCTGGTGGAAAATCAAACTATATAGAGGAATATCTTTACCTTCATTGAACAACATGCATTCTTACATAACTTATAAAATGAATTCAGTTTGAACGTTGAGGTCCGGAGAAATAAACCAGTTTTAATGTGGTTTGAATGACAAATACTTAATTTGAGTATGGATTAGCATGGATTAGAATTTAACAGTGATCAACGTATATTCTTACTTCATTTACACTTATAAGCCCTTTGGATGCTTCAGTTAAGCTGGTTTAAAAACACTGATAAAACTTGTTTACATTTGTCTGAATGTAAAGGTGGGGCAAATAAACCAGTTTAAAAGTTTGGATAAAGTGATTGAAAATTTGATATTCGCGAAAAATGCAAATGGCAACAGAGACATTACAATTTAAGTACATTTCAGCATCGATTAAGCGTTGAAACATTTGATATTTTCAGAAAGTTGCAAATGCTGTTAAGCAACTTTATTTACATTAAGCATCAAATTAAAGTCATTTTACTTTTCTGGAATCAGTAATTTATTTCTTATATCTTTTTTCTTTCGTTTCTAAAACTTGTGAGGAAAACTTCAACCGCTAAAAGACAAGAAATGCCAGTTTTTGGCGTTATTTTTTTAATTCTGTGTTTTAGACCGGATGTTGGGAGTCGTCTTTTTATAAATTTCTGTTTAATGTTTAAAGTTTTGGTATACATGTAAACGAAGAAGTAATGAAGGAAGTGGTCTGGAAGATGAAAGTTCGTGCCCATTACTTTACATCTTGGTTTGATGCCAATTCAATTTAATTCACATATGATTTTTGACATTCCTAACCCAGGAGTGAAAATCAAAAATGTGTTCCATGATACTTAATATAATAAAAATGGTTGTCTTCTTTCAGTTATGCTTTACAACCAATTTAAGGCTGCAATTAGTTGAATTTAATTCACATATGATTTTTGATATTCTTAACCCAGGAGTAAAAATTGAAAAATGCTACGGTACTTTCTAAATAATAAACTATTGGCTCCGTTTGGTTGTGCTTTCCAACCAATTCAATAAGGTTACAATTAACAATCTCTCTCTCTTACGTACATGCTCGATACATTTTTCAGGTGCGACTAAAACCAATTTTCCTGCCTCTCTAAATTAACAATTTAATTTTTGATCTTCAATTTTTTCAAGAAAGATAGGGGAGAGAGAAAAATGGGGTTTAACGTCCACTCTACACAAAGAAGGTTGTTTTGGGACTAACAACCTACTCCTTGTGATGTACAACCATGGAATCAAAACCACGCCAGTTGACTGAATGAAAAACCTTACGATAAAGCGTGCACGTGCTAACTATTCAACTATCCAACCTCCACTTTTTCAAAAAACTTTACAACAGAAGAAAAGCCATACATATAGTCTATCCTTCTTTTCCATCTTTTAACAAATTATCCTTCTTTTCTATCTTTTAACAAATTAACTCTCAAGTCTTTAAATATTATATCTCTCTCCCTCTACACCTGTATTTAATTTCAATCGTACTTCAACTATCTTTTTTTTACGAACAAGCTGTCTACACCACTTGTAGTAAATAGTTACGATAAAAACCTGAACTTCTCGTGAAATATAATGTAATTCTTCCGCAAAGTAACGTAAATTATGTAGCCTGTCAATCAATGTAGCCATCTTGTGTACCAATATATATATATATATATATTTATGCGTATCTTTGTTAGTACTATATAGTATCGTCTAACCGATTCTCGTTGATAAAATATAAAAATTATGATAAACAGTGAGAAATTTAACAGCTCCAAGAACATTTTTATCATAAATATCTAAATTATGTTCTTATGTTAAGTCCTAGTTATAATAGATTCAGAATATATGATTAATGTCAAAAAGTGAAAAAGATGGGTTACCAGTGATAAAGATCTATCATATACAATCACTTACTTGTTCGGAGTAACACAACTAACCTAGTTTTTTATTCATAAAATCGTGAAATTTTTCTCAATGAATTTATTAATGTCGCTGATGGTTGTTTGTATATTTCTGGCATTATCTAATTTTATCCACAGCTTATAAAACTGATTATTTAACATTTAAAGGAGCTAAGTCTTTAACTCAATATCATCCAAAATCTTCAACATAGAAAACACGAATTATTTGTCAATTTAAATCAAAATTGATGATGTGATCCTACCGGGAAAAGGTGGGCTTCTGATATCCAATATTTAAGTCAAAATAAATATTTTACCATTGGTACACGAATCATGTACCATAATGCGCTTCAGCCCCAGTTCTAACAAGAGTCTCGAGGAACGGGGCTAAAAACATTGTACCAAATCAAACGGCGCATGTAGACTGGAATAACTAGACGCTAAAAAGAAAATGCCTTCGGTTGACACTTTGGTTTATTTTGCCAAACATAACTGATTTGAAATTAGAGTAAAACGGAAACAGTTGAATGCAAATCAGTTTATATACATTCATATTACAGTATTATATGCGTTGCGACCCACTTGAGTCTATTTCTAGGTCCCAAATGTTAGCGATTTAGCTCCTTTAAAGAGGCATTATGGAAGATTTTGATAAAGAGTTGACAATTCTAGCAACGGCAGTTTAAAAAAGATAATGTAAAGGGAATATGTTGAAAATGTCAGTCAAATTACTTTATTCTGAGTCATCCTGTTACTACATGTATAACACTGTCGCTAGGGCTGGGTAAAATATCGATATAAATCGATAGTATCGATTGAACGGCCCAGAAAAGCACTATCGATAGCAGTGGGTTACTATCGATTATCGCTCTTCGTCTATTTTTCTTGCGTCTGAAATGTCAATGTTTTCTTTCAGTTAATCATAATACACCGCTCACTTTAATTACTATCAAGTATCAATGTAACACATAACAAAATTGTGACTGCTTATTGAACAGCCGTTTTCACAAATTCACTCTCATTGAAACGTTACTTTAGTTTTGAAGAAATTATTGTTGAATATCGCTAAATCGGAGATACCCGGATGTGTAAATAAAGTTAGAGTTATTTCCCTTTGCAAGCTTCAGAATTCGTCTGTAGGCTACAGTTCACTATTTCTGTACGTGTGCCTCAGTAATAGAGTACCCGGTACAATAAATAGCACACGCTTGTTGATTTTCCCGGCAAAGCTAAAAGTGTTGTGTGGAAGCAATTAGGGTTTTAGACAGGAGCAAACGATCTTTCGCAACTTCGTATGGTTTTGAACTTTGAACTTACACTGTATCCAGTCTTGATGACGACCGTGAAAATAAGTTTGTTTTCGATACTATCGATTATTGACCGACATTTCATTGCCGATTATCGATAGTAAAAATCACTATCGATACCCAGCCCTAACTGTCGCTGATGGTGATTTGCATTTTTCGAACAATCTCTAAATATTCATGTCAGGATCCATGATAAGATGTACTCAAATTGATTATTTAACATTTGAATAACAAAACTTAATCAAAATATCTTTGGTAGAAAATATCATTGGATAGAAGCCCATCAAAATATTTTACCCAACACTTTCAGGTGGCACTGCCACTGGTTTGTTTATATCATAATGCGGAATGTATGAAGATTTTCAATTCATCATATCTTGACCCATTTACGAACAATGTAAATAATATATTTTTCGTTCATTTTTTGTACATTATTGCTTAATGACCATTTTGAAAAAAAGAAAGTAAAGTGCGATTCGAGCATACATGTACTTTGTGCATCTAGCTCGTTACCAACGGACATTTATTTCTTATCATCACTAAGCGTAAAAAAAACAATGTTTATTTGAAACTGTAAAAAACAAAATGATCAGAATCTTGACCTTCAAAAGAAAGTGAGAAAAATCTGAAAGTTAACCGTTTGTGTTTGTTTAAAAACAGTGTCTACTTCTTGTCTAAGTTGAGATTTGGTCTAGTAGGATGAAAGTATCAATATGTTTCTGATGGTGCTAGTTTATTTACGGTTCACGGCATGAGCTGGTCATAAACTTAGGTAGTAGCCAGTTCATTTCTAACAACATTAGAGAACTGGCGTTGGGATGTTATTGCTCTTGGAGTCTTTGCAGGAAGGAAGGAGAACCAAACGCTTGATGTTATCTGATTTCTGGCTCGATTCTTTCTGAAGCTAATCACTAACTAATCTGCTCCCATCAAAGATGAAAGTCTTGTTCTGGCTGCATAGCCCTCGTTTAAAATAACTTGCTAATCTTTGGTCAAATTTTATGGTGATTTAGATAAGGAATTAGGACAGACATTTAAAGAATTATCACAAGAATTCATCTCTTGTGGATATCTAAGGATTTATTCAATGTGGCTGTGAAAAATATCAAACCATCCAACATCCATTTTCAGGACAGAAAACGAGCCTTAATGACACTCTGCGTATTATATAACATTTACATCACAATAACGATTCAGTGTTAAAGATATTTATACATTAAGATTTTAAGTTAAAATTAAAATTGAGACGATTCTATTCAGTGACTGGCCATAACAACAATTGAGCGCTTAGAAATTTCAACATTTTTAAAGACCGCTTATCGACATTTGCATTTTTTCGGAAAATTGCAGTTTTTAAATGATTCCTTAATCCTTCAAATAACATTAAGAGACTAAAAGATTTAAACTTAAAATTAAAACTTTCGGCATTGAAGAGAGAGAGAAACAGGGCTTAACCTCCATTTGAAACAACCTGGGTTATTTTATTTTGATAATTCGCTTGCATGTAAGGGTCATTAGCAGTGAGAGGAAACCAGAGAAAATCCAATACGTTGGACAGACGACCCTAATCCTTGTCACGTAAAAAGTGACGGAATAGAAATACACAGGACACAGCTACTGTTTTTTACTGAGCGACGTTTTGAGTAGGATTCTTGTGTCTTTATCAACAACGATTCAGACTCGCGTCCAATGCTTAAAATGTTACTCAGTAATTGAAAAGCTTAGTACATGTACATGAATTCCCAGGCATTTTCAGTTCAATTACTAAATGTCATACAAACGATTTACTTTATATTACGATAAATAAAAAAGTTTTTAAGTGCATCTTTTTCTTTTATCATTCTTTTATAAATACATGTAGGGGTACGAAGTCAGCCAGCACTGCTCAAACAAATTAACGACATGAAATTAATCTGAACATTTCACTGATAGACAAGATCAGACATGCACATGTATCATTTTGTGCATGAAGTGCAAATTTTTCTAAAACATACATTACAAGAAAATGAAGTCTAATATACATCTATGTACTTGCATTATCATATTAAAATCTCTTCACATTCCCGTTTATAAAAATATCAGGCTATCTACACATCTTTGTGCATGTCACAGATTAAAATTCAGTTCTTGCAATGAACAATATATTCAGATTTTTAAATCTGTAATCTGGGGGAAAAATCTAGTCTTGAAATAACTACATGAATTAAAGTAATTATTCATATCAACACGAATTTCATTAAATTCATTAATTTTTAGAAACTAATTTCCTTTTTATCCCCCTCAGAATTTTAAAACATTTATTATAGGAATTCAATTCCATTAGTTGTTATTTTCATTTTCAAAAAGCTTCTCGAATCATAAACTTGCACATAATGTATGTACCCGCAGGCCAATTGCATAATTTTTCTTTACTTATCTTTATTAACATCATGTGTTTCATTCCTTTCTTTTTTTTTTTATAAATCTTATCAAACCATAGGTTTGCACGTACATGTACCTATAAAACATTTCTCATTTCATAATTTCCCTCTAATGTCTTTAAACTTTTCTTTATAAATATTATGCATTTATTTCTGTTCTTTTTTATAAATCTTATCAATCCATAACTTTGCACATAACTGTACATTTACCTGCAATGCATTTTTCATTTCATAATTTCCTTCAAATTTCTTTTAAGTTTTCTTAATAAATATTATATGTTGATAAATGATTATTCTAATCATCGCATAATCCACATTTGGCACAAAATTTGTGTTTTAGTCATGTACATGTACAGTGTATCCGCTTTAAATTAATTCCTTTTGATAGAAAAAATTTGTCAAGTTTTTAAGTTTTTACCACAGACCCCCCAATATTAAACTTAAAGACATTCTTCATCTTGCTTTACGACCAGAAATTGAAACCGATAAAGGAACTAAGGAAATTATGGCAATAACACAAAATCAACATCAAGTCAAAATTATCCAAAATATTGATCTAATATTGTTTTCGCGACTGGTTCTAAAAACGTAAAATGACACAGCCACGTAAAAACCCAGTCAAGGTACATGTACAGTATATATTCATATATAAACTATCTTATTTCGAGCTTCAGCAAACGTTTGTGATTAACTGGAGGAATTCGGCTGTATTCTACACTCTCACTGAGAGGAAATAACTCTAGAACAGGGAGGGTAGTTTACTTTCTGAACACATGTCTTCGTCCATCACAGACACACTTCATCGACTCCCAACACACGCCAAGACGTGACTAAATTCAACATCTATCGCCGACATACTTCTTTACTTAGCTTTTAGACCTGAGGCTAGACTTTTCAAGTTTTTACATTCCTTTTTAACTTCCCGTTTCTTCCAGCTCTAGTACCAAACATCTTCAATATCACTGTTTCTGTTTCTAAGCAAGGTCTGTTTTATCTCTTCATACGTAAAGAATCGAAAAACTTTGGGCGTCAAACAGCAACGTTTTCATCTACTCTTCTACAGAAGTATTTTTTTATGTCCTATCCGAATAACTAGAAATCTGTATTTATTGTCCTATTTATGGCTCGTTACATTTAAAGAACCAGAAAAATGCATTTTTAACATCGAACAGCAAAGTTTTCATCCTTATCTACTCTTCTTCTCATTTTTAATATGAGGCCCCTTTCACAGTCTATCCATAGAACTAGAAACATGTTGTGATCATCACTTTATATTAATCGTTTACTTTATGGCTAGTTATATTTCAATTACCTTTTGAATTGTGTATAAAATGCTAGTGAAGTGAATCTTAAATGTCAAAGATTCTTTGAACTGCATGAAAAAAAATTTCTTGATTTTTTTTATCTTGTAATTCCATACATGAATCTGTTAATTAGTTCCAATAACGAGAATATCTGTTAATTAGTTCCAATAACGTGAATCAAAATAAAACACGATTTAGAAATAAAACAACATAATTGGCTAACATGTGGTGTAATCTAACTAGCCATTTTAAACTAAAATCATTGATTGTTCTTAATCAAATCAACATGTAAAGTTATAAAATGTTACATCAAATATGTATAATAACCCCATAATAAAAATTGGGTTAGATAATTTAAGTATATAATTGTTTTGTAATCTATATTGTTCCAACGTCGTGGGTTTTTCCCGGTTCCCCTCTCTTGTTAAAGACCCCTACGCGCAAGCGAATTATTGAACCATATGTTAGTCCCTAAATTACATAGTTTGTGTCAAGTAGACGTTAAACCCCATCTCACTCTCATCTATATACATGTACATTCATACACATATTAGACAAGTCTAAACAACTACCACAAACAGACAAATAGTTTTCAATGAAATAATGCTATTTACATTTTTTTCATAGTTAACACTTCCTTGCTCTACATATGTACATGTATGGATTTTGTTTAGTAAAATGACTCAACTTTGTGTACAAGCCTATTGAAATATTAGTCATCTTGTAGTAGGAACATACTACATGAAAACAAAACTGATGGGACAAACCCACGGATAAGAAACAGCTTACACAGAGAGTGCAAACAATAAACAGCAAAAATGAAATCAAATAAATCGACCCAGGGGCCAATCGTAAGCGGCCACTGCACTGTACAACCCTGTCCCGGGCTTGTGCTGAAACAGGTTCACTCCAAAAACAAATTTAAAAAATTTGCTAAGTAAAAGATTAAATTTTGTTATTCTGTTTCTATAGAAACAGATTGTAAGAAACAGATACTGGATGGTTGCTGAGACTAATTAATCCATTCCTCTCTTTTGTGTTAAAACAGAAACTTTATCTGTTAAAGAATTACAGGGGGTTTTAACAGTGAACCCTGTAGGGGACCAATCTCAAATAACATTCACTATTTCTTCCGTAATTAAATACAGCAGAACACAGAACAACTCCCTAAACAGCTTTAATCTGACAGTTCATATTTAAACTTCTGTATCAATTAATCAACAGGACATGTTTGTTATAGAAACTCTAATGAGTCCAAGATTGTCTTGATCCACTTGATGTAATAGGTCAGGGATTATATAATATTATCATTAAGTCTGCACCAACTGGGCTTAAGGTCCACTTCCACCTAGGGAAATATCGCTGACAAGGTAAATGAAATTGCGTTTAACGTCCTATTGTTCTGCACCTACTGGGCTATTGAAGACTGCCACACCCCATGCAGTATGCTTTGAGGGTAAAGTTACATGTAAGCCAGGCTGACACTTGCACGACTTTGGCCACGATTTTGTCGTGCCCATCAGTGTCCATATTGACACGACGAGTTCATGCATAGTTTGCACATTGTTTAGGCATTTCCCGCATTGGCACGACGAGTTTGCGCAAATCGTACCGACTCAAGTAGTGCCAATGCCTGCCACGGGATCATGCAAGTGTCAGCCTTGCTTCAGTCTAGGCAGTGTTGTTTCTGCTTATTCTTCTTTGAATTCAAACTGTCGATGTGCCCTCTGTCCTGAAACCCTTACAAGGTGGAACCATGCTGGAAAATCCTCAGGGGAACTTTCTCAACGAAACACCGGGATCATGCCTGTAATGCAGATGCTTTATTTCCAGGGTTCTGTGTACATGTATGTGCATCAACACCATGATGCATGTCACAAAGTTTTCAGGATTACTTCCGAATGGTTCCATGTGTTTTATACATTAACATTCTTTGACAAGAATTTAAGATGGAATTTACAAGACAAACATTTCTCATGTATGTAAAAATAATACTGCATTGTGGACCTTATTTTCATTTAATGGGCTGGACAAGTACATTTGTCATTTTGAAATTTCACCACATTTTTGCTACCCTTTTAAAAACATTTCTTCTTTAAAAAAGGAATTCTTACGCTACATGTATACTACTGTACATACATGTTCATGTGCATGTGAATCGACTGAGTTTGCATACATTATTTTTTACCCCTGAAAATAAAGCACCCATCACAGACATTGTAAGGTACAAATTGAGGTGTTGTCCGACGCAATCCCTCAGGAGTCTGTCATGCCAGTTGGCACTGATTGTGTTTTTTCATTAATTTAATAATTCTTCATACATTGTACATGTTTGACACAGAATTTAACTATGTCCGTTACTAGTTTAGAAGTAGGTTTAATTACATGTATTAGAACCACTACTTTTTTTCAATACATGTATGTCAACTATTCCCGACAGAGATCTACATGTATTCTGAAAGCAGACAGTTCCCTGTGTGCAGTACAATGTACATGTGTACACCTTGAGCTCACATATCTAACAATTTTAGATTTAATTTATGGAAATCACAGTTGACACATGCAATCGGACAAATTTGCACTTTTAAAACTAATGACTAAACATTTACAAATGAAAACGTTTCCTTTGCCCTTTTCTACTGACACAAAGTTACAAATTTTCAACAGTGGGTGTCGTCTGCTAAAATCAACTAAAGACAAAAAAAACAGAAGTAGAAAACTTGACATAGAAAGTAAATTGGTGTCAGAAAGTAAACAAAGGCATGTGATCTATGCAAGATGTTAAAATTTAACACAATCACGACAGGACCAAAAGGTTACGCAACTCTTTGATTCCCTGCTTTAGTTTTTTTAATCAGTGTTAAGTCACTTTTCGTGCCTGGGTGATTTTTCTGAATGCTTGTTCATTGACGAGAGTTGTTTAGTAAGCAGGTACAATGGCCGATGTGTTTTGTTAACAGTATCCGAATGTAATTATCGCCAGTTTTTTCTCACACATCATATTTGATAAGGTATAATTTAGATTGACTATTTGATAAGAAATGTTAACTGATGGTAAAAAAAAACTGACTATGAATCATTTTATCTTTAACCTCAATGAATCTCCCACTTATTAGAAACAATTTTTTTTTCTTTAGCTCTTAGACATGTACTTTTAATATTAAATGTATGTATTTCTAGTATTCAACAACTGTGCCTTCCATGGAGTCAGTGGAGTACAGGCCATTGGGGCACAGTCACCTCCCCCCCCCCCATCCCAAAATTATTTAGTAGACTGAAATTTCAGGATAGACATTCATAGAACTTCAAGCAATCATTGCAATTCTATCTATTCCACTAATCATTTTTAGAAATGAAATGGGCTAATTTAGACGGGCATGCGCCACAGAGTGTGCTACATGAGGGAAATTTTACCCGGGACAGGCAGTGGTTCTATGGCCTGCTTATGTAACGAATTTCGACTGCAAAGGGGTCTTTAACATGTACGCCAATGTGTACACTGTACCTCGGTTTTTGTGCCCTACATCACTGACAATGGGAAAGCGTGCTGAAAAATCTGGATGAACTTTCTCGACCAATGCAGGGATGTAACACCTCATCTCAAGGCTATCGAGCAAGCATCTTGACCACTTAGCTACTATGGGCGACTGTGGCCCCCAAACACTTTCAGAACATAAGTTGTCAAAATCAAACAAGTATCTTTAACACTAATATTCCATTCTATAGAATTTATAATTTAATTAAAAATAATATATAAATATTCATATCCATCAAAAAAACTGTGATGCCACTTTTTGGTATATTCGAGCAACCAAATGTAGTCTGTATTTTTTTACTTTGCAATGTAACTGGCCAATACTGATCACCACTACATGATATATATGTACATTGTACATGTATGTTGTAAATTCTACATGTGGACGTGGTTTGTGTTTTTTGATTGGGATGAAACTGACATTATGACCACTACCTGCTTCTTGCAAATTCTAAAAGTGGTCTGTGTTTTTGAATTGTAATGTAACCGACCAGTGATGGCCAGTTTGTTGTAAATTCTAATTGTGGTCCGTGTTTTGGGTTTGTAATGTAACTGACCAGTGGTGGCCAGTATGTTGTAAATTAGCCTAGTGTTTAAAGTTTATCTACAGATAATGAGCAGGTTCCATAGTACATATGTACATGATGTAATCTAGCAGTAGGGAGGTGTTCAACTAATTACTCTATGGCAGATCTGCCAAACTTGGCACCACTGACCATATCTTCAGATTACCAGGGGTAATAGCAGAGATTTGTGGCAAGAGATTGCTTGACACTATTTGAGATTTTGTAACCCTGAGGTTATCTGTAAGGTACATATAAATATATATCAATGACCAAATATTAATGAGCATTTGATGTTACCACTATTGTTGAAAGACTGGCAATTAAATGCAATAGTTGGGCTACTGTAAAACGTTTTTAGCAGTTAAATGTATGTGACAAGGGACGTACTGTATTTTCTGGGAACGAGTTGTCCGGGAACAAATTGTCACATACACCCCCCCCCCTTCCCATTGATGATAGAGGCAGAGATTTGCCTTTTAAGAAACCGTGTCCAATGGGATTTTATTATTTGTGTGCTTATGTGTTGTATTTATATGAAACTTACCTCCAATAATGCATACTGAGACCAGGACATGCCTTACAGTTGGCACACTGTCGTCCACATTGTGAAACCATTTCATGATTTAGCTTGGGGCTCTGGAAAAAACAACAACAAAAGGTTTACTCATTAAAATCGTGCAGATAAACTTTCACACTATTAATAGGGCAAGGATTAGTAGATCTAAGGGATTGTATTATCTTTAGGGAGATTGACATCCATTCAGACAGGTGATCATCTAAATAAACTTCAAATCTCTCTGCCCCTTGGCCATTTCATTTGTATGAACCTTCTAAAAAAACATAGTAAGGATTTGTTTTGGGAAGGGGGGGGGGGGAAGGGGGGCTATTTCACACACAGTATCAGAAATATTTGTTGACCCTTCTTTTGGGGATCTTCATTTGATCATACTTCATAGACACTTATCATTTATCTGACCATACACGTAGGCTACGTTAAAAACAATTCTGGTTTATGAAACAATTTGTATTTGTTAATTCATCCTGATGATAAGCCACTGTATAGGCCAATTAGATGGACTGTGTTTGTAGGCTAACAAAATAAAAAGTAAGAAATTGCCTTAAAAAATAAATACTAGCATTGGTCCAACTAAAGAATAACTCCACTGTCATTTAGTGAGTTACAAACAACATTGCCGGCTATTTCAAATATAATACATGTATGATGTACAGATAGACCTAGAAATCGATCGACAAATTATATTACAATACAAAAACAGTCTGTGTATTCCATCTTACCGGTGCAGGCTGAATTTCAGCATATTCAGGCGTTTGGTCATCCACCTCATAAACAGCGGGTAGAGAACTCGTTGCCATTTTCACTTCTAAATTATTCCACACTCGAATTAGTTTATGGATATTCCACAATAAGAACTAAGGCGTAAGAATATTTTTACATTCCGACACATACAGAACAGTACAACCAAAACAACACATCACTTGAAGTAAACCCAAACAAATCCAATACAATTCCAAAAACTTTTTTAAAAAGTTGCAACAAAGTTGCTAAAAAGTCACACTTTGTTTACAAACAAACCGCATTATCCATGAGAGGTATTAAAAAAAGTTGACCAATGAGTGATGAATAAGAGTGAAATCCGTGTATGAAAGTCAAATCCAGCTGCATAAGGGTAAAATCCATATAATATCCACTAAAAAATAACACTATTTCCAGTCAAAAGTTGACTACAGAGAACTTCTAAAAGTGTACGTCGATTACCCGACGCGTCAGGTGAACAGAAATACTTTTCATTTAGTTTGGCTTCCACTGTCTAACCACACCCACTGACCGCAAGACGCTACTGACGTCATTTGATTGACAGGAGGGGTTGTGTTCCACGGTAGCTAATTATATCCAGGCGATCATAACATGGCACGTTCACATGTGGACAGTACAAACAGTTTGCAAAATATTATCGGATTTTTCTGTTTGAATAGATTCGGACAAAAACCCCAACCCTTTTCAAACAACAGAACATATTATTATCGCGATGATTAACAGGGATTAAAATTGTGTCACTATTATTAGTTTAAATAAAAAAAAATATTTATCTATCTGGAAAACAAAGACTACGTTTGATTGACAAGCAGGTTGAGCGCGGTTCTGTTTTTCACAGGTAAGTAGAAAAACGGTAAAAAGTTTTGACGCGTGGAAACAGTAATCGGCCATTTCCAGAAAACGTTTTATTTAAAATATATAGCAAATTAACTTTTTGAAATTAATATATACATATGAAACTACTTTTAATGCATGTGTATATAATTATGCTGATCTCGCATCTTGTTCCAAATTTTGATTGCATTTAAAACAAATATCAGGAAGTCTTTTGGCTATAAAGTGTATATCGCATATGGCGATAAAAAGAAAAATACAAAAAACAGCAGTTAAAACCGTACAATCTTCAAAAAGGCAAAAGTCAGTCACATATGGAAGAAGCAAATAATCTTAGAAGCGCGTGCAATGACAAGCCGAGCTATAAATCACTTCCACCGTTTCCTAAACATACGACTAGATACGATCATCAAGTTTATTTTCCCTCATATTACACAGTGATAATATGACTAAAGGGTCGAGTCTAGAAAGCAGTCGGAAGACGTATGATTTTTGTTTGGTTTAAGAAAATAAACTGGCGTGCGTCGTCTATCAAATACTACTCCATATTAGAAATAAACAAGTTCTTAAAACACGTGAAATACCATGATGTAATATTTACACATGGCGGTTACAGTCAGTCATAGTAAACAATAATCGGATATTGGATTAAATTTAGCTGCTGACCTGCGCACACGATTAATACAAAAGCTTTTCGGGCCCTGACCATGAAATAAAATGAAATGGGGTTTAGCGTTCTGCTCCCACTGGGCTAATGAAGACGGGCATACTACGTCATACAGTGTGCTATGAGTGCCCGGGCAGCGGAACTAAGATCAAATTCCAACTGCCAAGGGATCTTTTGTTTAGTCCCGTGGGCGTGGTCATACCAAGGTCCTGTGTGCACGTTGGTGTACATATTGAAGAACCCGAATGGATGAAGAGCGGGAACAAAACGTTACATTCCACCCAATCCTAACACACTGTATAATAATGGTGTATGCCCGTCTTCGTTTGCCTGATTTGTGAAGAAACATGATGTTAAAACACTCCATTTTATTTCAATCCCTGCATGGGTTTTTGTAACATACAATGAGCTGCGGTGACTAATTGAGTAAGACCATTGGGTCGGTAACCTGGAGTTCCCGTTTTCGACCCCGGTGTTAGTCGAGAAAGTCCATCGTGATTTTCCGGCGTCCCCTCCCCCTTGGCAGTTCGAAATTGAAATAAGAGTAGACCGAACGTAGTGCCGCTGTCCGGGCAAAGTGTTATTCGTAACGCTGTATGGCGAACGCCCGTTTTCTATAGCCCAGTCGGAGCAGAGCAGAAAAAATTGGACGTTAAACCCAATTCCATTTCGTTTCTCTAACACACGGGACATTAAAACACATTTCATTTTCTCAAAGAAGCGCCAAATGTTATCAAGTGCTTTAAAAAGAGTGAGCACGCCCTGCATTGGACACGGTACCCAATATGGAAACATTTTGTTAGGCCTATGACTACTGTTTCAACATCATTTGTTTAATCTGCGAGCGGCAATAAATCATGTTTCAACCTATGGGATCCATTATAATATATTATATATTATTAGTAGGTATGTAACCTTTAATATATTTGCACTGTAACTCATTAGAAAGGTATAAATTAATAACCGTAAACCACCCGGGTCTCTGGGTAGAAACCAATTTTCCGTTGTTATGTTGTACCTCAACCCCCCGCCTCTATGATATGTAGCTAGCTATTAAGGATAATGGCGTGTCATAAAAATACCCGTGGTATTAATAATAGTCTAATTGTCTCTGGGGCTAGACTCTGGTGAGAAGGTGCAAAACAAGCACTAACCTGTACAATAAAAATACAATTATTATTATTAACAGCTAAGAAGAAATGAAATGAAATGGGGTTTAACGTCTTACTGTTCTGAGTGATCCGATTGGGCTAATAAAGACGGGCATAAGCCATTCAGTGTGCTGGGCACTATGCTATGGCCTACTCTTATACCGATTTCCAAAATGAAATGGGGTTAACATCCTACTGTTCTGCTCCAAATGGGCTAATGAAGACGGGCATACAATATATACAGAGTGCTATGAGGGGAATTTTGCCCGGGCAACAGCACTAAGGTCCCAGAACGGACCCAGGGGATGTTCGATGGTCGGTCCTGAACGTCCTGAATTGCAATCAAGTGACACGCAATTGACTCCTGTCACAGTTCTCTCGACCCATAAGCAGATGTGACGCAAACATAATCGTGACGTAATCAAACGTTTTAGTTATGCTGATTGGTCGAGATATTATCATCTTGTCATTTAACTCGATTGACACCTTTTGAGGGATTGGAGGAATTAAATTCCGGAACGTTCAGACTGGAGTATTCCGTTTGTTTTCTGAAAATAAATCAAACTAAAAATATTGTTATTTCTTTTACAACGGGCGCCTGCAGTCCGTTAAGTAAACGAAAGACGAATTACGACAGTTCCGGATTATTGCGTGACTACACTAGAAAACAAAACTAGGAAGACGGATTGTCTTTTGTAGAATAGAAAAGAAATGGTATTTTGGTAATTAAATCTACAGCAAGAGACATTTAAACCACCCCGAATAAATTCAGACGAAGAGAAGTCACCATTAAGTAACTTCGCCACTTTATTTAAATCTTATTATAGGAAAATCCCCTGTTTAAATTTCACACGTACAAGTAAAGGCCATTTACGTCTTATATATCTTATTAAACGAAATGAAAAGGTCTAAGTCAATATAAATTGAGGTGTATTATTTCAAGAGGAAGGCTTAAAACTTCTGTTTGCGGACATTTCCTACTCTGCGTCTATTGTTCAAAGGTGTCGGCTTTGATTGTCTGATGAGCCGAGACGAATTAAGTCCGGATAATCCACAATTAAGTATACTCTTTGGTATTAGTGTGTAGGATAATCTGGACTACTTATCAATCCCCAAGGCGCGAGTTTAACCCCTTCCTTGTAATAACAAACAGATTTTGATTTTATTTGCGCAATTTAAGGAACAGCAAACCGATTTAGGATAAGTGTCACAATTCAATGGATAATATTATATCCTTTATTTAAACAAGGCAGTCAATAGATTAAAATATTTACTGCCTGCACCACACCAATTACAAAACACATTTTGACACGTGCTCTTAAAAGGGCAAGAAGCCTGTTCAAGTCACGCGTGTGTGTGTGGAATAGCTTTATTTAACGTCCGTTTCCACCGAAGTGATATCGCAGACAATGACAATGCGTTGCCTTTTAATTTTAAGGGGAACGCTATACGTCGGAGACGGTTCTGTACATTTTAGCATATATGACGTCATAGGTGGATTGTGGGTTAGGCTAAGGGTTAGGACTTGCAGATTTCGTCAAAGTCTCGAGATGTAGACCTAAACAGGGCTAGCGCTAAACCTAACCATGGACCAAGCCTAACCCTAACGCACAATCCACATATGACGTCATATTTGCAGGGCCGCCTTTTTTAACAGAATTTAAACATAGTAATTGTTGACTATAGAAATTCATACAGTTTAAGAAATGAAATGAAATGGGATTTAACGTCCTACTGTTCTGCTTTGACTGGGATAATCGAATTCCAACTACCAAGGGATCTTTTAAGTGCACGCCTATGTGTGACTAAACTCCGGTACTTGCTACGGTCTTGAATAATAGGACTACCCCTTGATTATCTCTCTCACGTCACCCAACTTCGTGGGTTTTCTACTGATCCTCCGCCCCGCGCTACCTCACTGCTAAAGACCCCTACGCACATGCGAACAATTATTGAAATAAAATTGAACCCTATGCCAGTCCCAAAATGACCTACAGTTGAATGGACGCCCACTCTCTCTCGCGTCTGGTTATTTCAGTCTATTGCGCATACTCTATCGATAACAAATGGGGTCACCGTTTGACATGACTTGTGGAATGCCTAGCCTTGTTCTTCGAGTCCCTTGTTACAAATGGCACTGAAATGCATTATGGTACACGATTCGTGTACCACTGGTAAAAAGGTTATTTTGTCTTAAATATGGATATCAGAAGCCAATCTTTTCCTCGTAAGATCACAACACCAGTGTTGATTTAAATAGACAAATAATCCGTGTTTTCAACGTGGACGACTTTGGGTGATATTGAGTTAGAGAGCTACTTTAAATTTTAAAAATCTAAAAGTCTTCATTCATAATTCTATATTCTTATTTTTGCGTGACTTTGACTGTCAAATATTGTGATTGGTGACGTTGTATCGTGACGTGTCTATGATCGAAGATTAACCCCCGAGATTATCCAGTTCCCAAAATGGATTCCGTGCACCTTGCCAATCATCAGACCGATCAACAGCGTCTACAGTTTGTATAAGTTTGGTCTGTTTCGTGTGAAATTGTGATTAACTTAAATAACATTCGACCTTCTACGGCTAAGAATATTGTATGGAGGCATGCTAGATATTATGGACACCAGACCATGTGTAATGGCGTTTTATATAAATGGATAAACGATTTTTAACAAGGACCAGCTGCCTAGTCGTTCGGATGGTACGAAAGCCCGAGATCCCGTGTAAACATGGGCGTGCACGTAAAAGATCGCTTGCAGATGGGATTTGATATAAGAGTAGGCTATAACGCCGCTGTCCTGACAAAATTCCCTTCATAGCACACTGTATGGCATATCTTCATTAGCCCAGTGGGAGAGAGAGAGAGAAATGGGGTTTAACGTCCACTCGACACAAACTAGGTCATTTTGGGACTAACATATGGTTTCATTTTATTGCAATAATTCGCTTGCGCGTATGGGTCTTTAGCAGTGGGAGGAAACCGGAGTACCCGGAGGAAACCCACGAGGTTGAGAAGGCGCCCCTAACTCCATGTCACATACGCTCACACCAAGGCTCGAAACCACAGCTGCAAGCCAGAGGAGACCGGCCAGCTAGAGGTCGAAGCGCGGCACTCGGCCATCCCAACCCCCTAGACGTTAAACCCCATCTCATTTAACTTATTATCGGCGATATTACCCTAGGTTGGAGCGGACGTGATGCCGCACGAACTAACGAACAGGGGCGCCTGGACGGCGGGACTATGGATGAACATGCCCCCAGACCTCAAAAGAACGGGACAATTGGCCTGCTGCCTATACCTTTTTGCTGCCTGGCCTTTAAAATGTTTTTCGTACACCAGCAATAAGATGGTCTGACCAACCTTCTCGCTCCAACTCTTCCACGATTTTACAATGATATGTGTTTGAGCATTGGTTGCTTAGGTAAAGGGGATATCCCATCTCATGCGTGTCTCCGGATAGTTACTGGAGACTTCAGTGTGATTCGAGATTTTTGTTCGACATGCTACGTCGAAGTGAACCGAATCGCTTATTGATTAACTGGTTTTCACCAATTTTTTAGGGGGTGAACCCCGGACCCCATCCTCCCACAACCCCTCGGACGTTCTGGAGCCCCTGCTAACGAACATATCCCATTTTTTCAAACAATAATTGTTTTTAAGTCACAACAAGCCATATCGTACACATACATGTAAAAAAAGGTACTACATGCTGATGAGTACAGCATTACTAAACGGCTTCATTCCTTAAATGGTGACAATTAAGGCATAATAAAACGTCTTCATTCCTTAAATGGCGACAATTAAGGCATAATAAAACGTCTTCATTGATTACATGGTGATAATTAAGGCATAACAATACGTCTTCAAATTGGCGATCATTAAGGAGGCATATTAAAACGTCTTCATACCTCTAAGACATAATTAAACTTCACTATTCTTTAAATGGTGACAATTTAGACATAATAAAACGTCTTCATTCCTTAACATTAATGGTTATAATTGAAAAATAAATAAACGTCCCTATTCTTTAAATTGAAATAATTAAAGCATAATTAATCACTATATTAGCGATAATTATGGTAAATTGTTTCAATGACATTTAGTATTTGAGCTGGAAATACTCGGGGCATCATTCTATTGACAGCAATTACTGGTTTGTTTTTAACTGGACGACGTCTCCAGTAGTCTCTATCAAACTAATGATAGAAGAGAGAGATGGGGTTTAACGTCTGTACGACACAAACTAGGTCATTTCAGGACTTACATATTATGGTTCAAATTTATTTCAATAATTCGCTCACGTCTAGGGGTCTTTAGCAATGGGGGGAACTGGAGTACCCGGAGAAAAAGCACGAGGCTGGGCAGGCGTGTCACGTACAAACGGGGATTAGAAACCACGCCAATTGACTCAATGACAGACCTTATTATACAGCGCGCACGTGCTAACCATCAGCCATCACTATTATGGTATAATTTAAAGCCCCAATAACACTTGTTGTAACTGAAAAATATGTCCCAATCTTCATTCTGGTCAACAAATCGTATTATTTTACAATATTCCAATTAAATGATGATATAAATTTCATCTTAACACACCTAATTTAAAAAATTGGAAAAATTCAACCAATTGATTTGAAAAGTCTAACGTAAACCTTTTCAAATGTGACTTGGATTTTAAAATATTTTCGAACCCTCTGGACAAGTAAAATATGTTGTAATGGATAATTTACACAACAGGTAGGACACTTAAACATCTAGTACTTAGAATAAGGGCATTATTTATTTTCTGGAGCTACCAAGTCAGCAAGAATGTTATTGTCCCTTTAACATCCATTGTTTATGACGAGTATTATAGCTGTTTATTATAGTTATATAGGTAAATAGGGATAAATATTAGGTGTATGATTATTTTATATATGAGTAATAAAAGTGTCTTTATTTGATTGATGTCTAAATATATATTATTTATTATTATTTTGATCTACGGGGAAAACCAATAGCGAACGTGTATATTGGTTATACGTTACAGTTTAAATTTGAAAAAATAAATTTGGATCTGATTTGAATCCTGCAACATTGGCAAGAGGAAACCACGTTGGAAAACCCAGGGGCGGATCCAAAGGGGGGGGGGGACATAAAAAATAAATGCCTTGCATCAACGAAATTACATCACAAAGTGATCCTACATCAGTGTAAAAACGATTTCTCTGTTTAAAAAGGTCAATTTGTATGTATGCCTATGTAATTTATAGACGATGATGGCAGATTTCCGTAACCGAAACCTGGCAAACCCCCTCTTGCAAAAATTCCTGGATCCGCCCCTGAAACCCCGGAACGCCCCGGTTAGTGCGTGGGTGCCTTACTTGGACAACCATCGCCCCATTTATATAGACTTTATTACACTTTTCTGTCTTATTCCAAAAATACGGTTTCATATCTGTACAAGATATCCAATGTTTTTGCAATCAATCGCCCATTATCATTCGGCACCGAACCGGGCATAAACAACCCTGGGCCCTGTTTCACGAAATTTTAACTTAAGATAAAATCCAATTTTAGTAGATACATGTACTTCAATTTTGATTGGCTAAGCACTAAAATCAATCTAATATTATCCAATCAAATTACTAAAATTGGGATCTTATCTTAGTTAAAATTTCGTGAAATAGGCCCCAGATCTTGTTTTCGGGCATGGGATGGTCAAACCGAGAACAACACTTTGATTGTTTGCGTTTCGTTTTCCGGTTCTGTATTCGTATTTGAGAACGCACGGATCAAGAGTAGAAATGAAATGAAATGGGGTTTAAAGTCCTACGGTGCTGCTCCGACTGGGCTAATGAAGACGGGAATACATCATACAGTGTGCTATGAGGGAAATTTTTACCCGGGCGGTGGCACTATTGCCGGTACCTCGGTTTTTCGTCCCATTCGAACGACTAGACTGTTGTCCTTACAAGGCCATCGGTCCTGCACCACTGACAAGGGGAAACCAAGTCGGAATAAACGGATTAAGAATAACACTACCAGTATAAGTTCTATTTATTAGTCTGGTTTGGATATTAACTGATGAGTGATCGTCTGAAACAGCGCCACCTCCTGACCAAATGTAATGTCTAGATGTGAGAGGGGGATTATCTCGTCAATTGGTTGATGAATATCCGTCATTCTTGTTTATCCAATGTTTTATTTATTTGCTCATTTCTACATGATTTACGAGGCGTCTTGTTTTCGTTTGTGTTTTTTTTCGGATTTTTTAATTTGAAAGCCCTGTTGCGGTTAACCGTTAAACTGCGGGGTTTCGAGCGTTTGTGCATAATTACCATTTTAACACCAAGACTAAACCGTTATTATTTATCAATTTCTTCGTCACTTAAAAACTCTAGAGAAAAAAATCTCAGGTAAGTATTTATTATTTCTTCATTCATTCGCAATTTACCAGATTGAAAATTAAAAACTCGAGAAAAAATTCCCAGGTAACCGTTTCTCCTTTTGTGTACTTTACTCAACCCTAAATGCCTTTCCATGCAGTCGAGTATTTAAACAAGAATACACTCTGGTTTAATACTGGTATTAGGAAAAGAATAGGGTTAAAATAGTTACATGTTTTGTAGTTTGTGTCGGACTAGTGAGAACGTAACGGATTCATAAACCGAATGTAAATATTACAAACGAATAATAATGAGTACTTAATGACTAGAGCTAGAAACCATTAAACAGAGCGCTTCAACATATTTACAAGCCATCCAATACAAATTACTCTTATACCATCATTTTCAAGATCGTTTTAAGACATTTTTTTGGAAATACGAAAATACGGCTTTGGGGGTTGTCACTTCTGGCTAATCTCCATTTAAATTATCTCGTGGCACGTGAAGAACACGTGCAAGGTAAACCATGATAGTGTTCTGTTCTGAATGATGGAAGTAAAAAACGATGTGTAATATGGGTTGGGTTCTTTAGTCTAGAAGATAATAGTATTTACGTTAAATGATCGAGTAGTCAGTCTGTAGAACGTGCAGGTATTTTACCTTTGTCAGGTCAATTACCTGTAGTCGATCCAACAGAAATCTGTTAAAAATAACAACCCTTTTAACATGACTAAATGTTTACCTGGCGTTGTACAGTCCGACGATTGTCCAATATTGGAGTCGCGTCTCCGAAATTCCGTTTGGAGTCCCGCGACTCTTCCCTTTTTGGAGTCCCGACTTTATGAACCGGGTTGGTGTAGAAAATTAGGGCATTAAACCCCATTGCATTTCATTCCTTAAAGGAGTTTCATGCTACCGGAAATAGTATAACTCCGAAACCGGAAGTGATAGCTCAATGTCATCAGAACTATTGCCCACACTGGCTTATTTTAGCTATTTACACGGCGTTGCGCTGATAGTAAACTGCCATGCTTCCTTTATTAGCCCGATTGGTGCAGAAAAGTACGACATTGAACCCCATTTCATGCAACCGGAAGTAGTATAAACCCGAAACCGGAAGTGGTAGGATAATTCCAATTCTGACACCATTTCTATGAGATTCAATGCGCATGCGCTTTAGGTCATAAGGTCTGTCAGTCTGTCATTTGCGTTGTTTCGATCATAAGCTTGTACAAGAGAAATTTTAGGGTCACCTGTCTAACCCCGTGTGTTTCCAACGAGTTCTTCTACTGCTAAAGAACCTAACGAATTACTTAAAGATCAGTCGACAAAAACTAGGTCATTTCGGGACTAACATATGGTTCACTTTTATTGCAATAATTCGCTTGCGCATAGGGGCCCTGGGAAAACCCACGAGGTTGGACAGGAGAAGTTACAATGCGAAGTACAGTTGTAAAGCACAGTCCAGCCAATAAAACTTAACCAGCTTTATAACATTTCAGTGCTCAATCTCATTCAGTCTGATTCGACTGACAGGTAGAAAACAACGAGGCAAAAACCGGTCACACCAAATGTAAACAAACAAAAAAAACGTCATAATTTCTATTAAAGAGTAACCTATATAATTGCCTCAAGTGTGTTCTATAATTGCCTCTAATTATGTCGACAATAGCCGAGTAGTATTATAGTAAAGTCAATTGTAATATAATATTTATACCTATATTAAGATGTTAGATAAGACGGTCGTTTATAGATAATTAACATCATAGCAGTAATTACATCGTCCCCTATTTCATCTTCTATCTCATTAAACTCACATCTTCATCAAATAATCTCCGACTAACGAAGATGTCCGATGAGGATTAATAAAAGATTAATAGTCTGCTTTGATGAAATGAAATGAAATGAAATAGGGTTTTACGTCTTATTAGGTCTTACACCGATGGGGATAATGCAGGCGGGGTATGGCTTTGATATCTAAATAAAAGAAACACCGCACATTATCCCGTCGACCCAGGGCCGTATCTAGCGGGGGTTCAGGCGGTACATTGCACCCCCCAGAAAAATAAGGCGCCCCGAGAAATGGCGCCCCACCCCATCCAAAAAATAATAATTTGACTATCTTTCAATTAGAAAATAATGTATACACTTGATTATTAACACACAGTGATGCTCTTTTAAGAGGTACTGATGAGTCGGTCGGTTTTAAGGGCGCCCTGATCCAAACTTTCTTATATCACTTATGTGGAGGTTATGGCGCCCCACCACTCTGCAGCACCCCCACTTTTAAAATCCTACATACGGACCTGCTTCGACCCAGTACTAAACTCAGGCTTTCTGCCTACAGTTAGCTCTTTAGAACCATTTTCCCTGCATATCACGCTAGGTGGGAGTGGCCGTTCAGCCTCACAACCTCGTGGTTTTCTCTTGGTACACCGGTTTCCACCCACAGCTAAAGACCCCAAGCTAATAATAGACATAAAATAAACAATATGTTAGCCCCAAAATGGACTCGGTTGTGTCGAATGGACTTAAAATCAAACCCGCTCTCTCTCTACCCCTCTCACTCTGCGATATCATTTTGTCGAGTTGAAAGTCCTCTGGCCCACCATGGAATTCGGTACAAATGTCTAATCGAGAAGGTAACAGGTACACAATAGATATGTTATTAATTTTATCAAGGTACAATTTATTCAACAGGTCTACAATACTCTCCCGCACCCCTAGAAAAAAAACCCGAGACGTTTTATAATACGACAGATAGTAACTGTTGATATTTCCTGTGTGAACTTATTCAAATGATGCAATGTTAACTTATCTGGTTTGTAATTTATTCTGTTTAGTAGTGATTCAAATCATTATTTAATTACATGTACGATAACAGTTTATAAATAATATAAAATATATTTATAATTTTAGAGACTCCTGTATCCTTATTAAATCAGTAATTAAAATAGATTGGTGCATTGGTTCTGATTTTATCGTCGTATCATTTAGAAAATTACTAGACTATGGAATAGAAAAAAAAAGCGTTATAGTGAATAAAAAAAAAAATACAAAATGAAGCTGTATTCTGGGAACACGTAATTATTTTTTTAAACAGTTGTGTTTTAAATGTGAACATTGCTTGGGGTATTAATTCATTTATCATCATTTAGTTAAAGATTTGCCTGGAAAATGTAAGAAATAAAGAAAGGGCGTTATGATTTTGTATCATTGGAAGGGTGTGATTTTTTTATGGCCGTGTGAAGATCTGTTACACACTGTATTTACTGATTACTGAATAAATTGTTTAGACTGTAAAATAATTACTTCCATTTCATTTGGCCGAGAAAGTTCCTCTGTTTTCCGGCGTGGTTTACTTTTGTCAGTAGTGCAGGACGGGGGACTGGCAAAAACAACGTCTGTGATTCGGGTGGTACAAAAACCGAAGTCCTATTTTCTCCTCGGCATGCTTTTAAAAGAACCCTTAGCAGTTGAAAGTTGTCGAACAGTAGGCCGCTACACGAACTCAATTTTCATCATAGTACTGTGCATGGCCCATCTCCATTATTCCGGTTGATGCAAAATAGGTAGGCTGTTATTTTATTGGGTTTTTTTTCCTTTGAGCCTACAGATGTAGTATGGAGATATTTGTAGACCGGTTGTTGAGGTTCGAGAATTTCCTAAGTCCAAAATGGTCGCTTTATATAAATGAATATGTTGGGGAATACTAACCCTAAAACTCACTTTTTTGAGAGGAGTAGAAGACAAATTGGATCCGAAACTCCCCAACCGGCGTTCAATAAGCATCTTCCGGTGCAGTATATTTGAATGTGCATCTTATCAATCGAGACAGCAGCCAGACGCTGTCTACCAGTAACGTAACGACAGTATGTAGGGTAAGATGACGAGTTTGAAAATCGTCGAGTAAAAACAACCAGACGGTAACGTGACAATTTACAACTTAATTACCACGCTTTACGTCACATCTAATTACGTCACCGACTGGACATAACATAATTATACATACATACCTCTATTTTTAATATTGACCTCTTCATATCAGGCCTATAGTCTGTTAACGCGGTGGCGTCTGTTTCTCGATTCGGGTTGTGGGCGGTTGTGGCCCATTTGTGTTCATTTCTAGGTGCCAAAGAGTAGCGATTTAGCTCCTTAAGATAAGGCAATCAAAGGAATAAAAATCTATATACGAGTACAAAGTTTTAAATTGTTAACCAGGGCAGTTGGAATTTGAAGTATAAGAGTACCGTTTGGTTGTAGCACACTACATGTCCGTCTTAATTTCCCCGGAAAAGTTTGGCAAACCTCATTCTCTTCCTCAAACATGTACTATAGGGCCTACTTTTTTCTTTCAAAGTCTTCGGTGTGGTTCCCCACCCCCACCCCCATGTCAATGATACAGGTCGGGGGGGGGGGACAAGGACAGCTGTCTAGTCGTTCACATGGGACCAAAAAAACGAGGCCCCGTGTACACATTGGCGTGCAAGATCCGCTGGCTGTTGGAATTCGATATGAGAGTAGCCCGTAATGCCGCGGTCCGGATAAAAAAATATCCCTCCATAGCACACTGTATGGCGTATGCCCGTCTCCATTAGCCTAGTTAGAGCAGAATAGTAGGACGTTAAATCCCTTTTCATTTCATTTTCTCGCAGTCTGCGTATAATTTCTGTTGGATGTCTGAGTATATATAAATTTCGATACATCGCTTAGCTTATTGTTATCGCCACCCTGTTGCTAATGTAACACTAACAATCGGAAGTTCTCGCGCTTTCATCTTTTCAAACTTAAAGGTATTTTACCGCCGTATTTGACGTGCACAACACAACGCCCCTTTAATCGGCCTCTTTTTAATGCTCTCTAATATCACTGTTACTATCTCTGTATATAATCAAACCACGCGGTGATGTCCAGTATCCAGGGACAAGGTGCGCTTTAACCTGACAGACGGCACCTCTGATCTTCATTATCTACCATCGTCAAGAAGACTCGCGTGGATTAATCAAACATTAGTCTCGGATATACCAGACAAGATCGAAAGATATCTCATCATTTAAATACGACAGAAAAGCCAAACTATTGAAAACGTCGAAAGCTTGTTTCTCTAAAATTAGAGTGCTTAGAATTTAAACATTGACAGTCCAGACTAGTCTAATATACAAAATATTTAAACTTGCTGTCTCCTCTCGACTCTCGGTAATTGAAAACCCCTAAATTGTTCTAACTAGTTAAATTAAAGTTAAAGTTTTAACATGGAAATTTAGCTCTTTGTGAGTAGAGTACGATTATTTTCAACGTATGGACTCGTACAGTGAACAGTGATCAGTGGCTTTATGTAAAGAAATGATATCTGCAATCGTTTTCCTGCATGAAAATAGTAAAGATTATTAAAAATATTGGAAAATTCTGTACGGCGTCATGTAGAAGGTTATAGAAACACAAATATCTTTAATTTGTAGACGTATTTGCTATGTATTTTGGTTGTAATCTAATTTTGACTTTTTTAATTTTTTCTAAAACTTTTTTTTACTGGTTAACTCGTTATTTTTTTTTAACTAATTAACTAGGTAAACCAAAATTTTGACTCCGCCCAGCCCTGTCTGTCTGAATATTGTGACTTCATAATATCATAACCGACTTACAACAATCGAATATTGTACACAAGAGTTCCAACATAATAAAAGGTCTCTAAAGTAAACGAAACTACGTCTTAAAGACTGGATAATCCGTTCTTATCATTTGACCAGGCAGACGATCACAGAATGGAATCTCGTGATTTAATTCTGAAGTATTTCCATTTCACGTCTGTTCTGATGAACTGACCGCCATCATTAATGGCCACTTGATTCGCCAGTCAAAGATCAAATCATTTTAACCAAACACAGCCAAATTCATTAATGACCGTAATAGCTCAGTAAGGCCTGGATGCACGATTTTCAAACTTCGCACACTTGTTATCATGATATAGATGAATAATTTAAAGCAATGATGCTCGAGTTCCGGACCCTTTCTTTAAGAGTGAGGGATTGACGGGTGAAGTTTAAAGATGGTGGCTAAATGGAGTCCGATTTGAAAGGAAATAAAAGACGATTAATTTGTCGGGTTCTTTTAATTCTCACCGGATATATTTGATACCGTTTTAAGTACAGCGATATAAACCACAGGAAGCGATATATTAAAGAAACTGAAAAAAGAGAGGAATTTTAAAGTCACAATATTCCAGACAAAATGGAAAATATCGACTTTTGGTGCATAGGGATGTTCCCTGTGATTGCTAACACGGCTTCCTCTTGTCAGTGGTACAGGCCTACATGTCGGCATTCACGTAAAAGAAAGCTCAAGCCCCGAGTTCATAAACCATTTTCTTTAACTAAAAAAATGTATCAAATGCATCAATAAGAAACTATAATATGTGCAAAGTTTTGTGTTTCAAGATCAAAAATATTTCTCATAAACAGTGATTGAAAGTGGAGTAAATTCTTAACTTTAGGCTGAGAATGCTTTGTGAACTGGCCGTATATAACACCGTTTTCCGGGTGAAGTTTCCCTCGTAGAACAATACATAGCGAATAATAGGCTACTCGTCTTCGTTCGTCCGTTTGGTCTCAGAACGTAAGATGTTAAACCCCACCAGATTTCATTTCTCAAAGGATCGACGGAACTGAATATTTATTGCGAAGATTTTTTTCTCCGCGTCTCATAACTCTTCGTTTTATTTTCCGCGGAACGATTTATATCCACGTCACTTCCCGCCTTTATTGTGTAAATACGGAAAGCATACCATCATATCGTTCACGCCAATTAATTCTTGTGGTTAAAAGCGTGAAACATTCCAGCAAAATGCGATCATCTAGGCTCTTCCCTGCTTATTTTTATCTGTGCTTTTGCTTTTGTAGTCTTCGCTAAATGTCTAAACGAGGTGGGAAATTCAATAACTAAAACCAAAAGGCATATGATTTATTTAAGATGCATGAAGAAAGCTGTCGATTCCGTTTATCAACAACGACAAAAACACTTGAGAAGCAACCTCGTGTGCTTTATTCAATTATGTCGAGAATCCCATGCATAGCAATGGGTTGATTTGTGTATCGGAATTTCAGAGAGAGAGAGAGAGGGGGGGGGGAGCAATGGGGTTTAAAGTCACACCAACACGTTACTTCACCGTGACACCAATGCATGTGGAATTTCAGTGAGAGAGAGGGGGTTTAAAGTCCCTCCAACACTTTACTTCACCGTGACACCAATGCATGCGGAATCTGGTAAAGGACAAGACTCTAGTCGTACAGATGGGACAATAAGCAGTAGTTTACCATTGTACTAGTCCTACAGTGACCGTACAGTTGGATTTCTATATTAAAAAAGAATGGCGGTAACGCCGCAGCTTGGGCAAAACTTCCCCAAAAGAACAATTAATGATGGTGTATACCCGCCTTCATTAGCCCTGGTTGAAACAGACATACATAACATAGGAAGTTATTTCTAGGATTAGTGGAAAGTCTGGTAAGAACGCATATTTGATAAAGATAGACTGCCAGCAAACGGTTAAGTCGTCAGTGCAGTCCACAAAATGACCAAGAGTAACAACCCAATAAGTAATAATTAGAAACAATTAACATTGAATTAACCCCAATTCAATGTTGGAGTATATAAACTACCCATGCCTTTTTGTATCTTATATATAGTGAAAATACATAATATTGTTGCAAGTATGTGAAGACAAAGTCCCCATTTGTCGCTTGTATTCTAGGTTCCTTTGGTTTGTGGCACAGGGCATGATTTGTTAAAGGAAAATTAAGTTTAACTAAAATTATTGACCAAAGGGTTCGTTTTATCCACAACAGCATGTCACAAGTTATATGATGAAGAAGTTTCCATTTGTCGCTTGTATTCTTGGGATGAAATAACGTTCTTTTGGTTTGTGGCATAGAGCATGATTTGTTAAAGGAAAATTAAGTTTAACTAAAATTTGTGAAAAGTTTTAGTAAAAGGTCCATTTTAATTAAATTGGGTTGCTTTTTAATTGCCACTCTTCCGAAGAATCTATTTGTAGCGCTGTTTTCCATGTTAAACACATAGAGATTCCATTGCTTTAGGCTTCTAAACCCGAACATATTAACGGTACAGGAATTTAGATGTAAGATTCGGTTAATGAAATGTCACAGAAAGTTTTCTTCTCTCACAAATTTAGTTTACTTTCACAAATTGTTTTATTCCGTTCATTTGAATATCGATTTTCTGGTATGGCGTCCATCAGTCCTGTTCTATTAGCTCTCAATTCTAAACCATTCGTATAATTTAAAATGCAAATAATGAGTTGGAAGCCCGACCGGAATAACATAAATATCCATCTATTCAATGCATTGTTTGAAAGCGACAATGTTTGATTTCTGAGGGGTAGATTTTAATGACAGTATGTGTCGTATAATTCGCTGAGGGAGCCATTATGACGCGGTGAGTAAATGAGATAAAATTGACTAGGATTTAACTAACGTCCTACTGTTCTGAACCGTTCAGGCTAATGAAGATGAACAAGGGTTATTTTATGTGCATGGCAATGTTTACACGGAATCTCGATTTTTGGTGCCACCCGTACGACTAGGCGACGCTCCTTGCCGGGAACCTCTGTCCTGCACCAATAACAAGGGGGAAAACTACGCCGGAAAATCCCACTTTTTCAATGGCGTTTTATAGCTGAGGCGCTCCCCTCGTCTGACAAAAGGGCCCCTCTGGCCAAGGGAAAGGGCCCCCAGTCCGAGCCAATCGTTTCCTTTCACTGTTACTGTCGAAACTACTACTGAATGAGAATGCAGTTATTGCACTGGTATGGAAATCAAGAGCCCCCCCCCCCGGACCCCCGCGAAAGAGGGTCCTTAAAATAGTATAGCCTCCGCCATGATAAACCCTAAAACGCCCCTGCACTTTTTTTCGACTGACACCGGGACCTCCAGGCTAGTGAGCCATCGACTTATTCAGAGTCACCGTGGCTCTCCCGTGACCAAAATGAACCAGTATCTTACTGAGCCCATCGCAGATCCCTATTTTGTAAAAAAAGAGAATGGCAATACCTCATTCTAATTAAAATACAGATCTATATTTCGTTTCGTTTTTTTTATACTTTCGATGGCCAACACTACATGAAGATCTGGCTTGTAGTGAGAGTTCACGTCAGGGTTCAAAGAAGCAGCTTTTGGCCCTATGACGTCATTCTTGATTAATCAATCAGCGTTGACGTTACTAATAGCTCACCCACAGTTTCGTGAATCAAAAGGTCAAGAGCTCGCCGTAACAAACCTTTTCATTGGCTAACACCTCAGATCATCCAGAACACGTCAATGATAACAACTCTTCGAGATCCTAGTGTAGTGAAGACAAGTAAAACGAAATTTTGAACTATAAACAACGAAACGAAAGAGGATCTGTGTTTTAATCAGATTGGCAATACCTCCCTTAGACACAATGAATCAAACTTTTGGGGAATATAAGAGACGGTACATTTTCAGGAGAAACAGTATTTCCTTGAGTATGAAGCTTGCTTACTAACCATGAAGTCGAGAAAGGTTTTCTAGCCTAGTTTCCCCCAGGAAAGAGGGCCTGGTAAGGGAAAGAAGTCTAGTCAACATTCATGCCAAAGACCCTCTGACAGTTGAAATTTGATGAAAAATGGGGGGGGAGGGGACGCATACGCACTCTTAGCACACTGACAAGGAGGGTTGGATGACGGGTTGGATGGCCGAATGATTAGCACGTGTGTACTGTATCATAAGGTCTGTCAATCTATCACTGAGTCAAATGGTGTGGTTTAGATTGCCCGACTGTACGTGACAAGGGGTAGGCTAGACTCGCCTGTCTAACCTCATGGGTTTCCTCCGATTTTCTCCCACTGTGAATTATTAAAGTAAAAGTAAACCACGTGTTAGATCCGAAGACCTAATTTGTGTCGAGTGGTCAGTGGACATTAAACCCCATTTATCACTCGCACACTGATAGCCAAGCTGTTACAGAAAAGTTGGACGTGAAACCCTATGTAACGTGTGTAACTGACAGCTAGAGGTTTTGACTTGAATGATCATGTACTTGTTTAGATCTTATTTTATTACATTATACTTCTCTCTTACACCTCTTACGCCATGAAGTACCTCGACACGATACTTGTCAGGCAGTTTCTGACAGAAATAACCAAACACCAGTACTGGTATTAACTCACGACGGAGACTTAAAGCATCCTTCAAATAACTATAAGAATATTCATACCAAGTCGAAACATGAATATTCCATCCGGCAATCACGCGATAAATGACAGCAGACAGCATTCGGCACCACTCGAAGACAGAATTTATGGATGTAATTCTAATATAATACACAACACATCGTCATGTGTCAGACGTTAGACTGCCAAGGGACTTCGATTTCATTCCTGTCCAGATGTTCCTGGCGACCAGTTTCACTGGAATGATTCAATAATGTTGGGTCAATGTTCCAATAATTTGTAGAATGATAGGACGAATTAAGCCACTCAAACGTCACCCGAGTAACTCACGTCAACTCTCGCTTATACCAGTTTCTCATTTCTACTCACAATGGACCTCTGTGCAAATTAACGATGTTATTTAAACGTTTAGCAAAAGATGGACTGTATTGTATATATTGTCATATTTGGTTTTATATAAAACTGGTATTCGATATAAGAGTAGGCCGTAGTGCCGCTGCCAGGGTGTATGTCCGTTTTCATTAGCCCAGTCAAAGTAGAACAGTGGGATGTTAAACCCATTTTCATTTCATTTGAAATATTTGAGGCGTCCAGGCCCCAAGTTCACAAAGCATTCTCAGACTTAAGTTGAGAATTTACTCAAAATTGTTTGCCTTATTTTAACTAAAATATAGGCCTTTATAATTTTTTTGTTGTTTTAACGTATCAAATACATTAATAAGAAACTATGTGCAAAGATTTGTGTTACTGGATTAAAGATATTTCTCTATTTAACAGTGATTAATAGTTGAGTAAATTTTTAACTTAAGTCTGAGAATGCTTTGTGAACTTGGGCCCAGGAAGCTAACAAATTTGCGCGGTAGCTGTGTGCACTATTTTTAATCTAATTTATTTGGAGACTTTCATGGGACTAAATAAGTATCGCTTTTCAGTTATGCCTAGTCTCTTGAACATCTCAAGAGAGAGAAAGATGGGGTTTAACTTCGACTCGACACAAACTGGGTCATTTCGAGACTAACATATGGTTCAATGGGTGCTGACAAGAAACAGTTTCTATAGTTGACTTTTAGAATCCGATTAGGAGTAGGCAGAAATGCCGCTATACCGGGAATTTATACTCACAGCACACTGTATGTCGTATTATCCCGGTTGGTGCCGGTAGAGAAGCAGGCCTGGAAATAACAGTTTTAGATGTACCTGACAAAATGCCAGGCACTAATGAAATAGTACCTGATATTTTCAACTTAGTGCCGGACATTTATTAATAATATCATTAAAAAAGACAAATCAGTGCCGGACAAAATGACAGGCACCAGAGGTTTTGTGTCTTACAAAGTCTGAATCTGTGCCCGACATTGTCTTTGACATGTGCCTTATTTCCAGGCTTGTAGAGCAGCAAGGCGTTAAACCCCAGTTCAGTTTGTTTTTCACAGTTTCATCCCATACACAATTTTTATTCTCTTTTTTAAAACATCAATAAAATTCACTTCGTTTAAATTTACATATAAAATAGCAATTTCTCACACCCTGTCAACGTACATGAAAGAAGGGTCGATGTTATAAATTGTTTTAAAAGTCAAATTTATTAAATAGCGATTATATAATACTTAACACATAGAAGAAAAACCCAGGGTCAACACCACAGCTGCTCATCAAACAATAGATATAAATTACACATTTCATTTGAACAGCTCTAGCCGAAAATGATATACAGAGAGAGAGAAAGAGAGAGAGAGAGAGAGAGAGAGATGGGGTTTAACGTCAACTCGACACAAACTAGGTCATTTCGGAACTAACACATGGTTCAATTTTATTACAATAATTCGCTGGCGCATAGGTGTGTTTATGATACCGTGCGCACGTGCTAAACATTCGGCCAGTCAACCCGATTGAAGCACTTAACCCAATTCGTTTCGTTTTATTATGATTCAAAATTTCATTTTACTACGGTTAACGCGAGTGTATTGGATGGGAGATGCTAATTGCAGGCCGGTTGGGGAGGTTCGGATGTTTCCGGGACCAAAATGGCCGCTTTGAGAATTTTGGGGAATATTAAGCCTAACCCTAACCCTAACTAGAAGAATGAACTTTGATCCAATATACATTTTACCCCTCTTAAAAGGGTTAGGGTTCGGGTTAGTATTCCCCCAAAAAAGTCATTTATATAAAGCGGAATACCCGAACCTCCCCTACCGGCCTGCAATTAAAGCATCTCCCGTGTTGGGTCAGAAGATCTGTCATTGAGTCGAGTAGCGTGGTTTCGACTTCCCGCTTGTTCGTGTGGGTAGACCTGAGAACTCTAGATCGGAGACGGTCCTACGCATTTTATGGCGTCACGTGTGGATTGTGGATTAGGGTAAGGGTTAGGCTTGGCCCAAAGTAAGGGCTAGCCCTGTTTACATTTCGAGACTGTAACGAAATCGACAGGTCCTAGCCCTTACCCTAACCCACAATCTATATATGACGTCATATGTGCTAAAATGCGTAGGACCGTCTTCGATCTAGCGTTCTCCGGGCAGACCTCAATTCTACATGAATTATAAATAACTTTAGTTTTACTTTCAACATCAGATTTTTACACATTTGATATGAAAGCAAAGTCCCGTAGTGTTCCGACTGCTAAACTAAGTTGCCTAGACTGGTGTAAGACTAAGAGAACATCTTTCATGCCACTGTTTCAATGGCATTTAGTAATTGAACTAGAGTATACAGGTCACAATTCTATGGAATACAATTACTGCTTATTACTGAGCGACGTTTCGGCTAGGCTTCTCTAGTCGTTGTCAAGCAGCCTAGTCGAAACGTCAATCTGCAACAAGCAGTAATTGTATTCCATAGAATTGTGACCTGTATACCTTTCATTCCAATGCTACAACAGGAAACCAAATAGGACGACACTTTATCCAAGAGAGGTTTCAAAGAATGGCAAACACAGTGAACGACCCGTTTGTTTGTTTACTAAACGTTGACCAGTGTTTGGACACTTTGAGCAGATTAAAACGTCACGTTATCTATACGCACACTCCAGTGACGTAATACACAAATGTGCTACCTGAATTCTGAAATATTTGCACACCCAATGACATCCTGGTAGACTATAAAGGCCTAGACTCTATTGGAAAACACACAAACCATTTTAATTCAACAAAAAAATAGTTTCTTTCATACGTAAATTCACAAGAAACTACAAAAAGTTCTTGTTCCATTGTTTACGTCATGTGTCAGATGTGACGAAATTGACAAAACTGAGCATCAAGCGCGGGAAATGTCACGTTCTAGTGACACAAGCGATAAGTACGACTTGTGTTTGACCCGTCTAACTTGGGGATTAACACCGACTAAATACTTCGTTAGTAGGCCTAAAACATGACCAAATATGTCAGCTTTGTGACCTATCTCGATTTGATTGTGTAATTAAAGTATCTGACAATCATTGCCAAGTTTGAATGACAGCAGACACAATAGTTAGTCTGTCCATGGGCGGACTGGGTAGCTCTGGGGCCTAGGACCAGCTGGCGAAGAATACGTGACGACAAAACGAAACCCGCTCAATTGATTCAAATTTTTTTCTCATCCCACTCATATATCATTGTGTGATTTTGTTCATTGCGAAGATGGATTTTAGTTATTTTGGAAAAAAAAAATATATGTGAATTATTTTTCCATTTTTGACCGGTGGACCCCTAAGCCCTTCTGTGCCCTCGGATCACGTGCGATGGTTCGAGGCACAGCCCGTCCCGGATTTGGATGTTTCTCACTCCCACAGACCAGTACACGCTTTATTCAAATTATTTGAATAAAGATATATCATAATATTTTAGTCCCCAAATTAACAACTTGATAATTGCTCCAGTTTGTTGCCTAAACCAGAGAAAGTTTTTAACGTCCATCGACATGAAATACGCCATTATGTGGCTATCGATTTTATTTTCATATTTCGTTAGCGCGTAGTACCCGGAGAAATCCTACGAGGTTGGGCAGGCGACTCTAATCCTTGTCGCGTACAGCCACTATTCAATACCCGACCGAAATTCCTCGCGTTAGACTCCTCGTTCTAAACTTATACACTGACTAGTTAGCTAAGTTGAGATATAAAAATATGATACCTGTCAAAAATAATCCGTTTGGCAATACATGAATATATTTCACTGTTTAATGGAGACTATAATTTGATTATCAAGACATACATAATTGAAGGAGACGGTAATTATACGATAAGTCATTCTACGTCGGTGCCAATTTGTGTTTTTAATCCATGAAATGGCCCCATGTCCTTTAAAATGATATCGGGGAGACGTTGTTCAAACACAAAAAGCCCAAGGTTTGACCAATTTAGTGCGATCTACTTGGTATGCTTGTTCTTTCGCCATTTGCACAATGATTGAAGGGCTTTATTTTTTATATGACGTCACGATTCCAAGATGGCTGCGATGATGTCATGATCGGTTCTTGGTTCAGATCGCTCACGCGCGTTTTAGTTTGTGTGAATACTGTTTGACTTTTGACTTTAAATGCTCAGATTTAAACAATACCGTATTCGGTATTATTCAACGTCTCGCCAACACAATACTTTGAAATGAAATGAAATGGGGTTTAACGTCCTACTGTTTTGCTCCAACTGGGCTAATGAAGACGGGCATACACCATACAGTGTGCTCCGAGGGAAATTTAACCTTATACTCTTATATAGAATTCCAACCGCCAAGGAGTCTTTTGCACGAAGACCAATGTGAACACGTGACCTTGGATTTTCGTCCCATCCGAACTACTGTCACTTGCCAGGCTCTCTGTCCTGCACCACAGACTAGCCGAAACCACACCCGAAAAAACCCGATAAACTTTCTCGACTGACGCAGGATCGAATACTTTCATAGGAAAAGACAAAAACAGGTGGAATTCGATAACGAGTAGGCGGAAATGCCGCTGTCCAGTTCGTGGAGAAAAATAGGACATTAAACCTCAATTTCAATTCATTTCATTTTATTTCCGTACCACCAATTAAACATACACACAAACGTACACATAAATATATATATATATATATATATATATATGAAGCGGATACACCAACAATACATCATAACACGTGCCCGGAATGTATAAACGACGTCGCTTCTGTTTAAAAACCGCGTCATTATTGTCATCACGGTGGTCAGTCGTGTTTTATGTTGTCTAAAAGCTTTATAAAGGCGCCTCTGTGTTCAAAATAGTCACCGGGACACTAGTAGTTAATTAACAAGTTCCTGTCTGGGTAGTTGACAATCAAAGTTTTATAACGTCTGTTCGTCAGTCAAACTACCAGTAATAATCTTTAAATTTGTTCGGCATTAAATAAAATCATGGTGGAGAGAGATAGAGAGAGAGAGAGAGAGAGAGAGAGATTTATTGCCTTCTCGACACAACGTAGGTAATTTCGGAACTACTAATAGGGAACTTTAGTGTTGGGAGGCGACCGGGGGAGGGGGCGGATTGTCAAACCACTCTACTCCTGGCTTTTCAAAATGCGCGATTGTTCATAATGACCAAGCCATGGAGTGAGTACAAGGAGTTAGTTCCGGTGATCGCCTGTCAGGCCCTGTCAGGTGTACGGAATACAGGCAAGCGTGAATTAACGTCGTTTCAGCCACATAGGGTTAGAAGCTCAGATGTCTACCCTGGCGCGGATTAAGCCATTACTAGTATGTCTATCAGTGTTTAGTCGTTTGAATGGGACGAAAAACTAAGGTCCCGAGAACACATTGACGTGCACGTTAAAGAACCGTTGGTTTGCGAAATAAAGAGTAGGCCGTAGTTACGCTGCTCGGTTAACATTTTACCCATAACACACTGCATGACATATGTACTAGTCTTTATTATCCCAGTTGGTGTAGAAATGAAAATTCATTCAAATGGGGTTTAACGTCCTACTGTTTTGCTCCGACAGAGAGAGAGAGAGAAATGGGGTTTAACGTCCACTCAACACAAACTAGGTCATTTCGGGACTAACATAATAATATGGTTTTTAATTTTATTTCAATAATTCGCTTGCGCGTAGGGGTCTTTAGCAGTGGGAGGAAACCGGAGTGCCCGGAGGAAACCCACGAGGTTGAGAAGGTGCCCCTATCTCCATGCCACATATGCTCACACCAGGGATCGAAAGTTCTGCTCCGAACTGGGCTAATGAAGAAGGACTACGCCATACAGTGTGCTACGAGCGAAATTTTGCCCGGACAGCTCTACGTCCTACTCTTATATCGAATTTCAACTGTCATGGGATCTTTTACGTGTACACGGGACCTCGGTTTTTCGTCCCATTCGAACGATCGAACAGCTCTCCTTTTCGGGCCCTGCATCACTGCACTGACAAGGACCACGCCGGGAAATCTGGATGAACTTTCTCGGCCAATGCGGGGATCGAACACTCGACTTCAAGGCTAGCGAGAGGCGTCTTACCCATGCACTTAGCCACGTGATCCCCAGTAGGATGTTAAACACCATTTCATTTCTACCCCCCACTCGACCCTTTAAAAAGAAACCTCGCGTTGTTATCATCTTAAAATGTCCATCTTCATTAGCCATGTTGGTGCAGAAACGCAGAGGGTTAAACTCCATTTTATTTCATTTCTACACCCCGCCCCCCATAAACTTAAAACTCGTGGTGTTATCTCTCCAGACGGAATAACTGTAACATGAATATATTGTATAATGAGTTAACCAGATATTAACTGTGGTACATTTAAGTATATCTGTCAAGTTTTAACGTCATAGGTGTGATACTAACAATCTAAAACATCCCTCATTATCACTCAATAACATACACGCAACTATCATAAATACACCTTTATGACACGCTAAGTGTAAACACAACACAGACACATCCACAGAAAAGCTCATTTTCAATTCTAGTTCCGATTTGTCAGGATGAATCGCGAGCAGACAGACGCATCCCTGCCACGGTAATCCCTCTTCAATGCCAGTACAGATTTGCCTGGATAAATCTTGGGCTGCCAGACGCAACCCATCGCTAGCCTACTTCCGACGTGACAAGATAATTCTTGGACTGACACATGCACCCCTTCCATATTTAAGATCTTTTTCTATCCTAGTTCCGATTTGCCTAGATAAATTTTGGTGCTTACAGTCCTTTTTCGATCCCAGTTCGGACATGCCTGGATAATTCTAGGGCTGTAAGACACATCTCATGGTACATGTAGTTAAAATTCCAGTAACACCCACATCTCTTGGCACCTGGATTTTGAAAATGAGCAAGTAAACAAATTCCAAAACGGCACTGCCTGCGAAATTCTCCTTTCCTGCAATGGAGAGATATCACACGTTACTCAAATTGATCTCTTGACAGTTGGATCTTGAAGAGGGGTTAGGCAAACAACGGTGAAATGCGACTTTCGAGGTGAAACACAAAATATGTCATTTCGGGACTAACATACGTTTCAATTTTATTTCAATAATTCGCTTGCGCGTAGTGGTCTTTAGCATTGAGGAGGAAACTGGAGGACCCAGAGAAAACCCACGAGGTTGGATAGGCGGGGCATCGAAACCATACCACTTGACCTTATGATCAAACGCGCACGGGTTACACCCCCTCTCCCTCCTGGTGGTGAACCAGTGCCTTTTTAACCGAGCCACCGTGACACCCGACTGCTAGAAGAAGAGGAGGGTGAAACGTTTTCTAAACAATAAAACTCGATTGTTAGAAAGTGAAAGAAGACATTAGTAACTCTCACAGGGTTCGTTTACCTATTTATCGTAGACATGTTAAACCGTTTCTCTTGATCTGAAATAAGCCGCACGGATGTGATAATCCGGAGAAGAATCTGGTCGTTTATTACTAGGATGTAGTCTGTACGTGCGACAGTCTTTAGTCGGGTAAATGTCGGGTATTCAACAATGAAGCTGTGGATACTTATCTCGTGCCAGTTTGAAACCCGATTGTTGTTACAGAAATTAGTTGTCGATTGTTACTATTGTCGATCGACCATCTCTGGTATTTAGAACCGAGATAAGAAAAAGTTGTAGGATTGGTTAGAACAAATTAGACGTTTCTTTAAAGAGTGATATCGCTGACAATCTTTCCTTAGAACCGGTTGATAAAAGAAATGAAATAGAGGGGGAGGGGGGAGGGAGGGGGGGGGGGGTAATGCCCACTCGCCACAAACTAGCTCATTTTGGAACTAGTAATAGGGATATTTATATATTTAGTAGTGGGGGAGGGGACGTCATACCACTCCTGGCAGAGGGTAAACGTCCACTCGACACAAACCAGGTCATTTCGAGACTAACATGCTGCCAATGATATGCAGGTGACCTCGATTGTTCGATCCACTCGACTGCTCTGTCACTGATCGCATCGGGCCTGTCCTATCACTGATCCAATGGCGCCTGTCCTATCGCTATAGCTATTGAATAATTTCCGTCCTAATATAATTGTTCCTGTCTTATCACTGATCGTATAGCGCCTGCACAACCACTGACCGTATAGCGCCTGTACAATCACTGACCATTTCGTTCGTTCGTTTACTGATCACATGACATATGCCCTCAATACCACGGTTCGAATGGCGCCTATCAACCAAATTCTACACTTTAAGATATAAACCTTTGTTTTTGAAACAACTTCAGCTGCATCTTTCCCATCCCATGGAATTTATTGTAATTAACAAAAACAATTTATCTGAATTGTACACAAAAAATACCCCTACTTGATCAATAGAGTAAAATGTAAATTCAGGGAACGCCAACTCGTTTATTTTTTTAAGGTATTCATTTGAATTGGAATTTGATTTAAGCAGTTTAATTTAACTAAAACAATTTGCCAGTAATGGTAAAGAACAAAAACATCCTTTAAAATTCGTAAATTTAACCAAAAAAAACGGTCAATAAAATAAACTAGGTTACTAAACTGTCGAGTCTTATATAAAATATACGACATTTGTTGCTAAATCGCTTCCTTTTTATGCGATTCATTTGAATTTTGAATTAAAGGAAGACTTAAAACAATCGATAGCTAAATCTAAGAATGGAGCAGAATTGTGACGATTCCGTTATAAATCCAATAAGTTTTTACGATAAAGCTCACGTAGACGACGTTGGAATTAAGTTAGCTTTTTTTTCTGAGAGTATCTATGGGTCGTTTAACGGCGCGTTGATATACCAATATATGGATCGTCTATGGTCGCAGGTTTTTTCGTCTGAGAATCTCAAAGCTTCTCTAATTCCACCAATTAAGTTTATTTTCAGGCTGTGTAAAGGTTAATGGGATATTTACGGTAAGAAATCCTGATGAGAAATAAAAGAAAAATACCCAGTTCTGTTTTAGTATTGCTAGTAATTTAAGGTTTTCAGACGTTGTTTCTTCCACATGGGATATTATCGATCTATTGAGATATTTTCTTGCAATTAGATGGAGCTTATCGTCCTACTTTTCTTGTAGAACCGGGCAAATGAATGCCGGCAGTGTGTCATTGGGGTAATTTGCAGGGGCAGCGAGGGAGGGAGAGAGAGAGATGTGGTTTAAAGTCCATTCGACACAACGAAGGTCATTTCAGGATTAAGACACGGCTCAATTGGTTCAATTTTATTTCAATAAAGTCTACTCGACACAACCTAGGGTCATTTCGGGATTAACACACGGTTTAATTTTATTTCAACAATTCGCTTGCACGTTTAGCAGTGGGAGGAGAAACCGGGGGACAGGCGACGCTTCTCCTTGTCACGTACGACCGTGGAATCGAAACCAGAGCGGGTAACAAATACTGTTGTCCGAAAGGTAACCCAAGTTGGTCACGACTGGTTTCTTTCGTACAAAACGGTTCGTAAACTTCCACCATTTATGTTACGAAACTGGTAGCCCGCGGGTTCCTTAGTCCACCGATATCTCGAATTAGGGTTAGGGATCGGTTAGTGTTAGGGTTCGTTAGTCCATCGATATCTATTATTAGGGTTAGGGTAAGGTTTCTTATAGTGGCGGACTAGTGCACCCGCGGACTAGTGAACCCCTCTTGAATCCACATTGCCCGGGATTTAAATTATTTAATATATTTCTCACATCAATAATCATCACAAGAAAATTCTATGCAAAATCCAACCTGGAGTTGAGTTGGACGCCAACACAATACTTATGTCACTTTTATACTAACATGGAATTTTTATTCCAATGCTTAGGATTGCAACGAGAGTTGGGGTAGGTGTGTTTACGAAAATCCATAACTGTTAACGTTTATTTTACGTTTACGCCAATATGCACACGGATGGACCTCGTTTGGTCGTCTCCGTCGAACGACGACGCACACTTTGTAGGGTCAAAGAAGTCACCCCTCATATATGAAGACGGGGATTGAAACATCCCGAAGGTTCTTTTTCCCTGGATTGGAATCCGGAACATTCTTCTAGAATCCAGTTCCTTTACTACCATCAGATAAAACTGAAACGTTATCCTCCCTGGTGTGAGCGTATGTGGCATGGAGATAGGGGCGCCTTCTCAACCTCGTGGGTTTCCTCCGGGCACTCAGGTTTCCTCCCACTGCTAAAGACCCCTACGCGCAAGCGAATTATTGAAATAAAAGTGAAACCATACGTTAGTCACAAAATGACCTAGTTTGTGTTAAGTGGACGTTAAACCCCATTTCTCTCTCTCTCTCTCTGAAATGGTGTTATATTTATGGCTAAAAACAACACTGGCTTCTCTATGCTAATAAGGGGAAGCAACTCCACTGTTTTACACGCAGAACTGGGATTACACCACTACAGTTATTTTCGCTTTTAGCTTTAATGTAAATAATATTCACGATATTTCTTGACTTATTTCTTTAGATTTATTTTTGTTTATCATTCGTGGAATCCAGTCTTTCTGGTCGCAGTAATCTAAATGAATACGTTTGTAAAAAAATACATATTATCATACGTCAAAAAGGTTTGTGGTCGATGTTTGTCATGCGCTGGCCCAATTAATTACTAAGTTGAATGTCCAATATAATGAATTATTTACCGTTAGGAAAAATATACTTTTTTGCGATATCAGTACTGAGGTAGCGGACGTTAAACAGTCATCTACTACCGGATAGACGTAATCTCGGACCCCTGCCCCAACAAAGACCCTAGCACACACCCACACATCGCCATTTTCATTTATTATTTTCCATCTAGGAACTAGCATTTATTAAAGGCTCTGAACATCATCTGAGAACTGACATTTGATCGGGATGCGACCTGGATGCAATATTGCGAAAGTTGAATCTCAGTTAAAATTGCATTATGCAAGAGCAAAATCTGCTTATTACAGGTCTTTCTTTAGGCCTGAGATGTTATCTAAATAATCAATTAGACATTAATTAACATATCCATACCATAATAAACTCTTGTTGTCAAGGCTAGCCTTCGATGTTGGCGGATTAAATTCCTATATGCCGCTTAATGGCCGCTGATAATTAAATCAAACAACTGGATAATCGAGACTATGCTGTTTATATTAATGATTTGAGTAATGATGACCGAGGCTATGTGAATATTTCAAACGCTTTTTTCTCGGCTAATAGTGGATCAATTTGACTGAAATTTTCAGCAAATTACCGTTACACTATCTAGTTTTTAACTATTGTGAGAACTGCCATCTCTTTATCTTAACTTTAATTGATAATACCCTATTATAAATCAATGTACATTTAGGTTCATATATACGTGATACCCAGGCCAATAATTCCCCTTTTTTAAAAATCAATTTATATTAATATTCACATATAACTGATAACACATTTATTAAATACAATTATAAAATATATTTATTTTTATTGGGGTTTTTCTTCCAATTTAACAAAATTTAGTAAAATAGGCCGAAAGTATGACGATCGGTGGGGAGGTACAAAAAGTGTCTTTGTCCCCCGAACACGGATTCCCGCTGAATGACCAATAACCATTACTTTCATTACCGGGGAAATAACTAAATTTATTTTTAATATCAATATTAAAGGTGATGATGGTTTTTATTGATAACAAACCAAATTAAGGTTTTCGAATTGAATCTACACCTGTATGTGGGTCGTAAATTGTCCATAATTACATATTTTCACCTGGAGGGGAAACACGGGTGGACAATAGGTGTTTGTCTGGACCCAAAAGACACCGACAAAGCTGTACGTTGATGAATTTCCCGCCCCTTAATGGTAATTACACTTGGAAAAATATCTTGGTTAATGAGACAGCGAACATCATTTTCTACTCCATGGCACAATGTTAGCTGACCATTGTCCATAGATCTAAAAGTCATCATCGACGAATTAAGAATCCCTATTGTGGTTTATCATGAGTTTCAAGGGGAAGTAATAGGGATCATTGGGACTACATTCATTTAAGAAGGGGCGTTTCCTGCATATATGATTGGGGCGTTTCCAAAATTCTTCGGAAAACGGCGTTAGTGTGCCATATTTAATACATATTAGCCTTAAATATATTGTTTATCGTCCAGGCATTAAAATACCATTTTCTATTTGTCCGCGCGGTTTGTTTGAACTCTTTACAGGTGAATTTTGAGATAATAGCCGAGGACATCAAGTTTATCACTGTGTATAATGTATAGGATACTTGTAGCTCCGCAACGCCTACACTAACAGTACGTCCAGGACGGACACACCACATATAAATAATAATACATGTACAAGAAAAACCCACGGAATTGTCACATGAAGGGGGTTTAACGTCCTACTGTTCTGCTCTGAACTGGGATATAATGAAGACGGTCATATGACATGCAGTGTGCTATGAGGGAAATTTTGCCCGGACAGCAGCACCGCGGCCTACTCTTGTATGGAATTCTAACTGCCGAACAATGAAAGGGGGTTTAACGTCCTACTGCTCTGCTCTGAACTGGGATAATGAAGACGGGTATACGACATACAGTGTGCTATGAGGGAAATTTTGCCCGGACAGCAGCACCACGGCCAATTCGTATATATATATCGAATTCCAACTGCTAAACAATAAGCAACAGACATATTTTTGTTATCAAATCGCTACGAAGATATAAACTGGGGTCGTTGCGCTGCACGGACCGGAGTGGGTAGGCCTAAACGTTTAGGGCCTTTTAACCACACATCTCAAACATCAATTCAGAAAGCTCTCCCCCCCTGCACCACTGCCAAGGGGAAACCACATCAGAAAATGTCAATGAACTTTCCAGGTCAACGCAATATATATTTATCATTTTATTTAAATATTTATATATTTTGAATATTTATCTTTAGTTTTATAATTTGTGTGATTTTTGTATTTATATGCAATTATTTTTGTTTTGTGATATAATTTAACCATATAATTGGCGCAATATAGCCCGATTGGAGCTGACGTGTCATAAAACTCCATTCATTTATTCATTCCTTTGCTATAGTGTAAGGAGTCCCGAAGAAAACGCGAAAAGATAGCTTGGATCAAACACAGCGAAGATCGATATTGTTACTAAACCTCAATAAAAATCGATTAAAAAGTGTCATCGACACTGGGTGGAGTCCCACTATAATATCGGAATTTGGAAGCGTGCGGAGACCCGCTATCGGAATTTAGCCCACTATAAATCACACGTACCAAATACAACTGGCCAAAGAGCACTGCTTCACTTTTAAATTTTAATTTCTAATCTCGACAGATAAAAGTACTAGATTAAAAGGAAGAATTTTTATTTTCTTTTTAATATTTTTCTAAGAAATATGGAAATATTTGTAATGGTTTAAATGCATAGGGCCTACAATTGTATATGGGAATACATTCGAGTTAGCGGTTCCTGTCCTTAGTGGTCAGTCGTTTAAACATGCTTTGGATCTAACTTTAAATTTATTTGAAAATATCGACGGCTAATAATAATTATAGTCCTGAGATACCAAATAAGTATGTAGAATGTTTAATCTCTTTTAATGTGGAAATATTTGTAGGCGTTTGAAAACCGGTACATATAATATTATTTGGGTAAATTCGAATTAGTGGTTGCTGATCCTAGTGACCAGTAGTAGTTTAAATAATCATCGGCCATATTTGTTTGACCAGTGTCCAGTACTTTTAGGCCTAATGCAAATATTTGTTAAATTAGGACAATAAAAAGCGTGGATTCTGCTGTTAAACTGTAGACATTGGTAGATATAAGGCTTTTATAACAGTGTGTATGTCGGCCATTGATAGATTCAAAGCCGTAAATAACCAAAACAAACACTTGAAGCACAGCTGCAATGGCAGACCACAGTTCGTGCGGTGCATGTCGACACGAAACACAAACAAACGTGAACAAAGAAATAGATACAACTTACCAACAGCACGAGAAAATCCTCCGCTAAAACCATATTGTTCTTGGAAAATCCTTTAAAATTACAATTAAGTTGATTCGATTGTTCATCCATGATTTAAGACATCATATAAATTCACCATAATAAACCAAAACCACTGAATATCGGAATTCTGTCATTCGTTTGAAATCTGTAATAGTATTTCAAGCGTCGCGCGTGCTGAAATAAACAACCAATGAAAAGCGTCGCCCGAAGACCACCTGTCGTCTGCTAACATTAGAATCTTCTCACGCGAATAAAATGTCATTTGTTACTATAGAAACCATTAAAAGCGAGGGTTAAATATATTTTTTATGAGTGAAGACGCAATTATGGCGTTTTAAAAGAAGCGGACGGAGGGGGTAACATTCGTACATTCTTTTTTATATATTAAACTCGAAGTAGGTCTATTTTATCTCAAAGGAGCGCATCACGGGTTGACTGTAAAGCCAGCATATTGCTAAGACGAGGCCTTATTTTTCAAGATGGGGCAGGTTTAATTTCAAACATTCCCCATGAACGTCATAAATATGAGACAAAAGAGAAATCATTACATTTTGGGGTATAGCAATAATTAGAACTACGTATTCAATGAAGGCCCCCAATTGGGCTAGTGAAGATGGGCATACGCCATACAGTTTGCTATGACGGAAATATTTCGAGGATAGCGGGGCCCCGATTACTCTTAAATCGAATTCCATCTGCCTAGGGATATTTTACGTGCACGCCAATTTGTACACGGGACTTTATTTATCGTCCCATCCGAACGACTAGACAGCTGTCCTTGACAGTACCCCCGTCCCGCACCATTAAAAGGTGTAAACCACTCCGGAAAATCCAGGTGAACCTTCTTGGTCCCGCGACCTCCAGGATAGCGTGCAAGCTCCCTACCCCGCGTTAATTAGAGCTACGTATCAATAAACAATATACTATAAAGGAACTGGTTCATTTAGAATTCCCAATGAAATGATATAAAATGGGGTTTAACGTCTTACTATTCTGCTCCGAATAGGCTAATGGAGACGGGCATACGCCATACAGTAGCTATAGGGAAGATTTTGCCCGGGCAGCGGGGCCAATCTGTTTCATAGAGAATTACTTACTAATTATCTCTGTAACAGATGACTGTCCACAACACGTGCGTTAACTGCGTTAGTAATTGGCTCAACGGCTCGTGCAATGTTTACTTAACACCTAACTGCTTCTGGCAAAATGATGCATTTTACTCATTTTAATACCCATTTACACTAAATAGGAAATATTTTTTAACTACAAATACTTCAAACGTCTTTATTTATTTTGCTTGTACCTCAAAAAAATGTTTGAGAATGTAATTTGTTGGAGTAAAAAAGTTAATATGCCGTACTCATTAAGCCTCGTCGATGTCATGCTTATCAGTGATTGTAGCGGCCAAGCGAATATTCACTGCGGGATCAGTGTTTGCAGCGGGGTCACGACCTACTCTTATATCGAATTCCAACTGCCAAGATATCTGTTACGTGTATGCCAACGTGTAGGCCTACACAGGACCTCGGTTTTTCGTTCCATCCACACTACTATACCCAGTCCCTCGTCAAGTCCTCTGTCCTGCACCGCTGACAAGGGGGAACCACGCCAGAAAATTATGACGACCTGTCTCGCCCAGTAAAGGGATCGAACACGGAACCTCCAGTTTAGTGAGCCAACGCCTTACCCACTGATCCACCGTGGCTCCGTATAGGCCAAGGACCTTCTTGTCTGATTGAGTCCCGACAGTAGGATTCTAAGTAGGGGAATTATATTGTTCAGTCCAGATCCCCAACTACGACCACCCAAATTGGTTGGAATGGGTCCATATACTTGATTTGATATTTGTTTATTTTTGCTATGTCTGTTTTCTGTCTTGTCCACAGGTTCATCTTGTAGATTTTTGTTTTGTGTGTAGTGCGGTCCTCCTGTACTTACTATTATTCCAGGTTGTCGAAATGATCTTACGCGTGTGTATAGAAGTAGGTTACTTAAATGGGAATATGGAGAGATTTATTGATAGAATGGAATTAGCTAATGAAACGGTCTCTACGGCGAGTTCTTGGCTTTTTGATGCACGGGACTGTGGGTAAACCTCAGGGAACGTCAACGCTGATTGATTAACCAATGTCTGACGTCATAGGGTCAAAAGCCGCCCGTTTGACCCCTGACATGAACTCCCACTATAACTTTTCATACCTTCATGCAATGACGTCTATATTAACATGTAGTGTAGCCATCGAAATTATAAAATTAACGAAACGAAATATAGATTGTTGTTATAAATACGTACGGTTACCATGACAATGGTGTTCTCCGGGTACTGCGGTAGATCATAAGTAGTGTTATTGAGTCAAGTGGCGTGAACTCGATTCCCCGCTTGTCGGGGTCGCCTGTCCAACCTTGTCGGTTTCCACTGTTTCCTCCCACAGCTAAAGAACCCTACGCGCAAGCGAATTATGCAAAGAGAATTGAACCATGTAATGTTAGTCTCGAAATGACATATCGTCCCTTGAGTAAGATAAGGTCGTAAGTGACAATTATTTCATTTCGAGCTAATCGCATTTAAAGGTTTCAAAATAACATCACTAAATGATGGTTTAATATTTTTTTTTGTTTTTTTTTAAACATAACCATATGCACTTACGACCTTATTACAGGGAAGTTATGGTGAACTTCAACACTTACGACCTTTTCTTAATTACCCATAATGCACTTAAAAAACCGTCGATTGTGACCATTTTCTTGTGTAAGATAGATATAGTATTATTAGTTATTTTTTTAAACAAAAAGTGATTTTTCAGATTTTGTCACTTACGACCTTATCTTACTCAAGGGACGATATTTTAGATCGAGTGGACATTTAACAGCATCCCCTCTCCCCCTCCCCCTCCCTTTTTCTATCTCTCTCCCAAATTACTCACGTGGATGTGGTAGAAACTTGAAAAAAAAAAGAAAGGCGCTAACAAATACACCAACCATTTACAGCCGCCCAACCCACCCCATCTCTCTGTTGGACTATGTAACTTTGTATAAGTAGTGTGCATATTCAGGAAAAGAATTTTAATTTCAAGTGTTAGTGCAATTTCCGTACTAGCCGCTTCATTATCTATGTTGATGACGGGGAGGAGTCTATAGGATCTCATCAAGAGAGAGAGAGAGAAATGGGGTTTAACGTCCACTCGACACAAACTAGGTCATTTTGGGACTAACATGGTTTCATTTTATTTCAATAATTCGCTTGCGCGTAGGGGTCTTTAGCAGTGGGGGGAAACCGGAGTGCCCGGAGGAAACCCACGAGGTTGAGAAGGCGCCCCTATCTCCATGCCACATACGCTCACACCAGGGCTCGAAACCACAGCCGCAAGCCAGAGGTGACCGGCCAGCTAGAGGTCGGAGCGCGGCACTCTAGACCACTAGGCCATCCCAACCCCCCAGGATCTCATCAATGTATATGGAAGACCAAATGGAACAATATTCATTAATGATTTGTGTTTCTACATTCCAGTATGATAATTTTACATACGAGTTGAGAGGCCCCTCAGCCCCGCTTCCCCCCTCGCCTTTTTTCCAAACCACATACGCCAGAGATGAACGAACAGCTAGACCTCACTAGGCTACTTGACCCCACCCCCTCAAACAAGATAGCCTCACAATAATCTTTTTATAAGCCGGTGACGCAGGATAGCTGACACACTATTGACAGTTTAAGGGTTTCTGATCCACTTTTAAGATTGGTATCAGCATTATTTAAAAAAAAAAACCCAAAACAAATCAAATGTTTACAGTGTCTATGGCCATGTTAGCTACTTTTACTATGGATATCATACATGGGAATTTCCTTTACATTTTCCTGACAAGAAGGTTTGAAATCGGGGCTAATGAAGTCGGGCATAGCCATACAGTGTGCTATGATGGCGATTTTGCCCGGGCTGTGTGGTCTACTCTTCCAACTCCCAAGGGATCTTTTACATGCACGCCAAGGTATACACGGGACCCCGTTTTTTGTATCATCCGAATGACTAGACAGTTGTCCTTGTCAGGCCGTCGAAAACCACGTCAGGAAATCTCGATGAACTTTCTCAGCCAATGCAGGGATGGCACACGCGATCTCCAGGTTAGCGAACCAACGTCTCACTCACTTAGCCACCGTGGCCCCCGTTCTTGCCCTAATAGTTCAGAAAACATATAGCAAAAAATTAATCCCGATGAATTTTCTCAGTCAATGCAAGGATCGAACACGTGACCTCCAGGTTTGGGGCCAACTTCTTACCCACTTAGCACTGTGGCTCTCGTTTTTACTATAATAGTTCAGAAAACAGATAATGAAAAATGAATATAATATTGATTACTTTATTCTTTGCGAAGTTAAGGGAGTTTGAATTTTTAAACAAAATGCAGGTTATATTTTGTATTATCGTAGCAACAGTACTTGACAGTCGAGACGAAGTGTCCATTATCTTAAAATCTGAGCCATCTCATTGACAAGACAGCTACAATAGGCAGGTTTATCTCTTACATAATTACAGCATCTTTAAAATAAAACAAAATAAAACATAAAGAACTTGATTTCAGAGAAACCCACTGGCAAAAGTTGTTCTAAAGGTAAAACAGAAAAGTCTTCAATATTAAGATGAACAAACCAAACCTTTAACAACCTGTCTTCCGGTGTGACGTTTTCCAGTCAAACTACCAGCGAATAATAAAAACACGAGGCGTTGTTCCCGTGCTCTGTGCTCCAGAATATTCACCCCGTCCTCTTTTTACACGACGACCGGCTTTTAGCGTTTTACTGCCAATAATGGAAGACTCTGAAAGATAAAATATCAATAATCAATGAATGTATGTGGCGAATATCATCATTGATAATCCAAGTGTTTATGGTATCGTGCTCAAGGCAGTGTATCCCATGGCCCTTTTTTGGAAACTTCACAAAGATCAATTAGTCTACGAGATGGGGGTTAACGCCCGATACTGCCTATCTTCGATACGCGTTTCTGAGATACACACTGACCCAAAAAAGACAAATTGTGATTACGAGATCCGTCAAACGAGGAGAAACGCTTGAAAAAAGGAAATCTATGCCCAGATCAAAATAAATATGACGATGTCGTGCCAACAGGAGTCAAACATTTGCTATTAGCCTACCAAGACCGCGCGAAGGGGAGCAGATTTGTGCTGACTGGCCCATTTAGCCAGCTCTACCCGAATTTAACGTATCAAAAATTGTAGACGCTGCTTTGTTGATGGAAGCTGGCATTGCTAGATTGCCATCATCGAAAAATGTGCCCATTTGGCTGCCCACATTACCACCTTTATATCCATTACAATAAAAAAAAATAGATAATATAAGCGATGGTGGCAAGCATTAGCAACTTATTAACAGTAACAACACGATAGAGTCGGCTCTAAACCTTCCGATCACAGTGAAATTTGTATCCACATTATTATACTCGCATTTTAAATGAGTAACAACAAGAACTTGGGAAATGTACCTTACCCTTGACATCGTCTGCGGAAGATAACCCGATGAATAAAAATCCTACAAATAAACAAAAGTATTAAAGATAAATAAGATTAATTGAGAATATTTTGAGAGAGAGAGAAATGGAGTTTAACGTCCGCTTGACACAAACTAGGTCATTTCGAGACAAACACGCGGTTCGATTGCGCGTAGGAGTCTTTAGATGGACTTACAAGCGAGGAATCTAAACAACGCCACTTGACCCAGTGACAGCGCCCTTTTTTACTGCTGAAAGTGCCTTTTCTCAGACCCAAATATGTCCGTTCCGAACGTTTACTTAGACGAAAATATCAGCAAAATAGCTCTTAAATTGGCTACAGATCCGAGGTGAGTGCCCCCCCCCCCCTTTTTCAAAATTCCTAGATCCGCCCCTGGAATGAATGACATCGCATTGAATAACATAACAGTTGGTGACTAGTGAAGCGTCGCCTTAAATACACCAGTAGTTGTTTTCCAAAAATATGCGTTTTGTTGTTAGTGACTCTTGAAATGTGGTTTTCAAACTTTACAATAGCAGTTAACTTACCAATAAGCAACAGGGCCATTCCCACTTTCATTTTGGCAACCATCTTGAAAGTTTTCTATTCGATGTATCTCAACCGTGGACCAGTATCCGGCGCGTGTTTAAAGTTTACACATATAGCGAGAGCTTATAAATATACACATGCACGATATCTTATCGGATGTAAACTTTGTCGAATCAGAAGTTTACAAACAAGCTATGAGCAGATGATTGTCCTAATTACGGGGATACCATTACAACCGTTACGTATGTGGAAAAATATAGCTTATAGACTTAAGGGGGTGGGGTTTCTTCGGGTAGTACTCAAATGAAAAACCATGTGTGTAGCACCATGGTCCTTTCTGTCAGTTATGGAAAGCGGACCCCCCCCAAACCGGTCGCCACATCCAACGTATGACCCATGCCTCTCCTCTTAGTACATATCTTAATAGATTTGTGGTCGTCTAGTATTTCTAATTGTTCATTGACTTTTTTAATGTCCTTTTCACGTTGTGTATTCTCTTCTTCTTATCCCAATGTTTAAGACGTTTGTCTTGTTTTTACATTTTATATACCAAGCTACTTACATATGGTACAATGCATAATAGATTGCAATAAAGTCATTCTCTCAAACCCCATCCTGCCAGACTCGCTTCTGGAATCAAAACGGCTGTCTGACCTTTCAAGGACCGACAGCATCTATTAATATGCCCCATATTGGTATATGATTGTATGGTTATCCAAATGATGCAATAGGAATTTGGCATGATATAATTTTCACCCATGGAACATTTCATGTATCAAAGTGTTATAGGTTTCTATTATTCTCAATTTACCTTAAAACAATAACTTGACTCATGTATGTTAACTCATAGTACTACAATTGTTCCACAGCAATAACAGATAGCAAAACGGAAATGCAATGGTTTTTGTTCTGTTCCGACGCGATTAAAGAAGAAAGGCATACGCAACACAGTATGATATGTGGGAATTATGCCCTGACCGCGATACTACGACCTACTCTTATTTCGAATTCCAGCTGTCAACGTGTTTACGGGACCTCGGTTGTCGTTTCATCCGAGCTACTACACGTTGTCCCTTGCCAGAACCCTGTCCTGGACCAGTGACAAGGGGAACCACATCGATGAATTTTTTCGACCAACGCAAGGATCGAACAAGATACCCCCAGGTTAATGAGCCAACATCTTACTCTCTGAGCCACCGAGGCTCAGCAAATACTTCGAACAATTTCTGGACTAACACATAGTTGAATTTTATTTCAATAATTCGCTTGCGCTTATGGGTCTTTAGCAGTAGGATGAAATTGGAGGGCCCGGAGAAAACCCACGAGGTTGGACAGGTGACCTACTCCTTGTCACGTACAACTGGAGTTAACATAATCAGACCACTGTAGTTACCTAATAGAAAAAAAATATTGTAAAACTAAAGTTGCTGTTATACTTGCATGTGTGTAAGTGAGGAGCGACCAGTCTAAATCACATGTTATACTCTGACACCAATTATTATCTGTCTTTACTACACTGGAATCTGGAAGAGTTGTTATCTAACCCGAGTTTGGGTTGATGTCAGGGATTAGCCAATGAAACGGTATTTTGCAGCGAGTTCTTGGCGTGGTATGCATAGAACTGTGGGCATCCTACTAGGAACATCAACGCTGATTGGTTAATCAAGTGTCTGACGTCATAGGTCAAAAGCCGCACGTATTACCCTTGACGCGACCTCCCATTACATCTTGTCAGATTTTAATGTAGTAGAAGAAATCGAAAGTATAAAAAAAACAAAACAAAATATCGATCTGTATTTTAATCCGATTGGTGCATGTATTAATCAAAATATCAATAATCATATTTTTATTTAGAATTCAATATCAATTATCATTGTTATTTATTTTATTTATTCATTTATTTATTTTATTTTATTTCTGATCAATCATTATAATTATGTTTACATTTAACATTAATTATAATGTATATTTAAGGTTCAAAAACATAACACTTAGAGCTTTTGAAAATGCTACATACATCAGTTTAATAATTCCTTTGAACATGATTTCAGAGAAACAAGAAGATGGTCAATTGGTATAAGTTGTTCTTTGTAACCTGTTCTCACGACGTCGTTCCCTCATCTCGCGTATTAGTTCCATACTCTCACGTATTCGTTCCATACTCCCATGTACTCGTTCCACCGTTTCACGAGGCTGTTCCACCAACTCACGAGGCAGTTTATAAGCCGAAGAGCGTCGCCATCCACCTCTTTTCACTCGGTGAAAGGTTTTGGCCTGTTTTCTGTCAATAAGAGGAGACTCTGAAACGAGATAATATAATTATTAATAATCCAGGAGTATCCGGGGTTAAGCGAGAGGGACGCAACGACGAGCTTTGCGTCATGATTTTGAGTTTTTGCACCCCCTTGAGTTTTTGTACTCCCTCGCAAATGGCAAAATTTCTTTCTGGTCAAAGTTGAAATCGCCCAATAAAAATGAAATTAGCGCTCAATCCGGCAAAGTTACTAATCGTACTCGCACTTTAATTGAGTAACACAACATGTTAAAATATCCTACCTTTGTTGTCGTCTGTAGAAAATATCCCAAGGATTAAAAATCCTGTAAATACAAAACAATATTAAAGAAAAGCCATATTAATAATTTAATGAATCCGTTTACCCTTTTTGGAACACCCAATAACATCAGCACCTGTCCTGGGAAACCAATAAGGTAGCCTATGTTGGATTCACTATCAAATTCAAAATCAACCGCAGCATCAAGAACACTTGATGCCAAATCCCATTATCACGTCAACGATGGAATGAAATTACCAATATGAAAACAGTTTATAACGTCGTTGTTTGTCTTATCAAATTTTACAACAACGGTTTACTAACCAATAAGCAGCAGGTAGATTCCTACTTTCATTTTGGCGAACGCCTGGAAAGTTTTATATCCGTTGTATCTCAGTCTGTGGACCAGTATCTGGAGCTTGTAAAAGGTTTGTAATCAAGCCCGTGTTATTGTTAGAGCCGTATAGGCCTATATTACGGTGGCCTGTTAGTGCCATATACCGATTTATACATTTTTCTTGAAATTTACATCATATGAGAAATCACAGTGAAAGCTGTGATAAATAAAAAAAACACGAAAAACGTTTCCACCGCGGTGTAAATATTTTCTCCGCGGTGTAAATATTTTTTCCGCGCGGTTAAAATATTTAGCTAATAACCACGAGAGAGAGAGGGGGAAGACGACCTAGTTTGTGTCGAGTTGACGTTAAACCCCATCTCTATCTCTCTATTTCTCCTCTCTCTCTCTCTCTCTCTCTCTCGTGGTTATATTAACTTAATTTGTACAACAGGAGTTACAAGCTGTAGCGAACTATTGAAATAAAATTGAACCATGTGTTAGTCCTGAAACGACCTAGTTTGTGTCGAGTGGACGTTTAACTCCATCTCTCTATATATATACTTCCCCCCCCCCATCCATCTCTCTCTCTTAACAAATTAATGCTGGTGAGACTGCGTCAAGGGTTTAACACCTTAGGTAATAACAATACATGTACAGTATATTTCGTAGCAGCAGACACTCTGGCGTCTTGAACATGGAGGATGGATGGAACGTGAAAAAACCTGGAGTGATTGATTGCTTTACGCGACTAAATTTATTCAAAATCCACCGGGGTGTCTTTGTCGTGCTCTGTCCTCTGACCTCTATTTTATCTGCATTTCCGATGACAGTATTTCAGCTATCAGCCTGTAAAGCGCTGACGTCGTAGTCACTGAAGCATCATAACGGCGACACCCGATACGTCAACCCAACTGGCCATGATCGAGATTAAACTTAGGGCACTTAACGGGGGCGGCAAATCCCAGCTTAACCGGGGCGGGACCGTGATGCCTGACTAGAATCGCGGGGCTCCTTCCGCGACAAAAAGATTATTTCATACACTTTTTAATGGTACACATGCGTAACACACAATTACACGGTCTGCAATACAAGAAAAATTACATGTCAGTGTTACGAATGGCATACAATGCGCGGAAATGACATATAACGACGGAGAACTGTTAGAACAAGTGAAATCGCCGCGAGAAGGACGGGTCGATCATCATCAGAGGTATAGCCCATTCTCAGCCCTCGCGCCGCTAGATCTATTACCGTGAAACTTTCATCTGGAATTTGAATTGTTTCTCTTTTTGCCACGAACCGCGCCCCCACCCCCTAAACCGCGGGGCCCTGGGCCTGGGCCCCTCAGGCCCATGCCTAAACTGGGCCCTGGGGGGCAGCTGCGGTAAATTGAGGTTGAATGGCACGTGCTATATTGATGGAGGGGTTATGAATAATTTAGGAAGATCTGAACATGAGCATAGTTAGCGATATATGTGTTTAGAAAAACAGGCACGAAAAGGGAATGGTGTTCTTTACAAAGGGTACCTGCCAAGTTACATTCAAATCTGAGAGAAGAGAAGCACTTATTGATTCTGAATATTGTGGGAACATTAATCCGTCTGATAAATCGAACTTAGAAGATATCGACGGAAATTGATTGGATGTCCTCGAAGTATCAACCAACGTTGTTTTCTCCAGAAACAGATTGTGCCAAACTCGGACGCTTTGGTATGGGGTTACTTTTTCCAATGATAAACAAATACAGTAAATATTACTCTATTTTAGGGCTCGCAAGGCCAGTTGCCAATCGACCCCCATTGAAACAGGCAGTGTGTGGTGGGGTTAACACTGTGTATTAATTAAAAGTCAACCGGATATTAAATTTAACCCCTAGAACGTCCACAAGCAATTGTTTACACCGGACCGACACACCAACGGACAGACTGATGGCAGGACGGAGGATGACGACGACAATTATACGACCACATTTCAATGTGGGTGTATAAAAATAAATGGAAATATTCAAATGGCTGTCAATTCTGTCCTTTCCGATAATTAGGTTACCTCCCCCTAGTCGGAAGCCATATTTGGTATTGTGCGCATGCCCGAAGACGACTCGATACTTCCGTGGACTATCTTCTTGATAGCAACCACATAACAAGTAATCATCCACACTCGTTGGTGGAGTCGTCCATACAACTTAGTTTAATTTCGGGATATAATAATACGATGATAAAGTCGTCCACAAGCTTGAGCGGCCCCGTTCGTGAATAAATAACAAAGTAAATAATTTTATTCAATAAATAACAATTTCTTAAATGTAACAAATTTAATAAATGATAGTCGGGGTTTGAAATGTTTATAAAATTTTAGAAATATTTTTTACTTGTCACGCGGTCATTTCAAGTTGTCACCATTGATTTTCATTTTTAATTTAAAAGATTTTGCATTGCAACGCCTCTTGTTGGGGACGCACGTCCTTGGAGCAAACAACACAGAAACTAGCCATAATAAATTATCAGATTTCAATTAGAGCTTATGATATATATATCAGTAAGAACTAATGAAGGTAATGAATGTTAAATTTTACGGTCAATATATACCCGTTTTGTAATTAATATGACAGCGAGTTAAATTTAGCTAATCTCCGAGGGGCGGTGTTTTTATAATCTTCAGACAAATTGTGGTTAAAATCATAACGCCAAATAACAATCAACACTTTATTACAAAAACATCGTTAATACTAATCAAAACTGATAAAATCATAACGCCAATTCACAAACAATACAAGTATACTTCATTAACAAAAAACATCGTCAATACTATTATCAAACAATCGAAATTCCATACGATCAAATTGTGTACGGGTCTTATTCTTATAGCTGTGTATGAGCAGGGGCGGATTGGGCTATCGCCCGAAGGGCCGGTCGGACACAAACACATCGCCAGAATCCGCCCCTGTGTACGAGTCTTATTCTTAGTACCAACGGGTCTAGGTCTTTGGTCCAGTTTTTTTAAATCACGGGAATGTGGTAGCTTCTCCGAAAGTGGTGTTGTCAATTTATTTAGACTGATCATGCCGATCTTTATTGGTTTTTTTTTTATCCTCCTCACGACATTCAAATCAACCAATCCAAGCTTGTTTGTTCCTTATGTGCGATTTATTAACTCGCTTTTATTCCCGGAAACTGGCTGGCATCGTTTACGTAGTTAACTTGGTCAGCGCAGCGATACATACGTTGTTCGCCATTGTTTTGTTTTGTTTTAGCCGACACAAACACCTCGGAAGTTAGGAGCTGAATACATGGTGCCCTCTACAAAGGGGAGACAACTCAATTACCGGAAAGGATACGGAACATTATTTATTATATTGTTCAAAATTTACCAATGTTAGATTCCAAACTATAAATACATTACCAAATATTTTTATTAATTTACAAACGTTAACCAACGGTGATAGCAATAATACCTTACAAATAAATACGCACATTTTCAATACAGTCCACACATTTATACGTTTATCTAAAAGACTACAATAACCATAGTAAAATACCATCTAAATTAATTATTTTTCGGTTAATATACATCTGGCGTCCACAAAACATGATACAAAGCTAGCGTACTATGCAATAGTAAGGCAATATAAGTGACACTAACTGTTAAAGTACTTGCATGCACGATTAGTGTGAATATGTATAGAAACCATTAAAAGCGAGGGTTAAATATATTTTTTATGAGTTAAGACGCAATTATGACGTTTTAAAAGAAGCGAACGGTAGGAGGTAACTCCTGTAGACATTATAAAAATCGAGTCATACATTCTTTTTTTTATATTAGGCTACATTAAACATAAGTAGGTCTATTTTATCTGAACCTAGTGACTCCTGAAATGTGGTTTTCAAACTTTACAATAGTAATTTACTTACCGATAAGCAGCAGAGTTATTCCTACTTTCATTTTGGCAACCGCCTGGAAAGTTTTCTATTCGATCTATCGCAACAGTAGATTGATATCCGGAGCTTGTTTAAAGTTTACACAGCGATATATATCGTCGCCTGAAAACCATATTGTTCTATCTCCCATTACAGGTAATAGGAGATAGAACAATATGGTTTTCAGGCAACGATATGTATGTGCACGTTATCTTCCGTGGGTGGGGGGTGGTTAGCGCCCGCGCGCTGTATCATAAAGCCTGTCATTGAGTCAACTGTCGTTGTTTCGATTCCCCGGTTGTACGTGACAAGGCGTAGGGTCGCCTGTCAGACCTCACGGGTTTTCTCTGGGTCCTTTGGTTTCCTCCCACTGCTAAAGACCCCTACGCGCAAGCGAATTATTGAAATAAAATTGAACCATGTTAGTCCCGAAATGACCTAGTTTGTGTTGAGTGGACGTTAAACCCCATTTCTCTCTCTCTTTCTGCTGCACTAGAATCTGGACGAGTTGTTATACAACCCTGGTTTTGGTTGATGTGAGGGATTAGCCAATGAATCGGTCTGTTGCAGTGAGTGAGTGCTTGGTGTGGGTATCAACGCTGATTGTTTAATAAAATGCCTGACGTCATCGGGTCAAAAACTGCTCGTATGACCCTTGACGCAACCTTCCATTACATCTTTTCAGATTTTAATGTACCAGAGGCCATCCAAAGTATAAAAATAGATCTGTATTCTAATCAGATTGCTGTTATTTATCAAAACACCAATTATCATATTTATTTATTATTTTATTTATTATCAATCATCGTTTTTGTTTAGAATTTAATATCAAATTATCATATTTATTTATTTATCTATTTAGAATCAATCATCAATTTTATGTATTCATTTAATATTAATTATGTTTATTTAAGGATCAAAAACATAAAACACTGAGCAGTTGAAAGTGATATATATCAGTTGAATAATTCCTTAGAACAGGTTTTCAGAGAAACAAGAAGGTGGTCAATTGGCATGAGTGGTTCTACGATAGAAGTTCTCATGACGTCGTTCCGTCAGCTCGCGTGTTTGTTCCGCCATCTCGAGTGCTTGTTCCGCCATCTCACGAGGCTGTTCATTAGCCGAAGAAGACCGTAGCCATCCACCCCTTTTCACACGGTGAAAGGCTTTGGCCTGTTTACTGTCAATAAGAGGAGACTCTGAAACGAGATAATATAATTATTAATAATCCAGGAGTATCCGGGGTTAAGCGAGAGGGACGCATTGGCAAGTTTTGCGACATGGTTTTGAGCTTTTGCGCTTCCTTGAGTTTTTGTGCCGCCTCGCAAATGACAAAAAATCACGAGGTTTCAATGCGGTTTCATTACGCATCTATCGTAGAAATGATCTCTGTGTTAAAATTATATTTGGAACGTGTTTAACCAGTTTTATCTCATATGTGATAATGACTTACACCAATATTGTCCTTTTCGTTTCATCTCATGAATCGAACAAAAATTGTTGCCTAAAAGGCAGGGCAGGGCCAGTGTGCACCAAAATTGAACTCATCCAAGAGATAGTTATACTCATTTTAAGTTCATCTAAACCAGATAAAAATTCCGACCTCTAGATGGTCCACAACCTTGACATTACATGCTTTATTGGCGTAAAGGGTAGTGGCCATTTGATTGAAATTTTCGGTGCGATTTTACAGAAATTCGGACTTAACCATAAGTATAAAGGTGATATATTTGAACGGTTTTGAAAATAAGATAAAAATGGTAAATTTGCGACCCACTACGCGCCAATTAAAATGTAACGGTGATATATTTAATCCAATCCTTTAGGGTACATCAAAACTGAATGAAAATTTGAACCTCTGGAAAGCCCACAGCCTGACTATTACATGCTTTTAAGGATAGCGGCCATTTTGTTGGGCAGTTTCGGTCCGATTCGTAATTATGGTGTAACGGTGATATATTTGAACTGTTTTGACCATCAAATAAAAACTGTGAGGTCTAGAAGGTCCACAAAGCTAAACATGTCGAGATAAAAATCGGATAAAAGTTGTGACTTTTAGAGGGTCCACAACGAAATTCTAACTCAACCATCATTAACATGTAACGGTGACATATTTAAACGGTTTTTAAAATTGTGACCTATAGAGTGTCCACAACATTGATATTATTATGCATCGCAGGAAACCACCATCGACTGTCTTTACATGGTAAGGGCTTTAGACAAGAAATAAAATTTCTCTTCATTGCTGAGTAATTTCATTAGCCAAAAAAGCGTCTGACGATCTAGATTCCCAGAATCTCTCAGAGCCTAGGTGGCCCCTGGACCCTCGCCTAAAGTCCAAGGATGGTAGCTCGCGCCCCACCCCCGAGTTATTGCCCTTCTGTATGTCGTGATAGATACCGAATCCACTGTCTATAATTTCTTTCTGGTCAAAATTGAAATCGCTCGATAAAAATGAAATTGGTGTTCAGTCTGGCAAAGTTCCCAATCTTACTTGCACTTTAAATGCGTAACAAAACATGTTAAAATATCCCACCTTTGTCGTCGTCTGCAGAAGATAATCCAAGGATTAAAAATCCTGTAAATACAAAACAATATTAAAGAAAAGCCATATTAATAAAACCGTTTAGATCGACTGGCGTAATATTCAATATTTGAGAAATTAGACCTTGACAAAAACTGCAAGTGCCAAGTGGTCGTAATATTTAGATGGGTGGTAGGGTGATTTGACGCGTGTGCTTTAGATAACAAGGTATGTTATGGATGTTTTGGGGTCATGTGGCCTGATGTCGATTAAACACTTATGCTTGGCAAGGATTACGTTCGCCTGCCTAACCCCGTGGGTTTTCTTCGAGTCCTCCGGTTTCCTACCACTACTAAATACCCCTACACGCAAGTGTATTGCCCTTTTTGGAACAACCGATAACACTAGCACCTGTCCTGGAATACCAATAAGGTCTATGTCGGATTCACTATCACATTCAAAATTACAAGAAAATCAACAGTACCGTCAAGAACATTTGTCATCAAATCCCTATATTACGACAACTATGGAATGAAACAACCAATGCTTAAACATTATGCAAGAGCTAAATCTGTCAATTGCAGGTCTTTCTTTAGGCCCGAGATGTTATTTAAATTATTAATTACACATTAATTAAATTATACAGACCTTAATCAACTCACGATGGCATCGCTGGCCTGTGATATTTACTGGATCAGGCCCATAATTTAATCGGTAAATACTCGGTTCAGGATCAATTTGAATGCAATTTTTAGCAAATTCCATGTACATTATCGGCTCTTTATCTAATGTATCTTTAAACAGTTTGTAATTTCGTTGTGTTTCAAATCAAATTTTACAACAGCGGTTTACTTACCAATAAACAGCAGATAGATTCCTACTTTCATTTTGGCAACCATCAAGAAAGTATTATATTCGATGTATCTCAACTCGTGGACAAGTAAATGGGGGTTGTATAAGTTTTACACGATGTAATATCCAGCCCTTGTTTATATACATACATTATACCCGGATGTTATTATTATAGCTTTAATTCATTTCAGTCAAATCCAGTGGGATTCAGCCAGTTCTCACCGGTTCGTACGATTACGTTGTTTTCAATTTCGTGAGCTCCGTAAACACGTTGTTGACAATGACTTCTAGAAAGAGAGAGAGAGAAATGGAGTTCAACGTCCAGTCAACACAAACTAGGTCATTTCGGGATCAATATATGGTTCAATTTTATTTCAATAATTCACTTGCGCATAGGAGTCTTTAGCAGTGGGAGGAAACCTGAGGACCCGGAGAAAAACCACGAGGTTGGATAGGCGACCCTACTACAAGTGGGTAATTGAAACCACGATACTTGACCCTGTGATCTAACGTACACGCGTTAAATCGTTCGACTACCAAATCCTCATGACTTCTAGAAGTCGGTGGTTGGGTGGCCGATCACAAGGCCTGTCATTAAATAAATGGCGTGGTTCCGATCCCACACTTACAGGGGACAAGGAGTAGGGCTACCTTCCCAACCGGGCCCACCGGTATCATCCTACTGGGCATACAGGGTGTTTCAAGGGAAAATATTCCCCGAACAGCGCTGCCACGACCAACTCTTATTTCAAATTCCAAGGGTTCTTTTACGTGCACGCAGGACCTCGGTTTTTTGCCCCATTCAAACAAACTGACACTTAGGCTTTTTCCCTGCTGCCAAGCCAGCGCCTTTTTTGGCCTTCAACACGGACCAGTTTGTTGGTAACTGTGACTATGGGGATGCTCGATTCCCAGTCCAGAACGTCCCGAATCGACAGAATTGCAATCGAGTAACGCGGAATTCAGTCCTGTAACTGTTCTGTCACTCCCGACAGCTGAGGTGGAGTGAGTAGGATCGTGACGTATTCCAAGTAAAAAAGTCAGCTGTCACGATTGGTTGAGATATTTTTATGCAGTCGGCGCATGCGTTGTACTCCGAAATTCTCCTTTTCACTCGATTGACACCACTTCCCATGAGCAACACAAGGTCATAAGTGACATTTGGTATTGTTTGAGAAAAAAGCCTTTAAAAGTTTGAAATCACCTGAAAAAATAAAAAAAAAAACAACAAATTTTCCACATTTTTTAGAATGTTTACTGTAACATGAATGCGCATGAAATAAGAACACTCACTATTTCATTTGGCACCCCTAGTGCCAAAATTTCACTAACGACCGTTTCATACTCTGTTATGTATGGCAAGGATTGAAAATCTACAACATACGACCAATGTTGATTTTTTAAGTTTTTATTGCTACCTAATTGTTTTCATCAGTTGAAATTTCAGTTGCATCTAAAAGATCGGGTTCTGCAAGTCGATCAATAACCGGAAAAGGGGGACATATTCTGGCGCATTCGCCCTGGTTGCCTTATTTGTTGTAGCTGCAAAATGTTTTGCCCCTCTTGTTAAACTCTACCGTTAAAAATTACAGGGTTAGGGTGACTAGAGATCAAGCACCAAATAAAATTTTCACTGTGGGTGCAAATCAGGCTGCATTACAGATAGATGTACTTGTTACAAGTGAAAACTTTCTTCTATGGATTTGTGTTAATGTGTAAATTGTACGACAGTGACATTGATTTTAATACTGATGATGATACTGATGAAATTATGTGATTTTTTTATGAGTGACCTATAGCTGTACAGGTATTTTTGTAAGCGGCTTTTAAATACATTTAATACATATTTTAAACATGTTTTAATTAAATGTACTGTACATGTCAATAAATTTTCATGTTATATTTTGTCACTATGCTTATTATATGTTTTTGTTTTTTTATTTTATTATTCTTTTTCATTTCCGAGGCGATTTCCCCTTGTCAGTGATGCAGGCGGAGGGGCTGACAAGGTACAAAGACAACTGTTTTCTCGTTCGGATGTGACGAAAAACCGAGGTCCCTTGTATACATTGGTGAGCACGTAAAAGGATCCCTTGGCAGTTGTATAGATATTATTGCATTTCTTTGTTTTTTTTTATTTGTTTCTTTCTTCAAATAGATGAATATATCTTATACTCTCTTAGAGGGGGGGGGGGGGGGGGGTAGCCGAATGGTTAGCATGTGCACGTTGTATCATTAAGGTCAGTAATTGAGTCTACTGATGCGATTTAGATTCCCCAGTTGTACGTGACAAGGAGAAGGGTTGCCTGTCCAACCTCGTGGAGGGTTGGGGTGGGTGGGTGCGTGGCTGAATGGTTAGAACGTGCGCGCTGTATCACAAATCATGTCATTAATTCAACTGACGTGGATTCGATTCCCCAGTGGTACGTGACAAGGAGTAGGGTCGTCTGTCCAACCTCGTGGGTTTTCTCCGGGTCCTCCGTTTTCCCCCGACTGCTAAAAGATCTTTACGCACACGCGAATTATCGAAATAAATTAAACCATATGTCTCGAAATGACCTATTTTGTGTTGAGTGGATGTTAAATCCCATTTCTCTCCCAACCTCGTCGGTTTTTTCCTGGTCCTCCGGTGTTCTCCCACTGCTAATGACCACTACGCACAAAGAATTATTGGAATAAAATTGAACCATGTGTTAGTCCTGAAATCACCTAGTTTATGTCGAGTAGAGGTTAAACCCCCATTTCTCTCTATATATATACTCTCTTATAATAAGTCTATTGTTTTCTTTTTTTAAAAAAATGGTATAATTGATGAAGGTGACTTATTGTTAAGATCACATGGTATTATTATTTTTGTTTTTTCTTAACATTATATATAATTATAGTACCAAACCAGTATTTCAATCATGCCAAAGTCGTTTTCAGTGTATTTAGTATATATTTCTCTTGGATATTGTTTCACTGAAATAGTTTTGAAAAAATACTTGTTTCCAGTAAATGACATATTTTTTTAATCATTGGTGCTATTTCTCTACTATTGGCCATATTTATTCCACAGATCATGGATTAGTCGTTTTCATCGTGTCAATGCAACATTTAATATGTGGTATTATACAGTAATCCCGGTATATTTGCAGAAAAATTCTCTCGGACAAATGTAAACAAACCAACGTGTTCCGTCTCGTAAAATGTATTCCATGGTCTATTTATGGCTATTGACCATTGACCCTATGACGTTGATTGCTTTTATGGCTTAGAGTTTGATTTGTTCACCCAATTATGGCTACACTTGACAAATATAGTTCGAGGCGTAATTCTCGTGGTAATTCTCGTGGTAGACGTATTGTGTAATGTCGGAGAAGAAATGTATGCGACAGTGACGGCTATCTGGTTAACTTATGCAACAAAGCGTCATATTTTCACCCGGAATATGCTGGGGCGAGATGAAATGATTTTCGGGGGTAAATCCGGAGAAACAAAATAAAAGCCCCACACGGTTGGAGACGACCCTAATCATTGTCGCGTTCAAGCGGCGAATCGAAACCGAGCCGCTTGAATCAATGACAGACTCTACCTTCCCTACATCCACGCTAATGTGTAGGTTACACGGGCCCCCGTTTTTTGCACTATCCGAACGACTACACGTTATCCGTTGCCAGGCCCTCCGTCCTACTCAACTGACAAGGGAGGACATCTCTATAAATAGCCCGTTATCCGTTGCCAGACCCTCCGTCCTACACAACTGACAAGGGAGGACATCTCCAGAAATAGCCCGATGCACTTCGATGAAGTTAGAGAGCAAACGTCCTACACACTGGGCCACTGTAGCCACCAATTCATTTCGATTTCGGACAAGGAACCTTGCGTTGCTCATGGGACGACCAGTTTTAGAATTGAGAGAATTTAATTCCGGAATTGTGAATCGAGCATTCCCTATAATTTGTCTATACTATACAGGTGTCATATTGGTTGAGATATTTTTTAAACTGCCCTCACATGCGTTGAACTCCGAAATTCTCCTTTTCACTCGATTTCCACCAGTTGTTGTAATTGAGAAAATTTAATTCAGAGCATCCCCTATGTGAGTAAGACGGTGGCTCGCTAGCCCGTAGGTCGCAGGTATGATCCCGGCGTGGTATCCCCATGTAAGTGGTGCAATTGGAATTCGACATAAGAGTAGGCCGTATATTATGGTGATGCTGGATTGTCAGTCCAGAACGTCCCGAATTAACAGAATTGCAATCGAGTGACACGGAATTCAGTTCCTTCAAGGTTCTGTCAGTCCCGACCACGGAAGTGACGTGAGTAGAATCGTGACGTAATTAAACACAACGAATATGTTTCGACTGCATGGTTGGTTGAGATATTTTCTTATTCATTCGACGCATGCGTTGTAGTCCGAAATCCCCATTCTCATTCGATTGTCCCAATCTTTGGAATTGAGAGAATTTAATTCCAGAACGTTCACTCGAGTACTCCCAATATAAAACTATTATTGTAAATTAATAAAATTGGGAGAGGGTGGGGGGGAGTGTGATGGGGTTTAACGTCGACACGACACAAACTAGGCCATTTCGGGACTTACACACGGTTCAATTTTATTTTAATAATTCGCTTCCGCGCAGGGGTCTTTAGCAGTGGGAGGAAACCCGAGGACCCGGGGAAAACCCACGAGGTTGGAGAGAGAGAGAAATTGGGTTTAACGTCCACTCGGCACAAACTAGGTCATTTTGGGACGAACATATGGTTTCATTTTATTTCAATAATTCGCTTGCGCGTAGAGGTCTTTAGCAGTGGGAGGAAACCCTAGTGTCCGGAGGAAACCCACGAGGTTGGACAGACCACCCTAAACGGGGAATTGAAACCACATCTTGCGATCTAACGCGTAAGACCATGCGACCACCAAACCATCATGTCATCTTCCCCCCCCCCCCCAATTACTAAAACAATAAAAGCAATATATTTATTTATTTATTCAGTATGCAATTTATTTTTTTATTTAATATCAATTATCTTATTTATTTATTCAATAAGCAATATTTATTTATTGATTTAAAAAGAAATTTATTTATTTAACATCAATTATCATGTTTATTTAAGGCGCAACAACAGAAAACACTGAACAGTTGAAAGTTTATAAAGGTAGCTTAAACGAGACCGTTTACAACTTGATCCTACTGTGGCGATTTGAAAGAAAATTCCTCAAAACTTTTCACCGTCACTTTCCATGACAACCACAGTCACTGGGTGGGTCAGGGTCTCCCCTCGGTCCAGATTCCCTTTTTACACGACCAAAGGCCTCCTTGAACTTTTCACTGCCAGTAAGGAGTGAGTCTGAAAGATATATCAGCATGGATTGTATATTATACAGAGTCAGTTAAAGGTCTGATTAAATAAATGTGTTTTAAGTTGAATAGTTTGGGGCTTTAAAAGTAGTTTATCTGATGTATGTAATGTTTCGCCAGGTGCATAAAGTTCTAAAAGATGTGAGAGATAAACAGGGGCTAAATTAAAATAAAATCTTACATAATAAAATCTTAAAATCAATTCAATATTTAACAGGTAACCAGTGTAAATTATATAAAACTGTAAAGAGAGAATACGGATCGAACCTTTCTGTTAGTTGTATCCGTGGATCAAATTATAGGAAAAATTTTGACATACGCATTTACCTCCAAATTACCTGGGATGGCTTCCTAATTTGAGGACCTTATAGACTGACATCACTTTTGGTAAATTTTCTATTTAATTTATTTAATGCGCAATTATAGCAATATGTGCAGAAAATACCCTACCTTTAGCTTTGACGTCGCTTGCGGCCGATAATCCAAGGATTAGCAATCCGGCTGTGATTTAAAAAAAATATTTATACAAATTACATTAAATATTTTAAAATATTTAAAATAACATCATCGTATTCAATAACATTAGTCATTACACTTAAGCGGGGCTTTAAGCGGGGCTTATGTCGACTTTGCAACCCAAAGCAACTAGTTGCAAGAGTGATTATGTTGATCCTATCAGCAACTGAGGACAACTGGGAGCAACTGAATTCGGAGCGCTTATGTCGACTCGAAACTGATAGCGATCACACTTAACACGTGACTGTTAATTTATTCATCACGTGATCAACAAAATGGCGAATAACTTAAAAAAGAAGCAACACAAAGGCATGGTCGATCTTACTACAATTCTATTAGCATATTATTGTCGATATCATCAACATTTGAAAAGTGGGTGTCCTCGTTCGCTTCCATTTGCTTATTAAGAAAGTCACATGACACATGTCTCTTATCACGTGATGTTATTTCCATGGAAACGAGTTGACTTCAGTTGCGAGAACGATCATGTCGACTGCAACTAGTTGCCGCTAGTTGCAGAAAGTTGAACATGTGCAACTGACCGCAACTAGTTGTAAGAGGCGCTCAGGTCGACTTTTTTCAGTTGCATTCAGTTGCCGAAACACCAGTTGCTTTTAGTTGCAAGGTCGACATATAAGCCCCCCCCCCCTTTAGAGAATTTAGTGAAATGGGAATTCCCCTTTGACGTCACATAATTTATTGTGTTTATTATGTCATCATACTGACACATAATAACGATGAAGGAACCGCATTGGCTCATTGAGTAAAACGCCAACCTGGAGAACCTGTGTTCCATCTCTGCGTTATGGGCCCCTCTTGTGAGCTGAGCTGCTAAGACTTGGCTAATACGGAGAGGTATACGCCTGGCAAGGGACAGTATCGTCAAGGACGCCCAATAAAACTTTCTATCGTTAACATTTTCTTTTAAAACTTCAAACACGTTATGATATAACCTTTACAATCAAACTTTACAATAGCTGTTTACTTACCAATAAGCAGCAGAGTAATTCCTACTTTCATTTTGGCAACCATCTTGAAAGTTTTCTAATCGATGTTTCTCAATCGTAGATCAGTATCTGGAGCTTGTATAAAGTTTACCCACCCAACGCTGGCTTATATTCATGATGGCTACCAGGACGTACACATTATCGACCAATCCAAAATTTACAATTTGATAACTACCATGGGTTTCCGTAATTCCACCGATTATTACAAAAGCTTCCTTATTGCGTTAAACATTTATTTCGCGTAAACGAGTCAAATCTCTTTAATTTGGGTCATTCAAACGGGTTTGTTGCCGAGCGCGAAGCGAGACTGAAAATAAGTTGGACCTTCCTCTCACCATTTTCCGAAAATAAACCCACAGAATGTAAAATAAACAGTTTAATTTGTTACATTTACAGTTTGTGGCAGAAGCTGATACAAGAATGTTTCAAAAGGGGGTGGAATGCAAACGAGGTTGCTGTCATGCGAAGCGAGGCCGAAAACAAATTCCAAGAATAAACCCACGGCAAGTGAATTAAACATTCCAATTTGCTACATTTAAACAGTTTGTGGAATTTTTATTTCGCATATTCCTGACAAAAAGATATAATAGAAGAAAGAAGCGACAAATCGTTACTAATTTAATAGACAAAATCTTTTCTTGCAATTTTTCAGACAACAAACTCATGGCAAAGTGGACTAGAAGTGAAAGTTGTTACATATAAACAATTTGTCTCATTTTAATTTCCGTGTCATAGATTCGCACAGTAGCTCATTGTAGTTTTAATTTCTCACCGATATGTGGGAAAGAAAAGAAAAACCACGAGAGCGAGTGGACACAGACAAATAAATTGCTTCTTGCTCTTTGAAATTCGATGAACTTTCTTCTCGGGAAACGCCCGGATCGAACACGGGATCGCCAGGTTAGTGAGCTAAACTCTTACTCACCGAGCCACCACGGCTCCCACATCTAGATACTAAACTGACGCTGCCTACAGTTAGCTCAGCGTTCATTTAATAAAATTGAAAAAGTTTATTTAGTCTTTGTAGTCTGGTTGGAGTAGAAAAATTTGTGGGAAGAAATTCCTACCCAAATGATTTCTTCATTTTCTGAAACGACTATGTCCCTAGCAAAATTGTTTACGGCACTTTGAACGTTTGACCCGCCGGGTCAATATAATGAAACTGAAAACCATTTATAACTTCCAAAATATCAATTTTACAGCCTAGAAATGTATTATCAACATATGGGAAAGTGATACCAAGGAATCCAGAAATGATGCCAAAAGTGACGTCCGACGTCAGAATTCAAACGGGCGGAACTATGACGTCAGTGCGACGTCAAAATTCAAAATGGCGGAGACGTGTTGTGGATAAATAAACAACAGCAAACAAATAGACAAGAGGAACATTCTGGAGACCGTAAAATATTCATTGGGATCATCATCAATAAAATCATCAAAACATTCTTCAGTTCTGATTTGTTCTACCCCGTACCAAATTCATCTTCTAAATCAATGCTGATTTGTTCACTATTCAGACAACCCTCCACCTGGTATCCTCCACACGCTTCAACACATTTCAATCCATTCTGTGTACAAGAACATGACACGCATTTGTTTTTCAACGATTTAAATTTACACTGGATGAAATTCAGGACGTTGTCTGGTGCTGATGGAAGAACAGTCGCGTTGGGAACGTATGTATTCTCTATCACTTGCCAACCCCAATTCACGGGATTGACACAACGTCTAGTTCATCCCAAACCCTAACCTTAACATGAATGCGGTGAGTATGCTGCTCGGTCGCGGCAGCTCTTTGGGGAAGTCTATTGATTTGGATAGAAATGTTTTCAGCGATCATAACTTTGTACCGGATTTTTAGTCAGAGATATCTCAATTTTGTGACCATACATTATACAGAATAACCTTTCTTCAGCTTCAGATACTTCGGACTGGGAACTTCCAGGAGGTGCTATTGTCTTGCCAGCTTCCTGAAATATGTCACTGTTCGTATGTTTAAGAAGTCCAAAGTTACCGAAACCGAAACAACCAGAAGTGGTATCACATCCAGACCAGGCCTGAATGAACAATAAATTGTCTAATACAGTTTTATGCCAGGCCCATAGGGGTTGAGCTTTTTGTCCAAGTCAGTGGCGAATTGTCGCCATTTCTGGTTTCGCGTGGTGCAGTAATAAGACCAAAATATCTGTGTCACTGGCAACTAACGTAACAGGTTGACCATTTTTAGGGTAGTCAATACACGTCTTAGTAATAGTGTCATATAGTAATGATACTATATGTGTTGTCCCTTTAATGTAAGGCTGTATGTATGTGTGGGAGAGTGTATTCGAGTTAACTTGAGGCTTGGTTGGAATAAACACCTCTAGAACTTATAAATACTTGTTCATCATTTACTTTTATGAATAGGCTAAAGGCCCATTTGCCATGGTGGAGATGCAGGGTATACTGTCGAGCATTTTTTGACAAGGGCAAAGCAAAGAATGCTGACTTTAAATCAAGACAGCTAATACTGTTGCTCTAGAATGACCAATGGTGCGTAGTGTTTCAGACAGAAGAGGGAATGGGTGGTTCATACGTTTTATACGAGGGTTGAGATAGCGGAAATCTACTACAACCCGCTTCTCAGTGGTATTTTTCTTAGAAAGAATAAGCACCAGTGAGGTATAGGGTTGGTGTCCCTCTGACAAAATACCAAGTTTAACCAATGTTTGCAACTTTTTGTCAATAATGTGCTTCTCATTGTCGGTTGCCCGATGTGGTCGGATATAGAAAGGCGCTTTGTCATTAACATCAATGTCGATCTCTTGATCTTTACAATGACCAATTTCAACCTGCAGACTGAAGGCTTCTCTGTGTTGCCGAAGAAAGCGATGGAAGTTTGACTGTTGGTTGGGTGTAAGAATGCTATTTGAAAGATCTCCAATAAATTGATATCTGTGGAGATATCTGAAGAAAACTTTTGTCCACAATATATATGCTCTCACATGAGAATATGTGGTTAAGGGAAAGATATGACAAGGGTCTAGACGCTTTAATACGTAAAGTCATCTTTGAAGAATTAGTTATTGAGGGAGACAGGCATTAATGAAGGACAAGAATCAGATAATGATGATTCTGCTTCCACTCAAGGTACTTTACCAAGAACTATTACATTTCGTGTGTGATTGGGCTTTATATAAACACCATGACTAGACGAAAAGACAATTTGCCTGGATTTACAGCGAAAAGTATTTGACTTAAAGTCTAGTACGCCATGGAGATGAGCCAAAGTTTCCTGTCCGAGAATAATATCAATTCCTACAAGATTTTGTACAATACAGGCCTCAACTGGAAGTTTGAACTTTGAAGCCTTGAACAACAACAGGGAACTTATTTGAAGAAACCCAAATTAGGGTAGAAGCATTACCCATACGAAATTGCAAGGGCTTATCTCACATATTTACAGGCAAGCTACGTAAGTACGCTGAAGATTGGATAGCTGATGACGAAATCAGTGTCTTAGATGCACCACTATCAAACAAAAGAAGAACAGATTTCCCATCTGTAACAGAACCTTGACAAAAATTATGAAAATCTAAACTGATAGAAACATCTTCGGCAGAATCGGGTTGAAAACACCTATTTACAGAATTTGGCCAGACAGAATTCAGGGATACACGAGGGATATAATCAAATATCCCTGTTTTCAAAAATCCGAAGATTTGCCATTAAAAAAGTTGTGTTGTCGGATGAGCTTCTGGCGCTCATAACAATACTGCCATGCATGTCCTTGCGCAAAACAAAAGTCAGTACTAGACATTATCACCGCTTGCTGACAAGCCAGTGGAAGTATGGACAGAAAACGATCCCGAAGGAGATCTTCATTGTAATTGATTCGTGAGGCCAGACGACGAAGATCTTCCAGGTTACGAATGGGCGATTTTGAACTATCATAGAAAAGAGTCGTAAACTCTTTATATAGACCGAGCTTAGTTTTCTTATTAGAGAAGCGGTCCAGAAAGTTTTGTTTTAGGTCATTAAGGGAGCGAAATGTCATTTATTCACAACACGTTTCTGCCATTTTGAATTTTGACCTCACAGTGATGTCATAGTTCCGCCATGTTGAATTCTGATGTCGTACGTAATTTTGACGTCATTTCTGGATTCCTTGGTATCACTTTCCTATATATTGATAATACATTTCAAGGCTGTAAAATTGATATTTGTGAAGTTATAAATGCTTTTCAGTTTCATTATATTGACCCGGGTGTGTGGGGGGGGGGGTCAAAAGTTCAAAGTGCTGTAAAAAATTTTGTTGGAACACTGGGGACATCGTTGTATCAGAAAATGAAGAAATCATTGGGTAGGAATTTCCTCCCACAAAGCTGGATTTGTCACTTTCTCCAACCAGCCTATTGTGAAACGGAGTAGAACCGCATTACAAAACAGTATTCGAAATTTTGAATATGGCGGTCACTGAGTACAGAGATCTATTCTCGAATATAAAATAGATGGAGCTATGTGTGCAGAATGCTATATCTATGTAGATAGTTGGTGAAATCGTGTTGACTTAACCACCGGAGCATCAAATTATGGTATGTGGATTTTAGCAAGTCGTATCCCTTGATCGAGTAAACATACTCTACATCGTGCAAGACATCCGTTAATTTTAGTAGTGTTTAGGTCAAAACTGGCCAAATATATTAAGAAACCATAGTAATGCATGCTTAAAATGATATTAGCCAGTGCTTATTTGGAGACCTAACCTCTTCCCCAATTTCTTATATCTAACGAATAAAGTATTTTAGTGAAGTTTTAGCATAAGTGAGCTATTTTATACGCCCACATTTTCATGTGGACGTATATTGTCGTCGCCCCTGTCCGTCCTTCCACAATTTGTTTGTGGACTCTCTACAGGTCACAATTCTTCAAATATAAGTTTATCCCCATAAGATCTCGGCTGCTTTCGATATTGGCATGTATCGGATCGAAACTTCATGGATTATGGCCCTTGATTGTACGAAAAATCATGTTTTTAGCTTGTGGACCCTATAGAGGTCACAATTTTGAACCGATTTTGATGAACCGATTTTGGTTCCTTTCGATATTTGCACCCATCGGATCGTAACTTTATGAATTATGGCCCCTGATTGTCCGAAAAATCGCCCTTTTTAGCTTGTGGTCACTCTGGAGGTCAAAATTATTATCCGATTTAAAAAAAACGTTTGATTATGTCACCGTTACATGGTAATGAAGATTGAGTTCAAATTTCGTGAAAATCGGACTAAAATTGACAGGCAAAATGGCCGCCCTTTGTACGCGATTAGTGTGAAAATATGTTATATCAAGGTTGTGGACCCTATACAGGTCACAATTTTGAACCGATTTTGATGAAACTTGACATGTATGTTTATAACCAAAAGATCTTGGTTCCTGTCGATATTTGCGCCCATTGATTTGTAACTTTCTGAATTATGGCCCCTGATTGTACGAAAAATCACCCTTTTTAGCTTGTGGTCCCACTGGAGGTCAAAATTATTATCCGATTTAAAAAAAAACCGGTTGATTATATCACCTTTACATGGTAATAAAGATTGAGGTCAAATTTCGTGAAAATTGGACCAAACTTGAAAGACAAAATGGCTGCCGTTTGTACGCGAATAGTGTGAAAATATGTTATATCAAGGTTGCGGACCCTATAGAGGTCACAATTTTGAACCGATTTTGATGAAACTTGACATGCATGTTTATAACCCAAAGATCTTGGTTCCTTTCGATATTTGCACCCATCGGATCGTAACTTCCTGAATTATGGCCCCTGATTGTCCGAAAAATCGCCCTTTGTAGCTTGTGATCCCTCTGGAGGTCAAAATTATGAAACTTGAAATGCATGTTTATAACCCAAAGATCTTGGTTCCTTTTGATATTCAACGGATAATATCAGATTGTACGCAAAATTGACTTTTTCAGCTCGTGGTCCCTCGAGAGGTCTCAATTATTATCCAATTTTAGAAATAATATTAAATGTTTCGTATACTAAACGTTAGCATGGGGCAGAAATTTATATAAACCAAACAAATTCTAATGATTTTCTGATAATTACTTAATATGCGACAACTCTTGTTGACTGCCCGGACGATTTAGCTGCTGTGTGGGCGTATGTTTCGTTGCCTGGCAACCTATTTTTATTTGTTTTATTAGACACCAGACTTAGGTCTAAACTTTAGGACCTATAGTATCCATTAACCTCGATTTGGGGTGGGGTGGCCGAATGGTTAACGCCTGTGCGTTGAATGATGTGTTCTGTCAACTCTTGTTGACTGCCCGGACGATTTAGCTGCTGTGTGGGCGTATGTTTCGTTGCCTGGCAACCTATTTTTATTTGTTTTATTAGACACCAGACTTAGGTCTAAACTTTAGGACCTATAGTATCCATTAACCTCGATTTGGGGTGGGGTGGGGTGGCCGAATGGTTAACGCCTGTGCGTTGAATGATGTGTTCTGTCATTGAGTCAAGTGGCATGGTCTTGATTATCCGTTTGTACTTGACAATTGGGTTCAACGGCAACTCGATAAAAAAAATAGGCCATTTCGATACTATCACATGGCTCAATTTCTTTTCATTAATTATTCGTCTCTAGTAGTGCACCCTTTTATTAATTGTGCTCTTTATTCAATAAGGGAGGGTTGGTGGTCTAGTGGTTTAACGCGTGCTCGTAAAATCACACGGTCTGTCTTTGAGTCAACTGGTGTGGTTTTGATTCCCGGTTGTACGTGACAAGGAGTAGAGTCGCATGTACAACCTCGTGGGTCCCACCCGTTGCCTCCTACTTCATAGCATCGCACAAGCCAAGTATTGAAATTAAATTTAACCATATATGTTTGTCCCGAAATAACCTAGTCGTTGTTGAGTGGACGTTAAACCCCACCCTTCTGCCTCTCTCTTGAAAATAACAAGGTCGTTTCTCACACAAAAAGTATTTTCCTACCACGATCACGATGAACCTCAAAGAGGAAGAAAAACTCGACATTTAATCCTCAATGACATTACATATACAAAGTTCGATATTACGGAAAATAAGCGAAATTTAAAAAAGGGCCAATTATTAAAATTATCTTCCTCAATATCGCATTATACGTGCATGCATGTGAACTTTACATAAATAGAATTAAAGTATTAAATTCTTGTGGGGGGGGGGGGGGGGGGCAGGGGGCGAATGGTTAGTGAGTTCGTATTGTTTCAAAAGGTCTGTCAATGGCCAAATGGCGTGATTTCAATTTCTCGGTTGTCCGTGACAGGGAGTAGGGACGCCTGTCCAAACGTGCGGGCTTTCTCTGGTTACCTCCCACAACTAAAGACCCATACACACAAGCAAATTATTGAAATAAAATTGAATCCTGTTAGTCCCGAAATGGCATAGTTTGTTTCATTAATTCTAAAACAAGTAAAAAACAAAAATGTGTATATAAATTTTATTTTGAAGAATTTGAACTCCAAAATACCGAAACGTACATTTATCTTGGATTAACGATTACTAATAATTCTAGCTTTAAAACAGCATTTTGTGACCAAATGAAAAAAGCCCGACGAGCGTGGTCTGCGATACGACAGAAACTATGCTGTTCCGAATCCCTGCCCTCTACAATAATGATAAAACATAAACAAGAACATAATTAAAATGCATAGATGGGATAAATTTGAAGATAATAAAAGCACGATCAACATTTGTAAATCCATTCTGAATATGCCTAAGCGTGCCAGTAACCAACGCCGGATTAACCATGGTGGGTGCCCTGGGGCCTGGAACATGTGGGGGCCCCTGATCACCGACCGTGGAGCTGTGGCCGACGAAGCCAGCCACCGCAAGCGCCGATGGCGCGAAGCCCCGCAAGGGGGTTCCGGGGGGGGGGTCTCCCTCGAGGAAATTTTCAGAAATTGGAGGCCGGGAACGTGATTTCCTGGCATTTCAGGCACTTGTGACGGAGCCATTTAGAAGTACCTCCCTCAGAAAAAAATAAAATTCTGCCACAAAATTAGCGCATTCTGGGGTTATTTCAGTGGACAAACCCATGCGAGTGCTATGAATGAAATGATGGCATTTCTAGAGAAGGGGGCTCGAGCCCATTGGGCCCGTTAAATCTCCCACTATATGTGAGCAGAGCTACATCAAACCTAAATGATAAATAACGGTGTCACTTGATTCGGAATCGTATTAAACCCCCCACGACGGTTTGATGAATGGAGGCCGTAACGTTACGACCAAACCGGACTCCATTTTTGTCGAACGTCTAACACTGTAAGTAATAAATTTTAATGGTAATACGAGTTTTAATCAAGAAATCTGAATATTTCGTGATGTGCATCTCATCAAATTCAGCTTATACCCACAACACATATCAACAACAACAACTACAGCGTACAAACAATCGTACCTCAATCTGAGGCAAAACTTGCGCTACTCGAAATGATGGGGGCGGGTAATTTGTTCGAGTTATACGATAATTCGAGTTAGACGATGTTCGGTCCGACAAAAGATCTCACGATATTAAGAGACCATATGTTACACCCTTAGATAAAGCCACAAAAAGCGTTTATTTTTCACATCTTCAAGTTTCCGGGAAAGTTGCCCAGGCACACTCGCCTGCAAGATCCATTATATACAGTTCGGGTTAGGCGATGTAAGTAATAAGACTTCGATAATGATTGTACCGGAAATTTGGTTCGAGCTATGCGATAATTCGAGTTACAGTTTCAGAGTTGCGATGTTTTATAAAAGGAAAACGAAAGAAAATATTCGTTCAACGAATATTGTTTGAGTTAGACGATAATTCGGTATGTCCGATTCAAGTTACGCTGAATGATAATGATCAATGGATGAACACTCTTCTTTTTTTACCACTAGCGAATGTTGCAATGGTTTCTTCGACATTGATGGTGCGCAGGATATCGCTTTCAGAGGCTAGCCGAACCAAATACACTAGCCTACCCTGACCCATCGTAGACCGGAGACATTGGGGTTTTTTTTAGTTTCAAATTGGAGAAAGATCTCTCCCCAGAACAATTAGATATCATCATACACAGATATATTCTCAATATTACTTCAACGTTGGGGACTGTATCTTGAATGTCCAGTCTCAACAATAGTTAGTAGAATGCATGCTCCGATTTCTGCTCATCCATATTAGCGTTTATCACGATATGACGAAACTGAATCATCTCGTCGTCGCCAATGTCGGTAGTAATATCATCGACATATGTATGTGCCAGTTTGTCACGAGATGCGAATTTCGTTAGGTTCCATGATGTAGATTTTGCGGATGAAACCGAATAGTCCAGCAATTTCAGTGTAAGCAGTCGCTGGTCTCTGTACCTCCGAATACAGATTATCAAGCACCACCAAAAAACCGTCGACACGAAAAGCCTGTTTCGGGTCGAGCTCGTCCCCCGGGGCGTGTCCATTATCGAGTGGCTGTAGCCGCACACCCCGCTGGCGTTTACGACTGACCGTAAAGTCATCAGACCTCGAAATATCGATTGCCTTCTCCAAGAATGAATCAAAATCCTCCCGAAGTGATTGAACATAGTCAATGAGAGAATGGTATAGTACCAACGCTGTATTCCGTCAGTTTTTTTGTGTGATTGTAATGACTTGCTGGTGCTGTCAAAACGACCGAGTACCTTGACCCAGAAACAAGCATAAAAACCAGTTTCCAATTTTGACATGCCTTCGAATAGGGTTTGGGCTTTTGTCCTTGATATCCGTGTAACCTTCAAACAACGCTCTCGTGGCGTCATAATGAGCCGACCAGCGCGTGTCGCTCCGCTGCTTTGACAAAGGCAGATTTTTCTGTTTGAGCACCGCAGACAACTTGGAAAATCGAGAAGTAGACGCTGTAAAAAAGTTGTAGATCTGCTCGAGCAGGTCAAAGAAAGATTGAGGGGGGTTCAAGGGACTTCCGATGGAGGGCCCTCGGAGCATCGGAGGGGCTCCGTCACTAGGTCACCGGCCATTGGAGTCCTCGGTCCGACCATGCTCGAGGCGCGCAACTGAGATTTTGTTTGGTTGTTTTTTTTGGGAGGGGGGGGGGCTTAATGTGGGGGCCTGTGCCCCATGGTGCCCCGTGGTTAATCCGGCGTTGCCAGTAACATGGGATGTCTAACTGAATATGGTATTCATCCACTACCCCTGGACATATATCCGCGTATGCTCCTTTACTTCAAAGGATTCTTATCGGATAATAAAAACAAACTCCTGATACGTCATTTGTAGCGGATTATGAACTTTCTTGTAAAACTACTGGTCCAAGAAAATCATTTTGTCATAGTATATGGATTTTAACTAGATATTTTGAACTTGAACAAAATAACCTAAAAGATTGTGACATAAAATCTGCCACCGAAAAGAATTTTGTAGATCCTTTCCTAATAGTTACTGATCAACAAGAAAATTCGCAATAGATCCATAAACTTCGGAGGTATGGAAAAATTAAGCCAGATTTTTATGCGATACCATTCTATCTGCAATCCGTCAAATCGAAGACTTATAAAATTGTGTTGACTTCGATTAGGCTTAGCACACACCATCTCAATATAGTATGTCTATTGGCCGTTATCCCCTCTCCCGTCCCCCCGCCCCTCTCTCTCTCTCTCTCTCCCCCTCTCTCTCTCTCTTACTGTGCATGGGGGGTTGGGATGGCCTAGTGATTTAGAGTGCCGTGCTTCGACCTCTAGCTGGCCGGTCACCTCTGGCTTGCGGCTGTGGTTTCGAGCCCTGGTGTGAGCGTATGTGGCATGGAGATAGGGGGGCCTTCTCAACCTCGTTGGTTTCCTCCGGGCGCTCCGGTTTCCTCCCACTGCTAAAGACCCCTATGCGCAAGCGAATTATTGAATTAAAATTGAACCATGTGTTAGTCCCGAAATGACCTAGTTTGTGTTGAGTGGACGTAAAACCCCATTTCTCTCTCTCTCTCTTACTATGCATATTTTTGCCTTCCGTTCTTCCAGAGACAGTAGTCAAAATGGATTTATCTCCCTTGTCACAATTCACATTAAATTTTGCCATCGATTTCTCGTGACGCGACTTTAACTTTTACCATGGACTCTATTCCCAAAATTTGAATAGGGTTAACTTCTGACAAGGTCTTGCTCAAATCAATTTAGGGGCTCTGAATTATGAAATAGCCACAAGAAAATTTTGAAAAATAGATTCCATATGTTACATACTGATTAAAATATAGATCTATATTCCGTTTCAAGCGGGTTGGGATGGTCTAGTGGTCTAGAGTGCCGCACTTCGAACTCTAGCTGGCCGGTCACCTCTGGCTTGCGGCTGTGGTTTCGAGCCCTGGTGTGAGCGTATGTGGCATGAAGATAGGGGTGCCTTCTCAACCTCGTGGGTTTCCTCCGGACACTCCGGTTTCCTCCCACTGCTAAAGACCCCTACGCGCAAGCGAATTATAGAAATAAATTAAAGCATATGTTAGTCCCAAAATGACCTAGTTGGTGTCGAGTGGACGCTAAATCCTATTTCTCTCTCTCTATATATATATATTACATGAAAATCTGACAAGTTGTATTTGAATGTCGTGTTAGAGATGGTACGAGCGGCTTTTCATCCCATGACGTCCATACATTGAATAATCAATCAATCAACGTTAACGTTTCTAGTGGTTTACCAACAGTCCCGCCCCGTAACAGACCGTTTCACTGGCTAATCCCTCACTTCAACCAAAAAGAAAAACCGCCGGTAATATAACAACTCGTCAAAATCCTGGTGCTATCTCTTTAACAGAGGATTACGAAAGTCTTCTAATATCTCTGTAAAAGATGACTGCCTTTAACACATGACGTCACATCATTGGCTTAATAGCGCGTGCATTGCTTACATAAGACGTTTCTGAATCGGGCAGAATGCTGCCTTTTACCCATTTTGATACCCTTTTACACTAAACAGGAAATAATTTGTACCTACAAATACTTCAAAAGTCTTTATTTAATTTTCTAATACATAAAAAAAGTTTTAGAATTTAATTTGTCGTGGGGAAAAATGTTAATATTTCTGGCTCATTTAGTCGCGTCGATCTCATCCTTATCAATGACATTAGCGGCCAAGCGAATATCCACTGCTGATCAGTGTGATCTTAGTATAATAAAGACAAGTAAAGCGAAATTTTGAACTATAAAAACACGAAACGAAATAGGATCTGTGTTTTAGTCAGACTGATACTGATGAATATTCTGGACGATCTCGATTTTCCGGCGTGATGCAGAAGGAGGGACTGACAAGGACAGCTGCCTAGTCGTTCGGATGGGACGAAAAACCGAGGTTCCGTGTACACAGTGGAGTGCACGTAAAAGATCCCTTGGCAGTTGGAATTCGATATAAGAGTAGGCCGTAGCGCCGCCACCCGGGCAAAATTTCCTTCATAGCACACTATATGGCGTATACCCGTCTTCCATTAGCCATTATCCCAGGATAGGTGCAAAAGAGTAGGACGTTAAACCCCATTTCATTTCATTTCATTTTCTGGACGAGTAACGTAAGTTAAATAACATATAAATAATGAACACTGTGTTTTGTATTAGAACATAATATGTTTAAAACTTAGGAAAAAATCTTTTCGTCGTGTTAGGGCCCCGCTCCGAATATGCTGGGTAAAGAGCCCCCCCCCCCCCCTCTCTCTCCTCTCCCCCTCTCCCTCCCTATTCTCAGAGGCGCCCCTCGCCCCCCTAATTTTGGACAGTGCCCTTTTTTACTGCTGAAAGTGCCCTTTTTCAGACCCAAATATGTCCTCTCCGAACGTTTACTTAGACGAAAATATCAGCCAAATAGCTCTTGGAATATCTACAGATGCAAGGAAATGACGGATAATTGTCTTGGGGGACCCCCCCCCCCCCTCAACCCCCTCGCAGCGGCGTGCCCCGTTTCCGCAGTAAATGCCCTCACTTTGCGCCCCCCCCCTTTAAAAATTCCTAGATCCGCCCAGCCTCTGTCTCTCTCTGTCTCAATGTAACCTTTATTTTAACAAGTTTAAGCTTTAAGAACATTTATAGATTTTAATTCGTTTTAGCCCAGACAGTAGCCTACATCTATGTAACACAAACCTCTCTGTATTCTCTCTCGGCTTCGTTTCAGTTTAATTTTAGCCCAGAGATTAATTTTTAGATAATGATTTTTCCAGTCATGAATGAGTAATCATCTAATTGCACAGTAACGAAACACGACCGCTTGGACCAAAATGGTGTCAAATCATCTTGAAGGAATGATATGGGGTTTAACCTCTCAACGACATTTTTCTTTCGTCATGAGAAGACTAACATATAGTTATCTTTTAATAACAATGGTTTTATGTTTGCGACAGGAGGAAGGAGAATTTTGCCGGATCAGCGGGTTTTTCGGCACACTCTTCAAGGAATCAGTATTGTCAATATGATCGGGGGGGGGGGGTGTGACAAGGACAGCTGTCTAGTCGTTCGGATAGGACGAAAAAACGAGATCTCGTGTACACATTTGCGTGAACGAAATAACCCCGTGGCAGTTGGAATTCGATATAAGAGTAGGCCGTAGTGCCACTGCCCGGGTAAAAATAAAATCCCTCATAGCACACTGTATAGCGTATGTCCGTCTTCATTAGTCCAGTCGGAGCAGAACAGTAGGACGTTAAACCCCATTTCACTTCAATTCAATTACTTTCCTATCGCCAACAAGGAGCCTTCTCAACCTCGTGGGTTTCCTCCGGGCACTCCGCTTTCCTGCTAAAGACCCCTACGCGCAAACGAATTATTGAAATAAATATAAAATTGAACCCATATGTTAGTCCCAAAATGACCTAGTTTGTGTGGGGTGGACGTTAAACCCCATTTCTCCCCCTCTCTCTCCATTGCCAACAAACAAACAGACGTTCGCTTTTAGAAGTTTAAACTTAGTATTTACCTGACCTACTCTTATTTCAAATTCTAACTGTCAATGATACTTTTACATACACGTGCACCTGGGCTTTACGTCCCATCCGAACAACTACGAAGAAGTATACCCACATAAGCTGAAATGTATTCAAATAAAATTATTATTTATCAAAAATGGTTTCTTTTGTATTATGGATGAAATAATTAAAGATAGGAATTCGTCTCTGATTATGAGAATTATTTTAGACGTCAGATATCTGCTGAATTAAAATAGTTTTTATACCCAAATCAACTCAAATGCCACTCCAATAAATGTACACTTTAACACTGTTACTTATCAAAAACGATATCTGTTAGTGAGCGATTTACAGATATGAATTATTATTGATTTTGTAATAGAATAATTAATATAAATTATATTGTATACTCTATATATACCCAACTCAAATATGATTCCAATAAATTGTACCTTTTAAAATTCGTTACTTATCAAAAACGATATCTGTTGTAACCTGGTTGAACGATTTGCAGATAGGAATTCTTATTTTTAAACGAATTACAGATAGACCTAGTTCCTAGTTCTGAGTTAAATCTACCAATAATCGCAAATTTAAAAACTATCTGAAACTCTGCTGTAAATATTGGAGTAATGTGATTTTAATCTGACATCTATCTCTTAATGATTCCTGTTCCTGTTGCCTCAAATCAAATTATATATATGTATATGTTTTTATCTATCGTCGAGGTTAACTAACGCGAACGGGGGTTGTAGATACGGTAAAGATATCAACTGAAATTTATGGAAGAATTCACCTTTGAAGGAAAAAAAAAGCCCAAGTTTGCAAGTATTAAATAACCCAAGTCTCTGAATCATGATGAACCTTGTTTAGTTATTGTTGCTGTAATATAGATACGTGAGTTGTGGTTCGCGTCTACTGAGAGATCGCGGCCATTATATTTATAAAAGTGCCTTCTTCTTCGATACCGGATACCCTACTCTCCCGCGGTGCGTGCGATGACGTCATAGACGTTTGGTGCGGCGCGGGTACTGTGGAACGAAATTAGCAGACACGCGAGAACCCAATATGAAGTTGATGTGTACACGTTTCTGGTTCTTTAACTGAGAAATTTTAAGTTCGTTTTAAATTCTAATCCTATTTTAAATCGTAGTTTCATTCATCGGTAGCCATATTTGTGCCTTGTGGAGTATTTGTTTTTGTTTATTGTCCAGAGTATTGTAGGCCTAATATCATAATGGCGGAAAAGTCTCTGCTAATTCCCGAGGGCTGTTACCCAACACATCCACACGTAAGTGATTATTTCTCTCATTTGTTGTTCATTAGTGTAAATCTACATCACAACAATCTTTATTATCGGCCTTGCACGCTTTCGCTTGTCTATTCCGAGGTTCAGTCGACTTATTTATAAACACAGAGCATATTTGTGAGGTTATTGTAAGACCACCAACAGTCTATAATTGTATAGTTGTATTCTACACTGTTTAAACCAACGATTCCATTGTAAGGATCAGGCATTATAAGCAGCACACGTTTTAAACACATAGGCACGCGTAAGGGGCCCAACGAGTATGGGCGAAATTGAAGTAGATTATGTATGTACATGTATGTTGTGACTTGCTGTACGGGGAGTGAATCGAAGTAGATTTTGTCCAAGATGTAATACAGGGCTGTCTTACTTAATTAAAGAAGGGGCGTGTTACCCGAGGAGTCCCCACAAGGTGAAGGACCACCATGTTAATACATGACGTATGTTGTGACTTGCTGTACGGCATGTTTTTATGATGTTTAAACACCGATTTTATTGAAAGTACTAATAAAATAAATATATGTTTAATTTTAATCATTTACATATTTATTTATGTTCTTGTGAGTGGTTGTACATGTACGTAGGGCGGGGGGGGGGTGATTTCGTTAAAAGAAATGAAATGAAATTGCTCTAAACAATTGACCCGATTTTAAACACCCCTAAACAGCTTATTTTTTGTTTGATTAAGTCGGGGTCATTTCCAATTTCGGGACTTACACGTGTTATTTGTTTTGTCAACAATTTGTTAGCTTGCAGGACGATGTTTAATAACCGTGACCCCATTCCTTGTCACGATCTCATGACATTGTATATGACATCTCCTGTGTTCTTGTGCACGCGTTAGACCCTAATCCGGTCGAGAAAGTTCATCGGGATTTTCCGGGCGTGGCTTCCACTTGTCAGTGATGCAGAACGGAGGGTCTGACAAGGACGGCTGTCTAGTCGTTCGGATGGCACGGAAAAACGAGGTCCCGTGTAAACATTAGAGTGCACGTAAAAGATCCTTTGGCCGTTGGAATTCGATATAAGAGTAGGCCATAGTACCACTGTCCGGGCAAAATGTCCCCGGCCGTATACCCGTCTTCATTAGCTCAGCCGGAAAAGAACAGTAGGACGTTAAACCCTATTTCATTTCATTTTGTGAGGTTGTATTTTACTGGCATCTAATATAGGTTAATGTTCCCAGGGGATCACGTGTAAGTGCGGTATATATATAAAACAGCGAACATTGAAATAGTTTAAAATCGATAATATTTAAAGGGGCGCTATTACTTTTGGGAAATGAAATTTTCTATTTTTCTGCACCAACCAGGCTAATGAAGACGAGCACTCGCTATGAGGGGAATATTGCCCGGGCAGTGGCACTACGGTCTGGGCATTCTCTTATTTCGAATTCCAATCGTCAAACGTTTTTTTTTTCAAGTGCACACCAACCTGTACACGTGACCTATTTTTTCCATACAACCCGATTGACTAGACGCTGGACCTTGCAACGCACCCCGTCCTACACCACTGACAAGAGGAAGCCACACTAAAAAAATCCCAGGGAACTTTCCGGTCAACGTGGCTGCTTGCTTTGGAAATCTTGGTGGGTCGGTTTGACATGATTAGACTATACTGTTACACAAGCCCGTGTTCAAATTATGTGTTTTAAATGTCTATTTGAGAGTCGTAAATTTTGTTTAGTAGTGTTAAAGATGTTTGAAAAGTATTTAGCTTGGTAATTGCTTGGATTTTCGACAATAAGATGAATCTAAGGTACCTTTAATGTGATATCATTCAATATTAATTACGTTTAATTTCCCGATGAAAGTGATAATAACCCTTTAAAATACACGCTCTGTTACCATTGGTTACGGTAGTGACGTAACATTCTTAAATCGTGATTTCAAGTTATCACCGATTGTAAGAAATTTACGCTCTCGATTCAGAACACTGGGCTCTCAGCCAAACATTTTTTTTTCACCCAAGAAACGCTTTAATCGGTTCCCAATAGCGATCAAGGTAAACTACTTGCTTATGATATTTTAGGAATGCGATCGATTTGAGAACATATTTTGTAGTATTTTAGTGAAATCCTAATTTAAAATGATCAAAAATGACCACTTTTTATTAAAAGATCAATTTCCTACTACGAGTTGTTTACTGAACGAGACTAAAGTATATTACAAGTGTTATGGCCACCTTACTATTCCCAACCTCCATCCCCTCTCCCACGACCACGACAGGTTTAGATGAAACTGCAGATTACCTGGAGCAATTATTGGGCCAATTCGCTGAAAGCCGGGCCTTAGATTTACAAATTGAGTATCAAGGAAGTATTATTGGAATAACAGATCAAGCAATTCTTACGTCACATGACGTCATATTGACTTTAGAGGCATTTTATTCAAGTTGAGGTCTACGTTTTATCTATTTATAAAAATTTAGCGGAACAAACCCTCCCAAAACAGAGCAATATAGAACAGTTTTCGTTCAAATAACTTCTGCGACACGTTTTAAGTCATGCGGTGGAGTCCGAGAACCAAAATCGGAGACGGTAATTGTACGGTTGACGAGGTTCGGGAATTTCCAGAGTCCACAATGGCCGCTTTATATACATTACCTTAACCTAATAATTTAATGTGGGGGGGGGGGGGGTAAATTGGAGCCAAATTAGGTCTTCTAAAAATGCTCAGGGATAGTATTCCCCAAAATATTCATTTATATAAAGCGGCCATTATGAACACCCGGAAATTCCAGAACCTCCCCAAACGGCCTACAATTGCCGATTATTAAACAGGATGTATTTTGTGGCCTTAATTTCCATCGTGCGCTTGCTGCACACGTGCACAGCTTAGAGTGGGAACCTCCCGAGCCTCCACAAACGGCCAACAATAAGCGTCTCTCATCCAGAATATATTTTTTGTGGCCTTAATTTCCGTTGTGCGGTTGCTGCACACGAACACAGCTTAAGGGAACAGTAGTAATAATATTATTCACAGCTCATCGTTAGTTTTAAATAACTGACATGAAATACTGGTATTCATGACATGACATTTATGTTTTGTTTTGTGTCGATGGGTGTAATGCGGTAATCTTATCTGTATCAATTACAATTTAATATCCCTTGACTTGATTGAATAGAGAGAGAGAGAGAGAGAGAGAGAGAGAGAGAGAGAGAGAGAGAGAAAAGAGAGATAGAGAGAAATGGGGTTTAACGTCCACTCGACACAAACTAGGTCATTTCGAGACTAACACACGGTTTAATTTTTATTTCAATAATTCGCTTGCGCGTAGGGGTCTTTAACAGTGGGGGAAACCGGAGTGCCCGGAGGAAACCCACGAGGATGAGAAGGCGCCCCTATCTCCATGCCACATACGCTCACACCAGGCATCGAAACCACAGCCGCAAGCCAGGGGTGACCGGCCAGCTAGAGGTCGAAGCGCGGCACTTGAGACCACTAGGCTGTCCCAACTCCCAACATGGCGCGGGCCTATAGGGGTGGGGCGCACATTAATTCAGTCAACATGACGCTGACTGACTAAACAGGAAGTTCAGGGTTCGATCGTATTGTTGAGCGAGAAAGGTCCTCGGGATTCCAAACTTGGTTCGCCCTTGTTTGTGGTGAAGGAAAAAGAAAGGACAAGGAAAGCGTCTAGTCGTTCGGATGAGGCGAAAACCATGGATCATTGGGGTGCACGTAAGAGAATCCTTGTTGTTTGAGTAGGACAATGGCGGGAATGCATGGCGTATGTGGGACTTTATTATCCCGGCTAGAGTAGGATAGCAAGAGTAGGACAGAAAGCGCAACTGGATTGATTTATTAAAGTTACAATTTCATATTTTTAAGTTATATTTTTAAAATGTATTAAAATAAACCTCTAAAAAGAGATGGTATCTATAAACAGTCCTACTTTGTTAAAGAATAATCCTATTACACCTATCATTCAGTTGAGAAATTGGCAAAAATATAATTTTCAACTTCTAATTCAAATGTTTGAAGATAGCTATTCGATTGGGGAATAGAAAAAACAAGGGAGGTAATTGTCTTATTATTTCCGGCGTGAATGATTATAAAGTGATGGAAATAATTCCTATGATCGTATAATAGTGAGTTGACAACTTTTTGAACAAAAGACATAGAAATAATTATGTTTTGACTTTCTTAGAAAATATGAAATTCTCGCTTTAATCGTGTAGAGATTTCACCACTCCTGTTCATATATCTGCGACTCATTCATTAAAAACAAAACGTCATTTTATATCCTTGAATTTTATTTACCTCTGTCTGGAATAACACAATTTTAATTTGTTTTTAGAATGACGTTATCCTGGTTTTCAATCACCCCATCCTAACTATAACCCATCCTTTCTGTAACAGCATTGACCTAACTCCGAAACCTCAATGTTTAAAAGCAATTTCTGCATAGTTTCAAGGACTGCTAAGAACCTATCCCAATTGTAATAGCTTCGAGAGTAAAGTACAACATGTTCAAAAACAATTTCAACATCATTTCTGATCCACAATTTGATCTAATTCCGCACTTCATCTTAATGTCCTGTTTGGCGTTAAACGATATTCTAGCTGGCTGCTTGCCTAACTTTGTTTTTACTCTCTTTCTCTCTATCTCTCTCGGTCGGGGGTCGAGTGTTTAACGCGTGCATGTTGCAACAAAAGGTCTGGCATTGACTCACGTGCCGTGGTATCGTTTCCCCACTTGTACGTGACAAGGAGTATGGTCGTTCGTCAAACCTCGTGGGTTTTCTCCGGGCACTCCGGTGGTTTCCTCCCACAGCTAAAGACCCCTACGCACAAGCGAATTACCGAAATGAAATTGAAACATATGTTATCCCGAATTGAACAATATGTTACTCCCGAAATAACCTAGTTTGGGTCGAGTGTACGTTAAACGCCCCCCCCCCTCTCTCTCTCTGTCTCTCTCTCTCCATTTGACGAAATGCAATAATAGATCTAAGTACAGTTTGTTCTTACCCTCAATTAACCTCTCCCTCCTTCATTCTGAAGGAAGGAGAATGCCAATAACCATTTACAAATCTCAAAGTCACTTGAATTCTACATTGACGAACTGATTACATGGCTGTTTTTAATTATGACGTAACGAGCAAAAACATGGCGTATGTCAACAGGTATATCCATAAAATATTTAACACGTCATATTTTATAGCTCGCTTGTTATGAAGCTATGCCGTATCGCGTCCATCTTTTGACACGTAAAATGAAACAACAGTCGTATAGTTAAAGGGGAACAATCCGTCCAATAAACAGTGAGACGAACGAAAACGTTTACAAACCGAATTCGGGAATATCGTTGGCGCGTGGGCACGGATGGAGGGCGGGTGCCGATCTGTGTATTGGCCAAGAAAGTTCATACGGATTTTCTAGCGTAGTTCCCCCTTGTCAGCTGTCTAGTCGTTCGGATAGAACGAAAAACCGTGGCCCGTGTACACATTGGCGTGCAGGTAGAAGATCCCCCCACAGCAGAACAGTAGGACGTTAAAGACCATTTCATTTCATTTCTTTGGCGCGGAGGGATGTTTAGACGTGGAAGGAAGCGCGAGAACTTACCAGGTTAAGAAGGTGACCCAGCTTGTAGTTTCTTAAATAATATGGTAAACTGTTTTATTATTTTTTTCATGAGTCTGTGTACTGCGAACAATCGTAGAATGGAAACACTTTGGTCGGATCTACAAAATAATTCACACTCGACCGAATTTCATACTCAAATGAAGCAAATCAAATGGGGTTTAACATCCTATTTTTCTGGACCGACTGGTAATCAAGACCCAAGACGGTCGAATCAAGTAATATCGATGGCAATCATTAATCTGGCAGTACCGCTTTAAGTTACGTCGGTGTCTTATCCAGCTGATCTTGATGACGAGACAATGGCGTCAAAAAAAACTATTCCCAAGCGATAAAACATAGATAATTCTCTACGGGAATATTCGAATTATGAAAAAAAGTTTCTCAGCGAAGTAGGATTGATTTAACATACATCATTCAAGGACTAAATCTGTCTATTGCGAGTCTTTCTTTTGGCCTAAAATGTTATCGAAACTATTAATTAGATATTAATAAACTTATTCAGACCATAATCAACTCTCGATGTCGTCGCTATTTACTGGATTAGGACCCGATTTGCTGCGCAACTTTCATTCATGATTTAATCATGAAATGGATAAAAGAGACTATGTTTTTTTTTATCGTACCGACTCTAGTAATGGCAATCGAGGCTAGACCGAAAATTCAATCGCCAAATTCAGGGTCAATTTGACTGAAATTTTCAGCAAATTAACTTTACACTATGTAGTTTTTATAATGAGAACTGCCAGTTCTTTATCTAATCTCCCATAATGTATCTTTAAGTACATGGTGTAAAAAGTCTTCGTGGTATCGTGGTATGACAGGTACTGCTTGCTCGTCGATATAGGTGTGTTTTAGCAGTGGAGTGGGGCTGAGGCGGATACGAGGGCCCGGAAAAAATCCGCGATTTAAATAATCGACCCTAGTCTAGAACTTGCCACGTATAATCTTGGGATCGAAACCACTCCCCTTAATTCAAGGGCAGATATTGTGATCGTCAGTGGGGCTTAACGTCCATTTCCACCGCAAGTGACGTCGCAGATGTTGCCGGTCGTGTCCAGCATAAGGTGTGAGCGACTGAAGGCGTATTCGTACTTTATGAGATACAACGTCTAATTGGACCTTTCTGGACCATTCTTGATCCAAGCGCAGCCCCCATTCCCGGAAACAAGTGATACAGATCACAGGGTGTTGTTTGTTTGTTTCTATAAATAGCCATTATTGCCAGGGTCACGTGTTCATGTTAACACACAGCTTTGTTTGTTTCTCATGTCATTATTGGGATTCTTAGAGGTTGAATATAGGTTCCAGTACATGTATATAACACACTATTATACAAAAATACATGTATAAATGAGGGTTGTTGCCCCGGACCAAAAAGGCTATCGACACAATTTAACGCACCCCCATCTCTCTCTCTCTCTCTCTCTCTCTCTCTCTCTTCCCCCTTTCACCCCTCCTCTCTCTCTCTGTTTTGGTAGATGGCCCAGCTGGTGTATATGACCGTGAGAAACCGATCCTGTAGTAAATATGTACATGTATAGTATAAATGTTAAGATCTGATTAAAACACCAGTACATTGTATATATACATGTATATACAACCAGCTGTGGATGATGAACATAATAAACTGGTCATCATTCATCTGAAAACACAAACCAAACTTATACTAAATATGTGTGTCTGTTCTTCAGACCTGCTGTAATGTCTACATTCCTCCTAGTCTCTGTCACCCAGAACCCCCTAGTCTTCAACGCACGGAGGGTCTGGGTCGGTTCTCAATTTTTGACGAAAATTACTGGATAATCTACCACATAAAAAACCAAACATTTGGTTACGCATGGGCAATGGAACCTTTTGGCTAAAGTATCCAATGAAAGTATCGGTAAGTGCTAGATCTTATGAAGCCGGGCCGATTTTGCTAGATTCTATAAAGCGTGGTTGAAATATATCCCACAATTCACTTGGCACATCTATTATTAGAAACAAAATAGAGACGAGGAATAAGCATGCATCGCGATGAAGAATTAAGAAGATTGTGAGAAGCCATACGTCTGATTCATGACGAGAGAAAATTACCATTTCAATTGAAACCTTTACACAACAAAATTTTAAGGAGTGTCATCGTTGACAAGCGAGCTGTTTTGATAGATTCAGTACGTGGTAACTTAAAAGACTGGATAATCCAGACAATGACCTATTTTCCATCAAATTTTGAGGACCCATCCAGACTAATATTCGTAGAATATTTGTATGGATGATAGAGACTACATTCCTCCACGCCATTTTAGTTTTGATTAATGGTTATGACCCATTATAATTTTTTATGGGTCACTATAATTTGGTTTTTGACTAATGTTTAAGACCTAATGCAGTCTGATTAAAACATAGCTCTATACTTCTTTTGGGTTTGTTTTTATCCCTTCGATTGCCTCTATTACACGAAGATCTGACCGGTGGTAGTGAATGGTAGTGGTCTAGAGTGCCGCGCTTCGTCCTCTAGCTGGCCGGTCACCTCTAGCTTGCGGCTGTGGTTTCGAGCCCTGGTGTGAGCGTATGTGGCATGGAGATAGGGGCGCCTTCTCAACCTCGTGGGTTTCCTCTGGACACTCCGGTTTCCCCTCACTGCTAAAGACCCCTACGCGCAAGCGAATTATTGAAATAAAATGAAACCATATGTTAGTCTCAAAATGACCTAGTTTGTGTCGAGTGGACGTTAAACCCCATTTCTCTCTCTCCCTCGGATGAAAAGAGGTGACCGGCCAGCTAGAGGTCGAAGCGCGGCACTCTAGACCACGAGGCCATCCCACACCCTCGTATGTCTATCATACCATACTGCATGGCAAATGTTCGCCTTCATTAGCCCCAGTTGGTGTAAAAAAAAGTAGGACATTAAACCCCATTTCGTTTTATTTTACTTATATATATTAACAGAGTTAAACCCCATTTGATTTCACCTCTATAAAAACAGGTTCACGAGTATGTTAAAAATTATAAACCTTGAATTTTTTGTAAGTTAGCGTTTTAAAACCGTAGTCGAGATGATAGATGATACAGCAAAACGCATTAAACCGACGAACTTATTTATATGTCGGGGTCGATATCACAGCGGAAATATTTACAGATAAAACTTATATTGGACTCGTAAAAAATGCCCAGCCTTCACTAGATTTAGTTTTAAAACGTAAATTAAAATAAACATTACGTGGAGTTAAATGGGTAAAAGCCATTGATGATAATATTGCGATAATACGACAAGATTGTGTATAAAACGTGGATATCATACTGGGATAATACGGATTGGATTTCTCTTAATGTTATTCGCATGTCTGACACCAGGCGGAGCCTCGGTGGCTAGGTGTCTATGGCAGTAGCTTATTGAGTAATCGGGTGGTTAGGTCTATTTGATAAGGCCAACTTCAAGTTTGGTCAAGGGCCACGAGATGTAAACAGGGCTAACGCTAATCCCAACCCTCTAATAAAACTAGGAAATATCACGAACATCTTATGTGGAGACTTGAAGTAGCTAAGTCTCGAACTCAATATCATCCAAAATCTTCGACAATGAAAACACGAATTATTTGTCAATTTAAATCAACATTGATGTTGTGATCTTACCGATGGGCTTCTGATATCCAATATTTAAGACAAAATGGCAGTAGCTTATTGAGTAATCGGGTGGTTAGGTCTATTTGATAAGGCCAACTTCAAGTTTGGTCAAGGGTGACGAGATGTAAACAGGGCTAACGCTAAACCCAACCCTCTAATAAAACTAGGAAATATCACGAACATCTTATGTGGAGATTTGAAGTAGCTAAGTCTCGAACTCAATATCATCCAAAATCTTCGACAATGAAAACACGAATTATTTGTCAATTTAAATCAACATTGATGTTGTGATCTTACCGATGGGCTTCTGATATCCAATATTTAAGACAAAATAAACATTTTACCATGCATTGGTACACGAATCGCGTACCATAATGCGTTTCAGCGCCATTCGTACTAAGGGACTCGAAGAACGCGGTTAGGCATACCCCACCAGTCATGTCAAACGGTGATACCATATTCTTATCTGTTGTTGTTGTTCTTGGTGTTTAACGTCCGCTTCCACCGAAGGTGATATCGCAGACAAGTCTTATTTTTTCCCATTTTCATTAATTTAGCGCACGCGCAGGGGTCTTTGCTGTGGGAGGAAACCGGAGCGCCCGGAGGAAACCCACGAGGTTGAGAAGGAGCCCCTATCGCCATGCCACATACGCTCACACCAGTGCTCGAAACCACAGCCGCAAGCCAGAGGTGACCGGCCATCTAGAGGTCGAAGCGCGGCACTCTAGACCACTAGGCCATCCCAACCCCCCAATATTCTTATCTGGAGAGCATGCGCAATAAATACTATCGGTGTAGACTAGATTAACCAGATGCTAGAGATTGCTATTCGATTGAGACTTCTGCCGTATTTTGCTGAACATAACATATTTGAAATTGGAGTAAAACGGAAACGATCGAATGTAAATGTTACATTATACATTCAAGTTACATTATTATATGCGTTGCGAAACATTTGGGTTAATTTCCAGGACCCAAATATTAGCGACTTAGCTCCTTTAACCTCTCTCCCAAATTCTTAAACCTAACCCTGGACCTAGCTCTAATGCTTACCCTAACCCTCACCCACAATCTCGCCAACAATCACATGCCTCAACAAATAGATTTAATCGGTTCGTTGTAGGCCTAGAGGGTTTTTTGGTGTTTTTCCATCCCAATTGTACCGAGGTTCATGTACATACTGGCATAAAGCAAATTTGTGATAGATTAATTAGTTTGAATATGTTTTTAGTCCAAATATATCATCAAATCGCACCGTCTGTACTCGGGAATGTATCTTTAACGTCTAATGTTTATATTTTAAGTAATCCACTGCTGTGAGGACAAATATAAAGATAATGTATAGTTAGGATTAATTAAAGTTAATTTCTCAGGCAAGAAACCTCCAACTTGCCGAACAACCAGATGTCTCGTTTTAACCTCCAAATACAAGATGTCAGTATCCTGCTTCAAGAACATCAATAAATAAATAGAAAGATCAAATTACTCAAATTCTCTCAGATATTTAAAGTAAATAAAACTTGATACCAAATTTCTCATCCATCGTTCATCGGGTGCCACATACAAGGAGTGGGGACGTTTCGCACGGAGATGATTTAAACCCCTATAGTATTGGCCCCTATTAGGATCAAGTGAGCATCGGGAGGTCCGAGGTTCGATCCCTGCGGTATTAATCGAGAAATTTCAACAGGATTGTCTAGAATGTTTTACCCTATTAGTACGGAATCCACTGTGGCTAAATGGGTAAGACACTGGCCTGCAAAGACTGAGAAAGTATGCCCGTTTTCATTAGCCCAGGCAGAGTAGGACCTTAAACCCCATTTCATTTCATTTCCCTATTAGTATCATTGTATCAGGTTGCGAGGTTTGATCCCCGCATTGGTTGAGAAGGTTCCTTACCAGCGGTGAAGGTCAGAGGGCAAGGAATCGGCGTCAAGTCCCTTTTCGTCAATGGTCGGGACGGCATGACACACATTAATTATAACACGACGATTACATCGTACATATTGTATTTATGACTAAAGTATTTATGACACAGGAGGTAATCAGTATTACACTAATCTAACCCTATTTCTTTCTTAAATTAATTATACTTGAAAGGGTAATCACTTAACGTTTCACTCCATTTGCTGTGTTACTATTTCCCGTGACGCCCTTAGCTGTAGAACCAACTACGCCCCTGGATGACGGCTTGACATTTGAATTGTGAAATATTAACTGATAATCGTAAAAACAACGGCATTGTATCCCTTGACCCCATCAACTCCAGAAAAGGGTTACGCTCCGGCAAAGATGGTTTGGCATTTGAATTGTCCATATTAAACGACATTATGTAAAACCAAATAAACTAAATGAAAGCTTATATTCCTTTAAACATAGCTTTGATGTACCCGTTGATCACCAGATAATGTTAAAGTTTTTTTTATCGTATTATTATATGTTATTTAATGTGTATAATGTGATGTTATGTTACGGTCGTTTTCAATAGCCCAAACGGTGCAGAATACAGCTTTGATCTGGCAGTTAGTCATCAGATAATGTTAAAGGTTATTTATCAAATATTATATATTATTTATAGACAGTTAGTGTATATGTAAGATCGTAATTCAGATTAGTAACCCCCACCCTTCCCCACCCAATGGAATGGTTAACACGTGTGTGCTGTATTACAAGGTCTGTCATTGAGTCATCTGACGTGGTTTCGATTCCCCGGTTGTACGTGACAAGGAGTAGGGTCGTCTGTCCAACCTTGTGGGTTTTCTCCGGGTCCTCCGGCTTCCCCCACTGCTGTTAAAGACACCTACGCGCAAGCGAATTATTGAAATAAAATTGAACTATATGTTAGTCCCGAAATGACGTAGTTTGTGTCGAGTGGACGTTAAACCCCATATCGCTTCTTCTACCTCTGACATATCTTGGCCTATAAATTTTTCTAGAATATTCCCATGATCTTAATCTCCATAGCTGCAAAGAGCTGCACATGTCCCAATCATCTGCTAGATCTGGTTATGCCATTTTATTTAATGATTTTCCTAATTCAACTCTCTTTACTTGCCATTTCTCAAAATCATGAATATTCACCAAACTTTTCAACACAAATGGCCATCCAAAAGAGAGGAGGAGTGAGTTATTAGAAATTAATTTTAATAGTCTTTCTATCGGATTCGTATTTTTGAGCAAAGATAATATGATAGGCATGCGCGAGAAAATAGTTACATAGGCACTCTCCGTTAAGTTCGGTATATACATGTACATGTACTCAGTTCCAGATTAATTTAGCTTTCAAATCTGTATCTTTGTATTTTTTAATTAAAAAAAATCATGGCAGCTCTTAACTGTCAATCAAAGTTGAAGATTTAGATGTAGCGCCATCTGTCGACCCTTTAAAACCAGACGTTAAATATTGACGTTCTTTAAATAACAAACACGTGAATCTAAGCATTCCTTGGAAATGAAATAAAATAAAATGGAGTTTAGCATCTTACATTTCTGCATCACGTAACCAAACGCTATAAGGTTCTTATTAATAGGGGGGTTGGGATGGCCTAGTGGACTAGAGTGCCGCGCTTCGACCTCTAGCTGGCCGGTCACCTCTCGCTTGCGGCTGTGGTTTCGAGCCCTGGTGTGAGCGTATGTGGCATGGAGATAGGGGCGCCTTCTCAACCTCGTGGGTTTCCTCCCGGCACTCCGGTTTCCTCCCACTGCTAAAGACCCCTACTTGCAAGCGAATTATTGAAATAAAATTAAACCATATGTTAGTCCCGAAATGACCTAGTTTGTGTTGAGTGGACGTTAAACCCCATTTCTCTCTCTCTCTCTCTTTATTAATAAAAAAAGGAAGAACTGCCCTATCTCTTGGGATTTCTCTGGGTCCCTCCTGTTTCCTCCCACTGCAACATTTTACTGATCAAACCTCGCAGACTCCCTGGCCAGACAAGTGAGGGAAAGGCTGGGAAAATCGCGATATTCGTGTGTGCTCACTGTGAGGTTCGATTCCCGGACTTTCTCGTTGGAGCCCAGTACCCCGATCGTTTCCCGAACGCGGCCCTGAATCCGATAAAACTTGATGATGGGTTTCTTGAATGTTCATATCACAGATCATTCTGCATAAAGATACATATCTACTTTAGGAATAGATCGGGAGCCACGGTGGCTCGGTGAGTAAGACATTGGCTCGTTAGCCTGGGGGTCTCTTGTTCCATCCCTGTGTTGACCTAGAAAATTCTCCGTGTTCGATCCCTGTGTGTTGACCGAGAAAGTTCATCGGGAATTTCCGGCGTGCCCCCCTCCCCCACCCTTGTCAGTGGTGTGAGATGGAGGGCTAGGCAAGGATAGATCTCTGTACTGGATTGTCGCCATATTAAAAACAAAAATGGGATACTGATCAATTGTGTGGTTTTATTCCGTTTCATACACTAAATGAAGATTTTTAATTTCACTACATAGAAAACTGAACCGGAATAAACACTTTTCGAAGTAGCCCAAATCGTTAAAATGGGAATTAAAATGTCGGTCGCATAGTCAGTTCTCAAGCGGAGCCTTTTCAAGCTTCGTATGATCACGGGCGTTATATCTGTATGAAGTCGAGACATGGACAGGGTTTGAAGAAAAAGTATGTTGTTGTTTTTATCGGGGTTAAAATAACGTTAGAACTGATAATTTGATTAACCTGATTTAACTTACTTACTTTTTACACGGATCAACAGTTCAAGGTCGTTATAGGTCAAGGTAAACAATGACGTAGTTATTCCTTATCTTGTATTATATGAATCACTCGCGCTATTTTTAGATCGGTTGGAAATCCCCACATGTTGAGTTAGACACCAAAACCCCGCTGCTTTTATCGAATTCCAACTGCCAAGAGATCTTTTGCGTTCACTCCAATGTGTAGACAGGGCTCCGTTTTTCGTCCCATCGGAACGACTCGACAGCATACTTGCCAACCCTTCTTTCCGGATCCACTGACAAGGGGAAACCACGCCGGAAAATCCCGATGAACATTGTCGGCCAACACCGGGAGCGAACCCGGGACGTCAAGGCTAGTCATCGTGACTCCCGATTCAATTACAGACCTTGTGATCTAAAGTACACACGTTAAATCACTTGACGAGCAAAGCCCCGTCTGGAAATGAAATATAGGGCAATTTCTGTGATCGTCATTGTCACACCACATTATAGCCTGCTCTAAGAAAATACAGATCTATACTATAATCTGTGCTTTAATCAGAATGTCGAATTTAGGTAATAAACTATAAATAGCATTGATTCACCTAGTTCTTTTAGCCTACTTTCATTTTCCGTCCCTATTCACAAGCAATAAAGTATTAAATAGGGCGTATCATTGAATCATCTTGGTTTTTTTAGCCTACTTTCATTTACTTCCTTATTCAAAAGATGCGAATAGTCACATGATATTGATATATAATGGCGGACGCGTGATATTTGGTTTGGGGGTGGGGGTGGGGAGAGAATGGCACTCCTGCAACAAAATGTAAACAATCGGGACATAATATTCGATTTTGCTAGCTACATTCACCCAGCGAGCAAATCGCTCAAATCTATACTGCCAGTATCCCCCCCAAAATCCTCCCCCCCCCACGATATTTCGCCACTGCTGATATATAATTTTCTTTATGGCTGATAATCGAGACTACGGATGTTGTATGAAAGGTCCCTTTTGTATGCCTAAAAACATCAATGACTTAAATACTTCCGTTTGAAATAAATATTTTAGATGGTTGTGTAGGCCTATATGTGTCAACATTATAATATTTTTGTACCGGAAATATTGACCTTTATATGAATATCATACTCAGACATAATTTGATCAGTTTGTGTAGATTACGGTAGGGGTGGAGGGGACCAATTTGAAGGTAGTGAGATTTATGGATTAACCAGTCATATTGAATAGGATGGAAACAGTAAAATGAATTAGCAAATAATATGTCAGCTGGAGCCTATGATACGGTAAGAAACGTAAAACATTATAAATTAAACCATTTATATCCAGTGGAGAGGGAGCACGTAGGGATTCTCGGAAATGATACCGGTATTGCCCCCAAAAGTTGGTCGGGATTTTCAGGCGTGCCCCACCCTCTCCTTGTCACAATGATGAAGGTCAGAGGAGCTGGAAAGGTTCAAAGTTTTTATGTATTCGTGTGGTACGAAAAACCGAGACCCCGTGCACACTTTGACGCGTGCGCGAAAGATTCCTTAACAGTTGGAATTCTATATCAGAGTGGGCCGTAGGGCGCAAAACCTCCTTCATAACGTATGGCGTATGCCCATCTTCATTAGCCCAGGACGTTTCATACCATTTGATTTCACCGAGTGTACCCATTGGCCTATATTAACCATACGTGTATTGTTGGTTTATTAGCATATATTGAGTTTGTTTGATTCAGTCTGTGAGATTCGCCTTTATCGTGTAACAGAATATTATCAGTTAAATGAGAAATCCATCCGTTACAGATTTATCTAAACCCTATTCATTATGTAGTATTCGTAGTGTATTCACTCACACCCTCACACTACTACTACTGCTACTACTACTACTACACTACTACTAGTGCTACTACTACACTACTACTACTACTACTACTTCTACTTCTACTACTACTACTTCTACTTCTACTACTACTACAACTACTACTACTACTACTACTACTAGGGGTCTAGAGAGTCGCGCTTCGACCTCTAGCTGGCCGGTCACCTCTGGCTTGCGGCTGTGGTTTCGAGCCCTGGTGTGAGCGTATGTGGCATGGAGATAGGAGTGCCTTCTCAACCACGTGGGTTTCCTCCGGGCACTCCGGTTTCCTCCCACTGCTAAAGACCCCTACGCGCAAGCGAGTTATTGAAATAAAATTAAAATCATATGTTAGTCCCGAAATGACCTAGTTGTGTCGAGCGGACGTTAAACCCCATTCTCTCTCTCTCGGTACTTCTACTACTACTACTACTACGATACTACTACTACTACTGCTATTACGCTACTACTACTACTGTCACTACTGCTAGTCTGCTACTACTACTACTACTACGGTACTACTACTACTACTACTACTACTACTACTACTACTATTACACTACTACTACTACTACTACTACTACTACTACTACTACTACTACTACTACTACTACTACTTCTACTACTACTGCTGCTGCTACTACTACTACTGCGTTTATTACACTACTACTACTACTACTGCTACTACTACTACTACTACTACTACTGCTACTACTATCACAGACAAGATTTCGGAGAGCCTGTCTTCCTGTTTTTAGAATATAATTTTGCAGACTTTCCATTCACGGCCTTAGGCCATGGAGTGGGTTTAGTGGGGAATTCTTCCCTTTATTAATAACAAAATCATAACGCAAGGTTACCCACTATCACGATTCTTGTTACGATTGAAATCGTGCCTTTAATCGTGGAATAATCGAGGTAATCCTACCCGGCCTTACCATATACTGTGTAGCAATCGTGTTGATCGTATCCAAACGTATCCGAACGAATCTTGGCGTACCAGGGGCCTATTTCACGAAATTTTAACTAAGATAAGATCCCAATTTTAGTAATTTGATTGGATAATATTAGATTGATTTTAGTGCTTAGCCAATCAAAATTGAAGTATCTACTAAAATTGGATTTTATCTTAAGTTAAAATTTCGTGAAACAGGGCCCTGATTACAATATATATAGACAAATATATATAAACAATGGCTGAAAGTTATCCCGATGACCTCACATCCGGTGTCTCACTTCGTCAATCAAAAGCGAAATGATTCACGCTTAGGATTCTGCATTGTATTGCGGAAACTATTTTTTATATTAAACAATATAAAGAAGCTGCAGCGGCTGAACTCATATCATTAGTTCCTTATAGAAACACATACAATATATAGTGGATGTAAGTAATGAATACTGTACGTTAAAAACAGTGTACGTTAAAAACAGTATATGAAATAAACAATGTTCGTCATAAATATTTTACGTAAGTAATAAATACTGTACGTAATAAATACTGTAGTAATAAATATATTATACGTAATAAACAATGTACGACATATATATCCACTGTACGTAATAACTACTGAACATAAACAATGTATGCAATAGACACTGTACGTAATAAACAATGTACGACATACACACTGTACGTAATACTGGACATAATAAACAATGTATGCAATAGATACTGCTGTACTTAATAAACAATGTACGACATACACACTGTACTACTTGACGTAATAAACAATAATTATATGCAATAAACTTCGCACGTAATAAGCATTGTACGTAATAAACAATGTACGACATACACACTGTACGTAATAACTACAGGGCGTAATAAACAATGTGTACAATAAACGTTGTTCGTAATAAGCGTACTTAATAAGAGAGAGAGAAAAATGGGGTTTAACGTCTACTCGACACAAAGTAGGTAATTTCGGGACTAACATATGGTTTAATTTTATTTCATTTATTCGCTTGCGCGTAGGGGTCTTTAGCAGTGGGAGGAAATAGGAGGTCCCAGAGTAAACCCACAAGATTGGACAGACGACCCTACTCCTTGTCACGTACAGCCGGGAATTCGAAACCACGTCAGTTGACTAATTGACAGGCTTTATGATGCAGCACGCACGTGCTAACCATTCGGCCATCCACCCCCCTGTACGTAATAAATACTATACGTAATAATAAATACTTAAATACTGTGTGTATTAAATACTGTACGTAGTTAAATCAGCAATCTTTGGTAATAATGTTTATACCTTTTTTTAAACCTTGACACTCGTTGTCGTAGTTATAGGATAGGGATGCGTCTGTTTAAAGGGGACCTGGCTCTTTTTTAAAATTTGGTAATAATCATAATTGGACCATGCACAACTCAAATTAGCATCGTATTAATGGTTAGTCACATAGAAAAAATAAATACATGTAGATCTAAAGTATTTAAAATTAAAGTGTTTAAAAGGTGTATTTTTAGATTATTGAAATTTGAACATCATTAATTATCAACGAATAATGAACATGAAAACCAAGGTCATCTGAAAATGGTGGTAATTTGGTAATGCTACACTAGTACCGATACATAAAGGTATTGTTTAGTACCGCTATTGTTATGTTATAAGCCATGGTATATTTATACACGTGCTACCGATATGGTGATATACCATACCTTATATACCACAGGTAGATATACCACACCTATATATAATATACTCCAGCCATCTTTATAACATATACTAGTCGCTTTAAATCCACGACAGGTAAGAGAAGCTTTATCATTATTCATTTGTGTCCGGGACAGCATCTCATCTAGTCGTTCGGATGGGACGAAAATCGAGATTCCCATATACGCATTCATGGCGCACACATAAACGAGCCCATGACAGTTGGAATTCGATATAGGAGTAGGTTGTAGCGCCACAGACAGGACAAGTTTCCCATCATAGCACATAGCATGGCTTATGCTAGTCTTATTAGCTCAGTCCAACAGAGAAAAAATAGTACGTTAAGCCCAAATTCATTTCATTTGTATACGGGGCTGACAAGGGTTGAGTTCCACGTAAGCGTTTAATGGACGCTGTGTGTAATCAGACGTAGCATGTAAACACAGAATGAAACAGGCATTATGTCAGAGCTAAATCTGCCTATTGCAGGGCTTTCTTTAAGCCTGAAATAAGATATAAATTATTATTTAGACATAAATTAACTTATTCCGACCATAATTAACTTTCGATGCCATCGGATGACTGCGATATAAGTAGATTTAAATTTGTTTTGTGGTCGATGCAGTTACCGTAAAAATTGATAATCGAGACTTTGTAATGACAATCGAGGCTATCGCTCATATCTAGGCTCAGAGCGAAGTAATTTGACTGAAATTTTTCAGCATACTAGTATTCTCTTTTCGTTATCTATATTTTAACTATTATAGCGAGAACTGCCAGCTCTTTATCTAATCGTATACGCGATGCTGCTTTAAATGTGATAAATATTGACATGACGTTTTAACAACCAGTGTCGTCATTAAAGAGGAATAAGATTCCATTAAAAAAAAACTTTATGCATTTACTACTTCTTTATCAAGCAATTAAGACTAGTAATTACCATTGACTTTCATCGTTATATCCACTCACTGACCAGGAAATTCCGGGTTCGACCCCAGTGTTGACCGAGAAAGTTTCTCCATTTTTTTCCTTGTAGTTCCCATTACGAGTTGTGCAGGATGGAAAGTCTGGCAAGGAACATTGTCTATTCAGCGGTCGGATGGAACGATATACCGCGGTGTCGCGTACATGTTGTTGTGCACGTAAATGAACCCTTAATTCTGTATTATTAGCCCAGTTGGTGCACACAAGTGAGCCATGTAATTGTAAAGAATGTATGTTTAGGAAACTGCTTTTTGTCGGGTAATAAAAGTAAAGTAAAGACTCTCTAGCTATAAGACGATTGCTCGATACTGTATTTTGTTATGTTATTTCGATGAGTTTGGCAGGTACTAGATAATAGTCAGACTCGCGAAGATAACAATCTTAACGAGTTGTAAAAAATACTCCTTACCATTTACTCGTCATGTTCAAAGTAGCTGTACTTTTATATATCAGTACAACATTTCAAGGCAAATATTCAACTTTCGTTCGTTCCTGGAGTTTAACGTCCACTTCCACCAAGGGTGATATGGTATTCAAGATTCGACTTCGGGTTCCGTCAATCAATTCTATTTGTAGCCCAGTGATTCCGAGTGATTATTTTTTAACGATTTGTGGCGATGGGTAAAGTGATAGCGTCTCTTTAAACCTTCATAGCATCTTTATACAAGAAGAATGGATGGATGTAGGTTACTACTAATTCTAGACCTATGTTTTTGGATTGGCTTGTTGTTAGGTTTGGCAGCAACAACAATAGCGAAGAGATACTACGCTGGCTCCCAAGGACGACTATGTTTTTGGATGAGCTTGTTGTTAGGTTAGGCAGATACTGAAATAAATGAAATGAAATGGCTTTAACGTCCTACTCTTCTGCTCCTAAACTGGCCATTGGGTCAACTGGCGTGGTTTCGAATCCCCGGTTAAGCGTGGCAAGGAGTAGGGTTGCCTGTCCAGCCTCATGGATTTACTCCGGGTACTCAGATTTCCTCCCACTGCTAAAGACCCATACGCGCAAGCGACTTATTGAAATAAAATTAAACAATATGTTAGTCCTAAATGACCTAGTTTGTGTCGCGTGGACGTTAAACCTCACCTCTCTCTCTCTCTCTCTCTCTCTCTCTCTCCTAAACTGGGCTAATGAAGACGGGCATACGCAATATAGTCTTCAATGAGAGAAATGATGCCCGGGCAGCAACGCTATGGTCTACTCTTATACCGAATTCCAACTGCCAAGGGATCTTTTACGTGCACGATAATGTGTACACGGGACGTACCAATCCCTTATTTAAAACTCCAACAACACAGACATTAAACATTGAGATTCATACAATCAAAAGTAATTTAATTAAACAAATATTTTTGCTTCAGAAAGTATTCAAAATTCAATTAAGTCTATTCATTGTTGCCGTGCTTTCATTAATTTTCGAGGGATGGGAAGGTACAAAGAATATCTACAGAAACCGTGGTTCGACCATATACTAGTCTTCAAACTGTCGAGAGTAATCCCATCCTTCAAATTGCTAACTTTAAATATAATAGTTTTAAAATAGATAAAGATTGAACTATCGCCAAGTTTGTGGCAAGCTGTAAATTATTGTTACAGATAAACGGTGTTTTTTTGTTGGTTAAAATGGTGTAAGATTATCTACATTGTTATAGAATATAAAATGCGGTTATCTTCTCACGTGTGTTAGCTAGAGTGGGCTGAATAATTGGGCCTACGCGTACGTCAATTCATCACCTGGGTAGGCCGAAACTCCTGTTTCATCTAGTGCCTTGAACACTGGATCTACGCCTATGTGCATGTATTTATCATCGGGACCAACCAAAACCTCTGTTTCATCTAGAGTTGGCAGCCACGGTGGCTGGGTTGGTGAAACGCTGGCTCGCAAGCCTGGAGGTCGCGCGTTCGATCCCTGCATTGGCCGAGATAGTTCATGAGATTGTCCAACAAGGTTTCTCCTTGTCAGTAGTCGCCAAGGTTTCCCCTTGTCAGTAGAGCATCTAACGCCCCAAGACGACCGATTCACTTGAGTAGATGTAAACAATTTCAGGATCGTATAATAGGTGACCCGGTAGGTTTGAAGCGGTAGTAAAAGTAAGTTACAAAACTCCGTGTAAAAAACGATATTTACATGTACCGGGCACTAAAGGGTTAATGCAACATTTAGTTGATATTTTCAATGGTTGCTTACCCTAGTATAGTGACACTTTGACTTTGACCCTTCAAATGTCTCGCGCATTTAAAATGAAAAAAAGTAGTATCGCAGATTTTGATCGGCTGGGGTTGGGACTGGAGGGAGAGGGTTAGGGCTGAGTGACGCGCAACCTTTTTACGTCCTATCACCTTTTTAGTTATCCAATCTTTCCAGTGCATTATTTACTGGCTGTTCGACTGTGCCTTTAAACCCATGCTTGTTTGGAATTTTTATATTCCGTATTCTGTATGTTTTGGTTACCTTTTCGTGCTGAGTGTATTGTTGTGACTGCGTCATGCAATAGCGGCTAATAAACCACGGAATTTTGTTAGTCTTCAGATTTGAGCGTTGTTGTGACATTTCTATCATAAATCAGCGAATCTATACCACGTTTGGTTATTTTTGGCTTGCTTTGTTTATGGGATCTGTTTAAGTGGAAGTAGACCCAATCATCCATACATCCCTTGATGATACTAAAAGACATTTTCTATGGCATTACACAAAACTTCCTATTACACTTATTTTACATGCACACGCATGGGAATGTTCACGGTGTTGATTTTTACCGATTTTTTAATAATTATTGTCGGAGTTATCGGCCTTGATCGATTTCGCGAGGCTTTTAGTTATCATCCTATGTATTTGATACTTAAACACATATGCATATATGGTTAATGATCAAGGCTATAGATATCGCTCAATTGTGAGGAAGAACCATATTGATATTCAACGTTTTCCGACAAGTTATCGCTCAATTGAGACGAAGAATCTCATTGATATTCAACGTTTTCCGTCGAGTTTATCGCCATTGATCAATTTTAAAAAAAATCATGCAGTATTTTCTGATCATTAACTTCAAAAATAGCGCTGTCATTAGGAACATGTATTATGCTTTGGAAAGTAAAATGTCAGTTATCGGAGTTGGATTTTATCCAGTTTGGCTCTAAGCGACCCTTAGGTTTCTGCCATTATACCAATCTGATTCGCTTTTTTTATACTACATGAAGATCTGACAGTGGTCGAACGAGAGGACTTTTGACCCTATGACGTCATTAATTGATTAATCAATCAGCGTCGAGGTTTCTTGTGGTTTACCCACAGTTCCGTGCATGGCACGCCAAAAAGTCGCCAAAACGCCGATAATAAAACAACTCTTCCAGATTCTATAGTAGTAAAGGCAAGTAAAACGAAATTTTGAACAATAAAAAGCGAAACGAAATAGGATATTTGTTTTAACCAGATTGCTGCCATTACCAAGCGTTCTGAAATGATCTTTGAGATTAAAGCCAGGCTGACACTTGCACGACTTTTCTCCACGATTTTGTCGTGCCCATCAGTGTCCACATTGACACGAACTGGCACGACGAGATCACGCATTGTTTGCGCATAGTTTGCGCATTGTTTACTGACTTCCCGCATTGGCACGACGAGTTTGCGCAACTCGGACGGTGTCGTGCCGACTCGAGTCGTGCCAATGCGTGCCACGGAATCGTGCAAGTGTCAGCCTGGCTTAACTCGTCTTTCAATTACATTCTGACATCTGGAATTCTAACGAAAGACTTTTAATTGGTTTGAATTGGGGTTTTAAAAAAAGGAAACCACAAAACACGTCCAATAAAAATGTCGAGATAAAGTCGAGAGTACATATAACAATATATTCTGAAGACAAGACGCTTTCCACCCCATCTTATGTCGACCTCAATAAGTCGACTGCACTTAAAAATGTTCATTGGATATGTATATTAAACATAGGCGTACGCAGTTATTTGATGGGGGGTATGGCTCAGGGGGTCGAATTTCTCTATTTTTGTTCGAACTTGCCTCAATTTGACTCCTTCTACACCTATAACAGATCAGCGGAAGAGATAGAAGAGCAATACTAGTTGCCCATATTTATATGAAGACCTTGTCCTTATATATTGCAGCCCCTACCCCCCTTCCCCCATCCCACCCAGTATGGAGGGAATACCACTAATAATAAATACAATATAGGACAACTTAACCCAAAGGGCAATAAAAATATAAAACCTAAAATGATAAGTAAGTTTAATAATACACGAACGTGTCACAGTGATAGAGGATACCGTAGAAGTAAGTATACGTTTTGAAACGCTTACTTGTGTTTGACTGTCGACAGGAGACCTTTTTAAGTCACGGCACACAATATTTATAAATATGTTGTTTGGAAACAAGAATTTAGTTTTGACTTGATTTTACACTTTTTGTTTTTGTTCAAATTTACAACAAACATTTTGTATTTGAACCAGTGTGCACAGAACTGTATCGTGTGAATTGTTCAGTGTCATCAACTGCCTTTAGTAACCCTGTCAGATCGGGTGGCATCCTTACAGTCTTGCTACGGCGACGGAAAATGGTCTCGGAGCGCGTCAATTTTCTGGGACGTTTTCTCGCGTTGTGTTAATGTTTGTCGGTGACCTTGCGCATTTTCTGATCACCGTATTGTTAGAGTAGCACAGTAAGAACAACTCCCCTGTCTGACGGAGGTATAAGTGTCATCAACTGCCATTATACCCCCGTCAGATCGGGGTACGTCCCCTTACTTCGCTGCTACGTCGACGGAAAATGGTGGAAAATGATCTCCGAGTCACGGCGTTTATTTTGAGCATGTTCAAAACAAACGCCAAGGTTCTGCAATCTAATCTCGGAAGCTACGAGAATACGATTTTTTTTCAAGTTAGTAATTATTTGGGACATTTTCTTGCGTTGTGTTCACGTTTGCCGGCTAGCATTTTTTGATCGCCGTACTGTCGCAGCAGCGCTGTAAGGATGCCACTCGGGTTTGACAGGGGCATTAAGGATTACTAGAAGAAACGAATTAGCTACCATAATTCATACCATTTAACAGGTTCCTGTTTTCAAGAACGTAAACTTTGTGCCACATATTTATATGTCATTACTCAAGGTCATCGTCTTGGGTTCCAATTCCATGTAAACAAATATTAATTGTTGGGTTTTTTTTTACCTTCCTTTCAGTTGAGTCCTATTTTACCCAAAGCCAATGTACCTAAAGGACCTAGATGTTTAAAATGTATTGATGCATGTCCGGGATTAGAAGTACATTTCTGGAGGTAAGATTATATTCCATAGAATTGTGTATATTTCCTGATCGCCCCCAGATTGAACTCGTGTGTTATCTCTGGATCCTTCGTTTCCAACCCACTAAATACCCTAACTCCAAATATAACTGTACAAAAGGATCTAGATTGTCGATATAAGATTGTGACGTAGCGCTGCTCTCCGGCTAAATGTCCTTCATAGCGTACTATGTCGGTCTTCATTATCCCAGGGGTGGTGGGGTGGGGTGGTGGGTGGGGTAGTGGTCTAGAGTGCCGCGCTTCGACATCTAGCTGGCCGGTCACCTCTGGCTTGCGGCTGTGGTTTCGATCCCTGGTGTGAGAGTATGTGGCATGGAGATAAGGGTGCCTTCTCAACCTCGTGGGTTTCCTCCGGGCACTCCGGTTTCCTCCCACTGCTAAAGACCCCTACGCGCAAGCGAATTATTGAAATACAATTGAAACCATATGTTAGTACCAAAATGACCTAGTTTGTGTTGAACGGACGTTAAACCCTATTTCTCTCTTTCTCTCTCATTATCCCAGTCGGAGCAGAACAGTAGGTTGTTAAATTCCGCTTCGTTTTATTTCTCTCGCTCCCAATGTTTAATTCAGGGATAAAATATTCGCTGTTTCCAGCGCGTTACGTAAAAAAGGTATTATATGGGGCGTGAGTCAAGACCGCCATTATATTTGAGTAATTTTAATGAGCATGCCACATCTAGTTGATGTGATGATAAAAGTAATTGTAGGTAAATAAGGCTGTAATGTTCTTATCATTATGTAGTTTGTCAGGTTACATGACGGACAAAAACATAATGAAACGCAGATGCGGATCTATGCACAATTAAAAAAAATCTACACAAAAAAAAAATGTCGAAGAATTCAGATTTGGGAAATACAAATGATGGTCTACCGCTTAAGACATCGAGTGAGTGGACTAAAAAGCTCACAATATAAAAAAAAACACAACAAAAACGAAAACGTCTAATAATTTATACAGCAATGAAATATAATGGAGTTTAACGATCTACTGTCTTACTCCGAGCTGACTGAAGACGGGTATGTAATGATCTAAATTTTATTTCAATTATGGCCGAGAAAGTTCATCTTGATTTTCCGGTTTGGTTTCCCCTTGTCAGTGAAGCAGAAGGAGGGCCTGACAAGGACAGCTGTCCAGTCGTTCGGATGGGACGAAAATCCGAGGTCCCTGTACACATAGGCGTGCACGTAAAAGATCCCTTGGCAGTTGGTATTCGATATAATAATAGGCCGTAGCGCCGCTGCCCGAGCAAAATTTCCCTCATAGCACACTGTATGGCGTATGCCCGTCTTCCATTAGCCCAGGTCAGGTGCAGAAGAGTAGGACGTTAAACCCCATTTCATTTCATTTCGTTATTTCAATTAATCGCTTGCCCGTAGGGAAACCAGCGAACCCGGAAAAAACCAACGAGGTTGGACACGTGACCCTACTCCTTGTAACGTACAACCAGGGAATCGAAACCACACCAGTTGACTCAACGACAGACCTTATGTTATAACTCACGCGCGCTAACCATTCGAAGACGACCCCATCCCCGCCCCGCAGCCTACTACCGAACTTTGATTTGTTATTCACATGTTGGAAACAGTAGAATAAATTGCGTAATTGAAGTTTCCAAACAAAAGTTCCTATATCACCCCACAAACGCTTTATTATTATTAAAACATAGATTTTCCATTAACTCAAGATTTTATTTCGCAGCCTTTTTACATAAAACCTCAAAACATGCGTTAAGGGTATGAGTGGAATTATTTTAATTATAAAATATGTTATTTTAATTTCAAACACAGATGTTTAAAATAAATTGATTTAACGTCCGCTTTCACTCATGTAATATCTCAGACATATTTTAAAGGGGAAATACATTGTAGACCAGAATAAAAGTCTAACATTTTAGTCTGAAGATTTTTCAAATCAGTCGATAATTCTAATTGATTTTTCGTCGCGATCTGCAACAACCGGAATTGAATAGAGAGGGAGAAAGAAATTGAGTTTTACGTCCCGTCGACTCAAACTAGATCATTTCGGTACTAACATATAGTTTATTCTCATTTCCATAATCCGCTTGCGTGTAGGGGTCTTTAGCAATGGGAGGAAACCGGAGTACCCGGAGAAAACCCTTACCAGGTTGGATAGGCGACCATACTCGAAACTATGTCTCTTGACTTAATGACAAGACCTCGAAATGACCTAGTTGATAATCTGATATCAAGTGGACGTTAAACTCCATTTCTCCCCACCCCTTACAGTCTGCAATGAAATAATTACAAGGAAACTGTGATTTCAATCCAAAACTACAATAAAATCATTTGTGGCATATTTTCACTTTTTGAAAAAATATTTATAAACCATCTGGCTCGTTGTCCCTTTAAGTTTACACAGAAATAGTTACGAGAAAACTTGATTAAGCCGAACTTTTTTTTTATCATTTTGCTTCTATAATGATATGTTTATCCACAAGTCGCGCGCTAAGATATATTTTTTCTAGTTTTTATGTAGATAAGTGTGTGAAGTTTATAAGGTATTAGAGTGATAAGGTGATAATATATTACAGCTCCACGTGTTTTATAACTCACAGCTGATGCTCGTGTCATTCATATAATCATTTATATATATATAATTCTAAACGTAACTTGTGTTGATAACTATTTATATATAATTCTAAAGGTAACATGTCTTAATACATATATAATTCTAAAGGTAGCTTGTCTTTATAATCATTTATATACTTCTAAAGATAACCTGTCTTCAGTTATAGACATTTGTATATAACTCTAATGGTATTTATACATAATTCTAAAGGTAACATTTGATTATTTATATATAATTCTAAAAGTAACCGTCTTCAATTATAAACATTTGTATATAACTCTAAAGGTGTTCATACATAATTCTAAAGGTAACATTTGATTATTTATATATAATTCTAAAAGTAACCGTCTTCAATTATAAACATTTGTATATAACTCTAAAGGTGTTTATACATAATTCTAAAGGTAACATATAATTATTTATATATAATTCTAAAGGTAACCGTTTTCAATTATAAACATTTGTATATAATTCCTAAAGTACCTTGTCTTCATACATATAATCATTTATATATAATTCTAAAGGTATAACATATAATCATGTATATCTTATTCTAAAGGAATCTCCTCTTCATATATAATAATCATTTATATATAATTCTAAACGTAACTTGTCTTCATACATATAATCATTTATATATAATTCTAGAGGTATATCCACGTTAAAGCATTACCTTTAATTAAGGAATTGTGTACATGTCCCAGCTCTTTCAATATGACGACCCAGGCGAATTATGGCCTTATCACGGCCATCTTAGAATTATGACGTCATATCAAGAATCAATTTCCGTCAATCGATGCACCATTATCACAGGAATAAGCATGCCAAGTTTCATGTTGATTGTACTTAATTTGACAGAGCCCCCACAAGTCATACCTTACCCCAATACTGTAACACGTCATACCTTGCTCAAAGACAGTAACCAGTCATACCTTGCTTAAAGACTGCTCAATTCAAACCTTACTTAAAGAAAGTAACGGACCATACCTTTTCAGACTGTAACAAGCGATACCTTACTCAAATGCTGTAACACGTCATACATTAGTCACAAACAGTAGCAAGTCATACCTTACTCATTAATAACAAGCCATACCTTACTCAAAGACAATAACATGCCATACCTTGCTCAAAGACTGTAACAAGCCACCTTACTCAAAGACAGTAACATGCCATACCTTGCTCAAAGACTGTAACAAGCCATATCTTACTCAAAAATAACAAGCAATACCTTACGCAAAGATTGCAAGAATTTATACCTCACCAACAGACAGTAACAGGTCAGAAAATACTCAAGGGCTGTAACAAGCCATATCCCACTCAAATACAGGACAACTAATTCGTAACTATGTGAACTTTCCAAATGAGAAAAGACTGTAAAATTATCATACCATGTTTGGAGTTAGAGGGTCGCCAACGGCTCATAAACGCCGGAAAAGTTCATGGACATAATAAGTTACCTTGACGCAGTGAAGATTAATTTTAAAGATTACTCGATACTCTGTTTCAGGAAAGTGTGTAAACATTGTCGATGTCCCCAGGAAGATCATGATATACAGGCAGACAGAGAAAGAGATTTTAGACCAATCAGTTTATTGTTTGATTCCACATTCTCCTCAACAGACGGCAAATCTGATTGGATGGCTAAATTTGAGAAAATGAACCTTCAGGATCCTCGTGTAATGATGCAGATGTGTGCCCCTCAACAAGATATGGTCATTTCCCGACTCATCAGTGAAAATTTGGTAAGTGTTTTGGCTTGTTTGATCTAGTCTATTTTTTGACACCCCCATGGTGTTTCGGTTATCCAGCACTTTTTACGCCTATATACAATGGGCAGTGGCACTCACCCAATCCGATAGTCTTTTCCTTGATCTCTGGTTTCCTGTGACGGCCAATAACGAGCTTAGAGGTATTGAAATGTTCATATCAAATTTATCAAAGGTTACTTATATTGGCCGATTTCCTTCGGTCCGTTCTTTCGAAGATAGTTTTAGAAAGAACCAACATTCCAGAATAAGTGTAGTCTATAAGTGGCATTTAGATATTAAGGAACACCAAATAAGTGATCACATAAAATAAGATCTTTCAATTTGTGTACATAATCAATCTGAATTCATTTTAGGGAGAACTAAAAGTTAAAAAATATATTTTATCCGAAAAATGCAAATAGCGTCCGTGTCCTTAAAATAGTGCGTAATCGTGACTCCTGAGTTCTATGTGAACGATCTGGCTTGTCTGTCTGTTGGGGATTTAACGTCTGCTTCCACAATAGTGATATTGCAGACCCTGACGGATTGCTTCCACAATGGTGACATTGCAGACCCTGACGGATTGCTTTCACAATAGTGACATTGCAGACCCTCACGGATGGTTTCCTTTAATACTTATATAAGAGCCGCGGTGGCTCAGTGTGTAGGACACTGAGGTGCTAGCGAGGTTTCGATCCCGGTGCTGGTCTAGAAAGTTCCTCGAGATTTGCTAGCGTTGTACCCCCTTGGCAGATATGCAGGACGGAATGTCCAACAAGGAACAGACTGAGGTACCATATACACATTGGAGTGCACGTAAAAGAACCTTTAACTTTTGGAATTCGGAATAAGGGTAAGTCGTAGACTCATAGCCTCATATTTGGCGTATGCCAGTCTTCTTTTGCCTGAATAGAGAATAAAAGTAAGACGTTAAACCCCATTTCATTTCATGCAATTCATGCTGACGTGCATTTGTCGATATGTGACCTCAAATATCTCCTGCACTTTACTGCTTGTGTAACACGTTACCATGTTTAGTTGTTTTTTAGGATAGAGAAGGTTTTTTTCTAGAGTATCTGATACCTTTATGTTATTGATATAACCGCCTGGAGCACGTGATTCTATTCCTTGTGTAATAGCCATCTTGTTTTTATTAACCAATCATCTGACATCTTATTTCAACACCAATATTTCTCATACCTGTCTACAATAAACCTTGACATTTGATGTAATATCTATTACATATTTAGCAGGTGATTCGACTTACCTTATGATTCATCTAGAAGTCGTATAATCACTGGGGTTATCGGGGTGGAAACGCTTTGAGGAAGAGAGCGAGAGAGAGATGTGACTCAATGACAGACAGCATTAAACTATTGGGACATCATCCCCTATAAATATGTCTTAAGAAGCTGTGTACAACTCGTCGGGACCGGGAAGTTTTATTTTTAGGTGTTGTTGCCAAACGCGTTTTATAGCTGAGGTCATGGAGGCGCAGGCCTCCTCTCGAAAGAAATTAAAGAAATTGAAAAAATAAAACGAGAGAAAAATGCTAAAACCGATGAGAAAAATGAAAAATGGCATAAAAATCACCAATCAAGACCCCCCCCCCCCCCCCCCCCGCGAAAGAGGGTCTAAGAAAGCGAACCCGTTGGCGTGTTGGCGCCTTAAAACCGACGGACTGATCAGTGCCTTGAGAGCATCATTGTGTGATTATAATCAAGTGTATAATTTTATAATTGAAAGATTGTCAAATTATTTGTTTTGGGTGGGGGTGGGGCGCCATTTCTCGGGGGGGGGGGCTGCTTATTTTCCTTGGGTGCAACGTACCTCCTGCACCCCCGCTAGATAAGGCCCTGTTATTAAGTCGGGAATGGACACTGTATGTTATGAAATGAAATAGAGTTTAACAGCCTACTGATCTGTCCCGACTAGGCTAATAATGATTCTTTAACGTGCACGCTAATATCTACGCAGCTCCCTGGTTTTTCGTCCCATCCGAAAGACTATACGACTTTCCAGAACCTCCGTCTCACATTGACTTAACTGCCATGACAAAGTAAGAATTAAGAGTCTTAATCCATATGTGACGTGTTAATACGTGCCTTTCCTTTCTAGAAAACCAGATAACTTATTTTAGTCACGTGCACAAGCAACAATGTATATTATAATTCCTGATGCAGTGAATGTGTGTATGTAAAACTTGATGTAAAATTGTAAGTGAAACGATGCCAAGAATAACAACAGCTTGACTTATAGTAGATGTTTATAAAGAACCATCATCGCTAACTGGTGTATATACCAGGCTTATATTTCATCTATTACTAACGTGCATAAAGATGTTTATAAATCCCATCATCGCTAACAGGCTTACGTTTCATCTATTACTGACGTGCATGTTATTAAAGGGGTGGGGCGTCGACTGAGCGCCGGATTAGCCATGGTGGTGGCCTTGGGCCTTGAACATCTGTTTCACCAATTCCTGACATGCATGTTATTAGAGTATATCAGGTTGGGAGATATCCCAGTGCCGTATTAACCATGTAATGGTGGGGGCTCCCAACCTGTCATAAGTGACTAGAGTGGCTGTATTGTTCCACACATATGAATATAACTACATCGAACCTAATTTGAAGTTGGCCAGTGATAAATGGAGTCCTAAGTTCGACCATACTCAAATCGCTTTTCGCGCAACTGAGATTGGGGGGCCCTGGTGCCTGCGCCCATCGTGCCCTATGGGTAATTAGCCTCTATGTCGGCACTACAAATCCTGAGATCTTCTCATCTACTTGTTGCGCTTGGGAATAAAGTTACTCCAGGTTGTGAACGCGTTCTAAAGAACGAAAGCATCATAGAATCCGTACGGAACTATCGCTCAAAAATTTGCTGATGTCAGAGATCGCTTTCTCCACTGTGTTCACAATGCATAACTCCCTGTCTTAATACTGTAAACACGAATATCAACAGACATATTTGTTTTGTTGAAATTGAAATGGAGGACATCAATCTTGTTGACGTTTATAAACAGGTGCTTGTATTATATATAAATATATATATATTTGGCATGAGATGAGAACAGGTAGGTGTAAGAGTACCACGTTAAAGAGAGGTGCTCATGGTACTCGGGAGTTAGATTTCAACTCGTTTAGAACCATCTAATACAACTTCTCAAGACCGCTCGAACCGTCTGTGACCAAGACAATTCCCCGGATTTGCCAGCCTGATTTACCCTTTGTCAGTGGTGCAGATCGAGGGCCGTGTACGATATTCAGTGAGATCGTTCGGTGGGACGAAAAACGGGGGTCTACGTTGGAGTGCTCTTAAATGTTGGAATTCGATTATGAGTAGGCCTGGGCAAAATGTCCCTTATAGCTTACTGCATGACGTATGTCTGTCGTCATCAGCCAAGTTGTGGCACAGTAAACTAAGACGTTAAACCCCACTTCCATTTGATTGACATGGCTTCTTTAAGGTGATATAGAGAGAGATGAAAGGGTATATCTATCACGTCTGATTGACAGCAATAGGTACAACATATGATGTGTATTGTTGAAGTTAGAAAGAGAGAGAGAGAGAAGCGATGGCAGACTTGTTTATCTTCTACCTCGACATGGCATACATCTTGACTAACAGAAAAAACAAATAAAGTAAAAGCTCCGTTCTATATTTACTAGATATATCTCCTACTTGTTGCGTAGATATAGCCTCATTTATTCTCTATAATGACGTCTATCTAACTCTCTCTAAAACAAGTGTGTATAGATCTATAAAATATGCTTGGAGAAAGTCAAATATTTTCCAAGGTAAGGAAATTGTGCTTTATCTGCAGTGGTCAAATTTTGTTTGTTTGTTTCTTTGTGCAATTAAATTAACTGTGCGGGAACTCTGTCCTAGAACACCTGATACCACGTCTCGTTTATTTCGGAAGTGCGCATGACTGACAACCTCAGTTGGATTTTTGTTTTGTTGTTGTTGCATTTTCAACCAATTTAGGAACATCGGATATACAAAACATTTTCTTTGAATTTAAAACAACAAAACTGTACCTGGAAATTTGAAATAAGGACTCCAAAATTTTGATATCCTTGTTCATAAGCTACATCAAAACTTTATAAATCTGTTATATTTTAGGTTTGGTTTTAAGTCTATTTACGTATACTAGAGCAGATTTGTATAAACAACGTTAAATGTAGATATATACAGCGAGCACTAAATCAAAATGTTCTTCAAGACACGTGGAAATGACATTATACGCTACGTGGAAAACATGCAGTTCTGTTGTATATATATAACAACATGCATTGAATTACTCCCCTCTCCTTTCTTCTAGCTTCTGTTCTTTAAACTCATCAACGATTTAAACGTTTATCAAGAATGTATTTTATGTATTCTGTATTTACAGGAATAAACTACACTCCTCCGTCTTAATCACTTTCAATTATTACCTGCATGAAACATGGTTAGATATGCCAAATCGCTCTAACAAAACATGGAAATATACTGAGCGCCATAGAAAACTTAGTTTTTCGTATAACAAAATGATCCTGTAAACATATCTTATTTATTTTGCCTCTTATTGTGAACAATATTCAAATGGGAACACATCAATAACAACACATTTGTACACTTATGGATGTTTAATCTGTAATCAACGGTCAGAGGGATCAAAACCAAAAGTACGACAAAGATGGTTAATTGTGCTGCACCGCGTAAGAGCCAGTGGAGGATACACGCGCTACTGACAATTAACCATCTTTGTCGTAAAATAAATAAAATTATGTTTACAGGATCATTTTGTTGTACAAAATTCTATGACGCTCAGTATAGAATACCGCCATGTCGAATTTGATGAAGATTTAACTTCATTGTGTATTTTGATAAATACAGCATGTTATACTATAGTTAATGTCTTTTTGGGACTAGGAACTACTTTGTTCTTGTTCGACTCCTTCTTGTTCTTGGGGTGACGCTCTTCGAAAAAGCCTAAGCCTCCGTCAATTCGAGTCCGATGGACATGAGAATTGGCACGATTTTTCTTTGAACAATTCTGCATCCATTTGGTGAATTTAGATTTTTGAATTTCATCCAACATGGTCAGTTGCTGGTCCATAGTACGAGTTAGCTTAACCCATGACAATTGGTGTTGGTACTGTGGCGATTGTCGGATTCCCTTATTATTTTATTGCAAACTAGCGTTTGGCCTGGTGTCTATGCCTATGCCTCGCCTCCCTCCAGTCCGAACTAACCCTGAGCACCAAATTTCAGTCTCGGAACAGCCCTAGGGTAACCACCAGCCCTTAACAGACAGACAAACAAACAAACGACAGTCACAACTTTAAATATAATTGACGTGGATATTTCTTAAAGGCTCTAAACCTCTTTCAGCCTGATCTGTTATTCTCATAAGGAAGCCATGATGGCCCAGTGAGTACGTGGAGTTTGTATGGATCCTATGGATTTCCTTGCAAAGCCCCCCCCCCCCCCGTTCCACACCACTTACAGTGGAAAATTAGAATGACCTGTTTCGAACCAAACCGTGATCGGACCAGGGACAAACTAGTTTGTAAGCCAGCGTAATTATGTTCCATCATGATTCCCAAGAATACAAACTTACAACAAATAAGCTGTGTGGATAGCTCAAATAAGTAGGGTTCTAGAACAACCAAACACTAATACTTAGCTCTATATATTGGTTACCTGTACAAACAGAGCAGTAGTGACCCTAAAGCAGTAGCGCCACACGAAAATGTAACGCGTTGAGAAAAATGTATCTCGCTTATCTGATGTTTTGGTGTCACTGAATAAGAATGTATCTGATTATTAATGAGTCGCCGTGTTATGAAAAACGCTGGTTCAGGTTCGCTCACGGTGTCGGTGGAGTGTAGGTTCCTCTGGATTTTCCGGCGTGCTTTCCCCTTATCAGAGGTACAGGGCGGAGGGGCTGACAAGGAACAGTGTGTAGTCTTCCGGATGGGACGAAAATACTAGGTTCCTTACACATCGACGTGCACGTAAATAACCCTTCACAGTTGTAATTGGCTGCTGTCTAAGCACAATTGCCCATATAGCATAGTATATGGTGTATACCCGCCTTCATTAGCCCAGTTCGGAGCAAACCAGAAGGTCGTTATGCCCCATTTCAATTCATTTCGTATTTGTTTATTATTTATTGCTAATTAGGTAATACTATATCTTTCCATTTAAACATCTGTGTATTAAAAAATAATTTTTACCTGCGATCGTGTAAAGTGAGATGGGAAACTGTGGTTTTACCAGAACTTTTATATCATGGACGGTACCAATATGTCAGCTATCTGTCACTATGGATGAATCATCTACGATGAATGATTACATCCCTTCAGTTATGGTTACCTGTCGGTCTTAATGTTTACACCTATTGGATTACGGATTTGATACTATGATTAACTTGATTTCTCTTTGGAAGAGATACCAGGAGTTGCCAGGGTGCGTTCGATTTGAGCAGAGGACCCGACAGTCCGCCCGACTTCAATTGATTTCTGAATGGAAGAGCAACCCAAAGGCGCTAGGCTGCGGTCAGCTTAAATTGAAGGCGTCAATTTCATTTCATTTCTGTCCATTTCCATTTAGAAGAGCCAGCAGTATATCCGAATTTAACAAACAGTCAAGAACTATCAACCATTTTGTGGGGAGTCTCCAAGTAACTTTTATAAAGAAGGTAACATACCCCCCCCCCCCCGCCCGTCACCCTCGAGTCATGTTAATAGACGTATTGAAGAGGGCTGATCTGGCCTGTAATGGAACAGGGTCTAAACACGATTCACGTTTTCTTTCAAAAGATTAATAGGAAGTTGGGTCGTTTACTAAATTTGGAATCACAATTACAATATTATGCTTTTGATTTCAACAATATTTTTAAAAATAAGTCAATGAAATGAAATGGGGGGGGGGGGTAATGTCCCACTGTTTTGTTCCGACGGGGCAAATGTAAAGGGGCATAAGCCATACAATTTGCTATCAGGGAAATTTTGTCCGGACAGCAGCGCTATGGCCTACTTTTATATCGAATTCCAATTACCAAGGGATTATTCAAATAAGATAGATATTGCATTCAAACATAGTCAAAACGGATGATTGGAATAAAATATAGCACTCTCTGAGGATTATGATATAAATATTTTACATGGTTGTGTATGAATACCAGATGAATAACCGATATATATATACATATATATAAAGATCAAAGTATACCGACATTTCTTACCCCATATACCTTTCCTAAAATAGCACAGATTACAGGTACTCGATGAAAGGTGTGATACTACACATCATTGTTGTTACTGATATCATTTATGGAACTAGACTCAAAAACACAATCTATATTTCATAAAGAAAGTTGATACTACAAACCATTTGTCTTTATGTTATCACCCTCGGAGATACGGAGCGTCAAGTTTACCCCCACCAACGTACAAACATATAAACTATTTGTGTTTTCTATATTATTTTTTAGGGAAATGGATTCAAACGCAACATCAAACCTTTTTATAAAGAACATATTTTACGATTTAAAGATGGCGGAGCTAGATCTGCCTATTGCAGGTCTTTTTTGGTTTCAAATATATGAATTATTAATTAGATAAGCTCATAACCACTACTCTAGATGGCTGTGATATTGAACAGATTAATACATTCTCTCCTTTTAATAATTTAATCGAGACTATGGTTAGTATCGAGGCGATATTACTTGAGACCAATGGAGACCAAAGTTATGTGACTGATATTATCTGTATACATCTGGGAGGGGGTTAAATGGTTAGCACGTGCGCCCTGTATCATAAGGTATGTCATAAGGTATGTCAACTGGTTGTACGTGACAAGGAATCGGGTCGTCTGTCCAACCCGTGGGTTTTCTCCGGGTTCACCAGTTTCCTCCCACTGCTGAAGGCTTCTACGAGCAAGCGAATTAGAATTATTGAAATGAAATAATGTGTTAGTCCCGAAATGATTTAGTTTGTGTCGAGTAGACGTTAAATACCCCCCTCCCTCTCTCTCTCTCTCCTCTCGTATATTCATTTTTCAAGAAGTGTTCTGTTTTGAAGTATTATTGCAAGAACGACCAGTCCTTTAACTCTATCGTACAGCCTAATATTGTGCCGTGAGGAAATATATATCCCCTGACCTTTTTAGCCGTCTCCTGTATGAACATCTTCTCGTGTTATAATTGATAACAATAGGCGTTGTCTCATTTTAATATGGCACTAAATCTTGTATGAAGAATATTTTTAAGTTGGATGTCATTCGTATCTATGATTTATTTGAATGTCATACTGATATAGAAACATATAGAACAATATCCTGCTTCGCATATTCTTCTCCCTGCCATTTAGAGCCGTTACGCGCTACATGGTAAGTCATTGGATACCAGGGCCGCTATTCGCAAAAAACTTCTACTAGATTTTTTTAAGAATGTGGACTTTTCATTGGCTAGGTGATAAAATTTGATTTTGAATTCTAAACCTCAGCAAATGAAATATCCGTATTCTTAATTTATTTTAGTTTAATTTTTCGTTAATAAGGTCCCACGTACGCGCCATAAAGCTAGTTTTTGTTCGCACTTTTTTCAAGAATTATTCAAATTTGTAACCCACCCTATGATTCAGGGCCCTGTTTCACGAAATTTTAACTTAAGATAAAATCCAATTTTAGTAGATACTTCAATTTTGATTGGCTAAGCACTAAAATCAATCTAATATATATTATCCAATCAAATTACTAAAATTGGGATCTTATCTTAGTTAAAATTTCGTGAAATAGGCCCCAGATACAATAGTTTTTGAAGAGTCGTTAGGGCGGGTGACTTTACGTAGTATGTCAAAAAGAATTTATTTATAATATTTTACTCTGAGCTCTAGCATTAAGCCAGCGCGGCTCAGCATTATTTCGCTGGGATCTAGCATTAAGCCATTAGGTTCTAGAAGTAAGCCATTGACCATAAGTAAAGAATAAGTCACAGGGCGCCCAGCGAAACACATTTACGGTCTTTGTTCCTGAACTAATTCTGGTATTTGTTGAATATATGATGATCAAATTGGTTGTTTGTTGACTGTTTTCAATTTATATTGAGCTATTATAACACATCCAATGTTTCAGAGATCTCAAAAATAAGCTTCGATTTAATTTTCTGTATTTTTCAGAGATCTCAAAAATATGTTTCCATGTTACCGGAAGACAAACAAGAGTTTGCCACACAACTTCGCAGACGCCAATTACAACGACAGCTTCCCCTGCACGACCTTGATCCAAGATTCTGTAACAGTCTCACAGACAAGGAATTACCCAAATATGAAAAATTTGCAGAAAAGCGGCGAAAGAAGGCGGCGGGTATCGGGAATATTGGAGAAGTGGATTCTAGTTGTGGTTGTGTGGTAAGAATTTATCTTGATTTAATTACGGGATATTTTACGTGCACTAGCAATTTGTACACGAGACCTCGGTTTTTCGACAAACCCAAAAGACACACTTTCTTTGTCAGTTTCCCTTGCCTCTGTCGTGACCCTGTATAAATATAAAGCAAGAACCGCGCATAAGGTCAACGCAGCCATCTTGAAATTGGGACGTCATATTAAAAATGAGGCACATTTATCTGAATAATATGTTTCCCCTATCTATCGTACTCGAATGTCAAGGGTATGCAACCAATTCCCATGCAACCAAGTACTAGCGAGTACAATATTGTTGGACGTCACATCACAAATCGAATTCCACTAATTGCCCAGGGATGACAAGTTTCATTTCAATCGTACTTTAATTTGGCCTTTTTCAAAGGACGTTGCCCACAACAAGCGCAACAAGAAGATGCGTAGCGCTTGAAGATCAGTTACTGGTTGAACTAGTTCCGGCGCACAGAGTATGACGCCATCGCGGCCATATCAAAAATAGATGTTCCGCCATTGTCCAAGAATGCCAAGTTGAACTTTGAGCTTTTTCGCGTCGCCCCACAAAATAAGAACGACAACAAGAACAAGCGTTTGGTGACCACTGGTCCAAAAATGTCCGAGGTAGTCCATTGTATTGACGAGGAGTTTAAACCCTATTTCCTGCTTTATAACCTGTAATATAATCAACAGTCAATTTAACTTCACTGGGTTTATAAATCACCCAAGTCGATATCAACACCAGACACGTCAAATAAATTAAAATTATCTATCATGATAACCAAACATAATTAGATCTACATCTTAAATCTACCAACAGATTTTTTACACATTTTCTTTTCATGGGTGATGGAAAATGTTAAAGTGACGTAAATGCAAACCTAAACTCATTATCAGACGTGATACAGTTTGGCGCCACTCTTTAAAAAAAGGCAACTGAAATTTTCTTCTAGTTTGATGGAGTTTGTGTAAAAGTTGCCTGTTTAAAGAATCAGCCATACTGAACACGTCAACAGCCAATAACAAATGGTGATAGGCGTTCGTTAATATTAGAAGCGTCAAATGGTTTCCTTCAAAATTAAAACGCTTCAGACCAGTCATTATAAACTTTCAATAAGGATTTAGCCCACTAAATAAAAATGAGAAAAAGATCTTGAAAGCAATATGTTTAAACGCTTCAGACAAGTCCTTATAAACTTTCGATAAGGATTCAGCCTACTAAATAAAAATAAGAAAATAATCTTGAAAGTAATATGTTAAATAGTCACGCTCCCCCAGAGTAGAATATTGGTCTGGATGATAGAGACTATATGTTAAAACGATTCAAGACAGTCATTATAAAAACTATCGATAAGGATTCAGCCCACTAAGTAAAAATGAGAATATAATCTTGATGGTAATGTGTTTAAGCGAGAAGAAATTGTTGTTGGTTTTTAAATAGAAGATAAATGATATAAGTCTCGTCGTGTCTGTAACATCTGTGTGATTATACATAGATTTCTGTCTGTTAAGATTGTGAGGATTTGATTGTAACAGCGTCAAACTAAGCAGATTTTAATAAGAGTCATTATTCGTAACCACAGTAGAGTTACGTTAGGGTTGGGGTTGGCTTAACGTTGGGATTAGATTTAAGAATTTTGGAGGGGGTTAAATCTCCAAAAAAGCACTAGAAGATTTCATTCTGTTTTAATAGTGAGGATATGTAGAACGTCAAAGTAAACAGATTTTAATGGGAATATTCGCAACCATAGTAGAGATACGTTAGGATTGTGGTTGGAATAGCGTTAGGATTAGGTTTAAGAAGAAGCACTGACCTAAGAGGATTATTATTAGGGTAGGGAGGGATAGATTTAAGAATTTGTGGTGTGGGGGGGGGGTAAATATGGGTTGGGATTAATTAATTATATTTGTTTTTGGGGCCATTGCTTCAGGAATATGGATGAAACTATGTATTTGGATGATGAACAAGAACCCTGGAAAACAATAAATCACATATGTTTTTATATTTACTTCTCCCGGTATTCATATATACACCGATATAAGCATTAATAGCAAAGAAAAACCAAAGGTCTTTTCGCATCGTGAATAAGAAAACTAGTCTCTTGACGGAAACTGATACCGAAGAATGATTGTTGATGATTTCAGCAGAGTCTGAAATAGAGGGGGGGGGGGTATAATTTTACTGAATTATTTCTGGATATTTGAACGATTTATCATAATCTATTAGACATTGAAGGTAATCTTTATCTTTACCCTATACATCATGTACCTGACATTATCTCGCCTACAGGATATCTTTCTGTTACTATTTATAAAATTCTTACCTAATTCGTGTAGTTATTCTCTTTCATCTCACAATTTGATATTACATATAATTTATTTTTTGTCGTTAGTTTTTGTGTTTGTATCAGCAACACCAATGTCTATTGTACAAAAAAACAAAGTATGATTTACGTTTTAAAACACACATAGTTCCGCTCTGTGATAAGGTGTGTATTCTAACAAATTCTGTTTTCAGTTTGATTAAAACGCAGTTCCGATTTCGTTTTGTTTTTTATAGTTCAAAATTTCGTTTTACTTGTCTTCACTACACTAGGACCTGGAGGAGTTATTGTATTATCGGCGTTTTGGTTGAAGTGAGAGATTAGCCAATGAAACGGCATGTTACGGCAACGTCTTGGTGTGCCATGCACGGAACTGTGGGCAAACCACTAGACACGTCAACGCTGATTGATTGTTTGGCATCATAGGGTCAAAAGCCGCTCGTCATAGGGTAAAAAAAACAGACAAAGTATAGATCTATATTTTAATCAGATTGATTCTGTTTTATAAAGGTAGCAGGTAATCTTATTATAGCCGAAAAAAGTTTAGCCCCGTGAAGTCAATTATGCTGTGTCTGAAACACAAGTACAAACATTACGTAGAATTTTATAAAACAGTTATCCGACCTGATTAGTCACCTTAACAACAGCACTTACTACTCGGTAACCGTAACAATAGTACTAGTTAGTCACTGGTAACCTTAACAACAGCAATATCTATTCACCGGTAACCATAACAACAATTATTGTTTATCACTGGTAACCTAGCAACAGTGCTAATTTCTGACCGGTAACTACACAACAGTACTAACTAGTCACCGGTAACAATGTCAACAGTTATTGGTAGTCACTGGTAACCATAACAACAGTTATATCCAGGAAGGACGCCTGCTCATTCTGGTGGCATGACAATCCGAGGCCAAGCCATGTACGCATTGACGTACCAGTGAAAACCCGAGGCTAAGCCATGCACTTAATGACGTACCAATGAACAACCACGTAGTCGAGATTACCCCCCCCCCCCCCCTTATCCGATAGCACACTGCGTGACATACAATGCATGACTGTCTTCATTAGCCCGATCAGAACGTTAAACCCCCTTTCATTTCATTTCTGTTCTAGTTAATTAAATACAGAGGCATTGTAAAAAATGAGTCGAAGTAAAGGTCAAAATTTGACATTTGCAACAAGTATTACATCTGTGAATACAGATCTGTAGATTTGTTTGTGTTGCCACCTGAAAGCTCGTGGCACCTTGTTGGAGATCAGACGCCATGCTTATATTGATACCATTGACGACCATTATTACATATCTTGGTTACGAACATCAAAAACTGATTTAATTATAGTTTGTCCGAAAATAAATCAACTCCCTTTGGACTCCATTGGAAATAAACCTATCTTTGATTTAAGCAGGTTTTTATGGGTTATCCTCAAGAGGCTGGTCATTCATGACATCATTACTTTTCCTCTCATTAAAACTTTCTCATCTTATTGTCATGTAACTTTATATTATCATCTCTATTCTAATGTTTGATATGCTTCTTGGAATAATAAATTAATAAATCCCTTGAAGTTTTTTTCCATTAAACGGAAAAGTGGTACGTTAAACCCCATTTAATTTCATTTCTGATTTACTCTAGGTGCACTAATACTTAGAAAAAGTTCAAATTACGATTTAAATAAGATTGGCATCGACTGTTATACACATCTCTGTATATAATCTGTCAGCTATGTTTTAAAACGTATAGAGTTCCAGGTAATCACAGTTTCTTCATGAAACAAACAAAAAGGAAAAAAAAAATAAAAATGAAAAGATTGCTATGATTCAAAAGTAAAGTAAAAGTCATGAAGACTTTTGTGGTATTCTTTTTGCGAGTGTTAAAATACGAAGGTATCAAATTATCAGATTTTTTGGAAAGTTCGGTAGGAAACATCTGTTAATATATGTTGGTATAAACTTATATCGCATCTGTTGTTTAAATAAACAACTTTAAAGTCCTAGTACCCCCCCCCCCCCTCCCCTCACCCTTCAATCGTGAAAGTTTACATATTGTGTTCATATTATACGGCATATAAAATATTCTTATGTAGATTGACATTATATAATTAATATCAATTATTAAAACATACTGCCTATTGCAGATCTGTGTTATGGCTTCAAATGTTATAAATAATAAACTATTCTTTGAATGACATTGAGAGAGAGAGAGAGAGAGAGAGAGAGAGAGAGATCATACCCGTTGATTCCGTTACATTCCCAAAGATACATCGCGCATAGTTCGGTGTATAAAAAGGACAAAACCTGGCCGTAACAGGACGTTCTATAGTATTGGCTAATCCTTCACATCATCCAAAACACGTCAATGATAACAACTCCTCTTCCAGATTCTAGTGTGGTAAAGACAAGTAAAACAAAATTTTGAACTATAAAAATGAAACGAAATAGGATCTGTGTTTTAATCAGATTGCCACTAAGATGTATTTATAACAATATATCTAAATTAAATTACGTGAAAAAGGACACAATTAGTTATACAGATAATTCTCGAAACATCAACGATTCAAACACTTATTTACAAGTAATTAAACTAAATAACTGCAAACTAAGGTGTAGTAAAAAGTAAAATTTTACAAATGATATATATTCAGAAACCAGTTACTCATTAAATCAAAGATGTTTTAAATATTGGATATTCGGACGGCAAGATAGCTATTCCAATATTGATTGAAATAGATCAATATTGAATTTTAAAGTTAGAGACTTCGCTCTGGTCTAATACTGACAGACAAGCCCAGAAATCATTCCAAGTTCACTAAAGTTGAAACCGTCTATATCCGCGTTCCTCAACCTTCGGTGAATTCACCCCCAAGGGGGGGATGGCTGGCATCCAGGTGGTGAATGTCCACACTCCCAATAACTTCTAAAATGATCATATAAAGGTTGTGCAGTTGAGATTAGCACTCTCTAACACTGTCCCGAGAATAAAAAAAATCGTTTGTGACAATCACCAGGAGCAAATTTCGCACTGAACTGGAAACAACGTATTTTCATTAAAATATAAATTTGGTGATCAGTATTCATTCCATATTCAATGTCAATGTTGTCAGGGGGTGCAGGCCCGTGCAAGGATCCGCGGTCCATGTAGGATGGCTTCTATAGAAAAAGGCCATTTTCAAGTTCCTGAGACCCCCCCCCCCTTGACCCTCCTCGACGGTCTTCGCGCCTACGGCGCTCGCTCTGCCCAGCTTCGTCGGCCACGGCTCCGCGGTCAGTAACCTCCTCAAAACTCTGGGGGTAAATGGTTTGGTTGAGAATTCATTTACGGGTGAGCGGTGAGAAAAGGTTGAGAAACGTGGGTCTATATTATATATTATACGAGTTGCTGCAAGAAAATAGGCCGCTGAATCAAATTTAATTTCATTTCTAAAGTTCAATAACACATTGAAAATAGAATCAAATGTTATTTTCTATAATCCTACATTCGTCAGTTATAAAATGTCAAATAATGGGTTATTTATATTAAGAATGAAATGGTTTGTTTGTGGAAGAAATGGCGGCATATCATTTCAATATCTGGTTACTAAATAAATGTTACAGAGTGCCCCTCTTCTTAATATGTCATCAAAGTAGGTGAATTACGTCATCAATGTCAACATGGCGAATACATGTCTCCTTTGATTTAGTTGTTATTTAATACAGGTTATTCACACGTTTTGTGGGATCAGGATTCGTGAATTTCAGCTGGTATTTTAATGCACACATAATTAATCACATTTTTATTGAAGACAGCTATCCTATTGTTATCAGAGCTACCTTTCTGCAACGATTGTCTTTCTTTTCATTTATGGGTGCCGCTTGAACATCCAGTCACATTAATATATAGATATTATACAATTGAAGGCTTTTAAAGAATTTAACCTTTTTTGTGAAGGGAGGGGGAGATAGGCGAATGGTTAGCGCATGCGCGCTGTATCGTGAGTTTTGTCATTTAGTCAACTTTCGTGGTTTCGATTTGCCGTTTGTACGTGACAGGGAGTGGGGTCGCCTGTCCAATCTCGCGGGTTTTCTCCGGGTTCTTCGATTTCCTTCCACTGCTGAAGACCCCAACGGGCAAGCGAATCATTGAAATAAAATTGAACCATATGTTAGTCCCATAATGACCGATTTGTGTCGAGTGGACGTTAAAACCCATTTTATTTTCCACAAATTTTGATTTTCTGTTTGGTTCTTCTCGATTTTCAAAACTTTTGATTTTTTGTTTGGTTGTTCTCGATTTTAAAGACTTTTGATTTTATGCCTTCCTATTTAGTATACTATCAAATAATACGAATATGTTTGATAGTAAATATGGTCGAGTCTCTGTGGCCCTGCGATTAAGATGTTGGCTCTCTAGGCGAAATGTCTCGCTCGGTGTTGGCCGAGAAATAACTCCCGGATGGGACGAAAAACAGGGTTCTAGTGTACACACTGGCATGTACGTAAAAAACCCTTGATCCATGGAATTCGATACACAAGTAGGTCGTAGAAGCGCTGTCCGGGCAAAATGTCACTCCTAGCACAATGCATAGCATCTGTCCGTCTTCATGGTCCTAGTCGGAGCAGAACAGTAGGATGTTAAATCCAATTAAACAAGACTTGATTTAGCACCTAATATGACGAAATACAAATGTTTCGAAAACAGGAAGAATGTTTCATAGTCGTGTCATATTAGTCACAAAATGGAAATTTGGTAAAAGAATCCTCGACAGTTGGAATGCAATATTATCCCGGTCGGTGCAAAGAAATAGGAATTTAAACAAGACATGATTTAGCACTAAATAGGACAAAAGACATTTTTTTTCTTTTTGAAAATAGGACCAAATGCGTTTTAAAGCGGAGGCGCCAGCCTCCTCGCAAAAAAAATCAAAAAAATAAAACGGGAGAAAAATGCTAAAACCGATGAGAAAAATGAAAATGTACTTTAGTTAGGGAGGGCCCTAAAGACAGACAAAAGGTCCCCTCTAGCCAAGGGAAGTCAATCGTTTTCTATACACTGTTACTGTCTAATCTACTACTGAATGAGAATGCAGTCATTGCATTCGCATGAAAATCATCTATCAAAAAATCACCATTCTCAGGCTTCAGACGAGTATCGAATTAGCCCCTCAGATTAAACCGGCCTGGGGGGGGGGGGGGTATGTCAGAATGCATCGCGAAATAGGGCCCTCAAAATAGTATTAGCCTCCGCCATGATAAAGCATAAAACGCCCCTGAACAGGACGAATATTTGCTAGGCGTGTCATATTAGTCACACGATTGTAAATTTGTCTATTTCAGAAGTGTCATAGTTGTAAGGGAGTAATGGAGAATAGATGTGTGGCTGTATTTGCTGGTAGAATGGTGGGCAGCTGTTGGCATCCGGGTTGTTTCACCTGTAAATCCTGTAAAGAATTATTAGTAGATAATATATATTTTTATAAAGGTGCTGAAATATATTGTGGTAGACATTATGCTGATCTCTTATATCCTCGATGTTCCGCTTGTGATGAGGTAAGTTTTCGTGGCTATTTTCTGGTGTTGTTTCTCCTTTTCAGGCCCTCCGTCTTGCATCACTGGTTAAGTGGGTACGACGCTGACTCTCTAACATGGGTGTCGCTGGTTTGATCCCGGTGTTGGCCGGGGTGGTTTCCCCTTGTCAGTGGTGCAGGACCGGGCGGGGGGGGGGGGGCTGACATGGACATCTATGTAATGGTTCAGTTGGGACGAAAAACTGATGTACTGTGTACATATTGGCGTGCATGTAAAAGATCCCTTGGAAGTTGGAATTCGATATAAGAGTACGCCATGACATCTATAATATTGGTCACAGATGAAATGTGTCGTAGGTAATTTGTGTCACGGATAATAATGGCAACGCTAGCGGTAACCCCTTTGCATCTGTCATTGCAATCCTAACCGCGACCCTGTTACCTGTGCCATTGCAACCCTACCGTAACCCCTTTAACAGTGTCATTGCGACGCTAACCCTAACCCTGTTACCAGTGTCATTGCAAACCTAACCGAAACCCGGCCTTTACCAGCAACTATAACGACAACCCCTGTACCTTCGTCATTTCAACCTTGTAATCCTTTTACCTGCCATTGCAAACCCAACCCTTCTATATCATGGTTCATTCTTTCCCGGGTCAATATTTGATATCACAGCGAAATTTTGATGTAATTGAATTAAATTGAAAGTAGATATTTAAAGTAGCTATGTCTCTAACTCAATATCATCCAAAATCTTCGACAATGAAAACACGAATTATCTTTCAATTTAAATCAACATTGATGGTGTGATCTTACCGGTAAAAGATGGGCTTCTGATATCCAATATTTAAGACAAAGTAAACATTTTACCATGAATTGGTACACGAATCGTGCACCATTATGCGTTTCAGCGCCATTCGTACCAATGGACTCGAAGAACGAGGTTAGACATATCCCACAAGTCATGTCAAACAGTGATACCATATTCTTATCTGACTGAAGAGCATGCGCGATAAATGCTGTCGGTGTAGACTAGAATAACCAGATGCTAGAGATTGCTATTCGATCGAGACTTGTGCCGTATTTCGCCGAATTTAAAATCAGAGTAAAACGGAAACGATCGAATGTAAATCAGTTTATATACATTCATGTTACATTATTATATGCGTTGCGACCCATTGAGGTTAATTTCCAGGACCCAAATATTAGCGACTTAGCTCCTTTAATGTGACGTGTCCATGCATTTTGCAACATAGAAATAATATGTCTACAAGAACAAAATGTTTATCATCATAAAATGACTTGTGTGCATTCATCGTAATATAATTGAATATAGAAAGGCTCGAGCCAATGATTTGCGCATATCTAGGCGATAGTTTTTAATATACTGGGTGTGAAAAAACGAAAGTTGTTGATTTTATACACAAAAAATGACGTAGTTTCTTTTTGACAATAGAGTACAAATTGCTACATGAAAGAATTGAGGTAGTCAATTAATTTTTATAATACATTAATGCGTTAATAGGTAACATATGTTTTATTGCCGTTCTAAAATAACAAATAATCTTCTTTTTATGATGATAAACGTACCTTGGTGTAGATTCAATTAAAGATACACGTGTATATCGTGAGATAGCTCCGCCCCCTTGTTCACATTATGGTGCAGTGACTTTGGAGACGATCTTTGGACGAAAATAATACATTTCCGTCTGTTGTTCACGGAACGGGACAGCGAGTGTCGGTAATGAATGTATACCATTTGGAGACGATGTTTTGTAACCCAACGTACGATGTACAACAATTCAAGCAGTATATTGCATTTGAGCACATTCTACAATATACACAATTGCAAGGCCACGAATAATTGTGGAAAATTCATTATGTGAGGCAAAAGCATTTTCGTTTGCATAACTATATACGTGAATCCAGCTCCGCATACGTAACGTTTTTACTGGCGGAACACTCATTACGGGTTGACGCCACAAGTACACACGAATCGATGACGTTTTCGTTTTCGTACGGCTGCGAAAGATACCTTCAGAGTCATTTATCGCAAGCCCGTAATGCATAAAACAGTATAACTTTTAGTCAAAACCCCATAAGCTGTCTGACATCCCATAAAGTTATTATGTTTTCTTTCTCTCGTATTGCAGATTATTTTCGCCAGAGAATATACACAAGCCGAGAATCGGGCCTGGCACGTTCAGCATTTCTGTTGTTGGTATTGTGATGCACCATTAGCCGGCCAGAGATATATCGCCAAAAATAATAATCCTTATTGCATTGTTTGTTTTGATAGACTTTTTAGTAAGGTAAATATGTTAGTCTATCGTTCATACTCTAAGAGTTATCTTTCCTTAGAGATTAAATTGGCTCAGTGAGGAAGGCGCTGAGTCACTTATCGGGAGGGTCAGGGGGTTTGATCCAGGGTTTGGCTGTGAAAGCACCCCTGTGATTTACCAGGAATAGGGCTTGTCACAGAATATCCTCTAGTCATTCGGTTAGATCAAAAAACTTAGGTCTGGTGTATATATTGGGGTACACGTAAAATAGCTATCATAGCAAACTGATGTATGGCATATGTCCGTCTTCATCATCTCGGTTGGTGCAAAAAAAGTTGGACGTTAAATCCCATTTCATTTCTTACAGTCAGTTGCCAATTAGTCTTTCGCTTGTGCTGTAGATCATAAGATCTGTTATCGATGCAAGTGTCATGTTATCCACCTCAGGTTTATACCCAACAAGGATTGGGACATCCTGCGTAAATTTTAATCTTCTTTACTCCCATTGCAAATAAAATTTTGGAAATAAAATTATATACTTTATGTTAGTACCAAAATATTAAGAGGTGGACGCGTGTTCAGAGGAGGTCCAGAGGAAGTTTCCCCGGGCCAAACTTGCCCCCCCCCCCCCTACGCGAATTGCTGGAAACATTTTAAAAACCTTAAACTTATATTTTCCTTTTATTACAGATTTGCAGCACTTGTCAAAGACCAATTACAGCCGATTCACCCGGTATGACTCACGGTGATCTTCACTGGCACGCATGCCCACACTGTTTCAGCTGTCACGTGTGTGGTACGAGCTTAATAAACAACCACTTCCTGTTAAGAGAGGGCAATTTATACTGCAGTGTGGACTGTCGACAGCGGACACTTAATGTGCATCAAGCTTCAATGGCCAGGAATTATGCTACATAGTAGTGTGGAGTTTAAAGCGTTACGTCAATCTGGTGGAAATTGGAATACAATTTCGTTTCATTTTGATTTTATAATGTATAGGCCTACATTTTAATCCAACTTATTGCCCCCCCCCCCCGCGCGGGTCCATCCCATTCTCCACACAAGTAATGTGGACTGCAAGGGAACTTTTTTTAGGAGATTAGGCCCATCCGTGCAACCCGCTGTGCGTTGCTGTTTTTCAGTCCTTTTGAGATTGTGGTCCCCAGTCTGTAAAGATTGGGAACACTTCAATCCAGAGTGATATCGAATCAAGCATAGCGAGGGTGGGGGAAACAAAAAGTAAACGGCACCATTAGAGAATAAGTTCACGTGATATATACACCGACTTATTGTCAAATTACATAACGTACAACATTAAAATGAAATGGAACGAAATTGAAATATGATTAATATCAGATTGTGGATGTTAGGTCAATCAAATCACCCTATAGTTTCATTAACGAGTGTGGACATCTAATTTATTATGCTTGTTTTATATTTTTATAAACTCTATTAATGTAGATAGATGTAGACTATTTTGATAATGACGGTGTAAAAAAAGGCCTCGAGTGAGGTAGGCCCTAGGCCTATATAATAATATGTGTGTAGGTAATGTGTGATTATATATAACAATGCTTTAGGTGTAAATGAGCTACGGTTTGAATGAACGGAAAAAATGATGGTGTCAGGTTTGTCTCAGTCTATGCTTTATATCATAACGTCTGTCATTGAGTGAATGACCTAGGGGATACTCGATTCACAGTTCCGGAATTGAATTCCAAAACTGGTGTCAATCGAGTGAAAAGGAGAATTTCGGATTACAGCGCATGCGTCGACTGTATAAAAAGGATCCCAACCAATCATGACTGCTGAAACATATTTTTTACCTAGGAATACGTCACGATTCTACTCACTCCACCTCAGCTGTCGGGACTGGCAGAACTGTGACAGGACTGAATTCCGCATCACTCGATTGTAATTCTGTCGATTCCGGACGTTCTGGACTGTGAATCGAGCACCACCCTAGTGTTGTGTCGAGTGGATTAACGCCTGTCCTTTATATCATAAGGTCGGTCATTGTGTCAATCAGCTAGTGTAGTGCCGAGTGGACGTTAAGCCCCTAATTCTCTCTCGATATAATAAGTCTCAAAATGCATTTTAGGACACTGGGTCGTTTTCCGTTATCGCACCTTCTCAACCTCGTGGGTTTCCTCCAGGCACTCCGGTTTCCTCACACTGCTAAAGACCCCTACGCGCAAGCGAATTATTGAAATACAATTGAAACCATATGTTAGTCCCAAAATGACCTAGTTTATGTCTCTCGCTCTTTTCCGTTATCGGATGGCGAATCATGTCATTTCACAAGAAGAGACCACGTACGGCTACACCGAGGGATCAACAAGAAGGCGACATGACGTCAAGTAAACATTTGATGGTTCTAACTTACATCATTGAACTATATAAATATTAATCTGTGGACAGTATATTGGTCGTAAGACTGCATTTTATTCTATAGGCCTATTGTCAGAAAACCGGCATTTACTTTCAGTCCGGAATATAGGTTGCTAGGCAACGATAGATAGGTCTACAAACAAGTCTTAAAAGATACGTGAAAATCTTGAAAATTCTGCCAAATCGAATATACGATCGATATCAAACTTGACATGCTTGTTCGTCGTTTGATGGGGCGCTTCAATTCCAAGATGGCTGCCATGACGTCATGCCCGATTCCTGATTCAGATAGTATGCGCGCGGGCTACTTGTTTGTTGAATAAATTAATATGTTTAAAAGTTTTTGTAAGAAAGAGAGTTTTTGCATGATATTTTAGTCTATTATTATATATTTATGGTGGTGAACACTGCTGAAGCATTTAATGAAGAACGAGAGGAATGACATCTCGGTTTCATGTACAAAATGGAGGTGTGAATTTAATAAAAGGTGTGCTAAGATTACCATAGCGATATAATATATTCATATAGTTCTTACCACACTACGTGATCGATTGCAGGATCGGAATTAGACTTTGAGTAATGCGGGGAAGTCCAGGTTCGGGAGTCCCACAACATAGAAATTACATTGACTGATAAACATATTTTCGTTTCGATTTTAATGGTTAAAATTTGGGTTCAAGGAAACCATTGAAAGATCTTATTAGTACGCAATAGTGGCCTTTTCTGATGAGCATAAAAAGGAAGGGACATTTTTCATACAATTTACCTACAATTTGTACCTTACTATATGTAATTTTCATGTAATTTTAGCAAATTTAAATAATGCTTTTATATTTTGTAAAAAAAAAAACAACCTGTAAATACAATGTGTATGCTTTGTGGACTTGAATCATCGATGTACGAATAAAAACTATTCAAATAAATTCTTCATGTTTTTTTCTTTAAAACATCGGGTTGGGAGAATTATGAATAGTCCAAGGGTCTGTCATATAGCCAAGTGGCGTTTTTTGTTCGAGCCAGTCAATGGCAGACCTATAATACCGGGCGCACGTGCTAATTAACCATCAAACCCCTCACTAATCAGGAGGTCCCGGGTCAAATGTCGTTGTTGACCAAGTTCTTGAGAATTTCAGGCGTGCTTTCCCCTTGTCAGCAGCACTGGCCGGAGGGCCGGGAAAGGAACATGGTTTCGTAGCTTGGTTGGGACGGGAACCGAGGTCAAGTGCACACGTTGACGTACACTTCCAAAATTTGAAATCAAAGTACACCGGAGTGCCACTTTCCGGGCAAAATTACCATGATTACGCACTGCGTGCAGTATGCCCGTTTCATTAGCCTGACTAGTGGAGAAATTTTAATGTAGGACGTTAAACCCCATTGTATTTCATTTTGCTTTATAGGAGCCACTGTGCCTCAGTTAGTAGGATGTTGGCTCGTTAACCTGGAGGTCCGTGTTCGATCTCTGCATTGACCAAGAAAGTTCATCGGGACTTTTCAGTATGGTTCCAATTTACGTGTAGGCGTTGGACGGAGCCAGGCAAGGAACAGCCTCTAGTCGTTCGGTTGAGACGAGAAGTAAGGTCAATTGTAGGCTTACATGTTGGCGTACAGGTAAAATTACGCTTGGCGAGTAGAGTTCGTCAAAGAGTTGGTTGAAATACCGCTGTTTGGTCAAAAAAAAAGGTTGAGATATATTTGATGTTTGAAGGCTTGAGAGCAGAAGCGGGTTAGAGACGGGATTGACTTAGAATTTGGATAGACAAATTCAGTTACACTACTACTAAGGTAAATAAAACGACAGATCTGGATTGACATGATTTTTTTATTATCATTTTGTTTGTATCTTAACGATAATCAAATTTAAAAGACTATTATTAGGGAATCGGGCGAGTGGTTCATATTAAGAAATGACCAAAAGGATGTAAGGGAGACTACTCTTTATTCACGTTGGTTACAGGCCACCATTGATTGCCTCGCACGATAACTATCTGATTTAGAGATCACTCTATTTCTTCGGGTCCAGGGGAGGTTGGAGGGAGTCCACATCCTAATGGTTAAATTGTATATACCCAACTCGGTTCTGCATTCTTGCAGTGGCATAACAATTAACATTTGTACCTGTTGACCACTGCTTAAAAATAAGAATAAAATGCAAAACTGACAGAATGGTCTAATGCATGGACCCGGATAAAATTTTGCGGCTAGCAGGGGCGGATCCAGTGGGGGGCGCCCCCCCCACCCTAATTTTCGACAGTTCCTTTTTTATTGCTGAAAGTGCCTTTCTTCAGACCAAATATGTCCTCTCCGAACGTTTACTTAGACAAAAATATGAGCCAAATAGCTCTTGGAATGTCTACAGATGCAAGGAAATGACGGATAATTGGACCCCCCCCCCAACCCCCTCGCAGCGGCGTACCTGGTCTCCGCAGTAAGTGGCCTCATTTTGCGGCGCCCCCCCCCACATTCAAAATTCCTAGATCCTCCCCTGGCTAGTGTGGGATCTAAGAAGAAATGATTTAATGTTGCAGACATTCATATTGTTGCGTAATTCTTCAATGTTCTAAACACAATCAGGATTATTGTGGTAAGGTTGCTTGTTGGATGCCTTGGTGGCTCAATGGGTAGGACGGTGGCTTTCTAACGTGGAGGTCTTGCGTTGGCAGAGAAAGTTCATTGAAATTTGCTGGTGTGGCTCCCCCTTTGTCAGTGGTGTGGGACTGAGGAGCTGGCAAGGGACAAAGTATTGTTGTTCGATAGGACAGACGAAAACAAAGGTCCCCTGTAAACATTGGCATGCACATAAAAGAACTCTTGTCTTGACAGGTAGAATTTGAAATAAGAATACGCCATAGTGCCACAGTCCGGGTAAATTTCCCTCACAGTACACTGCATGGCATATGCCGTCTTCATTTGCCCAATAAGAGCAGGACAGCAGGATGTTAAACTCCATTTTAGTTCAGTTTACTTGTGAATCATTTCTGCATACCAACACCCCAAAAACCTTCTAGCAGCGATGAATCTAGTGATGTTCTTTTAGCCATCAGTGGAAGAAAGCTGCTCATCTCCAATCCATCCTAAATATCACATAAAAGCAAAGATCCATAACCATGCTCCATAATAAAAATATTTTATTGATAAATTATAAAATAAGCATACATGTACATAATTTCTCCCAAGATAAAAAAAAAATTGATAAAAACTTCTTCTCAAGAGCAAACATGAGTATGGCTGCAAAAATGAAAATATTTGTTCTCAATTTTCTTCATAGAAATCCTCTCCTTTAGGCTTTGTATATCCTTTGTAACCCCAGTGGTTTCATCCTATTCCACTCCAATAAACCCTGGGTTCATCCATGGGGGAAAAACCCATTCAAATTATCTGCCCTTGATGACTGTGTTATTTTATCAACCAATCCAAAAAATTGTTAAATACAAAGGGAGTTGAAGAAGGGAAGTAACTCTCATTTTCTTGCAACAAACAAGCCACCATTGCTGTGAACCTTAGTAGTAATGAGGCCTAGACTGGTTTGTAAACTGTCTTTTGATTGGTTTGTAGAATCAAGCTACAATCAAGGGCAGATATTTGAATACATGAATTCCCCATGAATAAACCCATGGTATAATGGAGTAGAACCGAATGCTACCACTGGGGATACAGAGGATGGTCTTTGCATCACCATTTTCTGAAATATATTTGTTCGTCAGAGCTCTATAAGAATATGACACAATACCATACTTCATCATCAGATAAAACTGATATCAACATTTGGCATCTGCAGATAATACGTGTTAGGTTTTAAAAATATTATTTTAAATTCAAACATGCATGCACAAAAGAATGTATACAAATGTACTACAAACGTTTGGTAGTTTATGATGGGAGAACGCTAGATAGGAGACGGTCCTACGCAAATTGTGACGTCATATGTGAATTGTGGGTTAGGGTAAGGGTTAGGCTTGATCATGGGTTAGGGTTAGGGCTAGCCCTGTTTATATCTCGGGACTTTGACCAAATCTACAGGTCCTAGCCCTTACCCTAACCCTAACCCATAATCTATATATGACGTCATATGTGCTAAAATGCGTAGGACCGTCTCCGATCTAGCGTTCTCCATGGAGGGACTGAAACATACATCATAATTCATTCGGAAAATATTGGTTCTGCCGGTGAATTATTTGCTGTTGAAGAGATTTTCTAAATCATTAAAACTAACAGGATTCTTCCTCTCAATAAAATGGACAGAAAAACAATATTAAGGGATTAAAGTAGGCTCTATTGTGTTAACAAAAATGTGAACAACAGACCGACTAGATAAATGTACTTGTAAAAATGCATTATGTAATAGCTAATTCTGCCTAATGCAAATCTGTATTTCGGCTTTAACGGCTATATAATATAAATTATTAATTAAAATGTTATTCACATGACTAACACATAACCATGTCTCTAGAACATCAGATGGGCGAGATTTAAATGGATTGAAACATGATCACGATTTGTACCATTGTTACGATAATAACCAATGTTTTCTAGGTCAAAACTTCAAACACTTATAATAAAAGAAGTCTTGAATAAGATATGGTGGACATTTTATATAATATATAAAGCTAGAAAACAGACTTGCTCTAGGCTGATTTACTCTTTACACAATCATCTTTAAATATCATATTTAAAACAGTTAACAACAATGGCAAACAAATATAAAATTATTAAATACAAAGGCTTAAGCATGATAATATAATGAAATGGAATGGAGTATAATGTCTGATCAACACAATCAGAGACGAACACATGGCAATTTTTATTCAATGAATGAAGTGGAAAGGGTTTAATGTTGATATTTTCTGCAGGTTAATCTTATAGGTTTTTGTTTTTCGTGTAGTGCGGTCCTCCTGCACTTACTATTACAGTGTGCTGTGAGGGAAATGTTGCTCATACAGCGACATTACGGCCTTCTTTAATATCGAATTCCAACTGTCAAGGGATCTTTTATGTGCACGCCCATGTTACACAGGACCTCAGTATTTCATACGATCTATTCAATGGATACATGTGCAAGTAGAGTAAGGAAATGTTTGCCCTTGACCGCAACATTTCCACCTGAAGTGCATGTAAATGGCTACATGGGGTGGGGGGGACTCGTGAAAGCAAAATGATGTGGTATTTTCTTCATAAAAAAATAACAGGGTTCAGTCCACATATAACATGCAGATATTTCCCTCCAAAAGTGTCATATTGGTCTGAAACTGATTGTCTTTGTAAAATGCAATGACTTCCCACCCAAAAGGAAAAAGATAGATACATGTACATATATTTTTAAATTCATCATCAAAATTTCTGCAATGTATGGTCACTATTCATCGGTATTAAAAGTAGATTATTTGTATCTTTTTACCCATCAAAATTTGATTTTAACATATGATCTTCAAAAATATGACAAATGAAAAAGCCAGGTAAATATGTAAAAATAAATACTAAAATTGCTGGTCCTACATTCAATATGAATATTACAATAAGCTGAAAAATACAAAACTTAAGTACAGATTAACACAGGCCTTTAAATTATAAACTGAAATATATTATTTACATTTTACTTTTGGCAACATTATTCTATGAATATTGTTCGTCAAAAAATATATATACAGTTTATATACATATATAGTTTAGAACCATGGCTTTGATCATTTTGTTCCTATTGTTATATTTTTTTCATCAATGCTTGGTCTGTTAAGTACATGTACTTCATTATATTTCCACTGGCTGACTACAGTAAGTTTCTTGCCTGATTTTTTTAATACATGTATTCCAGGCGTGTTCAGGAGTACATAAGTGATAAATCCCGTTTCACAGCAAGAACTGTCATTAAAAGATATTTTCATACTAACTTTCTAATTACACGCTAATTTGTGTCTGAGTGCAGAAATTTTCAAAATTTGGTTTTGACCATTTTTGAATACTTTAACATGTTAAAATTCAGCCTGGCAAACTTTACTAGCAAGAAAAGGCCGATAAAGAGTAGAAATGGAGCAATTAGTAAACAGTAGTTTACTCAAAGTTGGTCAATTTACTTGAAACAAAGCCATAATTGACCTATTTCACTGGACAATGAAGTCATTTTGCCGAAGGAAGACCCGCTCGTAAACTATACCAACACAACCGGCGAAATCCCCTCTTTCTATTTATAGTACTCATTATAATATTCAACACCACTACTCAGCCAATAGCAGCGTTTAAAATAGTAAATAAACCCGCCTTATTGCGGATGTCGTGACCCGGTGATGTCAATGACGTGACCCATCTATCGCGTGTCTGATTGGTTGAACTTCGGCGATGTCGTCTCAACCAAGATGACGGCCGCCTATTAAGTTTTCGTCAACAGACAGATAATTATAAAGTTATGAATTAAAACTGTAGTTATTTTTTAAAAATTGCGTACTTTTAGTAAACTAACATTTCTTGTTTAAATGGCGCTTTTCTTGAAAGAGCAATCCGTGGCAAAATGTATGAACAGTTTGACAGCTTTTAATTTGTCTGCATCGGCCAGTGCTCAGCAATGGAACGATCTCGTTTTGTGGATTATTTAATATTTTTGTGACAACGTTAAATAGGAAAATTCCTGAACACATGAATTCATTGCAATTACATGTGTTGTTTTTAAACATGACTTTTGTCATGCATAGCAGAAATTTTTGAACGCAATATTTAAACAAAATTTTCTCGAAATAGGCCTTTCATGACTCCCGGACTTGGAACTTGAATATCTCGGCGATGGAGTAAGGAAGAGGAATGATTTTGGTATCATTAGACAGCTTTCTTTACGATGACATATATAACTCATTTTTTGAATTTTTGGTCATTAAGACTCAATTCGCTGTCACCAGTCACATATTTTCACACTAACTTTCTTCAAGAGGCGCATTGTTCAATCTATTAAAAGTTATATTATATATATACATCAATAAATAATGACATCTTAAAATAAAAATACTGCTTAACGTATAACAAAAAATCCTATATAAGTTTCATTTTAATAAATAAATATTTAAAATACAATTCAAGATTTTTTTTAGTAATCTTTGAGAATACGTAAGAAAATATCTAACAATGAGATTAGAAAAAAACACAAGATATACACAAAATTTTAAAATTGTAAAGCGTGTATTAAATACACCAAGCATTAACTACACATGTATGAAAATGAGTAACTCTCACCTCACAGAAGTTTTCTTAGATTTAATTTAATAATGGAGGAGAGAGTCTAAGTCTCGAATATACCAGTACCATGTTTACTATAATTAACAATCAATGTTCACACAAACGGTGATAAATTGGCTCAGAATAAGATAATTTAAATGAAATTCTCAATATCTTCATTTTGTATTATCTATTTTGAACTATTAAAGCGAGAACAACCAGTTCTTTATCTAAATCTTACATAATGGATCTTTAAGAAGGCCTGACATTTTGTCAGGTACACATAAAATCATTAATGCCAGGGCTGGCAACATACCTACCAAATTTTGTTAAAATCCATCAAGCAGTCAAGGGGAAGAAGTAGTCTCTGTCACCCAGAACCCCCTAGTCTTCAACGCACGGAGGGTCTGGGTCGGTTCTCAATTTTTGACGAAAATTACTGGATAATCTACCACATAAAAAAACAAACATTTGGTTACGCATGGGCAATGGAACCTTTTGGCTAAAGTATCCAATGAAAGTATCGGTAAGTGCTAGATCTTATGAAGCCGGGCCGATTTTGCTAGATTCTATAAAGCGTGGTTGAAATATATCCCACAATTCACTTGGCACATCTATTATTAGAAACAAAATAGAGACGAGGAATAAGCATGCATCGCGATGAAGAATTAAGAAGATTGTGAGAAGCCATACGTCTGATTCATGACGAGAGAAAATTACCACTTCAATTGAAACCTTTACACAACAAAATTTTAAAGAGTGTCATCGTTGCCAAGCGAGCTGTTTTGATAGATTCAGTACGTGGTAACTTAAAAGACTGGATAATCCTGACAATGACCTATTTTCCGTCAAATTTTGAGGACCCATCCAGACTAATATTCGTAGAATATTTGTGTGGATGATAGAGACTAGGGGAAGAAGTTGAAAAGGACTAATTGTTTGCTCTGACCGGACAGAAGTGACAACAAACATCAAGCCCTATAGGTAGGATCGCTTGATAGGCTAAAACAGAATTTTTGGAATTATGAATGGACAAGTTTGAAGCCATGACCGGTATCCACGTGTTTAGGTGGAAGCCATTTCATTTGTTTTCGTTTTAAACAGCGAAATACACAATCACAGCAACAACATACGGAGCCGGCACTCGGAAAATTCACAGCTTTTATCAATGGTTTTGTTATTCTTGGAAAATTGCTGTCCCAGTGCTGTTCAAAGTCAGATGTAGTTGGCAAATGAAACATAAAATCTGTCCAACATCTGGAAACGGAGTACAAAGCACGGACATTGCGATCTTTTTTACTCCATTCTTGATCAAGCTCCTCTCCTAAATTGTAACAAACCCAATCTTTGGTGAATGTTCCGATGGTTAAGGTTCCGGATTCAGGATCAGAAGGTTTTGAGTAACGACATGTCTGGATTGCCACAAATTCGTGACTAATGTAGCGAATGGTCTTGGTCCATATATAGGAGTAGGGTGTGTCCAGGACTAGAAGTAGACGTGATCCAGATCCAGCATTTTTATTAGTCCACCATTCTAGTATTGTATCCAGTTTTAATGAATCATTTCCTGTAAAATAAAACAAACCATCTAATCATAGAAATATATACTGACGGGAATGTCCACATGACGTATTCAGCGTTATGACGTTGTATTATGTTGTGCAGCGCCTGCGCGAAACACGTTTTGCATAAGTGACTTCCGGCATAACACTGTCCCGTATGAAGTAATGGCAGACACGAGTGATTTTCCAGAATTTGACGGCGTGATGATGCCGTGAATGAGGTAAAATTATGAATATACAGATTACCAATTTGCTCTCAAAACCTAAATACCCGATTTAGAGTACATCGAGGCTTCTCAGATATCATAATAATATTTTTTAATGACAATATGTAATTTTGCCCAAGCTATAACTGGCAGCCAGCAGCCACTGGCTGTTAGAAGTAAGTTATAGCTGGCAGCCAGGAATAAATATCGCTCAAAATATTCACCTCTTTGCACAATGGATTGATCTGCTTTAATCACGTGATCAATTCTGTCCACTGGTCGCCGTCGATACTGTTTTATAGTAGAAAACACGGAATATAACAAAAAGAAACGAAACGAAATACAATATTAATAGTAGTTTGAACCTTACAATTCACCCTGAATTTAGTAGTGTACCAGGTTAATGTTTATATTTTATGAAAGATAATAAATTGTTCTTTCAAATGGTATATAATAATATACTTGGAATTTGATTATTCATATTGCATTCCACTGCGACAAGACAGCATCCTATATCAATATGGCCTCGAAGTCTGCTACCCCACTCCTCTTATACTTTACAATTCACCCTGTAGATATTAATGTTCCAGAAAAATGTTTATATTTTCTGAACGATAATCAATTTCTCTTTTAAATGGTATATGATATTACACTTGGAATTTGATTTTTCATATAGCTTTTCGTTGCCGCAAATGACAAAATCACGTATAAATATCGTCTCAAAGTTTGCTACCCCACCCCTCTTATACCTTACAATTCACCCTGTAGATATTAATGTGCCAGGAAAATGATTATATTTTCTGAAACATAATATATTCCTCTATTAAATGGTATGTGACAATATACTTGGAATTTGATTTTTCGTACAGAATTTCGCTGATGCAAATGACAGCACCCTATATTAATATAGCCTCAATGTCGGCTACCCCCACACCTCTTATACCTTACGATTTGGAAAGAAGATATAAATGTGCCAGGAAAATGTTTATATTTTTTGAAAGATGATAAAGTATTCTTTTAAATGGTAAGTGATAATATACTTGGAATTTGATTTTTCATACAGAATTTCGCTGGTGCAAATGACAGCAGCCTATATTAATATAGCCTCAATATCGGCTACCCCCACCCCTCTTATACCTTACGATTTGGAAAGAAGATATCACTGTGCCAGGAAACTGTTTATATTTTTTGAAAAATGATAAAGTATTCTTTTAAATGATAAGTGATAATATACTTGGAATTTGATTTTTTCATACAGAATTTCGCTGATGCAAATGAAAGCAGCCTAGCCTCAATGTCGGCTACCCCCCCCCCCCCCCTTATATCTTGTTTATTTGCCAAGAAGATATTAATGTGCCAGGAAATTGATTATATTTATTGAAAGATAATAAGGTGTTCTTTTAAATGGTATATGGCATTATATTTGGAATTTGATTTTTCATATAACATTTTGTTGCCGCAAATGACAGCATCCCGTATAAATACCGTCTCAAGGTATGCTACCCCACCCCTCTTATACCGCATAATTCACCCTGTAGATATTATTGTGCCAGGAAAATGTTTATATTTTATGAAAGATAATAAATATTTCTTTTAAATGGTATATGGCATTATATTTGGAATTTGATTTTTCATATAACATTTTGTTGCCGCAAATGACAGCATCCCGTATAAATACCGTCTCAAGGTACGCTACCCCACCCCTCTTATACCGCATAATTCACCCTGTATATATTAATGTGCCAGAAAAATGTTTATATTTTATGAACGATAATATATTTTCCTTTTAAATGGTATATGATATTATACTTTGAATTTGATTTTTCATATAGCTTTTCGCTGTCGCAAATGACAGCATCCTGTATAAATACTGTCTCCGGGTCTGTTACCCCACCCCTCTTATACCTTACAATTCACCCTGTAGATATTAATGCGCCAGAAAAATGACCATATTTTCTGAAAGATAATACATTCCCCTATAAAATGATGTGTGACAATATACTTGGAATTTGATTTTTCGTACAGAATTTCGCTGATGCAAATGACAGCATCCTATATTAATATAGCCTCAATGTCGGCTACCCCCACCCCTCTTATACCTTACGATTTGGAAAGAAGATATAAATGTGCCAGGAAAATGTTTATATTTTTTGAAAGATGATAAAGTATTCTTTTAAATGGTAAGTGATAATATACTTGGAATTTGATTTTTCATACAGAATTTCGCTGGCGCAAATGACAGCAGCCTATATTAATATAGCCTCAATATCGGCTACCCCCACCCCTCTTATACCTTACGATTTGGAAAGAAGATATCACTGTGCCAGGAAACTGTTTATATTTTTTGAAAAATGATAAAGTATTCTTTTAAATGATAAGTGATAATATACTTGGAATTTGATTTTTCATACAGAATTTCGCTGATGCAAATGAAAGCAGCCTAGCCTCAATGTCGGCTCCCCCCCCCCCTTATATCTTGTTATTTGCCAAGAAGATATTAATGTGCCAGGAAATTGATTATATTTATTGAAAGATAATAAGGTGTTCTTTTAAATGGTATATGATATTATACTTGGAATTTGATTTTTCATATAACGTTTCGTTGCCGCAAATGACAGCATCCTGTATAAATACCGTCTCCGGGTCTGTTACCCCACCCCTCTTATACCGCATAATTCACCCTGTAGATATTATTGTGCCAGGAAAATGTTTATATTTTATGAAAGATAATAAATATTTCTTTTAAATGGTATATGGCATTATATTTGGAATTTGATTTTTCATATAACATTTTGTTGCCGCAAATGACAGCATCCCGTATAAATACCGTCTCAAGGTATGCTACCCCACCCCTCTTATACCGCATAATTCACCCTGTAGATATTAATGTGCCAGAAAAATGTTTATATTTTATGAACGATAATACATTTTTCTTTTAAATGGTATATGATATTATACTTTGAATTTGATTTTTCATATAGCTTTTCGCTGTCGCAAATGACAGCATCCTGTATAAATACTGTCTCCGGGTCTGTTACCCCACCCCTCTTATACCTTACAATTCACCCTGTAGATATTAATGTGCCAGAAAAATGACCATATTTTCTGAAAGATAATACATTCCTCTATAAAATGATGTGTGACAATATACTTGGAATTTGATTTTTCATACAGAATTTCGCTGGTGCAAATGACAGCAGCCTATATTAATATAGCCTCAATGTCGGCTACCCCCACCCCTCTTATACCTTACGATTTGGAAAGAAGATATCAATGTGCCAGAAAAATGTTTATTTTTTATGAACGATAATAAATTCCTCTCTTAAATGGTGTATGGCATTATATTTGGAATTTGATTTTTCATATTGCTTTTCGCTGTTGCAAGTGACAACATCATGTATAAATACTGTCTCCGGGTCTGTTACCCCACCCCTCTTATACCTTACAATTCACCCTGTAGATATTAATGTGCCAGAAAAATGACTATATTTTCTGAAAGATAATACATTTCTCTATAAAATGATGTGTGACAATATACTTGGAATTTGATTTTTCGTACAGAATTTCGCTGATGCAAATGACAGCACCCTATATTAATATAGCCTCAATGTCGGCTACCCCCACACCTCTTATACCTTACGATTTGGAAAGAAGATATAAATGTGCCAGGAAAATGTTTATATTTTTTGAAAGATGATAAAGTATTCTTTTAAATGGTAAGTGATAATATACTTGGAATTTGATTTTTCATACAGAATTTTCGCTGGTGCAAATGGACAGCAGCCTATATTAATATAGCCTCAATATCGGCTACCCCCCACCCCTCTTATACCTTACGATTGGAAAAGAAGATATCACTGTGCCAGGAAACTGTTTATATTTTTTGAAAAATGATAAAGTATTCTTTTAAATGATAAGTGATAATATACTTGGAATTTGATTTTTCATACAGAATGTCGCTGATGCAAATGAAAGCAGCCTAGCCTCAATGTCGGCTACCCCCCCCCCTTATATCTTGTTATTTGCCAAGAAGATATTAATGTGCCAGGAAATTGATTATATTTATTGAAAGATAATAAGGTGTTCTTTTAAATGGTATATGGCATTATATTTGGAGTTTGATTTTTCATATAACATTTTGTTGCCGCAAATGACAGCATCCCGTATAAATACCGTCTCAAGGTATGCTACCCCACCCCTCTTATACCGCATAATTCACCCTGGTAGATATTATTGTGCCAGGAAAATGTTTATATTTTATGAAAGATAATAAATATTTCTTTTAAATGGTATATGGCATTATATTTGGAATTTGATTTTTCATATAACATTTTGTTGCCGCAAATGACAGCATCCCGTATAAATACCGTCTCAAGGTATGCTACCCCACCCCTCTTATACCGCATAATTCACCCTGTAGATATTAATGTGCCAGAAAAATGTTTATATTTTATGAACGATAATACATTTTTCTTTTAAATGGTATATGATATTATACTTTGAATTTGATTTTTCATATAGCTTTTCGCTGTCGCAAATGACAGCATCCTGTATAAATACTGTCTCCGGGTCTGTTACCCCACCCCTCTTATACCTTACAATTCACCCTGTAGATATTAATGTGCCAGAAAAATGACCATATTTTCTGAAAGATAATACATTCCTCTATACAATGATGTGTGACAATATACTTGGAATTTGATTTTTCGTACAGAATTTCGCTGATGCAAATGACAGCATCCTATATTAATATAGCCTCAATGTCGGCTACCCCCACCCCTCTTATACCTTACGATTTGGAAAGAAGATATCAATGTGCCAGAAAAATGTTTATTTTTTATGAACGATAATAAATTCCTCTCTTAAATGGTATATGGCATTATATTTGGAATTTGATTTTTCATATTGCTTTTCGCTGTTGCAAGTGACAACATCCTGTATAAATACTGTCTCCGGGTCTGTTACCCCACCCCTCTTATACCTTACAATTCACCCTGTAGATATTAATGTGCCAGAAAAATGACTATATTTTCTGAAAGATAATACATTCCTCTATAAAATGATGTGTGACAATATACTTGGAATTTGATTTTTCGTACAGAATTTCGCTGATGCAAATGACAGCATCCTATATTAATATAGCCTCAATGTCGGCTACCCCCACCCCTCTTATACCTTACGATTTGGAAAGAAGATATAAATGTGCCAGGAAAATGTTTATATTTTTTGAAAGATGATAAAGTATTCTTTTAAATGGTAAGTGATAATATACTTGGAATTTGATTTTTGATACAGAATTTCGCTGGTGCAAATGACAGCAGCCTATATTAATATAGCCTCAATATCGGCTACCCCCACCCCTCTTATACCTTACGATTTGGAAAGAAGATATCACTGTGCCAGGAAACTGTTTATATTTTTTGAAAAATGATAAAGTATTCTTTTAAATGATAAGTGATATTATACTTGGAATTTGATTTTTCATACAGAATTTCGCTGATGCAAATGAAAGCAGCCTAGCCTCAATGTCGGCTACCCCCCCCCCCCCCCCCCCCTTATATCTTGTTATTTGCCAAGAAGATATTAATGTGCCAGGAAATTGATTATATTTATTGAAAGATAATAAGGTGTTCTTTTAAATGGTATATGATATTATACTTGGAATTTGATTTTTCATATAACGTTTCGTTGCCGCAAATGACAGCATCCTGTATAAATACCGTCTCCGGGTCTGTTACCCCACCCCTCTTATACCGCATAATTCACCCTGTAGATATTATTGTGCCAGGACAATGTTTATATTTTATGAAAGATAATAAATATTTCTTTTAAATGGTATATGGCATTATATTTGGAATTTGATTTTTCATATAACATTTTGTTGCCGCAAATGACAGCATCCCGTATAAATACCGTCTCAAGGTATGCTACCCCACCCCTCTTATACCGCATAATTCACCCTGTAGATATCAATATGCCAGAAAAATGTTTATATTTTATGAACGATAATACATTTTTCTTTTAAATGGTATATGATATTATACTTTGAATTTGATTTTTCATATAGCTTTTCGCTGTTGCAAATGACAGCATCCTGTATAAATACTGTCTCCGGGTCTGTTACCCCACCCCTCTTATACCTTACAATTCACCCTGTAGATATTAATGTGCCAGAAAAATGACCATATTTTCTGAAAGATAATACATTCCTCTATAAAATGATGTGTGACAATATACTTGGAATTTGATTTTTTCATACAGAATTTCGCTGGTGCAAATGACAGCAGCCTATATTAATATAGCCTGAATGTCGGCTACCCCCACCCCTCTTATACCTTACGATTTGGAAAGAAGATATCACTGTGCCAGGAAAATGTTTATATTTTTTGAAAAATGATAAAGTATTCTTTTAAATGATAAGTGATAATATACTTGGAATTTGATTTTTCATACAGAATTTCGCTGAAGCAAATGACAGCAGCCTATATTAATACAGCCTCAATGTCGGCTACCCCCACCCCTCTTATACCTTACGATTTGGAAAGAAGATATCAATGTGCCAGAAAAATGTTTATATTTTATGAACGATAATACATTTCTCTTTTAAATGGTATATGATATTATACTTGGAATTTGATTTTTCATATAGCATTTTGCTGATGCAAAATGACAGCATCCTATATTAATATAGCCGCAAGGTCTGCTACCCCACCCCTCTTATACCGCATAATTCACCATTTGCATCAGCGAAATTTTGTACGAAAAATCAAATTCCATGTATATTGTCACATACCATTTAATAGGGGAATGCATTATCTTTCAGAAAATATTGTCATTTTTCTGGCACATTAATATCTACAGGGTGAATTGTAAGGTATATGAGGGGTGGGGTAACAGACCCGGAGAGAGTATTTATACAGGATGCTGTCATTTGCAACAGCGAAATCCTATATGAAAAATCAAATTCCAAGTATAATATCATATACCATTTAAAAGAGCAATGTATTATCGTTCATAAAATATAAACATTTTTCTGGCACATTAATATCTACAAGGTGAATTATGCGGTATAAGAGGGGTGGGGTAACAGACCCGGAGAGAGTATTTATACAGGATGCTGTCATTTGCACGGCGAAATGCTATATGAAAAATCAAATTCCAAGTATAATAACATATACCATTTAAAAGAGAAAAGTATTATCGGTCATAAAATATAAACATTTTTCTGGCACATTGATATCTTCTTTCCAAATCGTAAGGTAAGAGGGGTGGGGGTAGCCGACATTGAGGCTATATTAATATAGGATGCTGTCATTTGCATCAGCAATAATTCTGTACGAAAAATCAAATTCCAAGTATATTGTCACATACCATTTAATAGAGGCATGCATTATCTTTCAGAAAATATAGTCATTTTTCTGGCACATTAATATCTACAGTGTGAATTGTAAGGTATAAAAGGGTGGAGTAACAGACCCGGAGACAGTATTTATACAGGATGCTGTCATTTGCAACAGCGAAATGCTATATGAAAAATCAAATTCCAAGTATAATATCATATACCAATTAAAAGAAAAATGTATTAGAGGGGTGGGGTAACAGACCCGGAGACAGTATCCATACAGGATGCTGTCATTTGCAACAGCAAAATGCTATATGAAAAATCAAATTCCAAGTATAATATCATATACCATTTAAAAGAGAAATTTATTATGGTTCAGAAAATATAAACATTTTTCTGGCACATTAATATCTATAGGGTGAATTATGCGGTATAAGAGGGGTAGGGTAACAGGGGTAGGGCAGTTTTAATACAGGATGCTGTCATTTGCAACAGCAAAATGAAATATGAAAAATCAAATTCCAAGTATAATATCATATACCATTTAAAAGAGAAATTTATTATGGTTCAGAAAATATAAACATTTTCATGGCACATTTATATCTACACGGTGAATTATGCGGTATAAGAGACGGTATTTATACAGGATGCTGTCATTTGCGGCAACGAAATGTTATATGAAAAATCAAATTCCAAGTATAATATCATATACCATTTAAAAGAACACTTTATTATCTTTCAATAAATATAATCAATTTCCTGGCACATTAATATCTTCTTGGTAAATAACAAGATATAAAGTGGGGGGGGGGGGTAGCCGACATTGAGGCTAGGCTGCTGTCATTTGCATCAGCGAAATTCTGTGTGAAAAATCAAATTCCAAGTAAATTATCACTTACCATTTAAAAGAATACTTTATCATCTTTCAAAAAATATAAACATTTTCCTGGCACATTGATATCTTCTTTCCAAATCGTAAGGTATAATATCATATACCATTTAAAAGGAAAATGTATTATCGTTCATAAAATATAAACATTTTTCTGGCACATTAATATCTACAGGGTGAATGATGCGGCATAAGAGGGGTGGGGTAGCATACCTTGAGACGGTATTTATACGGGATGCTGTCATTTGCGGCAACAAAATGTTATATGAAAAATCAAATTCCAAATATAATGCCATATACCATTTAAAACAAATATTTATTATCTTTCATAAAATATAAACATTTTCCTGGCACAATAATATCTACAGGGTGAATTATGCGGTATAAGAGGGGTGGGGTAACAGACCCGGATGCTGTCATTTGCGGCAACGAAACGTTATATGAAAAATCAAATTCCAAGTATAATATCATATACCATTTAAAAGAACACCTTATTATCTTTCAATAAATATAATCAATTTCCTGGCACATTAATATCTTCTTGGCAAATAACAAGATATAAGGGGGGGGGGGGGGTAGCCGACATTGAGGCTAGGCTGCTTTCATTTGCATCAGCGAAATTCTGTATGAAAAATCAAATTCCAAGTAAATTATCACTTACCATTTAAAAGAATACTTTATCATCTTTCCAAAAATATAAACATTTTCCTGGCACATTGATATCTTCTTTCCAAATCGTAAGGTATAAGAGGGGTGGGGGTAGCCGACATTGAGGCTATATTAATATAGGCTGCTGTCATTTGCATCAGCGAAATTCTGTACGAAAAATCAAATTCCAAGTATATTGTCACATACCATTTAATAGAGGAATATATTATGTTTCAGAAAATATAATCATTCTCCTGGCACATTTATATCTTCTTTCCAAATCGTAAGGTATAAGAGGGGTGGGGGTAGCCGACATTGAGGCTATATTAATATAGGCTGCTGTCATTTGCATCAGCGAAATTCTGTACGAAAAATCAAATTCCAAGTATATTGTCACATACCATTTAATAGAGGAATATATTATGTTTCAGAAAATATAATCATTTTCCTGGCACATTAATATCTACAGGGTGAATTGTAAGGTATAAGAGGGGTGGGGTAGCAAACTTTGAGACGATATTTATACGGGATTTTGTCATTTGCGGCAACGAAATGCTATATGAAAAATCAAATTCCAAGTGTAATATCATATACCATTTAAAAGAGAAATTGATTATCGTTCAGAAAATATAAACATTTTTCTGGCACATTAATATCTACAGGGTGAATTGTAAAGTATAAGAGGAGTGGGGTAGCAGACTTCGAGGCCATATTGATATAGGATGCTGTCTTGTCGCAGTGGAATGCAATATGAATAATCAAATTCCAAGTATATTATTATATTCCATTTGAAAGAACAATTTATTATCTTTCATAAAATATAAACATTAACCTGGTACACTACTAAATTCAGGGTGAATTGTAAGGTTCAAACTACTATTAATATTGTATTTCGTTTCGTTTCTTTTTGTTATATTCCGTGTTTTCTACTATAAAACAGTATCGACGGCGACCAGTGGACAGAATTGATCACGTGATTAAAGCAGATCAATCCATTGTGCAAAGAGGTGAATATTTTGAACGATATTTATTCCTGGCTGCCAGCTATAACTAACTTCTAACAGCCAGTGGCTGCTGGCTGCCAGTTATAGCTTGGGGTAATTTTGTGCCGTTCGTAAATTTTCTGTGTCGCCATGTTATATTATTCAATAGACCTAACTTTTGGGGTTTATATAGTTTATTTATCGTCATAGGAATTCTTCTCAGATTTTGTTGAGTTTGTGCTATAGATCATTATAATTAATATGGTGGGATTTACAATATTTGAGGTTTTATCGAAGTGAAGATTGGCGAAAAACGACCCGTAGCAGCACACGTGTTTTGATTCGAGAAATACTAGGCCTTCTGCAAAGTAGAACGTGATTTGTCAATTTGAATTAAGAAATGGACCAATTGATTTTAATTGTTGAGCTCACGCTTTGTCGAATATAATTTATTTATTTTATTTTTTTTTCAGTTAATGGTTCTCCAAAGATTTGTAAAAATATAATAATAGTAATAGGAGGTTTCATGAGATAGGCCTACAAATAATCAGCTGTCAGAAACAAAGTCCGGTTATGCAGGTAGAATAGTTCACAGCATTTCTAAAAATAAAATAATTAATACTAGGCCTAAGATGTCTACATATTGCTTTAAAAAAAAGTCATGCAGAATATATCTCTCTGCATTTTGTGAAAAATAAAAATTAATACTAGGCCTATTGATAGTACAGTTCTGCATCATTCATAAGCATTGCATTTTTGTAATCATAAAATAATATAGGCCTACTAGGCTTTGTGTTACATGCCTACCTATTTCTGAAAACTGATCAGCTGTCAAAAAAAAGTCATGATATGGCCGCAAAATTCTATCAGCGCATTTTTATTAAAACTTGTAAAATGTAATTAATACTAGTCCTTGTGATACATGCCTTCATATTTCTAAAAAAAAAAAAATAGTTGATCAGTTCTCAATAGATACCAGGCAAGATATAGGCCTACCCATTTCTTAAGAACTGTAATTAGATATATAAAAAAAGAAATGGGCACAAGATATTGTATTTATTTACTACATTGGGAGACAAAGTGGCACAGTGAGTAAGATGCTGTCTCGCTGATATGGAGGTCGTGGGTTCCATCCCAGTGTTGGCAAAGAAAATTCAGCAGGATTCCAGTGTTTCTCGAGACAATTTCCTGATCTCCCATTTTGTGTGCGGTGCAGGAGGGAGGGCCTGGCCAGGAACAATGTTCAGTTGTTCTGATTGTATCAAAAACCGAGGGCCTGTATGCATGCACATAAAAGAACCTTTGACATTTGGCATTCAAAATTAAGTGTATGCAATGGTGTGTTGCTGTCCAGGAAAATATTTAGAATTTTAGTTCATTTCAAATTTCTACATTCCAGGTTACATTGTAAATATTGTGGAAGCAACAAGCAAACAGATCTCAAGATTAAGTTTAGATTGGCACCAAGAACATTTGTCGGTACAAAATAATTCGTAATGGAGATCAAATTTGAAATATGAAAAATTGTGGATTTGAACGCTTATATGTGGATTTACATTTGATACAAGAGATCCACAAAATCCAAAGACATTATTATTTTTATAATGGCAATGCCAATAGTGAACTAATCTATAATAAAAAATACTTTGTAAAATGATCTGTGTGTAATGGCTTAATGAAGTTAATGCTACAAAATTCAAATCAAACTTGATAAATTTTGTAGCTTACATGTACATATGAGAGCTGTGTATATTATCAGTTGAATAGAAATTGACTCTACACAAATATCAGGTTTAATTTATTGAGTGAAGATAATTCAGGGAACCACGGTGGCTAAGTGGGTAAGAAGCTGGCTCGCTAGGCTTGAGGTCGGGTGTTCTATCTCTGCATTGGTCGAGAAAGTTACTCCAGATTTTCCGAAGTGGTTTCTCCTTGTCAGTGAATCAGGACGGAGGGCCTGACATGTACAGCTGTCTAGTCGTTCGGATGGGACGAAAAACCAAGATCCTGTGTACACATTGGCGTGCACGTAAAATATCCCTTGGCAGTTGGAATTTGACATAAGAGTAAGCCGTAGGGCCGCTGCCCAGGCAAAATTTCCCTCATAGTACACTGTATGGCATATGCCTGTCTTCATTAGCCCATTTTAGGAGCAGAACAGTAAAACTTTAAACCCCATTTCATTTCCTTTCTGGAAAGAGAATTCATAATAAAGATAATAGTCGCTACATGCATACTAGTGCAGGTACGATATATTGTAGTATCAATGTATCATAATTCATTTTCTCATGACCCGCATATTGAATCGCTAGAGGTTGAATCAATGGATTGCGATTCTTTTTCTATATTATTTTGTCACTTTAATCAAGAATTTATCACTCTTAATTATCCACTTCACACATTATTAGTAGGTTCGTATTTGGATCCATATCAATATCATGATACAAAACAGTTTTATTTCTTCAACATTATCGGGACTAACAATATTGATTATTCATTTGTCCCATTTATTAAATATTGACCTGGCCCCGAGTTCACAAAGCATTCTCAGATTTAAGAATTTACTCAACTTTTGAAGATTGTTTATGAGAAATATCTTTAACCCAGAAACATTAAAACAACAAAAGTTTTATAAAGGAATATATTATTTTAGTTAAAATCAGGCGAACAATTTTGACAAAATTCTTAACTTAAAGCGAGAATTTCATATTTTTAAGTTATATTTTAAAAGTTTATTAAAATAAAGCCTTAAAATAGATGGTATCTATAAACAGTAGTCCTACCCTGTCAAAGAATAATCCTATAATTCACTATTGCCAGTTGAGAAATTGGCAAAAATATCATTTTCAACTTCAAATCCAAACGTTTGAAGATAGCTGTTACATCGGGGAAATAGAAAAACATGGGAGGTAATTATTATTATTTCCCGTGTGAATGAAGTTTAAGTATGGGAAATAATGCCTATGATCGTATAATAGTGAGTTGACAACCTTTTGAGCAAAAGACATAGAAATAATTATGTTTTGACTTTCTTAGAAAATATGAAATTCTACACGTAGCTTTAAGTCTGAGAATGCTTAAGTCTGAGATATGAATCCTAATAAATCGCTATATGTATCGTATCCTTACTGCAGTGGTAATATACCCAGCACTAATGTATACCTAGAATATTCGCCCAAATATTCAGTAACAGAAATAATTCACAAAAATCCATTGACTTCATTCAATATATTTATTGGAAATTTATAACTAAAGTGGTTGATGTACAGTTCTGAGCTACCGTAAGTGTATTCCAATTCTTCACAAGATGTGTTTTAAAGTCATTTAGGCAATCACATAACAAGCCTGCTTTTCGTTCAATGCAAATAACTATTGTAAAATTAGGATTTAGCAATGAATAAATCACTAGTTATTTAAGCCTAATATTTTATTGTCAGTTTTCCATGTTAGAAATTATTGGTTTAAAACTCCCTGTAGACATCAAAATAAAGCTCTTCAAAGTAAATAAATGGCGACTGTATTGGTGGTCTGAAAATAAAAAAAATATACATGTACATTATATTAGTATGTTTGAACAAAATAGGCCTATAGTGTTTATTTAGGGATTTCTGTGTCTAAAAACATTTTTTACATGAGTTATGCATAAATTACAGATGGAAATCAAACTTCATGCCAAGAAAGTACATGTATCACATCACAGTTCAGATAGTTGGAATTGGCACAAGACCTTAAAAAGTTTTTTTTAAGGCTTCCTTCAACCAGAATTATTCACTTGACGTCCCTTTTAATTCTACCCAAACAAGGTCTCAATTTACATATTAATCCATTCTTTCAGTGACATCAATCTAATATTTTATGTCTTCATCATTACGATTACCATGTTAATCTTCTCACAAAGAAATCACATTCAAAAACAAAATTCCACTTAATTAATAAATCCTGCTTAGGGAATGACTGGGTAACTCTGGCCCTCAGACCAACTGGCGGTGAAGAATAGATGACACAAGAAAACAAAACTAGCTCGATTAATCCTTACCCTCATTCTTGGTTCTTTATGTGGTATATCGTTCCGTTTAACCCCACTAACCTCTAAGTCAACTCATATGATCAAATTGTAAACGGTTTTATGATTGGTGCGTAGAATCAAGCTACAACGAAGAACACATGATATGAATTCGTGAAAACCCTGTGAATATACCAAGAAGGTTAGTCGAGTAGAATGGAAGGATACCGAGAATGCTTCCTGCATACCTTTCATAAATCATTTCTCACCTCTGATTAAGAAATTTTTCAGGGAGAATGCGAAGATCAATTTTGTTTATTTAGAATAATATATATATGTATTAATATACCGGTATATATGTTCATTTTTTCCAAACAGGTCACTTGAATCGAGGTCTGATTATTTTTTTACATTTTTGTTATGTTTGTATATAGGTTTACCCACATGATGCATTAATGAATACCTCACTATATATTTCTATATGCCTACTGTTCAGCTGGGCTAATGAAGATGGGACGTTGTTATTAATTCATGACTAAATAACATTTTTAAAAAATACATACATACAGTAATGTATCTCGTTACACTGCCTATAGTATCACAAATTACATGCTAGCCACCGACACTAGAAATAGAGTAGACAGAATACTATATCTATATTACTAGGTGTAGTGTCCAACCAGTCTTATACTAAATTTAAAATGAGATCTCCGATTCTGTTTCGTTTTTATTTCCACGAATTATTTAAATTAGAATACCGGTAGTTTAGAAATTAAAAATAAATATATATTTATAAAAAATACTCCGATTTTAACGTACCCCGAGTAGATTGCATTTTTGTTTACGTTTAGGCCCACAATTGTCGTAGTTCGTAGTTATAAAGACTCAACTTACCGGTACTTCACTAAACAAATACTGAAATAGTGAGCCTGCTGGGTCCTCCTTACTTGATTTTAATTTCATTATTGTTCAACAGTTGTGACATCTACTCTGGGTCTTTTATCAGCAGTCGATGAAAAGAGAGACCACAGTTTCTCGTGTGTTAAGCGAAGCATCCACCGAAAACACATTTGCTTTCCAGCATCTCGACAGTAACCGGAAGTAGCGAATGCAAAACGGCATCATACGCAGCCGTCCCACGACATAACGCGATGACGTCATACGGTGGACATTCCCGTCAGTATATATTTCTATGATCTAATTTAATAGTAACTTAACAGAAGAAGGCCTATAGGCCTTTCCTGCTTATTGAAAATGAAATGAAATGGGGTTTAACGTCCTACTGTTCTGCTCCGACCGTGCTAATGAAGACAACCATACGTCATACAGTGAGCTATGACGTTGTATACTATACATGTACATTTGATTATTGTTCATTGCTTGCAATAACTGTGACTATGTAATTTGTGTGTCTGGTCCACAGGTTTGTCTTATAGGTTCCATTTGTGTGTAGTGTGGTCCTGGTCCTCCTCCACTTACTATGAGAGAGAGAGAGCATTTAACGTCCACTCTACACAAACTAGGTCATTTTGGGACTAACGCATGGTTCAATTTTATTTCAACAATTCACTTGCGTGTCAGGGTCCATAGCAGTGGGAGGAATCGGAGAAAATCCACAAGGTTGGACAGGTGATCATACTCCTTGCCACGTACAACCTGGGAATCGAAACCACGCCAGTTCACTTAATGACAGACCTTATGATACAGTGCGCATCCATCCCCCCACCCCTACCATTAGAGAGATGACACAATCTGTACTTACCAGTTAACGCCCATTCGCCTGTTTCATAAACCTCACCACTATAATACAAAATATATGTATCAAATCTAGGCCCATCTGAAGTTCTTCGATCAAAAAACGTTTTGATTTTGGACTGTATATAATCAGGACTCAGACCACTTGTTGAGTAATCGCAGCCATAATTTTCTATCATGTTAAAATTGAAGAATTGTTGCATGTAAGATAGCGTAGCTGTAGATTTGGCGTTACCATCTTGAATAGAAGCTGAAGTGATTATTGTTGTTGTGCCATCAGGTCTGTAAATATGAAGACAAGGAATAATTATAATCGCTGTGTAATGAGAGACCTTTTTAATTTTCAGGACAGTAGCACTACGGCCCACTCTTTTAATGCAAATTCTAACTGTTAAGGGCTCTTTTACGTACATGTACATGCCAATGTTTATGCAGCACCCCAGTTTTTTCGTCTCATCCAAATGTTTTTTGCAAGGATTCTTTTCTCAGTCCTCCTGCATCTTTGAAAGGGAAAATCCCACTTGAAAACCTGAAAGAAACTGTCCTTGGCTAACACTGTGATCGAACCTACATGCAAGACCTTCAGGTTAGCGAGAGAGAGAGAGAAATAGGGTTTAACATCCACTCAACACAAAAAAGGGCATCGTGGGACAAACATATGGTTCAATTTTATTTCAATAATTCGTATGCATGCAGGGGTCTTTAGCAATGGGAGGAAACCAGAGTACCCGGAGAAAACCCAGGCGACCATACTTCTTGTCATGTACAATTCGACCACCCAACCCCCTGTTAGTGAGAGAATATCTTACTCCAGTAGTCACTGTCCCATTTAGTAAGTGTAGAGATAAATGAGTATATTACATGTATATTGTCACAGCGGAGATTATTCTACGGCTGCGCAAAATCCCGTAAGAACATTCCTTGGTTGTGTGCATGAAAATGTACAGTGTTTGTAAAATAACATTAACATTGGTCTGTGACTTTAGTGATACTCACAGTGTATCGCCCGCCATTGATATCATTTAAATGCGTCATAATGCATTATTATCATATACCGGTGACAGTCAAGATCTGCTAAAAGAAATTTCGCAAAATAACACAGCGTAATAATAATATAGTCCCAATATTTTGGCGCGTTTCTGACCCAAGTGACTTACCGTGAAGTGATTTACTGTGGTGTCGTGTGCTGTATGGAAAATTGATTTAGATTATCTGAAGCTGCGAGTAATTAAGTAATGTGTAAAAGCTCATCGTATATAATTTAAAGTTTGGATTTGATAGCAGCCAATAATTAATGGATTAGATCTAAGTTATAGACGAAGATGTAATGGTACGTTTAAATTTTTTTTAAGTTGTTCAGTGTTGCATACATTTTGATCGACGTTATGCATGTGTACAGTGCGTTGGAATAAATATGGATTTGATAGCAGCCAATAAGATGAAATGATACGTTGTAAGTTATTCATTGTTTGCATACGCGTACATTGTGGCACCACGTTATACATGTGCAGTGTGTTAGAAACAAAAAAATACGACCGTAGCTGCCTCGCCAACGGTTAACATATCTTGTATTCAACTTAAATAAATTACATTTCCCGTCAACATGCTTACATCGGGATGATATCGGCACTATAGCGATTCACCGTGTTCCACCGCGAAACACTATAATTCACCGTGAAACACCCTATTTCGCGGTGATTTGGCAAGCTGCCGTTTCGCTAGCGATTCTCCGAGATTCCACCGTGAAATAGAGTGTTTTTCCACGGTGTTCGGTGTTTCTAGTCTCAAACTCCAGACACGTAGTGTATCTCAAGAAAATGCCCGCAGTAAGGGTTGAAACAATGAATTATCTAGCCTAACGCAAGCGTTTAGTAACTGACATGTAAAAAAATACAAAGTCTCGAATATCCATTTTTATGTCAAATTATCCATCAAATCCACTAAATATTGCAGGCTAACGATGGCATTGAGAGTTGAATGTGGTCTGGATAAGTTATTTAATACGGTATCTATTAGATAAAATTTTAAGCCTCAAGAAAGACCTGCAATAGGCAGATTTAGCTATAATGTATAAAGTTACCTGAGTTTATTTACGGGTGCTATAATGGCATATCCTGTACAAGTTCCTCCAAGAGATTCTCCAAGACTCCATACTAATGATAATGTCATACATTCGATGGGTAAAACCATAAAAACTAAAGACAGACTGTAGCTGTTTCTCGTCTCCCAGCCAATACCCAGTAAAATAATGGTTGTCAAAACGGACAAACAAATCAAACGCTGTGATATCAAACTAAAATGACGCACACCCTTTGCGGCCATGATTCTTATATAACTCTGTAATTCTTCTGATAAGCTTTGATACGTTAAATTACATTCTGTGATTTTTCCCATCAGCTTCCAACAAGTGATAAAGAACAGAAGATGACACAGTAGCCAGAGAACAGCAAAAAAAATGTAGATCGGAAAAACAACGAACCACTCCTTATGAGTCGTTGATCTAACTCCAATTAAAATTCCCAACGATAGCTGTAAGAAAAAAATACCTAATACTGTCAAATGGCGCACTGATTTCCTCTGGCGAAAAAACGACTGCCATCTTTCTAATGTTGTTAGTCTAGAGAAATAGAAATCTATGATTGGTTGAAATGAGTGTCGTCCAACAAAACACACAAGCGCGTATTTATTCACAGTGAGTTTTAAATCGGGAAAATAAACAAAGGCACTGATTAAAAGAAGACAAAGCAAACTAACAATGGCTAGCATCGATTTCATTCTAAGCGCGATAATATGTAAAACGTAGGCTAAAATCAGGAAAGACAAAGACACTGCATCCATCCCGGTTACAAGACTTGCAGCTATTAATCCTACAGATTCCAGTCCTTCCGGTACTGTCAATAATATAGCTTCGTATTTAACGATATGAAGAAATCGTTCCAAAATATTCCAGAACCAACCAAGACCCATACTTATAATAAAGAGGAACTCCATGACTTCGTGTAGCACACTCTCTTCATAATTTGTCTGATTGGAGAATGCGATTATCCCTAATATACCCCCCAACCATACATGGAACAGGGATCTTCCAAAATTCACCATTCCAAAATAAAAACGTAAGGCAAATGATATGGCAAATACAAATATTCCTAACAGAGCTATCACAGAAATTGTTATATTTCTGGTAAACGTCCATTCTGTGTACAGGCCTAGGCCTAAAGCCACGACTAATACAATATCAGGAATAAAACTAAAATAATTAACGGTGATCTGTACACGGACATCTTGGATCTGCTGCATTTTGACTAGAAGGTGTGATATACAATATCTACAAGAAAAAAATCGTCTTAATGGCATTGAGAAGTTGATGATTGAATCACATAAAAACGTAACTATCTGTGTCACATCCTAGTTTCTTTTTAACAATGTACCGTAGTTCACGTCTGAAAAACAAAAAATTACACATATTAAAGCTCCAATAGCATTTTTTTAAGTTATATTTTTAAAATGTATTAAAATAAAGCCCAAAAATAGATTGAACCTATAAACAGTCCTACCTTGTTAAAGAATAATCCTATTAATCCTATAATTCAGTACTGCCAGTTGAGAAATTGGCAAAAATATCATTTTCAACTTCAAATTCAAACGTTTGAAGATGGCCGTCCATGGAGAGGAATGGGAAAACAAGGGAGGTAATTGAGTAACTATTACCTCAATCACCCTTTATAATGCCCAAAAAAAATTGCCCAGGACCGTATAATAGTGAGTTGACAACCTTTTGAGCAAAAGACATAGAAATAATTATGTTTTGACTTTCTTAGAAAATGTGAAATTGGAACTTTAAGTCCTAATTCTTAGGTGTAGTTCAAAATCTCTGAGAGGAATGTGCAAAAAATTGATGTCTGTCGTACACGACTTAAAGATACATTATGGGAGATTTTGACAAGGAGTTAGCCATTCTTGCTATAAAAGTTCAAAAATAGATGTTGAAACAAGAATATATTGAAAATTTCAGTCAAATAACTTTATCCTGAACAAAGTTGTTACCACTATAATTTTTTACTAGAAATGGTAGCTAAATTCATCGACACCCTTTTCCCACTATGGCCGATTGTTGATTGACAGGCGTTAACTCCACCTACATAGTCTCGATCATCAAGTAATGTTTAAACGGTATCTAGTGAAGCTTGTGTATAGCCTCGGCCATCACTGTCTTTTATGAATAATTTCCGGAAGTATGATGACGTCAACGTCACGGAGAAACCCCACCCACGACGCCATAGTGATTAAATCAGTCGACGAAATCCTGTTTTAATCCGAGCCCAATCCAAGCCATCCGTGGGTCTACAGTGTTCATTTTGGGCTTGTTGTTTAAATAAAGATCTAATTTATAATTTCTGTGACATCTGAGGCTCAAAGGAAGACCGACGAAAGTCAGTTTTTGCTCTTCCATAATGTATGTTTAACAAAGCATTATATACATGTACATGTTATGAAGTCTTAACTCTTGAGAGTTCATTCAGAATCCATGAGAGGAGGGTGCCAAAATTTCTTGTTGGTCGTACTTGAATTTGCAGAGCCTTAGATGTTTACCTACCAGACTCCAGAGTATCCGAGTATCATCCCTTGCAGACTAAGAACGTTACAATTTACCAAGAGTCTGGACTGGTACAAAAATCTACATAAGCTACATATATAGGATTGATGGAAGATAATCCTAACAAACTGAATCTTTCGTTGGGTCACAGGGTGGAAGCAGCTATTGATTGAGAGACAAATTCTGTAGGCTAATGATGATGAGTTGACTCCAGAATGTTGTGTACAACATGTTTAAACTGCTATATAATACTATATATAATATTACAGATCAGAATTTGATACCTATACATTATAAATCACGAGCTGCGAATCCAGAGTCCAGGGTACTGTTTTCACACATCCCAGTGGTCATGGAGGTTTATCTACCCGCCCGACACAGTAGTGAATTAAGTACGGTAGCCTACAGTACTCTTAATCACAATGTAAAGTCATAATGCACTATATATAATCTATGCAAGTTGTATTTTGTTAAAATACTAATAATAGAAAATAGAATAGAGAATAGATATAGAGTATAGATAGAGCACCTGTCGACTGGTGTTTAATTAAAACTTACCAGCAAATCCATTTATAACACGTTCAATAACAACTCAAACTGTTAGGCAATTACTTTTTCCTTTTTTCTCTTTATCGATCACAAACATTCTATAGCCGACGGGTTTTAACACCGTGGCATTACATAATTAAGAAGATGTATATATGAAACCATAGCCTTTCTAACTCGACAACAGAAAAATATACATACCGGTAGTCTTCGATGTCCAGCCCAGCTGAATACCTGGCGTCTGTATTCAGAATAAAGAACTGAGAAAGACCCGAAACGAAATTGATATTTTGATATATTATTTGATATTTTATAGCATTCTGATGTAAGATAACACGTTTTTATGTAAAAATATTTTATATACATACGTATAATGATGTAAAATATACATTAAAAATATGTATGATTTTTTTTGAATACTATGTATTCTTTTCATATCCAAACATTTGAGTTCTATATTTCGATGAGACAAAAATCTGGATAATCAAATAAGTTCTGGAGGATAACTCTGAGCCATTTTAATGTAACTTCCGGATATTTGATGAAACGAAAGTAAAGAAAGTTGCACCAACTAATGAAATTAAAGTGAAGGTGTCAGAATTTGTTTTGGATTGTAGATAGTTTAAAGGTAATTAAACCACAGGATAAAAAATTGCGTATTATTTCAGTTTTATTGAAAATCTTGGTTTTAATCCCTTCAATTGAACGATATATAATGTCAGTTCCTCTGAAAATAGGATTGCATTCCAAAGATTTCTGACTTTTGTGAAGTTTATTTTTTATGAATTGATGTGACTGAAGTCAGCTATTCAATGCCAGTCCTAACTGATGCCATGATAAAAATATTAAAAGGTCACAAGCCGATTGGCTTTTGGTCTGAAAGTGCGATGCCAATGCATTAATAATGCTTCTTACATCATGGTAGGCCTACGTATTATAGCCTATCAATCTGCTGATGATCAGGGTGTTTGGATGGCCGAACGAATGGTTTATGTTTGCAAAGTTTGCATTGTAGATCATAATGTTCGTCTTTGAATCAAGTTGTGTTTTTTCAATTCACATGCTTGTCATACTCCGCGCAGTGTTGTCTGATTAGAGGTAATCCAACTACACACTGCTATTATGAGTGGATATTGTTGTGTTAAATTTTGATTGATCAGTAGTCTGTCTACCAACCAATCACGAACTGCCAATACTGGACCAAATATGTTTATATAACGTATACGTCATGACTCACGATTTTATTATGCCTAATTAACCCGTGCATAGCAGAATACTGCAGTAAAACTAATTGCGTGACAAACGAGGCTATCAAGTCGAATAAAATGTAAACAATACTGTTTGGAAACGAACATACTTTCACCTTTTTAATTCCTTAAATCACTGTCCAAAGTTTTAGGGAAGACCCAGATGAAACGAAGGACTGTCATGTTGCTGTACTTAAGTGATAGCTTTCATTGAACGGAAAGAATAGACACACTCCCGCTATTCCAGCAATGGTCAGAGAGGGATTCAGGAATATGCATGCTTGTAGGCCTACATGTATATCAAGGAGAAGGGTCACATGTCGTCTGATTTCATACTAGTTCCTTTAGGAACTGTCTTTGAACGGACAATGTCCACTGACAGTTCCTATTCGGCCTTATATAGCTGCAGTATGAAAATACCGTTCTTCCCCACCTCTATTCTAAGGCTATTGTGGAATCTACTTTATTCGCCAAAGGAATCATTTCTTGCCACAGTTGACACACATTTATAAAGATTCAACACTATTTTCAAGTAGAATTCTGCAATTAAAAAATACACCAATTACGTTTAAATTGATGAGCCATGACGAGATCTGGACATGTGCAAACCGCATGTTTATTTCATCACCAAATTCTACTTGAAAATTGAGTTGAATTATTATAAATTTGTGTAAAATATAGGCCTAGTGATAAATGATTTCTTTTGGTGGAAAATAAAGAATTGTAGAGACAAAGATGGTAAGGGTTCTAAAACAGCCTGAGAACAGAGGTGGGGAATAGCTGTATTTTACCGTAATTTCATATTGCAGCTATATAAGGCCGGATAGGAACTGTCAGCGGATATCGGAACCAATTTCATCCCACTTCTAAAGATCCTTGCGTGAAAGCGAATTATTGAGATATAATTGAACCATGTTAGTCCTGAAATGACATGGTGTGTATCAAGTGGGTGTTACCTCCCCCTCTCTCTCTCTCTCTCTCTCTCTCTCTCTCTCTCTCTCTCTCCCTCCCTCCCTCTCCCCCTCCCCCCTCTCTCTTTCTTTGGTCTAGTTGTATGGATAAAATGTTCAGTACCTGGGAATACCTTGGAAGTACCCTGGACATACCTGGATACATGTATATTTACATGTAAGCCTTCTAAAGATCAAAAAAGTTTGAATATTTAACAGAGTGTGTGGGGCGAATAGAGCTACATACCCACCAACCATAAAATGCTGCAGTTATAATTAGACCTCGCCTTGAAAACAATGGAAATATAAAGGATACACTGTAGAACCTACTTTAATACAATATACACAATGTATAAATGTTACCTCTGAAAGGAATTAGATTTACATGTTAACATATAATTTCCTCAACAATGTGACTAACTATATATATCCCTTGATTAGAGTACAATGTAGGTCAAAGAAAAGTATGCTTGTACATAAATATTTTATTTAATTGGCAAGTTATCTTTTTAGTATCTTTAATATTCACTGATGGATAAGCTTTGAAATACAGCCATCATATATGCTATAGTTGCTGGTTTTCTTGGAGGTAGTTTCAGAAGCTTCATAGATTCAGACAATTATATGTTTTGGTGCGAATGACGATTAGAAAATTTCATATTGTCTGCCTTAGTTCTTTGAGACTGTTAATAAGCTATATCTATTGAATTTTGTGTCAAGTGGACGTTAAACCCCATTCCTCTCTCTCTCTCGCAAACTTTTCAAAATATTTCTATTAAATTTAGTATGTTTGTACACACATCTACTTATTACATATGTAAAGCAGTTGTGCTGATTGCTAATAAGAAATTCTGATGATCTGATCATTCTGGGTTTCCATAGAAACAAATTAACATAGTTTTGGGGTAGCATGCAGGATGCTGAAGAAAGAGGCTTCTGGTGGAGGTTTATGTGAGCACTTAACTAAAGAATGATTTTGATATTTCCAGATTAATTTAACAGCTTCAATTAGTTATGGAAGAAAAAGATTCATCTCAGAATAACAAAAGTAAACCAAAATCGGATGAAGACACAAAACTACGGGTAGGTTTTTTTTACATGAATGTTCTAATTTACTGTTGTGGGGTTGGTTGGCCTAGTGGATTTTCCAACCCCTGTCACGAATGGCACCTTATTGGCTGACAAGAAAAATGTGTCTGCCATTTAATTGAATGGAGACAGAAAACTGAGGTCCATCCATGTGCAAATGGTGGGTACACTTAAAAGAACCCTCTCATTGGATGGCCTTATCTACTGATCTAGAGTGCCACGCTTCGAGCTCTAGCAGGCAGGTCACCTTGGCTGGCATTCATGGTTTCGATCCATGATGTAAGTGTATGTGGCTTGGAGATTGTGGCACCTTCTCAACCTCTCGAGTATAGGCTACTCTGGGTGCCCTGGTTTCCCCCACTTGAAAGACCTCTATCAGTCGTTGTTTTTTGTATTTCAGAGGAGAGCCAAATAAATGAAAAAAATGGCTCTCCTCAAAGATTCTCCCAGTTTCGATAAGAGAAATGCTTTAGAAATTAAGGAGAGTGATTTAGAAATTAAGGAGAGTGATCTGATATTAAGGAGAGTGATTGGTAGATAAATGTTAATAAACCCCCAATGACTTTGTAAAGGAGAGTGATTTTCAATTTTAAGGGGAGGGAAAAAAACTCCCCTCGGTCGACATTCAGGTGAACTGTAGGCGCTCGAGAGCGATCACTCGGCTTAAAAAACAATGACTGCTCTATGCGTGCACTAAAATAATAGAAATAAGTCAACTTGTTTGCAATATCATCCCCAGCCATGAAAATGAAAAACACCATGTATTAGTCTCAAATTGACTACTGTGTTGACAAGACATTATAACCCATTCCATTACCAATATTGTCATTTTGCCAATCCACTTGCCTGGAGATCCCGGGGCGCCCTGAGAAAGTTCCATGGGATATTTCAGTTTGGTTTGCCTTTTTAATGGTGAAGGGTAGAGAGACGGACAAGGAACACTAAAGTCTGTGTACGGATGCGTACGAAAGAACTCTCGACAGTTGGAATTTGAAATAAAGAGTAGGCGGTAGTGCCGCCGTCTGGGCACAATTTCTCTCACAGCGCACGCCATGGTGTATGCCGTCTTCATTAGCCCAGCTTGCGGTTGTGGTTTCGAGCCCTGGTGTGAGCGTATGTGGCATGGAGATAGGGGCGCCTTCTCAACCTTGTGGGTTTCCTCCGGGCACTCCGGTTTCCTCCCACTGCTAAAGACCCCTACGCGCAAGAGAATTATTGAAATAAAATTAAACCATATGTTAGTCCCGAAATGACCTAGTTTGTGTTGAGTGGAAGTTATACCCCATTTTTCTCTCTCTCTCTCTCTCTCTCTCTCTCTCTCTTTCCCTCTCTCTCTCTCTCATTAGCCCAGTCGGAGCAGAAAAGTAGGACTTTAATCCGCATTACATTTCGTTCGGTTCAGAAAAAGTAAGATTTGAATCCTCGTTTCATTTCTCATTTCTGATTGTAATTGAATTTTGTGATATGATTGGTTTGCTATTTTTACAGGATATAACTTCTGATACACCAGATGCTAATGTAGAAGCAGATGTGACTGACAGTGATGAAGAACTATCAGCTTTAATGAACATTGCTACTTTGGTATGTAAATTTTTTTCATCGCAAGGTATTGAGTGATAAAAGTATGCAGACATATACTGGTAACAAGGACCAATAAAGGTCAGGAAATTACCAAGCTGATTAAAATACAGATCTATGTCTTGTTTCGTTTTTTTTAATACTTTCAATTGACTACACTGCATGAAGCTCTGACAAGTTGTACTGGAAGGTCATGTCAGGGGTCGTACGAGCTGCTTTTGACCATATGATGTCAGACATTGGTTAATCAATCGGCATTGACGTTTCTAATGAATTACCCACAATTCTGCTTCTTGCACACTAAGAAGTCACTGTAACAGACCACTTCATTGGATATTTCCTCCCTTCAATCAAAACGTCAGTAATATAACAACTCTTCCTGATCCTAGTGTAGTAAAGACAAGTAAAACAAAATTTTGAACTATAAAAACAAAAGGAAATAGGATCTGTGTAATCAGATTGGGAAATTACTGAATTAGATTAATTAAAATTTTCCCCAAATAGCTTTAATGTGTTATTTTATTTTAATTGCCAGGATGATCCATCGGAAGGAAAGGCACCATCAACAATTACTGGGTGAGTGTATATATAATAGTCAGCTGACATCCTTTAGTTCTGCGGCATAAATAATCTAACACAAGGTACAGTTTTATGGATACACAATGACTGAGTTTAATACTAAGCGAAGTTTCAAGGAGGATAATCCTGTCTTTATCATTTGCAATAGGCAGATTTAGCTCTTGCATAATGTATGTTTTATCAGTCTACAACTTCATGCTAGTTTTACACTTTTAGGCAAGAAAATAAAATTTTATGGGCTAAAGGATGAAACATCTGAAGAAGCTATTTAATTAAACCTTGTTTGTATACCATGGGTTTCTTAAATGTTTTATTGCCTAGTCTGGTAACCCTTCTTTGCACATAATGCAGATTGTATCACATTGGAATCTATTCATTTTTTTCAGAACTGGATTGATTTATGATGAAGTATTTTTGAAACATGAATGTGATTTTGATGAGGGCTATCCAGAATGTCCTGATAGAGCTCGGATTTGTTATGAGAGATGTTGTCAACTTGGTCTCGTCGACAGATGTATTAGAATACCAGTAAGTTGGTTTTTGTTCTTTCATCATACAGCATACAGTGAGGGAAATTTTGCCTTGGCAGCGGCACTACAACTTACTCTTCTATCAAATTCAAACTGCCAAGGAATCTTTAATGTGAATGTGTACACAAGACCTTGTTTTTTGTCCCATCCAAATGACTAGACAGCTGTCCTTGCCAGGCCCTCCATCCTGTATCACTGACAAGGGGAAACCATGCAGGAAAATCTAGATGAACTTTCTCGGCCAATGCAGTGATCGAACACCCGACCTCCAGGCTAGCGAACCAGCGCCTTATCCACTTAGCCACCGTGATCCTCACCAGTAAGTATTTTATTAAGACTGTGGTTATGATATTGACTACAAGTATTTTGTAAATATCTTGTTTTCTAACTAAAAGTAAATATTGTACTGAGATTTATTTGATTATTTTATTAGGTACGATATGCTACAGAAGATCATATATTATTACAACATTCCCGAGAATTATTAGACAAGGCTATAGCTACAACAACTTACAGTATACAAGAACAGAAAGAATTATCAGAAAAATATGATTCTTTTTATGCCAATAAGGTAATCCAATGTTCCTTCTGTATATTACTTTACTGCATGCAGTTAATTTTTCATTATTGGTGAAAATGAAATTGAGTTTAACTTCTTTCTGTTTTACACCAATGGGCTAAGAAAGATCTTTATTGAATTACAGCAGTTAAGGGTACTTTTACATGCAAGGAAAGGTGGACTTCTTTATTTTTATCCTGTTCAAAATACTCTCAGGCAACCGTGGAGTGTGTTTGTTAAATTTGATGTTAGCATACCCTGCATTATGCACTTCACACACTACTATTATTTATATCAATGTTTATTTTGTCAATTTTCAGGAAACTTATGAATGTGTATTAGCAGCTTGTGGAAGTACGATTGAAGCTGTGGAACAAATAATAACACAGAAAGTAAGTCTTAGAAGTACTCCCTTGAGATCCCAGTATTTAAACTAGCTGTTTACCTGACATTACACAGGTAAAGCCCTCTTACAGTTTCCTGAAACCGGAAGTAGTAGAACTCTCAAACTAGAAGTAGTAGAACTCTGAAACTGGAATAATTAGTGCAAGGCACCAGGCCGATGTCACTCCCTGAATTCAGCTGCCTTATTCAATCTTCCAGCTTTATGTGATAAAAAATGTCTACTGTGTATATTAAAATTATTTTTGTTTTATTTTAGATAAAGAATAGCATGGTGATTTCTAGGTAAGTTATGTGTTTAATGTTAAATTTATTCCAGTACATGACTTTAGGATGGAACTGAATAGGGTTATCATTTTGTCACGTAACTTGAATTTTTGTCATTTTGAGATATTAGGGGTCTAACGCATGCATGTGAAATCACAAGCGGTGTGGTTTCGATTTTCCCAGTTGAACGTGACAAGTAGTAGGTTCACTTGTTAAATCTTGTGGGTTTTCTCCTGTTACTCCGGTCCTAATTAGCCCAGTAGTATACTAGGGACCGCGGGTATCGTCAAGATTTTACGAAAAAAGGAAAGAAACTACGTTTACCGTCTAGAATCTAATACACGTGTCCAGTCAATAGATTGCCGTCTAGAATCTGTTAAATGCCGTCAAGATTCATCAAAAACCGCCCAGTTTGTGCTACCGTGTAGATTTAGAAACGCTGTTTAGTTTTGACCTCGATCGTCTACTTTACGACCGTTCAGTTTCTCGTGATGTTTTTAGAAATGAACACTACCATTTAGTTTTGAAAGGGTCTTAGTTTTTAGATGTTGTCGAGAAATGAACAGCGAGTGTTTGATTTATTCACTGATTCAGCTTGGTCATCGTTCTATTCTTTATAAGATGGCTGATGTATTTCTCAACGCGTGTACAACACAACAATATTTTTTCATTGGTTAAAGCCGTATAAATGCGGGAAAATTTACAGTATTTCATTTCATTTTCATGCTTTGAGGGAAATTTTACCAGGATAGCAGAGTTTCCATCCACTCTTCATCAAATTCTAACTGTCAGGAATTCCAGATGCATACCAAGCTCTACCCATGTCCTTGGGTTTTCATACCACCGGAACAACACTATCACCACAGATGCCTCTTTTACAAAGAATAATGAATGAATCCTGTTTTTCAGACCACCAGGTCACCATGCTATGGAGAATGAATTTTGTGGATACTGTATGTTTAATAATGTTGCTATTGCTACAAAATTCGCTTTAGAAGAATATAAAATTCCAAGGTAAATCATTACTTCTTTTACGTTTGATCAAACAAGGACACCTATTGGATTTAACTAATTTCTAATAATTACTTCCACAGTTCAGTTATTGCCTACTATAAGAGTGTAGGAGGATAAAGTAGTTTTACTGTCTAGTTGTAATTTATATAACCTATATGATATATTGATGGAATTTCAACAATATTGTACAATGACTCTAAAATACATTTTGATATCTATATGTATTCTGTAATGTGTAGTATTTTTATTACTATATTATTTAGTATTTTATTGTAATAATTTTATAACTATGTAATAATTTTATAACTATGTAATAAATTTATAACTATGTAATAAATTTACAACTATATTATGGAATATGTAGTATTTTTAGAACTATATTATGCAATATGTAATATGTAGTATATTCATAACTATATTTATAACTATGTTATATAATATGTAGTATATTCATAACTATATTATGTTATATGTAGTTTTTTATAACTATGTTATATAATATGTAGTATATTTATAACTATATTATGTTATATGTAGTCTATTCATAACTATATTTTAATGTATAACTATAGTATGTATTCTGTAAAATGTAGTATTTTTATAACTATGTTTTAATGTTGGTTTGCTTACAGAATATTAATAGTTGATTTGGATGTTCATCACGGACAAGGAACTCAGTATATGTTTTATGATGATCCTAGGTAAGTCTACCTCAAACAGATTTAACATGATGATCCTAGGTAAGTCTACCTCAAACAGATTTAACATGATGATCCAAGGTAGGTCTAGTTCAAACAGATGTGATATGATGATCCAAGGTAGGTCTAGTTCATGCAGAAACAGATTTAACATGATGATCCAAGGTAAGTCTACTTTAAACATATTTAATATGGTGACCCATATGGGAATATCGAGGTTCATCATCTTTTGTAACTGGCAAAAGTATTTTGGCATATTTATGCTGTGGACTGGGTGAAAGTGTATGCTTTAGTAGTATATATATGCATAGTTGTCTGGATGAAAGTGTATATTGTTTGTATATATTTTGTAGGGTGTTATACTTTTCTATACATCGATATGAATATGGATCATTTTGGCCAAACTTACGCGAATCAGATTATGATTTTATTGGAAGAGGAAATGGTAAAGGTTTTAATGTAAATGTTCCATTGAACAAGGTTAGTATGTGCCATGTTTTTTATTTATTGATTTTTAGCATCTTCAGAAATTCTCTCCAGGGCTTATTACCCTCATTATTAGTGATTCGCGATCTAGAAACGCCATTCAGTAGACTACAACCATCAAGAACCTGTGATTTATGTTGGTCAATTTAAGTCTGCTTTAATATCTGTTTACATTCATTTTTCCATTAAACAAGATTTTGTTAGTTTGTTCTAACTCATCGTCAATGCACGACTTGATCTCGCTTTAACTATGTACATCTTATCAAGGCCTACAAGTAATGCCTCGCATATTTCGGTACTAAGTTTGATTGGATGTCCACCTGGCATGTGAGCCTATCAGTCTTTGCTTCAGGAACATGGTTCTAACCATGTAGAATGTAGAACTATCATTTACAGGGGTTTTATTGTCTTCAGGAACATGGTTCTAACCATGTAGAACGTAGAACTATCATTTACAGGGGTTTTATTGTCAAAGTTGAAAATTACAATATCAACGATGATTAATATTCTGATAGAGTAATTGTTGCTTCTCACAATGAATCGATTAAGTGGAGCATATGTGTAAATAAATTCGAACAGTTCCTTTATTATTGACCGTCCTTATAGAGAATTACATATATCATTACAGGTCTAACGAGCATGTAAAATGTCTGTTGTCTATGCAAGTCATGTGTTCAATTACAGTTTTCTGATATTTGTTGTGCTTACGTTTTGAATGCCAATAGTGAACTATGCGGAAATGTTTTTAAAATAATTTTTTTTTTTTTTTGTATTTTTCAGACTGGAATGACGGATAGTGATTATATAGCTATTCTACAGCAAGTTTTAATGCCAATTGCTTATGAAGTAAGTTTCTTTTATCAGGAGACATTCAGTGATCAAATTAAATGAGATAAAATGGGGGTTTAACGTCCTACTATTCTGCTCCAAACTGGGCTAATGAAGACCGGCATACACCATGCTATGAGAGAAAGGTGAATGTAACAGTTTAAAAAAAAAAGACAGCCTTTTTATCTTCTCATGGGGAGCCACAGTTGCTCAGTTAGTAGGATGTTGGCTCGTTAACCTGTAGGACGCATGTTTGATCCCAGTGTTATAAAAGTTCTTCAGGGTTTTTCAGCGTATTTACCCCAGATGCAGATGCCCGTCTTCATTAGCCCAGTTGGAGCAGAACAGTAGGACGTTCAACCGCCATGTCATTTCATTTTATCAGTGTTAATGATATGTATATATCTTTCATGGAGATCAGCTCAATTCAAGATTTCGTGTAGTCAAGTCAAGATATCCAATATGGTAGATTATAATATGGGGATACTCCAGTGTACGATCCGGAATTGACTTTTCCCAATTCCCAGAATAGTGACGATAGAGTGAAAAAGGTGATTTGGGGCTACAATGCAGACACTGGCAGCAAATATTGTAACTAACTATGCTAGCTGAAACATATTCATTGTGCTATACTTCAGTTGTCAGAACTGTGACAGAACTCAATTCTGCAGTTCTGTAACTTAACAAGATTCCAGACTGACAATCAAACACCCCACTTCAGTTGTCAGGACTGACAGAACTGTGACAGAACTCAATTCTGCAATTCTGTCACTTAACGACATTCCAGCAGAACTCAATTCTGCAATTCTGTCACTTAACGACATTCCAGACTGACAATTGAGCACCCTACTTCATTTTTTGGGACTGACAGAACTGTGACAACTCAATTTTGCAATTGTGTCACTTAAGGACATTCCAAAATGACAATCGGGCACCCCGTTTATTATTTCGTTTCATTCATGTTTTTGTAACCATTCTTCTGTTTCCAGTTTTCACCTCTGTTAACTCTCGTATCGTGTGGTTACGACGCTGCCCTGGGATGTCCTGAGGTATACATATATACAATACCACACTTTCAGTAGTATAACATCTTTTTTAGTTTGTTTTTTGTCTTTTTTCTTTCTTAACCAGTTTTCACCTAACCTGATTCTTGTGTCACTTGGTTTGGATGCAGCTTTAGGAGATGATAAGGTATTTGGTTCATATAACCAGCATTCAAATAATGTATACAGTGGAATTTGTCACTTTCGACATCACACTGGATCATTAAAATACTTCAGTCCCCGAGTTCACAAAGTAGTCTCAGGCTTAAGTTAAGAATTTACTCAAATTGTTTGCCTTATTTGGCCGAAATATAATATCGCCCTTTATAAAAGTTGTGTGGTTTTAATATATCAAATATTGTCAATAAGAAACTATGTTAAAATTTTGTGTTTCTGGATCAAAGATATATCTCATAAAAAGTGATTGCAAGTTGAGTAAATTCTTAACATCAATAAGAAACTAACTATGTGCAAAGTTTTGTGTTTCTGAATCAAAGATATTTCTAACAAACAGTGATTGAAGGTTGAGTAAATTCTTAAGTCTTAGAATGCTTTGTGAACTCAGGACCAGATTAAACAGCGCGATGGAATATTCAATACTGATTGGTGACTGCTTGTCAATCTTTTGTAGGTTAACTCCAACTGTTTATAGGCCTAGATTATAGAACGTTAATTTATTATAGTTTGTGTTACTTGACCGCAAATTGATGTCGTAATATTAAGAATACAGACTATTCAAAACTTTGTTTATTATGAAGAGAAGTAAGAAGGAAGAAAATCAGGACTTGAAAATGATAACAGATTGGGCAAAATTTTGAATGTGAAAGATTCCACTGTTTATGTTTTGTTAACTTTTAGTTCTATTAAGTCATATAAAAAACAATTCTGTTTTTCATATAATCCTGTGTTTTATGAGTTGTCGCACGGAAATTTTTTATCCCCTGTTACAGGAAGTAACAAAATTTGAATGAAGTAAGAAATGTGGAGTAGGCTCGTTAATTGAGTACACAACCCTTATATAAAATTGCTTCATTTTTCAGTTTAAAAGTTTTTTATATATAATTGATCTGTTAAATTTGAATATATAATTTTGTTTCATAGCTTACAATAACCCATAAAATTGTTTCATACTCAACTATAAGAGTTTCAATTTTTTTTGTTATTAATTCTTTAATTTCTTCTTTTTAAATTGTTCAAGTTGTCAAGTTGTCATTATAATTGTTTCTTTCTTTGTTTGTATGGACATTATTCATTGTTTTTGTATAAAAATTTCGAATCTTACAAAAAATGTTTTCTACATATTTTCTACATATTCATTAATTTCTTTAGAGATCAAAGTTCTGTTTATATTTTTCAAATTAGAATGATTGTTGTTTATTTATCAGGGCGAGATGGAAGTAACACCAGCAGCGTACGCTCATTTTATCAACATGTTAGGAGCGGTTTCATCAGGAAGAGTTTGTGCTGTTTTAGAGGTGGAGTATATTCTTGAAATGATTTAAAGTGTTATAGCTCTATTTTATATGTAGTAGAAATGAAATGGTGTTTAATGTCCTAATGGTCTGCTTCAAAAGGGACAAATGAAGACAAGCATACGCCATACAGTTTTCTACACGGCAAATTTTGCCTGGACAACAGAATGGCAGCCGAATCTTATATCAAATTTCAGCTGCCAAGGGATCTTTTACATGCACATCTCATTCTCAGTTTTTGATCCCATCCGAATGACTCAGATTCTCTAGCCTGCACCAGTGACAAGGGGAAACCATGTCAGAAAATCCTGATGAACGTTCTCGGTCAACCCCCAGAAGCAAACCCTCGACCTCCCAGCTAGGGAGCCAGCATCTTACCCACTTAACCACCCTGGCTTCCATGTACATAATAGATAGTACATGCTTTCCCGGTTGTTATTCAAAATAAAAACTGTAGAAATTGGTTGACATATCGACACAAACTAAAGATTATCACTAGGTATTATTGTAATTGTGTTAGAGGTGGAAGATTGTCTATTTGTAAAGGCTGAGTCAGCATAGTTAATCTGGAATAACTAGCCAATTAGCTTGATAACATCGCCTAAATATATTGATAGCTCTTTTCCAGAAGTATGTGTTATAATTTATTTTATCACTCATTTCATGTTTTATAATTATAGCCTCTCTGTTTGTTTTTAGGGTGGTTATTGTTTAAAATCTTTGGCTGAGGGATGTGCTTTATCTTTACGGGCGTTGTTAGGAGATCCTTGTCCATTATTAAAACCTACGCAAGAACCATCAGACAAGTACATTTCTATCTTTATATTTCTTGTCAAGATAATATAATTAGTTTACAAAATATTGAATTCAGTTTATTTATATTCTATTGTTAACTGTTATATGTTATAATTGTACTATATGTTAGTCCAGAAATGCCCCATTTTGTGTTGAATACCTGGTCTGGTGGTTTAACATGTGTGCTTGAAATCAAAAGATATGTCGTTGAGTCTTGAAATTTTGATTCCCTGCTTGGAGTAGGATCCAACCTCCTGCGTTTTCTCCAGGTCCTCGATTTCCTCCAACAGTTAGATACCCCTAAGCTCAAACAAATTATTGAAATTAGAATTAAATTGTGTGTTAGTCCCTAAATGACCTAGTTTATATGGAGTGGAAGTTAAACCCCATTTCTCTCTCTTATAAAAAGTTGAATATACAAATGATTAACATGTTTTATCTATTAGGGGATTATGGAAGGAGACACCAGCCTCAATGTTAAAGGGCCAATCCCGATAACTTTTTTGGGAATAAAACTGCTTAATTTTGTGTTAAAATCCTTTAAAATCCATAACCTAAGGCCCACCTACTAACCCGATATTTTTGATACGCTTGTAAATAACTTAAACCTGACGATCTTCATCTGGAAATGGAGACTGTGTATTATACAGTATCTGGATAAAACCAGACTTTTTTCTATAAAAATAATATGTAGGTGAAATTTACCTTTTGTTATCAAGTACTGTGCATGGGTCATTCACTGTATAGACCTCTCAAGAAACGTTAATCGATTATCAGGTCACCCAATGAAAAAATTGACCCAAAATCTTAAAAGGGTTACGTGTCCGAATAAGCAGTGTTGATGTTCACGTCCAAACAAAATTTTGAGAGAAGGTAAATACACCATGCCACTATATTTTGGTCCATAAATTTCATAAATACTCAGACTTTAATTTTTGAGACTCAGTTCTTGTCGGGATTGTCCCTTTAATATTTAATTGAATTGTTTCTTATTTCCTCATATTTTTCAGTGTAACAGAGAGTATATTAAATGTCATTAAAGTTCTCAAGCCATATTGGACATGTTTTTTTAGTCAAGATATTTTAGAAGATGGAGAAATATGTCAGTTTGATGTCCTTCTTGAATTACCGCCAAAGTGAGTTTATAGAAACTCTTTAATATTAAGTTTAAAAAATATTCATTTTTGACTTAACAAATATGGATATGAGGAGAGGGACGGCAACATTCCTGTGACAAGTTGACTAAAGCTGGACAGGTTAGGTTGATATATGCATGGATAGTAAGTCTGTTGTTCTGCTGTTGAATGCAGATTCTTTAATTTATTTATTTAACAAATATCTTGATGCAGTAATAAGAAATAGAATAAAGATGCAGATTTTTCTTTCTGGTCGTATTTTGACTTGTGAATGGAATACAGGAAAAAAATATTTTATATATAGTTGGAGAAATCTGATGTGAATTCACAATTTTTCATTCGCAAATGGTCGAGTCTTCCCCCAGTTTAGGTTCAAATTGATTAAATCTTGTGAACGCTATTTTAGGATAGAGTTCACAACGGAAGTTGTTAAAACTTGATATTGTTCATTAGGGCATAAAGAAGAACAAATTAAATATTCAGACGTTTAGGATATTTGATGTCCAGTGCATTTCATAGAGGTGGGACAGAGATACACTGTGACAATTGTGACAACGGAGAACTTACCTGTTCTGTGATGTATAGAGGCCCTGGCAAGCCCCATCCCCACCCCCACTCTGCTTAGTCTATATTTATTCTTTTTTTAAGACCCGATATTGAGTTTGCCACAAATGAAAATCGTCCAGAGAAGTATGAAATCATGGGATCTGAGTTTTTCCCTTTACAGACGAAAGAGAAGCAGCAGGTGTGTGACCAGAGGCTGGATGATTTAATAGCAGAAGTCTCTTTAATTAAAGCTGCACATAGGTAATTAAGTACTGAAACTTTGTTTGACCAAATGTAGAGTTTGTGTTTTCATGTGGACGTATTATGCCGTCGCCCCTGTCCATCCGGACGTCTATACTGTACATGTCACAATGTTTTTACAATTTTTGTCGAAACTTCAAATAGAGGTCTTATTTCCCAAAGATCTCAGTTCCTTTTAATAATGGCATGTATCAGACCATAAATTTATGGATAATGACCCCTGATTGTATGCAAAATCATGTTTTTTATATTTATGACTGTTACACCCTTAATTTCAGAACTTGTCTTGTTTTTGATGCTGATATGCGAGCTCATAAAAATTTGTTTATGAGGTAAGTGTTGATATTTTGAAGAGATTTGAATTCTTAAAATGAGAAGTGATATTAAATATTCTAGAACAGTCTGATTAAAATACATCATTGGTCTCTACAACATGAAAATCTGACCAGTTGTCGTTGGAGGTTGCATCAGGGATCATACAAGCGGCTTTTGACCCGATAAATGTTAGACATATGAATAACTAATAAACGTTGATGTTTCTAGTAGTTTACCCACAGATTCGTGCAACTTACGCCAAAAAATCGCTGCAACAGACCGTTTCATTGGCTTATTCCTCACATCATCCAGTTCAAGTCAGTACAATGTTGCCATAGATACAGTTACAGCTTAGACTTGGATTTCAGTAGTTAAAAGGTACTTGGTAGATTTGGATTTCAGAAATTGTTAGAGTGCTACACAAGTGATGATTGCTTTAATGATGTAATACATTATTTTCATGTTTTTTACGTGTATTTATGTTGATGATGTATGTTTTTTTCGTGTAGTCATCCAGAACGACCAGACAGAATATCGTCTATATATAATCTACATGTGGAATGGAAATTATTAAAGAGATGTTTGCAAGTACAGGTAAATTCATGGCATCCTTTTCTGGTTTGATAAACGACTTCAGTTGTTCCTTTTCTGGTTTGATAAATGATATGACGACTCCAGTTGATCCTTTTAGGCGATGATATGGTTCGTGTGAATTTAATCCTCTACTTGTTCAGGGCTCAGGAGAATTTTCCGATTGAGATAACTGATTTTGCTCTAGACGATAAGATTTAAATGGATGTTATTTAAGGGATTCAGAGAATTTCACTGGAAGAATATAGGCTCTGCTTTATTTTTCTCCATCTTTGAACTGTCCATATTTTAGGACTGTGAAGTATTTTCCAGATCATATATTGGGGGGATAGGCACCGCTGTATTCTTAATATCTTAACTGCCGTTATTTGTCAGCATAGTGAATAGAGTCTTCTCCCTTGTTATATAATGAATGATATTTTGGCTGTTTGTTTCGTAGTGATACAGATTGTTATTTTAGACTCTTTAACTCATTACTTAATCCATATGTTTAAATAACGATTATGCGTGAAGAAAAAAAAAGTAATGGCTATTTTATTTATAAATTTTCAGTCTAGATTAGCAACAGAAGAGGAACTGTTGACCATTCACAGGTACAGTACAATATATACTTTATAAAACTGTATATAGCTTTAAATCGATTTTGACTGAGGGCTGGGCAAGTCACAACATATAGATGTTTGGATGGTACAAAAAATTCACAATGGCATGCATGTAAAAGAACCCTTGACAGTTGGACTTTGACATAGGAGTAGAGTCGCCGTCTGTGCAAAGTTTTATTAAATTAGTTTGACAAAATATCGCGGTTGCCCATTACAAACGTATGCATGCACCTTACTTTAAAGTTACATTATCAAAAAGAGGTGGATGGATGGCTGAATTGTTAGCATGCACACATTCTATCATAAGGTCAGTCATTGAGTCAACTGGTGTGGTTATGATTCCCTAGAGTAGGGTCACCTGTTCAACCTCGTGGGTTTTCTCCAGGTTCTCTTTGTTTCCTCCCACTGCTAAGACCCCTTCGAGCGAATCATTGAAATAAAACCATGTTAGTCCAGATATGACCTGTTTTATGTCGAGTGGATGTTAAACCCCATTGTGTATTTAGCACTAATTTCTTTTACATTCAGTCTATATCAAATCTTTGTTTAAAAATTTGTAAAAATCATTTGAAATCACCCATGAGGGAAATTGTGCCCATGCAGCGGCACTATGGCCTATACTAGGAGGGAAGTTTTACTGACATATCAAATTCAAATTGCCAAGGGATCTTTTATTGGCATTCCAATGTTTACACAGGACCTATGAATAAAGGACGAAAATTGATCAACTAGAGACTATTTCTATGTTTCAGTCAAGATTATTTGGATGACATTAAAGCTACGCCAGAAATGAGTGATTTTGCATTACGCGATAAGGGTCAGCAATACAACTCGATATATTTATGCAAGGTAAATCAGTCTAATTATATCTGTTTCTTTTAAAAAGTCTATAACTTGTTTTCATGTCAAAAAACTTTGTATTACCAGTACGCTGCTACTTTATTCCCAAATGTTCTAAGGAAAGGGGTTGGGATGGCCTAGTGGTCTAGAGTGCCGTGCTTCGATCTCTAGCTGGCCGGTCACCTCTGGGTTGCGGCTGTGGTTTCGATCCCTGGTGTGAGCGTATTTGGCATGGAGATAGGGCGCCTTCTCAACCTCGTGGGTTTCCTCCGGGCATTCCAGTTTCCTCCCACTGCTAAAGACCCCTACGCACAAGCGAATTATTGAAATAAAATTAAAAACCATATATTAGTCCCAAAATAACCTAGTTTGTGACGAGTGGACGTTAAACCCATTTCTCTCTCTCTCTAAGGAAAGTTGGGGGTGGATGGCCGAATGGTTAGCATGTGTGCATTGTATCATAACACTATAAACCTCAGAATGCCTCGTTGGGCATTTCTGGCCAAACGAGGTAAAAAAAAATGCCTCGTTGTCTGCAGTTACAAAACGAGTTTTTTTTTAAAGTGCCCTGTCTTTGGAACGAGGTATTTTGTTTAGAACGAGACTTGGTAAAAATGCCTCGTTTACTAGACATGTTTTTTTTTCATCAGCGAATTTTTACAAATTAAAATTTATGTTATTTAATATGAAAATAAACCAGTCCAAACTATGATGTTATAATCAGAGAAATGGACAAGACAAGAATACACGCCATAGGTTGGGGGTGTAAAACTATTGCAGACACACAGCTACATACCTTGATTGATTTATTGCCCAATCAGGTATAGGTGTTAAGTAACAACTGAGCTTTACACCTCCACCTAACTGATATCGCAGACAACAAATTAGTGTTTATCTGATCTAAATACAACAAATAATCCATTCTTATTAATGAAAAAAGCATTAACTTTCATCTCATATTTCCAATATGCCAGTTTATTTTTTTTTATATTTAACTTGACCATGGCATTGACTGTTTCTGTTGAAACCCCATAACATTGCACAAAATATTATTAGAGCAAAGTTATATAAATGCACAGCGATAAATTTGTCGACTTTATACCAATTGTCAATTAAATGGGAAATAAAGCACACCCCATGCATTAAAATTTAATTAAAACATTTTTTTATGAAGACAGATGGGTATTGATAATGATTAAATAATTTATGGTATGACGTGTATTCTTGTCTTGTCTATTTCTCTGATTATAATATCATAGTTTGGACTGGTTTTATTTTCGTATTAAATAACTTAAATTTTAATTTTTACAAATTCGCTGATAGCAAGTACTGCAAATAACTATCTTGAAAAAACCATGTTTAATAAACGAGGCATTTTACCCAGCCTCGTTCTGAACAAAATACCTCGTTCCAAAAACAGGGCAATTTTAAAAAACCTTGTTTTGGAACTGCAGACAACGAGGCATTTATTTAACCTCGTTTGGACAGAAATGCCGAACGAGGCATTCTGAGGTTTATATGTAAAGCCTGTCATCGAGTCCACAGGGGTGGTTTCAAATCCCGGGCAGTTGTATGTGATAAGGAGTAGGGTTGCCTGTCCAGGTCCTCTGGTTTCCTCCCACTGCTAAAGACCCCTACACACAAGCAAATTATTGAAATGAAATTAAAAACCATATGTTAGTCCCGAAATGACCTAGCTTCTGTCGAGTGGACAATAAACCCTATTTCTCTCTCTCTCGCTACTTAATTTCAAAGTCCTAAGGAAAGTAACGCTTGTTATTGAAATGGTACCAGACCACTGAATATTCTGCTATTAATACTCTGTAGGAACATTTTGTGGTATTTATTATTGCATGATGGTTTATGTGTTTAAATAAAATCAGAAAAAACTGTGGCGTTACAAATGTCAACGAGTATGCTTTGACTTCGGTGTTCAAGTGTTGTTTAGCAGAGAAAATTCTTTCATTGACACGTATGAATAAAAGACAATGAATATAGAGTTTTATCCTGAAAATATATCTTTAACTTTTGTCATCTTTAACTTTTGTCATCTGTTGGTTTTACAAATTTAAAAGATCCAATATTCACAGCAGCCTCGGTTTAGACCCTTTTTGGGTCATATGTGGACCTTATTTGGACTTCTGATGCTAGAGTCTTGTCTTTAGCTATTAAAGGAAACCAGAGACACTAGAAAACCCACAAGGCTAGGAATGTGACCCTACTCCTTTTCATGTATAGGTGTGTGGTCTTAACCACGCCACTTGAATCATCGATAGACTTTGTATGATCCTATTGACCACTCAACACAACGCCCCCATCACTGTAGAGACTAAACCTACTGAAATATATGACACACTTTTTATTACAAGCTAATCGTAAAGACCTTTCCTTTCTTGGTATTTGATCCTCGGCCAGATAATTTGAAATATGAATATTGACATGTTTCAGAAATCGTATGAATGTGCCTTATTATCGGCTGGAAGTGTTTTAAATGTTGTTGATACTGTTCTCTCTGGTCAGGTAAGTACATTCTATTCTAAATAATAATATACATTAAATATAGATTATGCACAAGCTTAAACTGCCTATTGTATGTCTTTCTTTAGGCCTGAGATGTTATCCAAATCATTAATTAGACATTAATTAACGTATCCAGACCATAATCATCTCTCGATGGCAATGCTAGCCTGTAATATTTATTGAATTAGGATCCGATTTGCTGCTCAACTTTCATTCATGATTTAATTATGAAATGGTTAATCAAGACTGTTTTTTATCGTACTGACTTTAGTCTGACAGTGCAGGTATTGGGGTATCCTCTAAACTTTGGTTTCCTGCGGCAAATATTGTTTTTAACATCATTGTCTCTGCTACTTTCCAGCTTAAAAATAGGCCAATGATGATGTGTTTGTGTACATTTGTTGACATATTTTGTAGTTCGAAATTTATTGATTTTATACCACTTGATTAAGTTTGTATCATATTTTTTCTTCTAGGCACAAAATGGGGTGGCAATAAACAGGTTAGATTTTTAATGCAATTTATGATGGTTAAATAATTTTATTTATATCCATTTTAAGAAATCACTAGCCTTTTTTGTTTGGTAATATTACATATAAAGGTTGTTTTGAAACCATCACAAGTGGGCGCTGTATCATCAGGTATGTCATTGAGTGAACTTGGGGAGTTTTGATTCTCCGGTTGTACGTGATAATATTACCGAAAAAACAAGGGGGTCTTTATTAACAGTGGGAGGAAACCGGAGGACCTAGACGTGGGGAAGCCCACGAGGTTGGACAGGCAAACCTACTTCTTGTCATGTACAACCTGGGAACCAAAAGCACACCAGTTGACTGAATAACAAATCCTATGATATAAGGCGCATGCGCTAACCTTTCGGTCATCCAACCCTCTTTTCTCCTAAGAATTATGTCCCATGTATGTATAGATTTTGTATAAGTTTTTATTTTTTTAAACAGACCGCCAGGCCATCATGCAGAGAGAGATACTTGTATGGGATTTTGTTTTTTTAATAATGTTGCCATTGCTGCAAAATACGCACAGAATAAATATGGTGTCAAAAGGTAAGCACTGTCATATATCGAAATCTCTGATCATTATTTGAGTGAGGAATGAATCCCTTGCAAACTACAAGGATGTGAAATTTGAAACAGTATACCTCCTTTCTACAGATGTGAGATCTGGAGTGAAAATATTCCGGAGTTACTGTAGAAAGAAAGCGAAGGGAGAAAAGCGTGGGGTGTAGGCAAAAAAACAAAGAACAACCTAAAAACTTGAATTTGCAATAGTTACTACCCTCGCTTTGATGGCTGTTGATGAATGGCGCATAACTAAGATCAGGTGTTCCCATCTTCCGCCAGGGTTCAAAGGTACGAACAGTAAAAGAAATATCAGTTAAAAAATGGTTCAATTACATTAATATTTATTTCGGTGACATTTAATGAAATGGCGTTTAAACATCCTACTATTCTGCTCCGACTTGGCTAATCAAGACCAAAACATGAAATCAGATGGGGTTTAACGTCCTACTCTTCGTGGGGTTTAACGCCCTACTGTTCGGCTCTGACTTGGCTAATCAAGTCCAATATTTATTAAGGTATGATGAATGGGAAATTATGTCAGTATTCTCCTGTACGCCATATAAACCTAGAAACTTCACTACAATCTTTTGATGTGCCACTATTTAATCTGAATTAATCCAAGTCGGATGATTATCTACAGTTGATATTGATTTTGTTATCTTAAAGATATGTTATGGAAGATTAGATAAAGAGCTGGCAGTTCTCACTATAATAATTCAAAAATAGGTTATGTAAAAGGAAGGTGCTGAAAAGTTTAGTCAAATTGATTCCCTCTGAACCAGGATTTTAGCGATTGTAATTGCGGCCTAGCCTCGATTATCAATGTTATGGGAGATTAGATAAAGAGCTTGCAGTTCACACTATAATCGTTCAAAAATAGATAATGTAAAGGGAATTTACTGAAAGAAAGACCTGAAATAGGCAGATTTAGCTCTTGCATAATGTATGTTTAATATAATTGTTACATAATCAACATTTTAGCGTAGATAAAGCTATGAACAATTTGAAAAATGCAAATGACGATCCAGGACTTCAATAAAAACAACTTTCCGTACCTTAAAATAGCAATAGAAAAACCTACCATGGAGTTAAAACCTATAGAGAATCTCTTTAAAGTAGTTATTAATTTATAAAGAAACAACCATGTTCATTCTTTGAATGGAGTTAAATTGTGCTATATTTTGGTCATATACAAACCGTTGCATTTCTCAAATACAATATTTGATAACTCCCGTTCTTGAGTTGGTTTGCTTCCAAAATAAATGACGCAGTAAAGAGATAAATATAGGATATTCTTCAAGAATATTGCAAGTACCCGATCTTGAATTGTTTTTAAATTAATATATGTATTTAACAATTGCAGCTAGTATGATTATAGGCTGACAAGATATCATTCTGCCTTGCTTCAAACACTAGGGACCGGGTATCATTCGGATTTGATGAAAAAAGAAAAGAAACTGAGCTTACCATCTATAATCTAATACACATATTCAGTTAATAGATTGCTGTCCAGAAAGTGTTAAATACCATCAAGATTCATCAAATAACGCCCAGTTTGTGCTACCGTTTAGTTTAAGAAACACCATTTAGTTTAGACAATCGGTCATCTAGTTTATGACCATTTAGTTTAGTTTTAATATTGATCATCCAGTTTATGACCATTTAGTTTCATAAACTAGACAACCGATGTCAAACTAAATGGTAGCAGAAACTGGGTGTTACTTGATGAATCTTGATTGTATTTAACACTTTCTGGACAGCAATCCATTAAGTGAAAATATGTATTAGATTATAGATGGTAAGCTCAGTTTCTTTCCCTTTTTCATCAAATCTGAATGATACTCGGTCCCTAATGAAAAGGAGAACAATGTGAATAAGCTTTTTGTGTTTAGAAGATTTAAAGATACCTTCCCATGTACAAACTTGGTGATTTGATGATATATTTGGACTAAAAACATGTTCAAACTAATAAATCTATCAAAATTTTGCTTCAAATCCTTCTCAAAACATGGTTTTCACACGAGGAAATACCCCTACTATAAAAATCAGTAAAAAGAAGTCATTTATGTGTCACGTGACTCAGCTGACGCGCTAACTAGCAACGAGTGTAAAGTTGGAGGAGAATTCATTGCGTACACAAGACGATGTTGTCTTTAATCACTATCCATTTATCATAAATATCGAAGCCTGATTCTGCTTAAATTCGCGGATTATCCACTGCCTTTGTCTTTTTCCGTGATTTTTATCTCAGAAAGTGTTGTATGTCTAACTCTTCATAATGTTTATCAGCATGTACTTCAAGCGCTCAATCTCTGCATGAAACCTTTGACGTAGTCATTCTTAATCGTCAGACTACCAATTAGAGAAACCCTTACATTTTTGTCCCGTATACACTCCATGAGTATTTTTCAGGAAATCCAGTATTTATCTAGTAAGATTGGATGTCTATACTTTCCATATATACCAAAATTGCCATACTTTTATATTGAAAATAACCACCCGATAAACACTTTTCTGGGAACATATCTTTAAGGCCTTGGCGTATCAAAAGAATTTAGTATTTTTTATGTTTTATTGGTAACAGGATATTAATATTGGACTGGGATGTTCACCATGGCAATGGTACACAGAATCAGTTTTACAATGATCCGAGGTAAGGTGATATTCACATATATAACAACAATTGGGATCATAGGCGTACAAGCTGGAGGGGCGGGGGGGGCACCAAATGCTGGGAAAATTTGGGCACACAATTGTACTTTGTAAAAGTTGTATAAAACAATATTGTGTTCTTGAATGTGTCCAATTTAACAGCGAATTTAAATTCAGAGTGTCTATATAGTTAGGCAATTAAATAGAAAGCCACGACTAACATACTAAGAACCTAAATACATTTTTGGGGCACCAACCACCATCGCCCCCCCCCCCCAGTCAAATTTCCCTGTACGCCTATGATTGGGATTATTGTGTTTTGTTTCTTATCATCATTGATTGATGACACGAAGAACTTTCTGTCCTTGGCCTGATAATTGTGAGGACACTTGAGCTGAAAAGAACAAAGAACATGTAAACTAATATGTATGAATATAATTATCCTATTCATGGTTATCTTTCATTCCTTGATAATGACATCGTGATATGATTTATCTTTCATTGCTTGACAAAGAAAAGAGAATCCTCATTAACGTTGGCATAAATGAAATGATATGGGGTTTAAGGTCCTACTGTTCTGCTCCGACTGGGCTAATGAAGACGAGCATACGTCATACAGTTTTCTATAAGGGAAATTTTGTCCAGACAGCTGCGCTATGGGCTACTCTTATATCGAATTCCAACTGCCAGAGGTTCTTTTACGTGCACACCAATGTATACATGGGTCCTCATTTTTTTTGTCCCATCCAACAACTAGACAGCTGTCCTTGTCCATCCCTCCCATCCTGCACCACTGACAAGGGGAAACCCTCCCGGAAAATCCTGATGAACATTCTCAGGTAACAATGCAGGGGTTGAAAATGAGACCTCAAGGTTAACGAGCCAACGTCCTACCCACTGAGCCACCATGGCTCCCCAGTCTGCTAGGAGAGACATTTTGCCCAGGCAGTGATGTTTCTGCCTACTCTTCATCGTTTAGTTTTTTGTCCCATGTGAATTACTAGACACTGTTCCTTACAAGGACCCTTGGATCCTGCATCACTACCATGGGGAAAATACATGTGTGCATATTGATGGTTATATCAAAGAAGTGTTGTTGGGAACTTTGCTGTCAAGGCACAGGTGTATTTTTTTCATGAGTTTAATAATATTCTATATTATGTTGCAGTGTGTCTTTTATATCAGAACTTAACTATGATAAATTCATGTTTTATGTTATGTTTGAGTTTTGTTTGGGTTATTTTTATTACATCATTACAATGATTATATGGGGTTTTTTTTATCACATCATTATGATAATTTTATGTTTTTATTATGTTTCAGTGTATTATTTATATCACTACATAAATTTGATAATGGTTGGTTTTATCCGATGGCACCTGATGGTGGTCATGATTTTATAGGAAGTGGTGATGGTGAGGGATATAATATCAATATACCATGGAATCATGTGAGTATAAGTAAGATATGATATCAATATACCATGGAATCATGTGAATATATATAGAATATGATATTAATATACCATGATATCATGTGAGTATATATAGAATATGATATTAATATGCCATGATATCATGTGAGTATATATAGAATATATATTATCAATATACCATGGAATCATGTGAGTATGTATAGGATATAATATCAGTATACCATGGAATCATGTGAGTATATATATATGATATATATTATTAATATACCATGGAATCATATGAGTATATATATATTATCAATATACCATGGAATCATATGAGTATATATAGGATATAATATTAATATACCATGGAATCATGTGAGTATGTATAGGATATAATATCAATATACCATGGAATCATATGAGTACATGTACATGTATATATAGGATATAATATCAATATACCATGATATCATGTCAGTACATATAGGGTATATAGAGAATCTCCTACAAGTGTTTTTTGATATCAAAAAATATCAACACAAGTTGATAATGTAAAAAAAACGAGGCTCTGCCGAGGTTTTTTTACTTTATCAACGAGTGTTGATATTTTTTGATATCAAAAAACACGAGTTGGAGATTTTATTTATCACCCAATCCTTTCTTACATGCAGAAATAAATAAATATAATTCTTTGGTATAAATTTCACCTTTACTGGACCTAATTTCATTACTGCGTAGTGATACATCAGTTTTTTGACTGCAGTTTAGCTATTGCAAAGTCCTATATATTGACCCAGTATTTCCTTCAATTTCAATTAAATAAAAACAGTTTCTTTTTAACAAAAAAAAAGTCACTTTTTATTTAAAATAAGTGGTTTCTTTAAAATAAAAGAAAGTAGTTCCTTTTTGATTGACCAATCAAATTCATGTAAAGCGATACCTCCTAAGGAGATATCGCAGTAGATTATGTAATTTATCATACAAGCGATATCTACTGTCAAATAAGATATTGGGTGATAAAATATCAATATACCATGATATTATGTGAGTATATACAGAGAATACCATAATATCAATGTACCATGGAATCATGAGTATATACAGGGTATATTATGAATATACCATGAAATGACGTACATATGCATTTTTAAATAAGGCATATCTCTATAAACTTAAAACGACACCCTGTTTCTCAATTACAGATTAAACTCTGTTTCTTAGATTTCTTGGAAACCATTAAACTAAGGATAGTATTGAAATGATTTCATGCAACATAGTTCAAATTGTCAGAATATCTTATTTAAAGTCACCATAAACTGCAAACCTCATGCAGATTTCTCAAATACAGTGCTTGAAATTAATTGATAACTAATTAAATGGCTTGTGCTTAAAGTTAGTTAAGTCACAAAATTGACAATTTTCCAGGCTACGAATAGAAGGTTGATATAGACTTTTATACTACATACAATAAGCATAGTCGTATCAAACAATCCAACCTTGTGGGTTTTCTCCAGTTTCCACCCACTGCTAAAGACCCCTACACTCAAGCGAATTATTGAAATATAATTGAACCGTATGTTAGTCCCGAAATGACCTAGTTTTTGTCAAGTGGATGTTAAACCCCATTTTCCTTTCTCGTATAAAACAACATGTTGATCCAAAAAATTATCCATTTGAAGTCCCCAGTGTTCTCTACTGATTTCATGATGCAGCTATTTTTTTTTTATGTTTTTTTTTTTCTAACATCTATCCACGAACCTTGAGCCCTAAGGCAATTAACCTATATTTTTGTTTTAATCTTTTGGATTTCTTTTTTTTTTTTTTCAGCATGCCATGGGTAACTCAGAATATATTAGTGCTTTTCTACAGATTGTCATGCCAGTAGCGTATGAGGTAGGTTTTCTGTTTGTAAATTTGGATTGGTTCTTTTTTGATAAGGCCAACTTCAATTTCGGTCAGTTGTTACAAGATATAAACAAGGCTAGCGTTAATCCCAACTCGAAACCTAAACTTAGACCTAACCCTAACCTAAACTCTCACCAACAATCACATGCCCAAACCTTATTTGCATCTCAGCGACATTGACGAAAACTAAGTTGGCCTTAACAAATAGATTTAGTCGGAAATTTGTTTATTTGAATTGAGTACAATGCAGTCAAATATTTTAACAACAAACAATTGTATATTGCCTAGTATTAACGAGTGGATGTTAAACCCCATTTCTCTGTCTCTCTGTATGTTTCTTTTCTCTCCTCTCCTATCTATCTCTCTCCCTTTAACTATGTCAATTATGTTGTTACTGAAAAATGTCATGCTATGTCAATATTAAAATAAGAATAAAATTGCTGTATTACAAATGATTTGTTTACAATTATTGATCATTTTATGGCATTTTGATGCATTTCTTGTTTTAATGATGGGAGCCATGACATTTAATTGTGCACACCTACAGAGAACTAATTGCTGTGTTTTATTTGTTAATGGAGACACTTGACATTAATGTTTCTTTCTCTTCTCGGCATTCAGAACATTTTATGTTTTTTTATGAAGACTAGCCTCCAGTTTTATGAATAATTTTATAATCTTTTTGATTGTTTTATGTCTTTGATCGTGGGTTTTTGTCTTTCGTGGTTTGTGTCTTCCTTGGTTGTTTTTTGTCATTTTTGGTTGTGCTTTGCCTTCCTTGTTACAGTAGGATGTTAAACCCTGTTTCATTTCATTTTATTTCAAAATAACTAATGGTATTTTATCAATAAATACCAGTAATAAATGTTACAGTTTTTTCCTTTGTTTTACATACTGATTGATATGGAATATGATGCTATAATGATGATATTTAATGGGCAAATGTTGATATACACATCAGGAACAAGTCAATAATTCACATCAAATTTCTCTTAATTACATGTAATCCAATCTTTTGTTTCATCCGTGTGTCATTGACTTTATCTTTCATTATATATAATAACAGAGTGTGATATCTTGTTCGCATTCATTAAAACGACACAATATGTACTTAAACTTTCATAAAATATCAAACCTGCGCTCAATATGGATCAGAAAATATAAGGCTCGAGGGAAATGTATCATAATTTTAAAAAGCACAAGGTGTAATTACTGTACACTGGATCTTAAAGCGAGAATTTTTAAGTTGTATTTTTGAAATATATTAAAATAAAGCCTTAAAATAGATGGTATCTATATACAGTCCTACCTTGTTAAAGAATAATCCGATTAATCCTATAATTCACTATTGCCAGTTGAGAAATTGGCAAAAATATAATTGTGTTATTATATCCCGGTGTAGTTGAGTTTTTAAGTGTGGGAAATAATAGTGAGTTGACAACCTATTAAGCAACAGACATAGAAATAATTATGTTTTAACTGTCTTAGCAAATATGAAATTCTCGCTTTAAATTAAATTATTTCTATAACGATCTTGTAATATAATACAACATTGAGAAGTAGATTAATCATATTAAATTAAACCTTTAATTACCTGCTGATTGCCTGCTGATTACCTGCTCCAGTCAGGATTTTCTATGGTATCATGTTTCATGAAATGAAATGAAATGAGGTTTAATGTCCTACTGTTTTGCTCCTAAACTGGACTAATGAAGACGGGCTTACGGAAATTTTGTCCGGGTAGCAGTGCTATGATCTACTCTTATATCGAATTCAAACTGCTAAGGTATCTTTTACGTGCATGCGAAAGTGTACACGGGACCGCAGTTTTTGTTCTATTCAAAAGACTAGGCAGCTGTCCTTGTCAGGCCCTCCATCCTGCATCAAGGGAAACCACACTGGAAGATCTGGATGAACTTTCTCGGCCAATGCAGCGATCGAACACCCAAACTCCAGGCTAACGAGCCGATGTCTTAGCCACGTGATCCCCTGCAGTGTTCCAATTTGTTGTTCGAAATTAAACAGCGGCTTAGTTTATAATGAACTCTTGCTGTGGTGGCTCTCATAAATTTAGTTAGTTGTTTGGAATTAGTGGGGTTGGATGACCGAATAATTAGGACGTGCCCACAGTATCATAAGGTCTGTCATTGAGTCAGGTAGCGTGGTTTTTGATTCCCCAGTTGTGAGAAGGAGTAGGGTTGCCTGTCCAATCTCGTGGGTTTTCTCTGTGTCCTCCATTTTCCTCCTACGGCTAAAAACTCCTACACGCAACCGAATTATCGAAAACCCCGATTGCAGGTCTTTCTTTAGGCCTGAAATAGTATCTAAATTATTAATTTGATATTAATTAACTTATCCAGACCATTATTAACTCCAGGTGTCATCGCTAGCCTGAGATATTTACTGGATTATAACCCTATCTGCTGCTGTTGATTAAATCAAAAAGTGGATCAATTTGACTGAAATTTTCTGCCAATTCCAGGCGCGGATCCAGGGGGCTTGGGCCCAGGGGGCCCCAGTGACATAGTTGATTTTCATTTTCGTTTGCTTTGTTACTGTTGTAGTTGACATATCTGCACTTTAATACGTGATAAAAACATGTTTTTAGCATTGTCTCCGTCCAAACAATCCAAGGTTGCAACGTATAACCCTTTTCTCCAATGTGTGCCCCCCCCCCATACAAAATCCTGGATCCGGGCCTGAATTCCCTTTACATTGTCTAAATTTTAACTATTTTAGTGTATCCTTACTGTTCATGGGTAATAAATTCCACAGAACCGTCACAATGTTTACCGGTCGTTGTTTGGAATTATTAAGACACTGTCATGGTTTCTAATTAGTTCAATTAGTTGTTTACAATGAACTAGGCACTCTCACTGTCATTGTTTCTAATTAGTTCAATTATGGTAGTTGTTTACAACAAACTAGGCACTCTCAGTGTGGTGATCCTCATTAGTAATAATAATAACATTGGTAATAATGATATTTATTTTTTATTATATACATTACATCATAAAAACAATCTCAAAACGTTGTAGAAAAACATTTAATATGACAAAAATACATGATATAAAAACATAAAAAATATCATATTATACAAGATAAAAAAAAAAAGGAAAAATATAAGCAAGAGTAGTGTAAGTAAATAATTCAGTGAAATGCTTTCAGAAAAGATGTGTTTCCAAGAAGGAGACATTGCGAACTATTTATTTATTTTATTGCACACTGATTTGTCTATTATTTATATCATTAAAAAAATGCATGGTACTATTTCATTATAAACCACAAATACCTGTACAATGCTATAAATGAAAGAAACATTAGGGAAGAGGGGGTGGGGTGTTCTAGAGCTTTCTTCATTCAACTTTCAACTGTCAAGATTACGCAAGATTACTTTTAAATGCACACTGATTTGTCTATTATTTATATCATTAAAAAAATGCATGGTACTATTTCATTATAAACCACAAATACCTGTACAATGCTATAAATGAAAGAAACATTAGGGAAGAGGGGGTGGGGTGTTCTAGAGCTTTCTTCATTCAACTTTCAACTGTCAAGATTACGCAAGATTACTTTTAAATGCACTTTAAATCAGTGTGTATACAAGTAAACCTCATTTTATCAACTCTTCCGAACAACTAGACAACATATTCCTAGTCAGCCTCACAGGCAATACCCAAAGCATAACAGATTAAAGATCAAATTTTAATTACACTGGAATCTTTTTTTTCATTGTAGTTTGCTCCTGAATTAGTTCTGGTTTCTGCTGGATTTGATAGTGCTCGTGGAGATCCCTTGGTAAGTATTATTTGTCTAAAATGTAAATCATACAATTAATTGACTAAATAACTTTCAGGAGTATGTCCGATTTAACAGAAATAAAATAAAAACCATGTTATTTCGACAGTTGTTATTGTGAATATTCAATTAAACATACATTATGCAAGAGCTAAATATGCCTATTGCACGTCTTGTTTTAGGCCTAAAATGTTATATAAACTATTAATTAGATATTAGTTAACTTATCCAAACCATAACAAACTCTCAGTGCCATGAGGACGATTTTTAACAAGTTTGAATCCGATCTGCGGTTCAACGACTGTTGATGATTAACTGTAAAAATGACGATCGAGACTACAGAGTTATTTAAATGAATGAAGTAATTTGACTTTTTCGAATTATTATAGCTCATGATCTAACATTCCATAATGCAGCTTTTAGAAATATTGCACATTGTTAACGCGTCTTGGGCCCTAATGATCTCAGGACATGTCTATTGGACAATAACACCCCTCTAAATGCGAAACAGGAGGTGTTTATCTCCTAAATTCATGACTATATTTGTTCTTTGAAAGCTGTTTGATATTCTCTAGAAGCTGCCGTCATGATCTATCTCTTTTAGAATAAAAAAAGGCACATACATCCATTTAGTTATAGCCGATTCAGACGCTCAAGTTGAACTGATTTCAAAACCCCAGGGATAGTTAAAGATACATTATGGGAGATAAGATAAAGAGTTGGCAGTTCTCACTATAATAGTTAAAAACTAGATAGTGTAAAAGTAATTTGCTGAAAATTTCAGTCAAATTGATCCATTATGAGCTGAGAACGAAGTGGATGAAATTTTCGCCTAGCCTCGGTCATCATTACTAAAGTCATTAATATAAACAGCATAGTCTCGATTATCCATGTTTTAAATTCAATTATCAATGGCCATTAAGCAGCATATAAGAATCTAATCCAGCCAACATCGAAGACTAGCCTTGACATCAAGAGTTTATTATGGTCTGAATAAGTTAATTAATGTCTAATTGATAATTTAGGAAACATTTCAGGCCTAAAAAAAGACTTGTAATTGGCAGATTTAGCTCTTGCATAATGCAAGTTTAAACCAGTATAACTTTGTCGTCTGAAAGCAAATGTGGGGCAAATAAACCAGTTTAAAGAAAAAACAGCTCGCTACTCGTCTTCAAGAAGGCTTTTTATTTTAAAGGGTTGGCTTAAAAATCCTGGGTCTTCATTCATGTGTTACATTCCTGAGTAAATATAGGGATCAGGCAGTGCCAATGTTGTTGAAAGCGTGCAAGAACCGAATAAAGGATACGAAGCTACCCATACGTAGTTAACTCTAACCTCCCACTGAATAGGTCAGAACAGTTAAACTTGTTTGGGTATAGTACGCATGAACGCAACATAATGCTGTCTTAAAAACCCCAGCGATTGTGAACTGGTTTAAAAATAAACGTCTGAACGCTATATTAGTCCATTGTGTTTTCTCTCTAGGGTGGATATGATGTTTTGCCATCTGGATATGGTCACATGACCCACATGTTGAGTCAACTAGCCAATGGAAAAGTTGTTGTAATTTTAGAGGTAAGAAAGCTGTTGGGAAGATCAGTATTTTATTTTTCATAGTCTTTTAAAAAGGTTAAGAGAGAGAGAGAGAGAAATGGGGTTTAACGTCCACTCAATACAAACTAGGTCATTTCGGGACTAACATATGGTTCAATTTTATGCGCGTAGGGGTCTTTAGCAGTGGGAGGAAACCGGAGTGCCCGGAGGAAACCCATGAGGTTGAGAAGGCGCCCCTATCGCCATGCCACATACGCTCACACCAGGGCTTTAAACCACAGCCGCAAGCCAGAGGTGACCGGCCAGCTAGAGGATGAAGCGCGGCACTCTAGACCACTAGGCCATCCCAACCCCCCTAAAAAGGTGAAACAATTATATATTGGTATAGATGGAGGTAGGCAATATGTTATTAAATTAGTGTAAATGAAATTGGGTTTAACGTACACAAAATATTAGAATAAATGAAATAGGGTTTAACGTCCTAGTATTCTGCACTGACTGGTCATAAATGAAATGAAATAGGGTTTAACGTCCTACTCTTTTGCACCTAACCTCGGCTAATGGAAGACGAGCATACGCCATACAGTGTGCTATGAGGGAAATTTTGCCCGGGCAGTGACGCTACAGCCTACTCTTATATCAAATTCCAACTGCCAAGGGATCTTTTACGTTCACTCCAATATGTACACAGGATCTCAGTTTTTTCGTCCCATCCGAACAACTAGGCAGCTGTCCTTGTCAGGCCCTCCTGCATCACTGACAAGGGGAAATCACGCCGGAAAATCGAGATGAACTTGCTCGGCAAATGCATTGGCAGAGAAAGTTCATCTCGATTTTCCGGCGTTGTTTTCTCTTGTCAGTGGTGCAGGACGGAGGGCCTGACAAGGACAGCTGTCTTGTTGTTCGGATGGGACAAAAAACCGAGGACCCCTGTATACATTGGCGTTCATGTAAAAGATCCTTTGGCAGTTGGAATTCAATTTTAGAGTAGACCATTCTACTGTGCCGCTACCTGGGCAATATTTCTCTCATAGCACACTGCATTGTGTATGCCCTTCTTCATTAGCTCAGTCGTAGCGTAACAGTAGGACATGAAACCCCATTTCATTTTATTTCTCGTCTCAGATTTAATCATTTAGTTTGCGTGGGCACTGGTTGTCGATAACCTTTAGTAGTTAGTTTTCTTGTTTTGAATCCAGACTTAATCACTGCAACAATTCCTTTGTGTAAATTAAAAAAAAAATTATTTGCAGGGAGGATATAATTTAAATTCAATATCCGTTTCTATGGCAACTTGTACATCAGTGCTCCTTGGAGATCAATGTCCTCCTGTATCCAAACCAAAACCATGTGATAGGTAAGCACGTTATCTTAAAAATTAATAATACCGGGCTCCTGTTTCACACAACATTCTGACTTAAGTTAAAAATTTAGTCAACTATTAATCACTGTTAAATAGAGACATCTTTAATCCAGAAACACAAATCTTTGCACATAGTTTCTTATTAATGTATTTGATACATTAAAACAACAAAAGTTTTATAAAGGGCTATATTTTAGTTAAGATAAGGATAACAATTTTGAGTAAATTCTTATATCTCAGAATGTTTTGTGAAAACGGGGCTGATACTTTGAGAAGTTTTGCTAGTCAATCATCCAGGCATTGGGCTCTCGACTTGAATTTCCTTGGTTCCAATCCCAGTGATGTCTGAAAAAATCTTTTGGCCTTCACTTATATTAAGTGTCATGGGTTCCACTTACAGAACTTACAAGGGAAGTGTGCCCAATTGTTCTATTAGGACCAAAAGAAAACCTAACAAGATCCACCTGTGGAAATGAAATGAAATGAAATGGGGTTTTCACGTCTTTCTCTTCTGCACCTAACCTGCCTTGAAAGTTGGAAATCGAAGTAGAGTAGACAGAAATGCTGCTGCACAGGCTAAATTCTCCTAGATTAATGATCATGTTTTCCTCAAATAACTGAAGTATTGTTGTACCATTCCAATCCTTTGGAACTTGGACAACAGCACTAATTATTACACTTGGGAACCTTAATTACTTCTAATTGACCTTCAAAGTAGCGACAAATTCCCAAATGATTTAATTGTTTTCTTTGGAAAAGTAATACACTGGACGGTATAATATAGTCTCATTACACTTTTAATTGACCTTCAAAACAGCAGCAAATTCCCAAATGACATAATTATTTTCTTTGGAAAAGTAATACACTGGATGATATAATTCCATTACATTTCCGTATGTTATCAGTCGCCCACTTGCAATATTAACACAATTTTAAAAAGTCAAGTTGTCTGCAATTTTTTTTTGATTAGATTGTAATTTAAGGCTGGGACATATAGACAGTGTAATGCTATTTTGATGACATTTTCAGGACATCTGTGCTGAGATTTCTGTGTTAATAGTCGTTCAAAAAATCTTTTTTGACCAAGCTCGTCATTGGTTCTTTTATTCTCATATTGATTCTAGATAACACAATTTAATTAAATTTGTAAATAAATATATGATTTAGCATTATATAATTGCTGCATAAAAACTGAATTCAGCCAGACAAGACATTTTTGCAAAAAAAAAGAAAGTTTATTGTAGATGATCAGGTAATACTGAGTTTGTTACTCAGGATTAGCCAAAGTATGGAATCAAGTTTTAACTGATTTTATTACTGTGTTGACAACAGTTTAAGTATTCCAATCACTGATTATTTGGTTGACAATAGTATTCCAGTAACTCATTTTGTTCCTGGGTTGACAAATGTTGAAATAATTGAACTGGGGGATTGGGATGGCCTAGTGGTCTAGAGTGCCGCGCTTTTCCTCTAGCTGGCAGGTCACCTCTGGCTTGCAGCTGTGGTTTCGATCCCTGGTGTCAGCGTATGTGGCATGGAGATAGGGGCGCCTTCTCAACCTCGTGGGTTTCCTCCGGGCACTCCGGTTTCCTCCCACTGCTAAAGACCCATATGCGCCAACGAATTATTGAAATGAATTTAAACCATATGTTAGTCCAGAAATGACCTAGTTTGTGTCGAGTGGACGTTAAACCCAATTTCTCTCTCTGTCTCTCCATAATTAAACTCATTTTATTTTCTGTGTTGACATTAGACAAAGTATTCCAATAACTGATTTTGTTAATGGATTGACAACAGTTGAAGTTTTCCAATCATGAGATAACTTATTTTAAATTTTGTGTGTGTGTGGGGGGCTATTCCTTGTAAAGTACAAGCATGGAGCTCAAAACCAAGCAACTCAATGACAGACCTGATAATCTTAAGTATGCACATTAGATCATTAAAACAAACTTAATCTCCCAACCTTACCTCTTTAAAGTAGAAAAGAATTAGGATGTTCATTTGTAATGCATAGTAAATAATTTATTGAGTTTTGTATGTTCTGGTAGATCTAGCTCACAGCTGTACTCTCTTCTGTTAAAGATACATTATCTAAATATAGATAATGTAAAATGAATATATTGAAAATTTCATTCAAATTACTTTTGTAGTTTTCACAAGATGTGTGTATTGTGGTAACCAGGGCCACAGTATATTCGAAACTTGGCCACGCTTTCCCATTTTTAAATTAAATTTTTAAATGTCGAATTATTCTAATCTAGTTAAAATCTTGAGTATCTGTTGCCATGGAGAGCTGATTATAGTCTTGTCAAATTTATGATTTAGATGACATTTGAGACCTAAAGAAAGACGTGATAGGCAGATTTAGATCTTGCATAATGTATGTCTGATTTTATCTATGGTAGAATTATAGAAATCCTATATTCTATTTGTCAAAGGACATTACAGTTAGAAAGCTATTGAAGATAAATAGAAAAAAAAAACTGTTTTATTAACTTCATTTACAGACTGTTTATAAATTCTGTTTGTCAAAGGCCGTACACAATTAGCAAGAACTAAGCTGTTACTTTTAAACAAAACTCCCCCAAAATTAATTATTCCTTGCCATGTCATTGACTCATGCTTTTCAAAGGGCGTACACAATTAGCAAGAACTAAGCTGTTACTGTTAAACAAAACTCCCCCAAAATTAATTATTCCTTGCCATGCCATGACTCATGCTTTTCAAAGGGCGTACACAGTTAGAAAGAAGTAAGCTGTTACTGTTAAACAAAACTCCCCCAAAAATTAATTATTCCTTGCCATGTCATTGACTTGCTTTTCAGTTCCAGACTTTTTATAAATTCTTTTTGTCAAAGGACATACACCTTTAGAAAAAAAGAACTAATGAAGCTATTGAACAGAAACAACTAAAAGAAAGAACTGTAGACATCCTAACCTGGGTATCATTTAATTTTGTGTATCTAGCATTAATTTAGAAATGGAGAAGCAAGGATAAGCTTCGTACAACCAGTATGTTGGTTACAATCAATGCACACATCTTGTCAAACCTTCAAAGGCTAATATCTTTGCTAATTTCTTTAACATTCATTCAATATCAAATCTTTGTTTATAAATACTTAAAGATAGATAATGTCACCCCAAATCATTTAATATCAAATCTTTGTTTTAAAATTCGTAAAAATTGTTTAAAATCATCAGAAATCATCTAATTTGTACTTGTGTCCAGTTTAAAGCTGTTTGATTAATTTTGACAATGAGCTTTCAATTTACCAGTTCATAAAGTAATCATTATAAATCAATAATGAATTGTATTCTTTATTATCGAACATTGATCGAGAAATTAAACGCTTGTAAATTGGACACTAATTATCAAAATTGAATGATTAGCTTTAAACTGGACACAAGTAGTACAAATAAGATAATTTTTATACGTCCACATTTTCATGTGGAAGTATATTGTCGTCGCCCCTGTTCGTCCACCCGTCCGTCCGTCCACAATTGTTTGTGAACAGTCTACAGGTCACAATTTTTATCCGATTTCAATGAAACTTAAAATATAGGTTTATCACCCTAAGATCTCGGTTCCTTTTGATATTGGCATGTATTGGACTGTAACTTCATGGGTTATGGCCCCTGATTGTCCGAAAAATCACGTTTTTAGCTTGTGAACAGTGTAGAGGTCGCAATTTTGAACCGATTTGGATGAAACTTGAAATGCATGTTTATAACCCAAAGATCTAGGTTACTTTCAATATTTGCGTCCATCGGATCGTAACTTCCTGAATTATGTCCCCTGATTGTGCGAAAAATCGATTTTTTTAGCTTGTGATCCCTCTGGAGGTCAAAATTTTTTCCGATTAAAAAAAACGTTTGATTATATCACCGTTACATGGTAATGATGAATGAGGTTGAATTTCGTGAAAATCGGACCAAAATTCACAGACAAAATGGCCGCCGTTTGTACGCGAATAGTGGGGAAATATCAAGGTTGTGGAACCTATGGAGGTCACAATTTTGAATGAAACTTGAAATACATGTTTATAACCTAAAGATCTTGGTTCCATGGAGGTCACAATTTTATTCCAAATTTAAAAAAACGTTTCACTATATCCCTGTTACACATTAATGATGGTTGAGTGTGAATTTCTTGAAAATTGATAATTACAGGTAAACACATAATATTAAATGTTTCGTATGCTTAATGGTAGCATGGGGCAGAACTTTATAAAAACCAAACAAATTCAAATGATTTTCTGATAATTGCTTTTAAGCGCGACAACTCTTGTTGACTGCCCGGACGATGTTTTGTTGCCTGGCAACCTGTTTTTGATGATTTTAAATGATTTTTTTTAAACAAAGATTTCACCATTGAAGAAATGTGAAAGAAATTAATGCTAGAATACCTGGGTTACACTTGTAGCTGACCCCAAGATCTATTCACTTTATTAGATATTGGTTGTTTGTTTCTTGCGATATCTATTTAATTGGTCTTGAGCACAGGACTGTCATATCAGTTTTGTTTACCATGTAGTAGGGTTCTCATGTACTTGTTATTAATTATTCCTTGTCACGCCATTGACCCATGTCTTTCCGTTGCAGACTCTTTATACCATTCTTCTCGAGGCATCATTAAACATAATAGTTTGTGTTGTGACAGTAATTGTTAAGTGTATTTTGACTTAGGCTGATCAAACGTGTTGTTTGAGGTGACATTTTATTTTATAGATGATGAATAAAACAAACACACAAAACATAAGTAGAACATTTGTCACATTTAGTAGATGTTTGTTATCTGGGTTATAAACCCTGTTAACATTACAACTTTTAAGCATTCCAGGCACAGTACCAGGCACAGCACGGTTACTTTTTTGTAGTGTAAACGGGTCAAGCTTAAGTGTGCTGTACTGAGTTCCATGCCAATGCCCACTGGACTTTTAAGCATTCCCGGCACGGTATCAGGCACGGTACGGTTAATTTTTTGTAGTGTAAACGGGTCAAGCATAAGCGTGCCATACTGAGTACCGTGCCAATGCCCACTGAACTTTAAAGAGTTCAAGGCTCTGTATCAGGCACGGTACGGTTAATTTTTTGAAGTGTAAACCGGTCAAACATAAGCGTGCCGTATTGAGTACCATGCCAATTTGGCCCACTAAAGTGAGGTGGTCTCGGCACAGTAACAGTTACAGCAAGGTGCCAGACACGGCACGGTTAAATTTTTGAAGTGTAAACGCAATCTGGTCTGAGAACTGTTCTTAGTACAGATTACTGTGCATGCGCCAAATAAACCTTGACCTTTAATTCCGCAAAGTTTGACTGGTCTTTTCTCAATTCTATCAAAATGGTTGTCCAAACTAATCAATTGCCATTAATTGTTTTCATTCGATTAATTTGCATAGGGATTGAAATGAACCTTTCTGCTTGTAAATTTCACTGATTTACTATATAATACCGTGATTTTATGCTTGGGGATCAGGGGCCTATTTCACGAAAAATTTTAACTAAGATAAGATCCCAATTTTAGTAATTTGATTGTATAATATTAGATTGATTTTAGTGCTTAGCCAATCAAAATTGAAGTATCTACTAAAATTGGATTTTATCTTAAGTTAAAATTTCGTGAAACAGGGCCCAGGGCTCACACTGGCTTTAATTTTTTCCTGCCAAATGATGATTTTTATATAAAAACAATAGAATCATATTTTTTACAGCCAACTTGCCATAACAGACAATTTCATTGCCTAATTCCCCACATCAACCACAGCGTAGGTTATGTAACAACTCTTCCAGATCCTAGTGTTGTGAAGATAAGTAAAACAAAATTTTGAGAGAGAGAGAGAGAAATGGGGTTTAACATCCACTAAACACAAACTAGGTCATTTCGGGACTAACATATGGTTTGATTTTATTTCAATAATTCGCTTGCGTGTAGGGGTCTTTAGCAGTGGGAGGAAACTGGAGTGCCCGGAGGAAACCCACGAGGTTGAGAAGGAGCCCCTATCTCGCGAAATTTTGAATTATAAAAAATGAAACGAAATAGGATCTGTGTTTTCATTTGAATTGTTTACCATATTTTTATCTTTGTTGATGTCTGTGTAAAGTCTACATTAGATAAGTCTTGTAACCGGATGTTAGAAGGCATTACCATGGAAACAGGAACCAGAACAGGATGTTGACATTTAATAAACAGTCTTTGTTTTAATCTTGTTAATTAGAAAGGGTAACAAAGATGGCTCTACCTATTGAAAGACTGATGTTTGTAGTTCATCCCAGGTAGTCAAGATCAATGTACGATTTGTTTATTCACCTGTTGAACTCTGGTTATTTAAACATCACACCTTGCACTTTAAATCTCTTTGGTTACTAGAAGCAGAAGTCAGTCAGACATCCTGAAAAAGTTTTTATTTTCAAAATGACAGATACTTCGACAACAGTAAGGATAACTTAAAAAAAAAAGGTTTTTGAAAAATGAAATTGAGTCAACCAAATGTTTCCACCTACTTTTTAACCAAGGTTAAGGTTCTTTAATGTGCATGCTAACGTGTACACAGGTCCTTGGTTTTTCGTTCCATCGTCCCCTGACAAGGGGTAAGCCACCTTGAAAATACCAAGGCACTTTCTCAATCAAAAATAGAATCGAACCCAGAACTTACTTGCTGGGCACTGGGGGGATCCAAAATTGTTTTTAAATGAAACATACTTCATGTACGTGACTAAATGCTGTTTATATAAAGGCTGACTACAGCTAAACCATTTACTTCTGTCCAATTAATACAGGAACTCATCTGATCAATACAATTTTTATTTCTAATATATTCCATTAAACATGATTTTGCGTGAACTAAATCTGCCTATTGCAGGTCTTTCATTAGACCTTAAATGTTACATAAACTATTAATTAGACACTAATTCACTTGACATGATCATAATCAACTCTCAATGTCATTGTGTGTGAAATAGCTCTATTTAACGTCCGCTTCCACGGAAGTGATATCGGATGGCCCTGATTTTAAGTAGATTAAAACAGTTTGGCCATTTAATGATTTAATTTAAAGATGGAGAAGCGAGGCTAAGCTTCGAACAACCAGTATGGTGATTACAGTCAATGCACACATCTTGTCAAACCTTCAAAGGCTAATATCTTTTCTCAGAATATAGTAATTTGAATTAAATTTTCAATATTTTCGTTTTGCATTATCTATTTTTGAACTAGTATTGCAAGTTTGCTGAAATGAAATGGGGTTTAACATCCTACTGTTCTACTCCGACTGGGCTAATGAAGACGAGCATTCACCATACCACACTGCTATGAGAGAAATTTTGCCCAGGCAGCGGCACTATATCCTAATCTTGTATCCAATTCAGACAGCCTAGGTATCTTTTACGTGCATGCCTCAGTATACACAGGACCTTGGTTTGTCACCCCATGCGAACAAATAGATAGCTGTCCTTGTTAGGTCATCTGTCCTGCGCCACGTCAGAATATCCTGATGAATGTTCTCGCCCAATGCAGGGATGGAACAAGACATCCATGGGGGGGGGGGGAGGAGGATGGCCTAGTGGTCTAGAGTGCTGCGCTTCGACCTCTAGCTGGCCGGTCACATCTGGCTTGCGGCTCTGGTGTGAGCGTATGTGGCATGGAGATAGGGGCGCCTTCTCAACCTAGTCAGTTTCCTCTGGGCACTCCGGTTTCCTCCCACTGGTAAAGACCCCTACACGCAAGTGTTAGTCCTGAAATGACCTAGTTTGTGTCGAGTGGACATTAAACCCCATTTCTCTCTCTCCACGACCTCCAGGCTATATAGCAAACCAGCGCCTTACCCACGTAGCCACTGTGGCACCTCAAAATAATGGTTAGCTCTTTATCTAAATCTTACATAATGTATGTTTAAATATAAGGAACTTTGTCTCATTAATAGTATCTTCATGGGGACTGCACCACACACACATATGGACCAGACATCATACTTAGAAATCACAAACAAGCAATTCAAATCAAGCGTACGGATCCGGTCACTAGCCGTAAGTGTCCACTGCACTGTACAGCGTCGGGCCTTTAGTGATACAGACTTCACTCAAATTGAAAACAATCAGGAATATAACCATTCGCCGTGAAGTGTCAAAAGGGTTTATCTCGGGAAATTAGTCAAATACACTTTTTTGCATTTTTAAAATCTCCCAATTAATATGAACATTTCTAGCTAATCTGTGTATCTCTACGCCAATTAGAACTGTTCTGGGTATCATGTGTCCAAGTTTTGTATCTTGATTTGTGGAAATTTTGAAATGCAAAAGGTTCTATTTCTTAATCTTAGAAATTCTGAGATACACCCTTTTGACACTTCACCGACGCATTGTGTAATATCAGCAGGCCATATAAAAGGAATAAATATTCTGGTTCTGTGATAATTCTCTCTTATTACAGTAATTATTGCACATAGTAATGATGAATGCGAAATGTATTGTAGGATCAATTATCAAATATGCAACCCGATAAATGTTATTGACATTTATAAATGGATAATCATAAATTCAATAATCTAACGAGAAAAAGATACGTCTTGAAACACAATGTATGAGACGTCATTTAACCCAGTAATGATCCTTTGACAAAATGAAAAAAAAAAACCTAAAAACGTTCCTCCCACATTTAATTTTTAGGCATGATTGTTTGAGAGAGATAGAAATGGGGTTTAATGTCCACTCAACACAAACTAGGTCATTTTGCAACTACTATATGGTTCAATATTCGCTTGTGCATAGGGGTCTTTTGCAGTGGGAGGAAACTGGATGACCCTACTCCTTGTCATGTACAAGCAGTGTATCAGAACTATCTCAATGGAATGACATTACTATTATAAGTTTCCTATGAATTGATTAGACTCTTAATTGAATAGCAGGACTAAATAACAATTATATGTTTCTATGAATGGAATGAGACCCTCAATGGAATATCAGGACTTTAAAAGTTTTCTATGAATGGAATAAGAATTGAAATGCTATGAAATGGGGTCTAACGTCCAACTGTTCCGCTAATGAAGATCGGCATACGCCATACAGTGTGCTATGAGCAGAAGATTTGGCCTGGGCAGCGGCACCACAACCTACTCTTATATCAAATTCCAACTGCCAAGGGATCTTTTAAGTGTACGCCAATGTACGGACCTTGGTTTTTCATCCCATCCAAATGACTAGACAGCTGTCCTTATCAGGCCCTCCATCCTGAATCACTGACAAGCGGAAACCACACTCGAAAATCTGGATCTTGGACAATGCAGGGATCGAACAACTGACCTCCAGCGTCTTACCCACTAAGCCACATGATCCCTGAATGGAATAAGACTATCTTAATGGAATAGCAGTACCGGGTACTTTATAAGTTTCCTATGAATGGAATAAGACTCTCTGAATGGAATGATATTACTATTACAAGTTTCATATGAATCGAATGAGACTATCTCAATGGGTTGATCCAATGGGAAAAGAAACATATGACATCCTAATTAAGTACTTGATTTCTTTCACTGAGTAAACGACATCTCAGTAAATCATCTCTTTTATATGGCTCTTCAAGACATGATGTCTAGGGATTTAAATCCTATAAACTCATTCACATATTCTATTCACGTTGTCCGTTCCGTGGTAAAGAGTTTTATGATGAATGACTGCAATAGAGATAAAAAAACATTAAAGTGTCAATGAGCTAATAAGTCACAAGGCTGATAGTAAAAAAATTAAATGGTGAAAGTATTCTTTAATTAGTAGGCACATGTCCTCGGGAGGTGGAGGGAGGCATGTGGAGCTTATAAAGAGACCCAGGAGAAAGCCTATCCAAAAGAGTAAATTTCCTTCAGAAATGACCATAGATGCAAGGAAAGCAAATAGCCTCTGCATTTAGGCAGGCCGAAACAGTCCCCCCCCCCATCCAACCACTCCCGCTTATTTTTCTGGATACGCCCATGGTTAGTTTTTTTCCAGATCAATTTCCAAGTGTTTTTTGTGGGATTTTTAAAAAAAATTGAGGTGTATCAAATCCAAGTGTTTTGTTTTTATTTGAATTTGATCTGAATTTTTATTTCAGTGCTATGAAAACCATTCATGAAGTAATTGATGCACACAAGAAAGATTGGAAAAGTTTAAAATTTCAAGGTACATTTTAATACTTTAAAAATTTTAAAACTTTAGAATTATACGATTCATTCTGACATTAGCCGAGTCTGTGCAGAAAAAAGTAGGACGTTAATTCCCATTTCATTTCTGATATTTTGGTAAAGATGGTCTGATTAAAATAAATTATCGTGAAAAAAATGAAATGAACTGGGGTTTAATGTCCTACTGTTCTGCACATACCAGCCAAATGAATATGGGCATATACCATACAATGTGCTGTGAGGGATATTTTGCCCGGACAGCGGCACTAAGGCCTACTCTTATGTCGAATTCCAACTGCTAAAGGATCTTTTATTGTGCACGCCAATGAGTACACAGAACCTTAGTCCCAAAATGTCCTAGTTTGTGTCGAGTGGATGTGAAACCCCATTTCTCTCTCTTGCCTAGAACTTGCCACAAAGATTAAATAGGTGCTAATTGGCTATGGTTAGGATTCGTGTTTAAAAACCTCTGACCAAAAAATTGTTCATTGATTCCCATGTGTATGCTCAAGTGGAGTTGCCTGTCAACCTCATAGATTTTCTCTGGATCCTCAAATTTCCTTAAAAAGAGGTTTCAGCCAAGAGGTTAAACTGGTTAGTAACTGCTGTGGTCGAAACATCATAGTTTCATCCATGATGTCAGAAAATTACAGAATTTATTGTGAAATGTCAGTTAATAATAAAGATATGGTATTTATTTAGTTTCAGTTCCAGATATTGAAGTCCAACAGATAATGTCTAAAACTGAGTGAGTCATTTATCTATCAATATGAATTTCAGGCATGATGTTTTTCTGTTTTTCAAAAAATTTCCACTTTTACAGTCATACACAAGAAATTCTCGTCATATGTTTTAATTCGCAGTAAAGAAAATTGTGGGAGGGAAGGGGGGAAGTGGAAGGTAATACATGTCGGCCCAAATTTCGAGAGGGAGTAAAGTCATTGTAAGTTGTTTAGAAATTTAAAAGCCATTACTGTCTTCTGCACCTCACTCTGTCCATCTATCAACAATTCTTTCCATCGCGATGGCTGTCAAAATCTCTTAGAGACTTTTTAAACGTAAATATGACAGTACTGTCTGCACTAAGAATCGAGCATGACGTCATCGGTGCCATCCTGCAAGAGGAACAACAACAACAAGATGATTAAATAGTGCTTGGGGACCAGTTTCTGTTGGGATCCTTCAGCCTAGTACAGAGGAGAAAAACATATCAAAGATTTATCTCAGAGTTACTGCCCCTATCACTTCAATCGTTTAATTACTCTGTTTTCTGAATTGTTCAGCTAGTCCTAAAAAATGCACCCATATGTGTCCTAGACCCCAGGAAACTTTAAAGCCACTCTTCAAAATGCTAATGGCAGTCATATATTCGTTTCCTGCAAAGGCTATGTTCCAAACTTATCAGTTGCAATTATTTTTAGTATGTTGATGTTCTTTTTGTTTTGGGTACTGCAATCAGAATTTTAATCAAACATAACAAACACAAGAATTTACAAATGACTGTTGTAGATTTTCGGTTTATCAGTTATGTGATTATGCAAATTCCCACCCGTAACACCCAATAATTTGCATAATTTTGCATAGCGATGATCTTTTTATTTAAGGTACACAGATTCATAATCACGCACAGTTGTAGGATCAAAGAATTCTTATGATTTATGTAATTATGCAAATTTCCACCCACGTCAAACATTGATTTACATATTGAGAGAGAGAGTTGTCCTTCAGATTTTTTTTTTAAGCAATATTTTTATTCAGGATGTCTGAATGGGATTGGGGAACAGGCTTAGTCTATGTAAACCCCCTCTCCCTCAGACTTTATTATTTGATTTTAAGATGTTTGTCACAAACAGATTTTTTTGCTTCCTTTTCAAAATGTATACATGTAAATTGTCTGACATGAAAATCTAATCATGAAGTGAATGATTCCTGGAAAATAACAGAATGATTATGATGGATTGACACAGGATGTCTCCTTGGGTATGATTTTTAATTCCGATATGTCTGGTATATTGATACATCACCGGAATAACAACAAGTTATTCTCTCGTTTATATCACTTACACAGCTAAAAGTCTATATTTCTTGCAGGCAGTTAGGTGGCGGAATGGTTTACAAGTTCTGTCATTGATGTGGTGCTTCCGGGTCGGATCTAGGAATTTTGAAAAGGGAGGTGGGGGCGCCGCAAAATGTGGGCACTCACCGCAGAGACGGGGCACGCCACTGCGAGGGGGGTTTCAGGAGTGGGGGGGGGGGCCCCAAAGATAATTATCCGTCATTTCCATGCATCTGTAGCCATTCCAAGAGCTATTTTGCTGATATTTTCATCTAATTAAACGTTCGTAACAGACATACTTGTGTCTGAGAAAAGGCACTTTCAGCAGTAAAAAAGGACACTGTCGAAAATTAGGGGGGGGGGGAGTGCAGGCCCCCACTGGATCCGCCTCTGTACTTGTATGTGACAAGGAATGAGGTTGCCTGTCCAACTTCTCTGGTTTTCTCTGGATCCTCCGGTTTCATCCCACACCTAAAGACACTTACATGTATATGCAAGCAATTTATTGAAATATAATTGAATGATGTGTTAGTCCCAAAATGACTATGTTTCTCTCTCTCTCTCTCTCTCTCTCTCTCTCTCATTTCTTTCCCAAAAATGTCAGATGGGGTTTTGTGTCCTACTTTTCTGATCAAACTGGGCTAATGAAAGCGAACATGAGAGTAAAAGTGCGGAAATGCAACCTACTCTTTTTACACTTTTCAGGTCTTTTAACATGTAAGGGAAATTTTCTCCAGACAGCCTATTGGCACTATAGCCTTCTCTTATTTCAAATTCCTATTCTCATGTGTTCTATTACAGGATATTTCTTGTGATTGAACTGTTTTGGAGTTGGAAAGTTTTCAGTGACATTATGTTGGTATTTTGTTACAATGTATATTCTTAAGTTTTATTTTGGATTATAGATGAAATCTAACCAGTGTGAATTGGTGTAAGAGGGGTGGGGGCGTGAAGGGGGCGGGGGCCAAGTGGCAACAAGAGCTGGACTCTTGTAGACTTGGTATAACATGAGATAAACCTGGTGTGAGATATGATAAACCTCTACCTTTTTGCAATCCTGATTCCATTGCCGTTTGAATTGGACTGAAAAATTAACCTCAGATTATGAAGCCTGTTTCTATTACATAAGTCCAGTCCTGCGGCCTGCTCTTATTTTGAAATCCATGTGGATTTTGATTCCATTCTAGTAAGAATCATTGTAGAATTCCTTCTGTAAGCCATTATTGATTGAAGATTGACTGATGTAGATGAAACACCTGTTGACCCTATAACAACCAATATTCTTCTAATTAACTCTTCAATTACAGCATGCCATCTATATATTACTAGCGTCACTCCTGTTTGTCTTTCTTATGTTTCACAATATGTTTTCTTTTTGTTATATTTTACAGTATTATCTTAATTAATGTCCACTATAAAAACATTCACCTTCCCTTGAACTGTTCACTTCAGCTGATCTTAGAAGCATCATGCATGTTATAAGTTTGGCTGGTAATATGTATTGAATTATAGGATAGGCTACATGAATTAACTAAAAACATGAATCAATGAAGATTAATCTGGGGATGACTGTTAGTCGCAGACATATTATACATCCCAATAATCCTAAAACCAAATGCACTTGTGTGATCTTTTTCATAAATTTATAAGCCATATAAAATCAACCCCATATAGGTAGCAGTAATTACCTGTGGGTGTGTTATTATTGTAATAGTAATAGTTTTCTCAGATTTGCTAAACAACTTCCATATTCAAATTGATAACTTGAACTGCTCGATATAGTATTACGTATCTCATGGTTGATATTCAAATTGATATTTTTATGGCTCGTTATAGTTCCTTGGGATAATCAAATGTGGTGGTGAAGGAAAGAGATCCTGGGTAAGAACAGTGTCTAGTCATTCGGATGGGATGAAAAACCAAGGTCCTGTGTACACATTGTTGAACCCTTGACATGTAGAATTGCATTCTGCACACTGAGATCCATGTACTTCAAACTTTGAGAATAGATCTCTCCCCTAAATGGCCGCCATATTCAAGAGTTTCGAGCCCTGGTGTGAGCATATGTGGCATGGAGATAGGGGCGCCTTCTCAACCTCATAGGTTTCCTCCGGGCACTCCAGTTTCCTCCCACTGCTAAAGACCCCCTACGCGCAAGCGAATTATTGAAATAAAAATTGAACCATATGTTAGTCCCGAAATGACCTAGTTTGAGTTGAGTGGACGTTAAACCCCATTTCTCTCTCTCTCTCCATATCCAAGAATTAGTATACTGTTTTGTAATACGATTCTACTCCGTTTCATGTCTGTCTTACACACACAAAGACTAAATAAACTTTTTAATTTTTTTTAAATCTAAGCCAAATAAATTCTTGAAGCATACTCAGTGTTTTTGACAAAAATTGTTGATTTAGGACTTAAAATGTCGGTCAACAAGCTTAGTGTCTGTTCTCAATTAAGCGGAGCTAACTGTTGACGGGCGGCCTAAGTTTAGTATGGTGGAATCGCAGAGTAGGCACATGCATATCTTCATTAGGCTGATTAGCACAGACAATTAGGAAATTAATTAAACCATTTCATTTTTCTTGATCAATAATTAAGGTGCTAACAATTCATGCCCAAAATACACCACTTACATGTTCTGGCATAACGGGTCAACCTTTAATAATAATAATAATAATAAGTCTCAATTTGTATAGCGCAAAAATACTTTATGGCAGTTTCTATTGTGCTTTTTCAAGTTTGAACAAAGTCATTCACTACTGAGAAGAATAAGCTTGGTTGAAAAGGTGAGTTTTAAGCTGAGATTTAAAGCATTCTACAGATTTGGCCAGCCTAACTGACAAGGGTAATGAATTCCATAGAAAAGGGGCAGAGTATGCGAATGAACGGCGGCCTATCTCAAGATTGACAGCAGGGACGGTCAATAGATTTTTATTCGTTGATCGTAAGTTTCTAGTAGGACCATGCGTAATGAGAAGTTCTTTTATGTATTCAGGAGCTTTGTCATGTAAGGCTTTGTAGGTTATGAGAAGGATTTTGAATTTTATTTGTTCACTAACTGGTAGCCAGTGAAGACGCTTTAATATCGGAGATATGTGTTGGTGTTTTCTGGTTTTTGTTAAGAGGCGAGCAGCAGAATTCTGGACGTGTTGAAGGTTTTGAATCAGATACTTTGGTAGCCCAATCAGTATTGCGTTATGATAATCTATCTTAGAAGATATAAATGAATGAACAAGAACTTCGGCACTTTCTGGGGTCAGGTATTTTTTGATTTTACTTATTCTATGTAGATGAAAAAAACACACTTTGCCAAGAGAAAGCTAGAATTATGGAGACTACTCCCGTAACTTCATTTGAGAAGAGAGAGATAAATGGGGTTTAATGTCCACTCGACACAAACTAAGTCATTTCAGAACTAGCATATGGTTAAAATCCAATTCAACAATTTGCTTACGCGTAAAGGTCGTTCGCAGCGGGAGGAAACTTGAGGATCCATAGAAAACCCACGAGGTTGGACAAGTGACCCTACTCCTTGTCAAGTACAACCGGGAATCAAAACCACACCAGTTGACTCAGTGACAGACCTTATGATACAGCACTTGTGCTAACAATTCAGCCACCAACCCCCCTTCATTTTAAAATACCTTGCATTCAATCTGCATGAAAGACAACTTTTCTGTTAATAATTAATAGTACTGTTTATTGTATTTTCTACATATAAACATGAAAGGAAACAGGTAACCATAGCATCAAACCATAACCTTTTGATTGACCCTAAAGATCCCAGCAGCAGCTAATTTAAACAGAAACAAATAAATGTCTTGCTGGGCTTTGATGAAAGAATAACAAAATGAAAGTAGTCTATAATAAATCTGCAATGATGTTAATGTCAGCAACCTGTTTGGTAATTGAGATGTTCTTCGTTTTGTTTATTTTATGGATTCTGTTACCAGGAATAAAGGTGTACACAATGTACATGTATTTCTCGTGTATTAAGAATGTCAGCACAGCTGAGTGGGAGTAAAGTTGATTTAACGTGTGTTTACATTTACTGGATTCAGCCCACTTGATTAAAAGAGATCAAAGTTCAATAAGTTTAGAGAGAGTTTAAAGTTTAACATAACTACTCAACACAATTAAGGTCATTTTGGGAGAGAGAGAGAGAGAAATGAGGTTAACATCCACTCGACACAAACTCGGGACTAACATATGGTTTAATTTTATTTCAATAATTAGCGTGTGCGTAGGGGTCTTTAGCTGTGTGAGGAAACCGGAGGACCGAGAATAGGAGGTTTTTTGGGACTAACATATAAGTTTTATTTCAATAATTATCTTGCACATTAGGGTCTTTAGCAGTATAAGGAAACCAGAGGATCCGTAGGTGAACCTACTTACTTTAAACATTTGTTTATGTTTATTGGAAGAGATTAAAGAACAACTTGGTATATAATTTTGTATCAATAATTTGCTTGTGCATATAAGTATTAAGCAGTGTGAGAGGACACTTAACCAATTGTAAGTTGTATTTGATCTAATCAGCTGTGTGGTTGTATTTGATCAAGTCAACCGAGAGTTGTATTTGATCCGATCAACAGTGGGTTGTATTTTATCCAGACAGCATTGAGTTGTATTTGATCCAGTCAGTATTGAGTTATATTTGATCCAGTTAGCATTGAGTTATATTTGATCCAGTCAGCATTGAGTTTTATTAACCTCTATAAATAGATTATTTCTGAATATTTCAAGAATTTTGACTGAATCTATTGGACACGTGTTGCTAATTATTGTGGTAATTGATAGATTTTATTGTACTACGGTAGTTATTATGAGATTTGGGAGATTTTGTTATTTCATAATTTCATTAACTTATGAATAAATATTTCCCTTTAAATATGGGTCTAATCGTTTTGACTTCTGGGCTTAAAGAGCTGATAGTTCTTGCTATAATAGTCGAAAAATAGATAATGAAAAAGGAATATTGTGAAAATCTGAGTCAAGTAATTACTGTTTTAAGAATAGTGTAGTATCAATTGTCACTGCTACCGTTGATGCAATAATAAACAAAGTCTTGATTCTCCATTTTATAATTAAATTGTTAATTGAAGATCCATTGAAAACCACAACCATCTGACGGTTTAGAGAGTTGATTATATGCTTGGCATGTGAATAAGTCTCTAATTAATGAAATGAAATGGGGTTTAACGTCTTACCGTTCTGCTCCTAACCTGGGCTAATGCAGATGGGCATACACCATACAGTGTGCTATGACCGAAATTTTGCCAGCGTAGCAGTGCTACGGCCTACTCTTATATCAAATTCCAACTGTCAAGGGATCTTTTACTGCACGCCAATGTGTACTCATTTTTTTGTCCCATCCAAATGACTAGACAGCTGTCCTTGTCAGACCCTCCGTCCTGCATCGTTGACAAGTGGAAACCACATCGAAAAATCTGGATGAACTTTCTCGGCCGAATCAGGGATCGAACACTCGGCCGATGCAGGGATCGAACACCGAGCCTCCCTAGCGATCCAGACATCCAGCGTCTCACCCACTTAGCCACATGATTTATATAACATTTGAGTCTAAACTAAAGATCTGTAATGGACAAATTTAGGTCTTACATAGTGCATCTTTATCTAACCAGACAACAGTATCTTTCTCCATATGAAATTCAGATAGGGAGGTTATTGATCTGTGGGGTAATATTGATATTCATTTTGCTTTGTACAATCTAATACCATTTAATAACTATGATAATCTTCTTGATCGACGAATTAGAATATGGAGAAATCTACATACTATTTACATTCCATTGATCATATGTTATTTACGGTGAAGTTAACATTATGTCTTTTCACCTCCAATTGCCACCACATTAATAAAAATAATTCATCGGAGAACGCTAGATCGGAGACGGTCCTACGCAAATTGTGACGTCATATGTGAATTGTGGGTAAGGGTTAGGCTTGATCATGGGTTAGGGTTAGGGCTAGCCCTGTTTATATCTCAGAACTTCGACCAAATCTACAGGTCCTAGCCCTTACCCTAACCCTAACCCACAATCTATATATGACGTCATATGTGCTAAAATGCGTAGGACCGTCGCCGATCTAGCGTTCTCTTAATTCATCAAGTGAAATGGGGTTTAACATCCTTCTGTTCTGGACCCTGGAAATTTTTCTGGAAATTCTAATAGTATACCTCGTGCTTTCGCCTAAAAGATTCGATTTAGAAATGAAATGGGTTCAACGACCTGCTGTTCTGTGTCCCGTTTCTCGAAATCTTAACTAAAGATAAAATCCAAATTTTAGTAGATACTTCAATTTTGATTGGCTAAGAACTAAAATCAATCTAATATTGTCCAATCAAATAACTAAAATTCAGATCTTATCTTAGTTAAAATTTTGTGAAATAGGCCCCTGCTCCCATCTTAAGCACAGTAGGATCAGAACAGTAAGGTGTAAAACCCCATTTAGAAAAATAAAATGAAATGAGGTTTAACGTCCTACTGTTCTGCTTAGAACTGGGCTAATGAAGACGGGCATACGCCATACAGTGTGCCATGAGGTAAATTTTGCCCATACAGCAACACTTTGGCCAACTCTTATATCGAATTCCATCTGTCATGGGATCTTTTATGTGAACGCCACATCAAAGTGTACACAGGACCTTAGTTTTTTTCTACTATTCGAACGACTAATGCATCAAAGACTTGGTTTAAGTCATGTGCTTTAGGTCATTATATCAGTGATTGAGTCAAGTACCTGATTTATTTGATCACCATGTAGATTGCCTAGAGTTCTAACATTATTAAAACATAGTTTTGCATTAAAATGCGACACCACTTCTAGAATATGGTGTTTGCTCACGAACCAAGAGATCCTGGGTTCAATACCTGTGTTGCCTGAGAAAGCTACTTGACATTTTCTAACCAGGTTTTCCTTTTGTGGGACAGAGTGTCATGCAAGGAAAAAAATTCTCTAGTTGTTTGGATGGGACAAAAAAACAAACAACCAAGGTCTTATGTATATCTGCTTAATCTTTAACACAATACTGCTATTGAGTGTATTTTTGTTGCCTGGCAGAACTTGTTTTAACCTTGATTTGACATGATGACCTCATTAGCATAGTTAAGAGACAAATGATGTATACACGTATTTTCATGTATTATTTATTTATAATCTAATTTGATATTATAAAAACCCTTGAGAAGAGGAGGAAATAATCCATGAAAATAGGTTTAATGGATGACAAAACTCACAGGCTTGGAAGTAACGGTTTCTGATGTACCTAACATGTCAGGCTCTAATGAAATAGTACTTAGTGTCGGACATGTGAAATAGTACCTGACATTTTCAACTTAGTGTATGTATTAGTGACATGTATTAATAAATAATAATATCAACTAGACCTGCAGACCTGCAGTGCTGAATCGGCCTTCAGGAATCAGACAGGAAGTGCGTCATATAATAGCCGATCCATCGAGCTACCAAACGATACTGTAGTTGTTATGATTCAGTGACACCCTCTACCAGATTTGTAAGTAATATTTGCTTGCGAATACACCGGTCAAAATTGTAAAATCTGGCAAAATTACTTCACTTCCGGTGCCAAAAGAAATCATTATCGGTAACAAATAAGTTGAGAATTCGCAATTGAGAATTGTTTTATACACATCAGGCAATAAATAATAAACTCGGAACCCATAAACGGAAATTAAAAAGGTAAAAAACTTAAAGGGAGATAAAATATATCTCAAATTAACCGGCACTACCGAGATGAGAAAAATGGGGCTTAACGTCGACTAGACACAAACTATGTCATTTCGGGACTAGCATGGTTTAATTTTATATCAATAATTCCTGTGTAAAATATCATCAAAATAGGTTATCGTAAATGAATTAATTTTTTTCAAAATATCGGACATTTTTTCGACTACTTCCGGTTTTACGATCGTTGTTGTGATAGCTTTACGAAGTTCTTTGGATACTTAACTTTACGTACCAGAAGTGTCAGAAACATCCATTGAGTAGTTTTGGAAAAAAAGATAAATTAAAGAGCGTTTCCAAAAATTTAACGATTTTTCAATTTTTTTCAAAGTTTGAGGCCATTTTTGGACCACCTATATTATTTCAATGCTTTTCATTTTGGATTCACTATATAGACAACCGATAGGACTTTGAGCAAAAAAAGTTTAAGAAAAATCTGTGGCGTCGTTTTCGAGAAAAGGGCGTCTCAGAATGTTAAAAAATCGGAAAATACTAGATTTTTGGCATACAATAATTTATTTCCTTACCATCGAAATCGTATTATTTAGATACCATATGATGGTCCATTAATTGGGCTATCCAGCGACACTTTAGTTCTTTTGGTCCGCTATTACCTAAGGGAGAAATCAAGTTTTTCGCAAGTGCGACAATGTTTTTAACCTTTTTTTTTCATTTTTTGAATACTTTCGGTATGGTTATTATTGTCGGAATAGTTTTATTAGCTGGTTTCGGCACTAAAATAGCCACAGGGCTCTGTAATGATATATTACACTATCTGATCAAATAAAATGCCCCTGAGAAATCCTATGTTCAAAAGTGTCAAAAATGCAAAAAATTTAAAATATCGAAAATCAAATTTCAATAACTACAGGTCAGCTATCTGAATATACAACCTTTTTTTGAAAATCTCTTCAAATAAAAAAATAGTAGAGCTTTTTCCAAAATTTCATGATTTTTTTTCGACTTTTTTGGATTTTCAGTTCGTTATTTCACCTATTCCAGATATTTCAAAGCCGTAATGGAATGTTCGTACACAAGACTACCTCAAGGTCTCTCGATAGAGAAATTTACATAAAAAAAACTGTGGCGCAGTTTTCGAGATACAGGCATCTAAAAACGCTCCAAATCAGAAAATACTTGATTTTCAGCGTGCCATATTTTGCTTCCTGCTCATCGTATCCGTACGAATTGGGTATCATTCAGTGGTCCAATCACCGCCCGACCAAATGATACCTTAATTTGTTTAATCCGTTGATATCGGACGGAAAAATCGTGTTTTTACCCAAAACACCAATTTTTCACGTTTTTTTCAAAATATCGCATATTATTTCGACTACTTCCGGTTTACGGATTGTTGTTGAAATTGCTTTAAACGGTGGTTTGACCATATTACTTCATGTTCCAGGAATTTCAGAAACGTCGATCCGGCCGTAAAACGAAACTTAAGCTCACAAAATGTGAAGAAAATTCGGAAAAAATCGAAAAATAAAGGGCGATAACTCTGAATGAAACTTATATTACTGGAACCGGATTGCCTTCAGGTATCCAAAAATGTAGGTCAAATTTGAAAATTTTGAAAAATAACAAAAAATGTGTCTTAAACAACATATTTTCATTTTTCGAATGCTAGAAGTCAGCGGCGAAGTTTCGAAATTGCAAAATTTTCAACTGCTATCGTCCGAGAAAAGAATCAGGGTTTCCAAAAATGTAATTTGTATGAAAATAGGTACAGAATTGACGAATCTACGGCCGTTTTTTAATTTTTTGGCACCGCACGAAATTCGGCCACAGCGCAGAAGTTTCAAATACAGTGGAAGGGATAGCCACTATATGGTTTCCTGATAGAAAATTATGTCCCAGATTTGTATCTGTTACAGACACTGAGAAATAGGCTACCCCGAAAAATAAAATAATAATAATAAATAATAATAATTTTAGTAATCACAATAGGCTTTCAGACAACTGATCGGTGCCGGACAAAATGACAGGCACCAGAGGTTTTATGCCTGACAAAGCCTGACATTGTCTCTGACAGGTGCCTTATTTCCAGACTTGAAAATTCAGCAAAACAATGTTTTAGTTATAAATGATTTTTTTTTTATATATTTTGAAACTGAAATCAATATTTGGTTTCTATTAAGCAATTTTGTTATAGTAAATGCTGTATCATAAAGCCTGTCATTGAGTCAACTGGCGTGGTTTCGAATCCCCGGTTGTAGGGTCGCCTGTCAAACCTTGTGGGTTTTCTCTGGGTCTTCCGGTTTCCTCCCATGCTAAAGACCCCTACACGCAAGTGAATTATTGAAATAAAATTAAACCATATGTTAACCCCGAAATGACCTAGTTTGTGTGAAGAAGAGGTTAAACCCCATCTCTCTCTCTCTCTCTCTCTCTCTCTCTCTCTCTCTCTTCTTTCACAGGTTTTTCTCCAGGTCCTCCCACTGCTACAGACTCTTAATGACCCGGTTAGTGTTGAGTGGAGTTAAACTCCCTTTTTCTCTCTCTCTCTCTCTCTCTCTCTCTCTCTCTCTCTCTCTTGCAAAAATGTGTCTGTCTTCATTAGAGCTGACGAAGCAGAAAAAGATTAGACATTGTACATTCTGAAATATATTCTAACAAGCTTTATTTATGAATATGATAATTGTTTAACTGGGAACTAAAATGACACTAAGTGGGCCTTATTTTAGGAAGTTATTTCTATAATCATATTCAATTGAATTGTTACATCCTGGTACTGAGCCAATCTGAAGTATGGTATACATGAACTTATTGCATGATAATATATTCTAAAGAGCAGTATTTATGAATATGATAATGTATTATCTAGGAACTAAAATGACAGTAAGTGGGACTTACCGGTATATATAGGTTCAGAAAAATTATTTCTATAAGAGTTAAGAGGAAGGAGATGGTTGAAATTTGATGTATTATCGAAATTTCGTGATCACCCAGATATTATATCTGTAGATATAGGAAAGTTATTTCTGCAAGTTGAAGGACATTTTATTATTATACACCACATCCTTGTTAATAAAATAACATCCTCTGATATGCACAAGTTTACAAAAACTGCAATGTATTTAAATGAAATGAAATGGGGTTCAAAGTCCTGCTGTTCTGCTCCAAACTGGGCTAATGAAGACGGTCAAAGGCCATACAGTGAGTGTGCTTTGAGGGAAATTTTGCCCGGACAGCGGTACTACGGCCTACTCTTATATCAAATCCTAATGTGTACAGTACAGGACCTCAGTTTTATATGAACTCACATCAATGAATTATTAAAGCTGCTAATCACAAGTCATTCGCTTAGATTGGAAATATAAATTTTGATAATGGAGCTCATCCCAACCCCAACACCAATAATAAACAACTAGACCACAAGACCAGCTTATATTATCCTACATTAATTTACGACACTGAATTATGTTAAAGTCTGTGAATGCTACATTTTAAATCCATTACAATATTGAGAGAGAGAGAGAAATGGGGTTTAACGTCCACTCAACACAAACTAGGTTATTTCGGGACTAACATATGGTTCAATTTTATTTAGCAGTGGGAGGAAACCAGAGTGCCTGGAAGAAACCCACGAGGTTGAGAAGGCACCCCTATCTCCATGCCACATACGCTCACACCAGGGCTCGAAACCACAGAAGCAAGCCAGAGGTGACGGGCCAGCTAGAGGTCAAAGCGGGGCAATCTAGACCACTAGGCCATCCCAACCCCCCACAATATTGTGAAAGTTGAATCTTCAGTATTATCCTTTAAGTGTTGGGTTATGTTTTTTCATGGGCCTCTTTTTGAACCAATTGAATACCATACCATTGCTATTTTGGCGTTGTTCTCTTAAACATGCATTATGCAAGACCTAAATCTACCTATTCCAAGTCTTTCTTTAGGCCTGAAATGTTATCTAAATCATTAATTAGACATTAATTAACACATTTAAACCATAATCAACTCTCGAACGCATCGCTAGCCTGCGATCTTTGGTGGATAATAATTTGATTTACTGCATAATTTTCCTTCTTGATTAAATTATAAAATGGATAATCAAGACTATGCTTTTTATTATAGCGACTTATAACGATCGAAGATTGGCGGAAATTTCACTTGCTCAATTTTTGGTTCATAATGAATCAATTTGACTAAAATTTTCAGCAAATTGCTTTTACATTATTTAGTTTTAACTATTATAGTGAGAACTACCAACTTGTTATCAAATTTCCCATAATGTACCTTTAATAATGTCCGCTTTGAAAATTGGATTTTGTCCGAAAAAGGAAATGGCTATCGGCAGCTTTAAGCACTTCAATTACATTCCTACGAAGTACTGTTTGAGTAGTTCACATGGCTAACAACAGTTTATTGTACTTTATTGAAGGATCAACTTTATATGGAAATACTTTGGTGATATAAAACATTGTATAGTGTGTGTTATTTTGACACACCTGCTTTCTAATGTGTGAAACTTTTCATTAATGGAAATACAGTGGACTCTGTCACATCCGATGTCTGATCACTCCGGATTTCTGTGACATCCGACATGATTTTCATGTCCCGATTTATTTCCTTATTACTTCAGCCAAAAAATTTCTGGTTAATCCGGACTCTGTATCTTCCGGATTACGACATCAATCAGCCGTCCCGTCACATAATTTCCATTGAATCGTCACCGTATAATCCGGCCTTAAACCGGTAGGTGTCAAGTATTTGCCAATCAATTGTCCGTTAGTTAGATTAAAACTTGATGGGTGTGAAGCCACAAAAGATTAACAAGCAATCACCAATCAATTGTCGGTAAGATTAAAACTCGCTATCGTGTAGGTCTTTATTGATTACTATGACAATTTTATAATCTCTTTTAAGACAGTAATTGTGACAAATACTCAAGGATATCTACGAATTTTCCCCACAAATTCGGTCGTACAAATATTCCTAGCACCTGCTAGAAACATTCGTTGCGCATGCCGATTAAACCCGAATAACTTTAGTTTGTCCACGTTGAGCTGAATGCTTTCGCCGATGAGTATCAAGGTCATAAAACGTCCGCTCACTTCAGCCCATTGTTTGTTCACCCTACCATAGATCGTATTCTATGACCCTACGACAGATCTCACTGAACCGTATGACGACGACCTTGACATAAAACGGAATATTATCAATGAACACGTGATAGCAAACACAAGCCCAACTGAAGACGAATGTACAGAAAAGTTTATCATTTTTAAATGGAATAACGTTCTGGTGATTCGAAGTAAAATTATAATAATACTTCCGGTTTTCGAAGTTACAATATTTCCGGTTTTGACAAAACTGGGTATTCCGGATCTCTGTGACATCCGACATATTGTAACGATCCCGTACGATGTCGGATTTGACAGAGTCCACTGTAGAAGACTTGATAAAGTGAGATAACGAAATGGAGTTTAACATCCACTCAACACTAACCAGGTCATTTGGGGACTAACATATCGTTGAATTGTATTAACATATGGTTAAGCGTAGGGGTCTTTAGTGTAAGGGGTGGTGGATGGTTAGCGTGCGCGCACTGTATCATACGGCCTGCCATTGAGTCATCTGGCATGGTTCTGAATCCTCGGTTGTATGTGACAAGGAGTAGAGTCGGCTGTCCAATCTCGTGGGTTTTCTGCGGGTCCCCCGGTTTCCTCCTTCTACTAAAGACCCTTTAGCAGTGGGAGGAAACCGAAGGACCCGTAGAAAACCTGCAAGGTTGGCAGGTTAAATTGATTAACAAATGATGTATATAGACAGCTGTTTAATCATCTGGTAAAATATTTATCAGATAAATATAAAACTAGCCATCGTCAACCCTGATTATAAAGTTTAGGGGAATCTTAAAGGGGCTAAATCGCTAATATTTTGGACCTTGAAATTGAGACAAATAATGTAATATGTTAATGTATATAAATTGATTTACATCCAATTGTTTCTAATTTAACTGTGATGTTCGGTGAAATACGGCAGAAGTCTCAGTCGAATGGCAATCTGTAGCACCTGGTTATTCCAGTCTACACCGATAGTATCTATAGCGCATGCTCTCCATGAAATATGTTTAGCTGCGTTCTTCTGCGTTCCCTCTTTACCAATGACACTTAAACACATTATGGTACACGATTCGTGGTAAAATGTTTATTTTGTCTTGAATATTGGATATCACAGGCCTATCTTGTCCCAGTAAGATCACAGCATCAAAGCTGATTTAAATTGACAAATAATTTTAGTTAGAGACTTAGCTACTTTAAAATCAGTTGCAGGGTAACGGTCAGTATCTAAGTACAGGTGGTTGGATATCTAAGGTCAAGGGGTCAAGGTCAAGAGTTCTTGTAAAAGAGTAGAGTTTATCACGTTCAAATGTTTTAGCACCTGTAATAAAGTTTGTTTTGGGGGGGTAATTTTTATTAGATATTTTTATTTGATGTAAAAGATGACTTCTCTGTTTGCGTACAGAACGCATAATGTGGGCTTAATTAAAAAGTTTTTATAGTCCAAATGGTTGGAGACTTGAGATTGAAACTGTAGGTTGAGTTTGTGTTTGCTAGAACTAAACAGTTTATCTCTATAAATTGGCCTAATTAGACAGATTTTGTGGCCAAAAGATGTCTATAAAATCAATCAAGACACTAATTGTGTACACAGTGAGTAATGTTTGGTTGGCCTTGTCGAAAATGTCCTGGGCAAAGAGATGAAAAAGCAAGTCTTGCCATGTACACTTTGGCGTAATGGAAAACAAAATTGGGTTTAACATCCACTCAAAACAAACTAGGTTAATTTGGGACTAACATAAATTTCAATTTCATTTCAATAATTTGTTTGCGCGTATAGGGGTCTTCATCAGTGGGAGGACCTGGAAAAAAAACTCATGAGGTTGGACAGGTGATCCTACTTCTTGTCATGTAGAAGCGGAGAAGCAAAACCACACCATTTGACTCGGTGACTGGCCTTCTGATTCGGCCAACCAACCCTCTGACAAGACATTAAAGTTTAAACACCATTCAGTATTGTTTGCTAAGATGACTGTATTCAAGAATTTTTACAGAAGTATTTTTGTTTCTTAAAATGTTTTAACTGAGTAACACAGCCATACTATATACGGTGTGAGGTCATCATGACAATTCGTTCGATATCGCGAAATATGACAAAAAAAAAAAAAGGTATTTACTTCGACATGAGGAAAAGGAACTCTAAGAAATGATTTTTTTTTAACTCCATTTTTTAAATGACAGCTAGCTCATTCAATATCGCGAATACCACACAAAAAAAAAAGATGTATTTACTTCAGTGACATGATTGAGCTTGACAAGAGTAAATGAAACTCTGGAAAATTATTTTTTTTATGGCTCCCATTTTTTAAATTACTTTTGTGGTCACATTTATTTAATTAAAAGTATATGTTTTTATACGCCCACATTTTCATGTGGACGTATTATGTCGTCGCCCCTGTCCGTCCGGACGTCCGTCCGTCCGTCCGTCCGTCCGTCCGTCCACAATTTGTTTGTGGACTCTCTACAGGTCACAATTCTTATCCGATTTTGACGAAACTTGAAATATAGGTTTATCCCCAAAAGATCTCGGTTCCTTTCGATATTGGCATGTATCGGATCAAAACTTCATGGATTATGGCCCCTGATTGTACGAAAAATCACGTTTTTAGCTTGTGGACCCTATAGAGGTCACAATTTTGAACCGATTTTGATGAAACTTGACATGCATGTTTGTAACCCAAAGATCTTGGTTCCTTTCGATATTTGCGGCTATCGGAATGTAATTTCCTGAATTATGGCCCCTGATTGTCCGAAAAATCACCCTTTTTAGCTTGTGGTCCCTCTGGAGGTCACAATTATTATTCGATTTAAAAAACCGTTTGATTATATCACCGTTACACCCTAAGGAAGGTTGAGTTCGAATTTCGGGAAAATCGGACGAAAATTGCCATACAAAATGGCCGCCATTTGTACGCGAATACTGTTAAAAAATGGTATATCAAGGTTGTGGACCCTGTGGAGGTCACAATTTTGATTCAATTTTGATGAAACTTGAAATTCATGGTTATAACCCAAAGATCTTGCTTCCTTTCGATATTTGCGCATATCGGATCGTAACTTCCTGAATTATGGCCCCTGATTATACGTAAAATCGCCTTTTTTTTTAGCTTGGAGGTCACAATTATTATTCGATTTAAAAAAACGTTTGATTATATCACCGTTACACCCTAAGGAAGGTTGAGTTCGAATTTCGTGAAAATCGGACCAAAATTGCCATACAAAATGGCCGCCGTTTGTACGCGAATACTGTTAAAAAATGGTATATCAAGGTTGTGGAACCTGTGGAGGTCACAATTTTGATTCGATTTTGATGAAACTTGAAATTCATGGTTATAACCCAAAGATCTTGCTTCCTTTCGATATTTGCGCATATCGGATCGTAACTTCCTGAATTATGGCCCCTGATTATACGCAAAATCGCCTTTTTTTTAGCTTGGAGGTCACAATTATTATCCGATTTAAAAAAACGTTTGATTATATTACCGTTACACCGTAAGGAAGGTTGAGTTCGAATTTCGGGAAAATCAGACCAAAATTGCCATACAAAATGGCCACCGTTTGTACGTGAATACTGTTAAAAAATGGTATATCAAGGTTGTGGACCCTGTAAAGGTCACAATTTTAATTTGATTTTGATGAAACTTGAAATTCATGGTTATAACCCAAAGATCTTGGTTCTTTTCGATATTTGCGAATATCGGAGCGTAACTTCCTGAATTATGGCCCCTGGTTATACGCAAAATCACCCTTTCTTTAGCTTGTGGTCCCTCTGGAGGTCACAATTATTATCCAATTTAAAAAAACGTTTGATTATATCATCGTTACACTGTAAGGAAGGTTGAGTTTGAATTTCGGGAAAATCGGACCAAAATTGACAGACAAAATGGCCACCGTTTGTACGCGAATACTGTTAAAAAAATGATATATCATGGTTGTGGACCCTGTATAGGTCACAATTTTAATTCGATTTTGATGAGTTCTAATTTCTTGAAAATTGCCGGACGAAATGGTCGCCGTTTGTACGCGAATAGTGTAAAAATATGGTATATCATGGTTGTGGACTCTCTACAGGTCACAATTCTTATCCGATTTTGATGAAAAGTCACATTTCTAGGTTGTGTACCGTCACACCATAATCATTGTCGGTTTCGAATTTCATTAATATCAGACTGGAACTGACCAACTAAATGGCTGCTCCCAATACAGTATGAAATACAGGACTTAAAGATGTAGGAAAAATCACTTTCGGTATTGCTTGTTCTCTGTCCATCTCTCGAAAATGTGGGCGTATCCTGCCTGGCAGTGCCAGCCTATCTTTTTACAGATGTAAAAGGTGGTTTTTTTTTTAACCTAACCGGGGCTAATGGAAGACGGGCATACACCATACAGTGTGTTATGAGGGAAATAATGCATCTTTAAATTTCTGTCACAGAAAAAAAATCATATCTCGGTTCTAAACACTTTCCTGACATTAGAACAAAATTATTCTTATATAACTCTCACAATAAAAATGTGTTGAGCTATTATTGAATTTTATGTTTAACAACATGGACTAGCGGATTTTAAGAAAATTGGTAAAAATGGAATCCTGAAATTGGTTGTGTTTGAAGGAAGTTAATGGAGATAAAGATATCTGGGCTCTTAAGAGGATATAAAATAAGTATTGATTGTTTGAAAAGGAAATCAGGTTGAGATATGGCATAGACTGCCTTAAAGTGGTGAAATTTAAACATTTCTGACTTCCTCTCCAAAACTATTGAGTGGATTCGAACTCAATTTGGTAGTAATACTGAGATGATATGAGATTATGCCAAACTGTGCTCTTGTTTTATATTATTATATACAATGCCCTATTTCAATTACCATGCGTCCTTTACTTCAATTATGCCCTGTATTTCAATAACCATGGCGTATGCTTTAATAACCATGCCCTTTACTTCAATAATACGACCCTTTACTCAATAACCATACCCAATATTTTAATAACCTTGCCCTTTACTACAATAACCATGCCTTTACTTCAATGATAAGGCCCTTCACCAAAAATATACCCAATTTAATACTTTAATAAACTTGCCACTTGCTTCAATAACCATGCCATCTACTTCAATAACCATGCCTTTTACTACAATAACCATGCCTTTTGTTTCAATAACCATGCTTTAATAAAAATGTCCAGTACTTCAATAACCATGCCTTTTTTCAATAACCATGCCCTTTTCTTCAATAACCATGTCCTACTTCAATAACCATGCCCTAAACCTCAATGCTAGGCACATTTACTTAAATAACCATGATATTTACTTTTTAAAGTTAAAATAACCATGCCTTCTGCTTCAATAACAATGTCCAGTACTTCAAACCATGTCCTCTATTTCAATAACCATGCCCTTTATTTCAATAACAATGCCCTTTATTTCAATAACCATGCACTACTTCAATAACAATGTCCAGTATTTCAATAACAATAACCTTTATTTCAATAACCATGCCCTACTTCAATAACAATGCCCTATACTTGATAAAACCAAAAAAAACTTTGTCCTTCTTCAATAACATTAATGTTCTTGTTCTTGTTCAATATTATTATACTTGTTAAATAAACAACAACGTCCCTAACCATACACTACATCAATAACAATGGAATAACAGTGTCATTAACTATGTAAATATATAACATGAGCAATGATAATAGAATCCTGCTTTTCTTGATGCTAAAAGGCACATTTGTAGACATAGCATAATATCTATTTTGACTTCAACAACCAGTTACGTATTACAAGAGAAACAGTCTTCTGGAAGTAGTTGATATGATTTGTAAAGATTTGCAGGTTACTCTTACACAAATAAACAATAAAAGAATTCTATTTTTGTGCTGACGCCATCACAGATTTCAAGTAGTCACTTGATTCAGGTGTTACATTTACAGATTTTATAGCTTCCAGGAATGCGTTTACTCTATATGTTTTTCCCTTGTCAGTGATGCAGGATGGAGGGCCCAACAGGGACAGCTGTCTAGTCATTTGGATGGGACAAAAAATCGAGGTTGGGTGTACACATTGGAGTGCATGCAAAAGATCCCATGGCAGTTGGAATTCGATATAAGAGTAGGTTGTAATGCCGCTGTCCGGGCAAAATTTCCCTCACAGCTGTATGGCGAATGCCCGTCTTCATTAGCCCAGGTTAGGAGCAGAACAATAAAATAAATAAATGTTTACCCTATAAATACAAAATGACATGTTTGCTCACCTAACTATGTATAATCTCTATATTTGCATGAAACATGTATTCATACCAAACCATGTGGGTTTTCTCCGGTTCCTATGGTTTTCATCTGCTACTGAACACCTCTAAGCAAACCTCACAGGCTTTCTGCAGGTCTTCTGACATCCTCCCACTGTTAAGCACCTCTACATCCATGCAAATTATTGAAATAAATTTGTATCATGTTAGCCCAGAAATGATCTAGTCTGTGTTGAGTGGACCTCTCTATCTCTCTCTCTGTAACCACACCCTCCCATTTGCTTCAGAAGTTTCTGAGTCACTCAATTCTTTCATATATTTTATTTGCATTTTTTTAATTTGCAAGAAATTTTTCCAGAGAATATGACCATTTAAAGCATCATCTCGGTTGTTTTACACATAAAACTATAAATTTAGCTCTATTTACTGTGTTTAATGGTTAAATTATTCTAATTAAGTGTGTTAAATGGTTAAATTCTCTGATATTCTTATGGCATGTTATTTGACAGACAGCTAATCAGTTTGACTACCAGTCAGTCATGACAGGTTGTTATTACTGATCCAAGAGCCTTGAATTGATTCAGCCAGGAATGTGGTTTGTTCTAAAAATACAGAGTGACATGATTGTTCACTCATATTTTACGTGATAATGATGACTGTTAAGATGTTACTTGATCAGATAAGGCTCCGAGTTCACAAATCATTCTCAGGCTTATGTTGAGAATTTACTCAACTTAATCACTGTTTATGAGAAATATCTTTGATCAAGAAACACAAAACTTTGCACATAGTTTCTTATTGATGTATTTGATACATTAAAACAACAAAAGTTTTATAAAGGGCTATATTTTAGTTAAAATAAGTTGAACAAGTTTGAGTAAATTCTTAATGTAAGTCTGAGAATGCTTTGTGAAGTTGGGGTCTGGTTTAAATTACTAGGCTTCATACAGGAGAATGGGGAGATGGGCATGCATAGGCGTACGGGGAAATTTTTGACCGGGGGGGCGGTGGTGGTTGGTGCCCCAAAAATATAGTTAGGTTCTTAGTATGTTACACAATAATAATCATAGGCATACGGACTCAATGACAGTTAGGGGGGTGGGCAGAACCCTAATTGCCCGAAAAATTTTCGGGTTTACAGATGCATTCCCCATCCACCCCTCTCCCCCTCAAGAAAATTTTGGAATATTGACGGCTGTTTTCTTTCAATTTTAACCCGTGAAAAAAGCAGCTTCATAGTGATCAAATTTAGCTAAATTAGGGTAACTTCAGTCCACCTGCTGACCCGAATTCTAAAAACAATCAATCGTCGCGGAGTATGGGGGCCTCACCCTTCAGGGGAAAATTTGAAGGCCCATGACAGGTTCTACAATATCTCTTTTGCGATCAATAAGTTCTTGATTTCTAAATCATCAATAAAAGAGAAGTAAATTTTATTTACTTGTAATATACACAACTAGAAACAGTTATTTATGTAACTGTAACTCGTGGCTTACTGTACTGCAAACAAAAGAGGGTTCGAGTCATAAGATTTCTATTTAATTGTCTAACAATAGACACTCTGAATTTAAATTCGCTGTTAACTTGGACACATTCAAGAACACAATATTTTTTTATACAACTTTTACAAAGTACAATTGTGTGCCCAAATTTTCCCAGCATTTGGTGCCCAAAATGGGGGGGCGACCGCCCCCCCCAGCTCGTACGCCTATGTGGGCATGTAAAATCCAAGGGGAGGTTTTGGCATGACGTCACTTCTTATGCTATAAATAGGGTTAACACATCCGTACAGCATGATACATAACATCTTTCTTCTTTTTTTTAGAAAACTATATTTATAAGTTACTAGAATTTATAATAATGCAACTGGTTCAGTTTTTTTATATCTGGTTTCTGTAACCATTTCGACATCAGTATAATGTTAGTCAACATTTAGTTTGATAGGTTTTTATGGTTGAATCTTCTTTAATTTAATATGATCTAGTGCAGTTGTTTTCAGTAAAGTTACAGACTTTATAAGGTACTTCACCTATAAGCCAGGAAAAGCCGTTTTCAGGGGTTTATTTTATACCATTATAGAATAAATCATAAGATCTGAACCCTTGTATTTACAAAAGCTTAAATCCTTAAAATTGATTGTAACTTAAAATTTGATCTTAACTTAAGAACAGCCCTATTCACAAAAATTGTTTTCTCTAGATTTTAAGTTACGATCGATTTTAAGTTTTCGTGAATAAAGGCCCAGGACCTTAATATCTTGTAGGGTATATCTTAATATTTTTGGGCGAACACGTTGTTAAGTGGGTAAGGGGCTGGCTTGCTAGCATGTAGGTCGGGTGTTCGATCCCTGCATTGGCTGAGAAAGTTCATCACAATTTTCGAGCGTTGTTTTCTTCTTGTCAGTGATACAGAACACTAGACAGCTGTCTAGTCATTCGGATGGGATGAAAAACTGAGGTCCCATGTACACATTGGTGTGCACGTAAAAGATCCCTTGGCAGTTGGAATTCCGTATAAGAGTAGACCGTAGCGCCGCTGCCCGGGCAAAATTTCCCTCATAGCCCACTGTATGGGGTATGCCTGTCTTCCATTAGCCCAGGTTAGGTGCAGAAGAGTAGGATGTTAAACCCCCATCAAGACTCTTCAGGTCTATATATCAATGCCATAGTTCTGGAAGATTGTAAGTGCCACTTATGAACCAAATAGATTTTTTGCATAAGATCACTTGTCACATTGGGGGGCTTCTCTATGCATAATTTCAGAACTGTAAGGTCGTAACTTCCCCACAAAAATTGCTTTTAAAAATGTTGATATCCTAATTGCGTTCTTAAGAATGGGATAGGTTTTCCTCTCATATCTCAAAAACTAAATCCGACAATTTTTGGGACTTAACACATGTCAGAACTATGACATCGATATATTTGTATGAAACACCATTTGTGTTCATTATCCCAAATGAACCATAGTCTAAGCCTTATTCACAATATTTAAATTAACATAGAATTCAGCTTTTTCATTGGCTGAAAATTAAATTCCTGATGCAAACTATAATTTTTGATAGTTCTTAGCCAATAAAAAGGCTGCTTTCTGTGAAAATTTGACCAGCAGAAAGTGGAAGGAGAAACCAGAGTATGCTAGAAATGAACATACCGTTTTAAATGCTATCAGCACACACCTGGCTCATTTATGGAACAAATCTGTTGTGAGCAGGTATTTAGATAACTGACTGATTATCAGTTGTGGTGAATTACACTAAATTGTCTTTTACCAACCAAGATCTGTAGTCGGTACAATTGCAATCTGATTAAAAAAAATATCATATTTTGTTTCGTTTTTAAGGTTCAAAATTTGGTTTTTCTTGTCTTTACTACACTAAGATCTTGAAGAGTTGTTGTCATTTGTGTTCTGTTTGATGTGAGGGTAGCCAATGAAATGGTCTGTTACAGGGTTTTGTTGACGTTTTGATGCATGAAACAGTGGGTAAACCACTAAAAAAGTCAACGCCCATTGATTAATCAATGTATGAACTATGAATGTCATAGCGTCAAAAGCCACTCGTATTACACTGGCACGATCATGTAGTGTAAGCCATCAAAAGTATATCCAAAAAACAAAATGAAATATAGACATGTATTTTGATCAGATTGGTAAAATTGTATTAGGTTTCATATCTACAGTCTGTATATAACAAAAACACAAAACAAATATTATGATTATAATTTAAAGCTTTAATTGAATGAAATGACTTCTCTATACAAATAATATGCACCATGATTATACGGTTTAATAAATACAATAAATAATCTATATTACATACACCGGTCGAACTAAATTCATTATTAAATTCCTATTTTATTTCATTTTCAAATTATCAGTTCAACAGAGAGAGGGATGAATAAGGTTTAACGACCACTCAACCCAAACTAGGTTATTTCGGGACTATCATATGGTTCAATTTTATTTCAATAATTCTCCTTGCACAGAGGGGTCTTTTGATATTTAATTATTATTCCAAAAATATATTTGACATATAAATATCATTTCTGAGTATTTTTGACATTTAATGAGTTAAAAGAGCAGCTAAAATGTGGAATTATTTTCCAAAAACACTTTGAGTCATCTTCCAGTAGTTTAAGACTACCTTATAAAATAAACATATTTATTTCAAAAATGTTTTTGAACTTTTTTGTTGTGAATGAACATAGAAACACTCATTATGAAGTGCTATATAAATTAAACAATAATAATAATTATTGATAAATAATTATTATTCCATATTATTTTGCCAAAATATTTGAATATATAATTATTTATTCCAAAATATTTTTGACCTATAATTACATATAATTATAATGCCGAATTTGTTGACATAATTATTATACCAAATATCCTAATATTTTTCAACATAACAATTATTTTTCTAAAATATTTTTGACATACATGTAATATAATTATCATTTGAAAGCATTTTTGACACATAATTATTATTCTAAAATATTTTTGACTTATAATTATTATTCTAAAATATTTTTGACATGAATAATTATTCCTAATATTCTAATATTTCTGACTTTTTAAATAAAAATGATTTTTCCAAAATATTTTGACATAATTAGTAAATGATCCCTTTGCGTTTGAATTTAAAGAAAATAGTAGACGATTAAAAAAACACTGTTTGACTCGATAGGCCTTATGACCTAAAGTGCACACATTAGACCACTTAACCAACTTGAATTTCATAGGTGACAAAGAGTGTGTTTGTCTTCCTAACTGTTGACTTTCTCAGAAATGTTTTGTTTACCACGACTAAAAACCTCTGAAACATTAAAATATAAATACACTATTGTTAGTTCCATAACAAATTTATTTTTACTGATTAAGTTGAACTCACAATTTGTCGCTGCCTCCATACTTAAAGAAACGTGAGGTTGGATGGACGAATCGTTAGCGTATGAGCGTTGTATCATAAGGTCTGTCAATGAGCCGAGTGGCGTGGTTTTGATTCGCCGGTTGTACTTGACAAGGAGTAGGGTCGTCTGTCAAACATTGTGAGTTATCTTTGGGTTCTACGGTTTTCTCTTACTGCTAGAGATGCCTACACGCAAGCGAAATATCGAAATAAAATTGAACCATATGTTATTCCCGAAATAATGAAGTTTGTGTTGAATGGATGTTAAAACCTCCCTCACTCACTATCGATCTTAAAGACAGTCTGAGAAATATGATTATTTTTTGAATTATCATTCCTAAGAATAAACCTATGATGATTTATAAAATTCTCTCTCTCTCTCATTCTCGCATTTTCTCTCTCTCTCTCTTTTAAAGAAACCAGGAGAAATCACTTAAGGTTAGACAGGCAACCCTACTCCTTGTCACATACAAACCAAGCCATTTGACTCAATGACAGACCTATGATCTAAAGTGCAAGTTTTCAAGCAGATACTTGATTAATCACGCACACCTTTTATAATCATCTAATATGAAATTATAATGCATCAAACTGGAATGACTACTATTAAGATCTACTAAGGATAACAAAATTATCAAATTGCCATCATTTAAAAACAAATCATCATCAACAAACACATGTGAAGTTAAATGAAAATTGGTACATCGTGTTATGAATCAATATCGATACAAAAAGAGCCGAATCACGACAAAAATCTAAATAAGGGTATGTTGGAAATGACATTTTTATCAATCTAATAAAAAAATAACAAAATAATATGTCTATTTATATAAAGCGCTGGATTCACAAAGCGTACACATGACGCATAAGAAACTATAGTTTAAATTTATATACATTATAACATCTGAAGTACTTAATTAAGAAATGAAACGAAATACTGGTCTGCTCCGAACTGAGAGATAGATTGAAAGTTGCAAGGTAGTTTATTTCACTTTATAGATAAGGAAGCCTTTCAAATATAAAATTAGCGATATTCCACACCTAGTAAATAAATTAAAAAGGCATAAGCTTTACATTCATATCATATCTTATGTTTTTAAAAGAAAGTATGCACTGCCCTGGCCTACGCCTATAACATGTTTGTGAATTCAGTAAAGCGGAGCATGAAAACAATGTATGACCAGATTGGGTTTAATCAAATCCAATAAGATCAATAAAATCAAAGAGGTTCCATTCCCTCCAAATATTTGTACCACCAAAAATTTGTGCAAAGCTGTCACAGAAATTCTAGCAGATCATTACACACTTCTATGTATTCCACTGAACATCAGGTGGAAAACTCAAACTAGATTCTGAAAGACTAATATCCTTTAAAGATCACTTTTTTGGTAAATTATAAACCTGTGTCTAATCCTGATATTCAGCTAATTCAGTGTCTAATCCAGATATTCAGCTAAATCAGTATCTAATCCTTTTTTTTATTCAGCTAAATCAGTGTCAAATCCTGCTATTCAACATAAATCAGTGGCTAATCCTAGTATTCAGCTAAATCAGTGTCTAATCCTGGTATCCAGCTAAATCAGTGTCTAATCCTAGTATCCAGCTAATTCGGTGTCTAATCCTTTTTATTCAGCTATATCATTGTCTAATCCTAGTATTCAGCTAATTCAGTGTCTAATCCTTTTTATTCAGCTAAATCAGTGTCTAATCCTAGTATTCAGCTAATTCAATGTAATAAATCAAATTCTACCAAGAATGTCGCTAAGATTATCAATATTCGATCCTTTGAGAAATAAAAAAAAACACCTTCTTAAAGTCACTTTTTGGTATATTCATCAAAATTATTCTCTTAAATTTGTGATCTAATCATGATATTCAGCTAATTTTTTGACATATATAATTGAATATCGTTATAATTAACATGATTTTGGATGTTTTTTTTATCTGATTTGATAATCATTCAAGTCTATCACAGTTGCCATAGTAATAAAAAAACATGAATAACACAGTTAAATCCAGTTTTATTATATCTATATATATATCTATCTATCTATCTATCTATCTATCTGTGAGCATATGACGTCTCATGGTCTACATCCTCACGCGGTGAGTCCTGTTTACAAACCTCCATCATTAAAAGTCGTTTATAGGCATTCTGAAAATTTTTATCCATCAGGGTATAAATAATTGGATTGACACAGTAGAGAACCCAGGCAAGAAACGGAGCAAATAAATGGGCGATTGGCTGCGTGTATTTCGGATCAAACAGATTCGTCAAAAAATATGGCGTGGTGCCAAACAGAAAACCACAATATATACACAGCATCATTCCAGTGAGCCGCAGAGATTGTCTTTGAGCCTTTTGTTTACGGTATATACTGGCTCTGGAAACTCGTTTGCGAGTTCGATAGGCCACACTTCCGATTCTGGCATAACATATCAGTATAAACAAACACGGTATAACATAGCCAAGGGTTATCACTGTAATCTTGTGAGATTTCTCCGCATTTTGGGTAAAAGTGCACCGCAGGATCATTTCCTGAAAGGAAAATGACCCCCATAGTCCAGCCAAGGGAGTGATGACAAAACCAAGTGGAAAAATCCAGCAAAGTGCTATTACAGATATGAATGGAACCTGAGTCGTGAATCGATGGTAACTCTGAATATGTGTTATATGCAGACAACGATACAGGGCTATGGCACTTAATAACATCATGTTGACCCCGATCAGCCAAAGTCTAGCTGCGGCATGAAGCTTGCACATTACATCTGACAGCGGCCAGCCATTGACATGGTAGGCAGCTGCTTGAAATGGCAAAACCATCGCGCAGTAAAGTACGTCTGCAGAGCTTAAATTACCGATCAAAATGCTGTTGATGTTCATTTTCAGTGGTGATGTCACAATTGCGAACACGGTTAGAAGATTTCCCATGATTCCTGCGATACATAGTATAATAGTAATAGTTTCCATCATGGCCAGTACTCCGCTGCTTAAACACACAGCCTCCCCACATGGGGTGTCAAAAGTTTTGTTCGTAGTTGAGTTTTCAAAATGACCCATTTTGAAGTTTGTGTTTCGTCGTTTTTATTTCCCAGTTCCTCCAAATTAAATCATTTCAACTTCTTGGATCCATGTTTAAACAGTCAAGGAGAACCTGAAGAGTACAAAAAAGATTTCAGATTAAATAACATTTAAAGAAGAAATGTAATCGAAGAAAGAAATGGGGTTTAATATCCACTTGACACAAACTATGTCTAAAACATGGTACAATTTTATTTCATAAATTGATTGGGAGTAGGAGTACTTTTCTGCACCAACTAGACTAATGCCACAGGGACATATCCTACGCCATGTTCTATGAGAGAAATATTGCCAATACATTGTTTCTTTCTCGCACGCGAATATGTCTTAATTTTTTACATCCCATCCAAACAACTAGATGATGTGCCTTATCAGAGTCATAATCTGGCACCCATGGATAATAGAAAACCAAGAGGAGGGGTTTCGATTCACTGCTTGTACGTGACAAGGAATAGGGTCACCTGTCTAGCATCGTGGGTTTCTGCGGGTCCTCTGCCTTCCTCCCACTGCTAAAGACCCCTACACCAAACTATGTGTTTGTACGTGACAAGGAATAGGGTTGCCTGTCCAACCTCGTGGGTTTTCTCCGGGACCTTTGGTTTCCTCCCACTGATAAAGACCCCTACACCAAGCAAATTATTGAAATAAAGATTGAACAATACGTTGGTCCGAAAATGACCTAATTTCTGTCGAGTGAACGTTAAACCTCATTTCTGTGTCTCTCCTTACTCACTGAGCCACCCTGGTTCCCCGCAAATACTGCTATTAAAACGTAGCTTTGTAAAAGGAATTATTAATGGCCGTAATAAAATATATGATGTCAAGCCCTGTAGCAATCCAATTGTTTAATAACCATTATTTCATCTGTTATAATAAATAATGCATTACATTTCAGAATAGAAAAATTAAATAAACTGAAATATGAGTTGTTTATTACCGAGAAATAACAAAAAAATCAATGGTTTTGTCTTTCTACTGTGCATTCGGGTTTCAATTTGTGGAAAAATCAATTTGATAGAGGAATTGAATTAGAATTTGAAGAGCGTCTTATAATGATTGCTGTCTCGCTTTCTGATTTAAAACTTGAGTTATTAAATATTAATTCATATTTACAATAGAACAATGCATGAGAATAGCTGAATTGTCACCTCGTATCCATGGGCAACCGACAGACATAATTGCCACAATTTCAGTAGCTAAAAATTTTGAAACTCTCTCCTATACAAAGTTACATTAAGAAACTGAGTACATATAATTAAGTCCTACATTTTACTGGGCTGATTTGAGCACAATTATCCACAGAAGCATTGATTTAAGAATTGATCAATTTTCGTATTTTTCAAGAAATTCTAAGTAAATATGTTGTGTAAAGAACAATATAATTGAAATTCAGATCTATATTTCTTTTGTTTTTTATAATTTCGATGGCCTACACTATATGCAAATCTAACAAGTTATAGCGGGAGGTCACTTTCAGCCAGTTTAGATGTCAAGCATGCAACATTTAACCCTATAACCTCAGTCATTCGATTAACCAATCAGAATCAATGCTGCTGTGTTTTGATTTCTATCACTGATAATGCCTACCCACAATTCTGCGCAATAATGGTCAAACCCTTGATTCGACAGACAATTTGATTGGCTGACCCCTCATTTCAAGCAGAACACGAGTTAAACAATTAGTCTTTCAGGTCCTAATGTAGTAAAGACAAGTAAAACGAAATTTTGAACTATAAAAACGAAACGAAATAGGATCAGTGTTTTAATCAAATTGTGTAAAGAATTCAACCACACGTCATGGAATGGAATGGGTTTTAAAATCTCAATATTTCAGTTAATTTGAAACAAATATTATACATGGGTGCCATCTCAAACCTGCAGGCACCGCCTCTCACAAATGAAGGGGAATTGGATGGCCGAATGGTTAGTGTGTGCGCGCTGTATCATACGGCCTGCCATTGAGTCAACTGGCGAGGTTTCAAATCCCCGGTTGTATGTGGCAAGGAGTAGGGTCACATGTCCAACCTTGTGGGTTTTCTCCGGGTACTCCGGTTTCCTACCACTGCTTATGACCTAGTTTATGTCGAGTAGACATTAAACCCTATCTCTCACAAGTTAAGGTTCTTCTCAACTCAAATCAGAATTTGAACCTGGTACATTAAGTGCCCTTAACTGCCTGAAAACAACAGAATGTATGCAAGGAGTCATATCTGAGTTAAAATATATGAAAGATATGAATCAGAGTATGAAAGGAATCAAAATATAAATAACGACTTAGATCTGAGAATGTCAAAACTGAGTAAATGTATATGAACAGATTCAGATTGGAGTCAGAATATATGAAAGGAGTCAGATCTGAATTATCTTGAGTCATCTTTATTAGCAAAACGGCTAGAGTTAATTAAAGTAATCTAAATTATAGTGTTGATATTTTTGAAAAATTTGTTAAATAAACTTCCCCACTTTTGAAAATACACAAAATAAATTCTTAATATCAATATTTTCTCAGCAAATATGTACATGTATATAATATGTACATATAGGATCATATAGTTGTAGACCTTAAACTATCATTGAAACTTAACAAGTGCAACTAGCTGTAATTTGAATAATATGATTCGTTCCTCCTAGGAGTGTCACATTTTATGACAGGGACAGGACAAATGACGTCAAGTGCTTCTAGCCATATATTTAAAGAGACACAGATACTTAAAAATTTATTATCTTTAATTTCCTGTAATGTATGTCTGTCAAAAGGAGTGAAGTATTTAAGTCTTGAGTAGCTCTAAATAATCAATCACGTGGATAATCGAGACTATGCTGTTTATATTAATGATTTGAGTAATGATGACCGAGACTATGTGAATATTTCAAACGCTTTTTTCTCGGCTAATAGTGAATCAATTTGACTGAAATTTTCAGCAAATTACCTTTACACTATGTAGTTTTTAACTATTATAGTGACAACTGCCATCTCTTTATCTTATCTCCCATAATGTAACTTTAATATTTGTTGCGTTTAATTACATGTATGCAGGCGCGGATCCAGAGGGGGGGTTTGGGGGGTCCAAACCCCCCCCCCCCCTGCTCAGCTACATAAAAAAAAATAATGCCTTGCGTCAATGAAATTACATCACAAAGTGATCCTACATCAGTATAAAAATGATTTCTTTCTCTGTTTAAAAAGCTCAATTTGTATGTATGCCTATGTAATTTAGAGACGATGATGGCAGATTTCCGTAACAGAAACCTGGCAAACCCCCTCCTGCAAAAGTTCCTGGATCCGCCCCTGGTATGTCTACAATTATCTGGACCAGAGATATTTGAATTTATAAGAAATAAATGAAATGCTTAGTTCATAAAAATTGTTGTATTTATTGCTTTCATTTCTTATATTTAATTATTTTTCTACGGACATGATTAAAACTATACACGAAATAGGTCACTACAGGGGTAAAATATGACCCTTTTTTATTTCAATAATAAACATTATGTTAATAATGATCTTTGTGTTGTAGTCTTTCCTCGTCTGTTGTTTGGACATACCATGTGCAGTCCTTGTATGTTCTTTGTATACACCTTATGCAAATGAGTTAGTTTCCCGCGTTTTATTCCCGCTCTTCATAACAGAAAGATTTTCGAGGCAGACAAGTTATGTGTAAATTGTAACAATATCTACACAGCTTCCATCCAAACAACCGCACGCCAAAACAGGATTGCCAGTGTCAAAATCTCGGTACTCATTTCGTAAAGACAATCCACCCGCAAGTAAAGGTGCCAACACCAATCGACCCCAGTAGACTTCAGGAAGTGTTGTCGGGTTACAACGAAAATGAGATTAAATTTTTGTATGAAGGTTTTGTTTCTGGTTTCAGGATTCCATATGTTGGACAACGGGCTTTCTCCTGGGCTAGGAATCACTCATCTTGTTATTTAAATCTGGAAATACTTTTTAAGAAAATCAATGATGAGCTCCTAGCCGGGAGAATCATGGGCCCTTTTTTAGAACCCCCATTTCCAAATTTACGTTGCTCTCCTCTTGGAGTGATTCCCAAACAGGAGAAAGATACGTTTCGCCTGATACATGATTTGTCATTTCCCCTGGGCAATTCTGTCAATTCTGGAATCGACCCCTTCTATACCGAAGTGCATTATGACTCCATAGACACAGTCGTTTCCCTGGTTAAGCAACATGGTCGAGGTTCACTCATGGCCAAAACTGATATTCAAAATGCGTATAGGTTATTGCCCATCCACCCTGATGATTATGAGCTTTTGGGTTTCTCCGTCGAGGTGGAAGGACAACATTATTATTTTGCGGACATGTGTTTACCAATGGGCCTCAGTATGAGTTGCCAGACTTTTGAGCGATTCAGTACAGCGTTACATTGGGTAATGGAAACCAAATACAATTCATTTATTAGCCACATGATTGATGATTTTTTCTTTATTGGCCCACCTAACCCTTCCGTTTGTGCAGATTCCTTGCAAAATTTTATGAGTCTTACCCAATATTTACATATTCCCATTAAAGCTTCCAAAACTGTTAATCCCACAACAACACTAACCATTTATGGAATCGAAATTGATTCTATTCAAATGGTGATTCGCTTACCGGACGAAAAAGTTATCAAAGTTCGAGCTGCTTTGTCTGAATGTCTAGATAAACGTAAAGTGACACTTAAACAACTCCAATCCCTGCTAGGCCTTTTAAATTTTGTCACGTTGGTAGTTGTTCCGGGGCGTACATTCCTTCGCCGACTGTATGACCTTACCATCGGGGTTGCTAAGCCGTACTACAAAGTAAGATTAAATAACTCAGCCAAAGCTGATATTAGGATTTGGCACCAATTTATGCAGGGATTTAATGGTCGATGCATGTTTATGAGTGATGCCTGGCTGGCGTCAGATTATTTGAAGTTATTCACTGATGCCGCATCGTCCAAGGGTTATGCAGCAGTGTTGAATTCCAAATGGTTTTATGGCACATGGCCTCCACAAATGCAGACTATGAGTATTAACGTTCAGGAACTTTTTCCAATTGTGCTTGCAATTGAACATTGGGGTCCCTTATTGCGAAATCATAAATTGCTTGTGTTATCTGACAATGAGTGTGTTGTGTTTGTTATCAACAAAGCAACCTCCAAATGTCCACATTTAATGAAGTTAATCCGTCGTTTAATTTTAGCTGCTATAAAATATAATATACTAATCAGGTCTAAACATATTCAAGGCAAATCATATCTTGTTGCTGATTGTCTGTCCCGTTTTAACTTTCAGCAAGCCAGACATTGGGCTCCATGGTTAGAGACCAACCCTCAAATTTTGAATCAAGATCTTTTGAAGATTTAACTCCAACAGCACTTACATTAATTGGTGCAGCTTTGACCCCATCATCCAAAGCAAATTATTTCCGAGCATGGGTGAGGTTTGTGGATTTTTGTAAGGAACGACAGTTGTCCCCTTGCTTCCCTCTTCCTAATCAACTTGTTATTAATTACTTTGCTCATATGTTTGATTCAGGTTTTGCACCAAGTACCATAGCGTCACACGCATCTGTTCTTGCCTTTGTTCAAAAATTGTTAGGTTACCCCGACACAATTAATTCTTTTCTGTTGAAAAATCTCTTAAAGGGAGCCCGTAAAATGCATGTCCCTTTACAATCCCGCCTGCCAATTACTTCTGAAATTTTGACCCGAATTATTCAGGCTCTTCCTATAGTTATATCTTTGGAATTTCATTGTGTTTTGTTACGAGCAATTTTTTCTCTGGCGTTTGCTGGTTTCTTTCGACTCGGTGAATTAGTTTTCAAAACTACCTCTTCCGTTGCTAATATCATTCTAACCCAAAATGTACAGTTTTCCTTTGATCATAATAAACTCACTTTCCTTCAAATTGCTATGGAGAGTTTTAAACATAAAACAACAGCATCCCCTATGTATCTTTTTATTTATTGTAAATGTGTTTCGGGTACACATAATCCTATTTGTGCACCGTATTGTTTGCTCCAATACATGAAACGTTGCCCCCATTCTTCAGGCCCGTTATTTCAGTTTTCTAATTCCACCTGTGTTACATATAACTTTGTTAATGCGTCGTTGCAAAAACTTTTGACATTCATTGGTTTGCCAACTAGCCTATACAAATTGCATTCCTTTAGAATTGGTGCAGCAACAACCGCATTTATTCAGGGCCATTCAGAAGAGGCAATCCAAAAAATGGGTCGCTGGAAAAGCTCTGCAGTTAAGTCATACATCCGCCTTCCTGTTTTGTCGATGTAGACCAAATAATTTTGAATTTGCGGGGTTTAGGGACATTTATGTTAGTAAGGGCTTGGTTGGCATTTTATTATCATTTTCCTATTGTGTATTCACTTTATTATGTTTGTATTCACTAATGACTGATGCATGTTTTTGTGATTGTCTTCATTTATGTTACGATCGTCAACGCCAGTACAGCGTAGGCTGACTGACACCGGTGTTTGTAATTGAATTGCTGAAGCCAGTATAATGTAGGCTGACTTACCCATGTTTTATATGTTTCTTGTATTAGATGATTTTATGTACATATTTGTAGGCTGAATGACGCATGTTATTATAATTTAAGCGAGTTTTTAATTTTTTCCTTGTATATTGCAATGTTAAAGTCAGTACAGCGTAGGCTGACATGACTTATTGATAAAGCCAGTACAACGTAGGTTGACTGGCAGATTTTTTCTCATAGTTATGAAACCAGTAAAGTGAAGGATGACCAACGCATATTTCTTTTTATCCATGAGCTGTTTTAGTGTATTTATGTTTGTAATTTTTATCCAGCTATTGACATTGTAGGCTTAAGTGGGTTTTAGGTTTCTCTGACGAGTGACACACCTATCTTTTATTGTTATGCATGTTATATATTACGATTGATAATGTTTCCTTTTATTTGCAACTTGTTTAGGCTTAGGCTTTTTGTCATGTGTTAAGTAAGTACAACGTAGGCCGATTGACGCATTGTGGTTAGATTTGTACAATGTCCATCAATATTATTTCTCATTTGTGTTGTGTTTGTAATTTTAATCTCTCACATGAAAATTCGGATGGTGTTTTTTGGTTTGGGCACGACATCACAAGAAGTGATGTGTTTGGCCATTCATTCATTAAATTGTTAAGCCCAACCAAAGTTCGAGGATGGAATTATGAGTTTATTTTTATTCTTAATGTATATATTTATATTATGTTAAATACTTTTATATATTGCTAAATTCATAATCCATTTTAATAGTCATTAAATAAATGACATTGTACACCATCCGTTATTTGTTTGTTCTTTTTGGTGCTGGGGAAAGGGTATTTGATATAGAACGGAGAACACAAATAAACATTATGTTAATAATGATCTTTGTGTTGTAGTCTTTCCTCGTCTGTTGTTTGGACATACCATGTGCAGTCCTTGTATGTTCTTTGTATACACCTTATGCAAATGAGTTAGTTTCCCGCGTTTTATTCCCGCTCTTCATAACAGAAAGATTTTCGAGGCAGACAAGTTATGTGTAAATTGTAACAATATTTTACTAATAACCCTCCACCTCCCCAGCTCCACCTAGAATTTCTTTTTGTTTTATAATTTTATACGAAACTTTTCACTGTTTATGCCATATATGCCATTCATTCATTAAGTGCCATTCATTCATTAAATTGTTAAGCCCAACCAAAGTTCGAGGATGGAATTATGAGTTTATTTTTATTCTTAATGTATATATTTATATTATGTTAAATACTTTTATATATTGCTAAATTCATAATCCATTTTAATAGTCATTAAATAAATGACATTGTACACCATCCGTTATTTGTTTGTTCTTTTTGGTGCTGGGGAAAGGGTATTTGATATAGAACGGAGAACACAAATGCGCTTGAGCAGTTGGAGGAAATGCAGGACCAGGAGAAAACTCACATGGTTGGGCAGGTGACCGTATTCCTTAGCCTGTGTAAGCTAGGGATTGAAACAATACCACCTGTGTCAATGACAAACTTTGTGATCTAGACCACACGACCTCTTCATCTATCTCCAATCATCCCCACCATCATTTGTTGTACAGACATGATTAAGGCTAATTAAATAGGAACTTGTAATTGTACGAGTTGATTAAATTTCACATAATTTAACATGATTTTAATATCTTCCTGTAAAATAATCGGTTATGTAGCTAGGGCTTCAGGGAAATTAAATTCTAGCGAGTTAACCTTGTCATATTAGCCTAAAGAGTCTATGATGGTCTCATAAGATTTGACCACATCATGGAATGCCTTAGGGTATTTGATTAATTACACACGGTTTTTATTTCAATTAAATTTTTATTTATTTTTGTTAAGCATGATTTTTGATTTAACAGAACATTTAAAGATGTTAGACGTCATTTCTCAGTTACTTCCTGCACAGTCCATTATAGTTTGAGTGATGTTCTTGTTTATGGGGGGGGTTGGGATGGCCTAGTGGTCTAGAGTGCCGCGCTTCGACCTCTAGCTGGCCGGTCACCTCTGGCTTGCGGCTGTGGTTTCGATCCCTGGTGTGAGCATATGTGACATGGAGGTAGGGGCGCCTTCTCAACCTCGTGGGTTTCCTCCGGGCACCCCGGTTTCCTCCCACTGCTAAAGATCGCTACGCGCAAGCGAATTATTGAAATAAAATTGAAACCATGTTAGTCCCAAAATGACCTAGTTTGTGTCGAGTGGATGTTAAACCCTATTTCTCTCTCTCTCTTATTTATGAGGTTTTGAAATGAAGAATAGAGAGAAAGACAGTGAGAGAGATAGAGAGACAGAGAGAGAGACCATTATAGTTTGGGTAATGTTCTTATTTATGGGGTTTTGAAAGAGAGAGAAAGAGAGTGAGAAGAGAGGAGAGGAGAAAGAGACAACAAGAGAAGAGAGAGAGAGAGGTGGGTATATATTCACTGGACACAAACTAGGTCATTTTGGGTTTGGGACTAACACATTAAATTTTATTTCAATAATTTGCTTGAGCGTAGGGGTCTTATATAAGCAGTGGGAGGACCAGAAGAAGAACAGGAGGCCACCCAAACCAACTTCAAATGAATAAAATGTTGACATACAGCTTCTCATTTGAGTAGTTACATGGCTACCAAATTTTGTAGTTGTATGAAAATCTAGAAAAATATTACATTTAATATTTTTGTACTTACACCAGTAAAAATTGTCTATAACTACTGAATGTTATAAGTTCTGTAATTGGGGCGAGCCAGAGGACAGTAGTAAAAAAACATCATTTTCTCTAATTTTGTACTTATTCTGATTATATGTGTTTTCAGTCTCAGAAGACATTCCCCTCCCACCCTCCCTACCGGCCTATACAAAAAGAACTTGAGCTGTTGCATAAAATGTCAATTTATTGTATTAAATGACTGAAACACGAATATTCCAATTGGCAACAATTAATAGTTACCCTAACATCATGTTCCTTACTCAACAATAGTTGGGCTTAATTCAGACCAAAACAGACCTGGGGCCTATTTCACGAAATTTTAACTAAAATAAGATCCCAATTTTAGTAATTTGATTGGATAATATTAGATTGATTTTAGTGCTTAGCGAATCAAAATTGAAGTATCTACTAAAATTGGATTTTATCTTAAGTTAAAATTTCGTGAAACAGGGCCCAGACACATCACAAGTGATGTACCAAACAGCAGATAATTTTTTCTATCTTCTTAAAAGAGAAAATGATTATTTTATTAACGGCTTGCAGGGTTCGGACTTCTGTGAAGATTTTAATGAATAAACTGAGAAAAGTCAATATAGAGAAAAATAGATTTGCTCAAAAACATAAAGACAAGACGTGAATTCCCACTGTCAGATCTTCGTGTAGTGTACCATTGGTTTTTAAAAACATTTCCCGTGCACATTTCTCCCGGACTGTGAACTTGTGTACATTAAAGGGACAATCCCGATAAGAACAGAGTCTCAAAAATTAAAGTCTGAGAGTTTATAAAATTTATGGACCAAAATATAGAGGCATGGTGTATTTACCTTGTCTCAAAATTTCAGCTCAAAATATTGAGTCGTTTGGACGTGAACGTCAACACTGCTTATCTGGACACGTAACCCTTTTAAGATTTCAGGTCAATTTTTTCATTGGGTGACCTGAAAATCGATTCCCGTTCCTTGAGAGGTCTATACAGTGAATGACCCATGTACTGTACTTGATAACAAAAAGTAAATTTCACCTACATATTATTTTTATAGAAAATAGTCTGGTTTTATTCAGATACTGTATAATACAACGGTCTCCATTTCCAGATGAAGACTGTCAGGTTTAAGTTATTTACAAGCGTATCACAAATATCGGGTTAGTTGGTCGGCCTTAGGTAATGGGTTTTAAAAGATTTTAAGACAAAATTAAGCAGTTTTATTCCTCAGAAAGTTATCAGGATTAGCCCTTTAAGTGATCGTTCAAGGAAAATAGGTCCTGACATGCAAGGGTCAAAGGCCTCTCGTTTGACCCCTGTAACTTATCAGATCTTCATGAGGTGTATCATCAGTTTTTCAGAACATTTCCCGTGCACATTTCTCCCAATCTGTTAACTTGTGTACATTGAGACGATCATTCAATGAAAATAGATCCTGAAATATCTGATTGATGAATGGAACTGGACCAGATTAGTGGTAGTCATTGATTGACACAAATACCCAATTTCAGGTCAATCACCAATGAATAAATTTGTATAAGTTTAAACATGGAATGTTCGTTAACTTCTTGATCAAATTGTGCATGACACCGTGATGTAAATAACTTCAAAATAACCCACTTACAATGTAAGATAATTTGAACTAGAGTACTTATTGTACATAATTCACAATCGAAATAATGGGTCATGGCTTTTTGGATGATTTTGGCATCAGACCAGTCACCAGGGATGAAATAAATAATTTAAAGAATACCCCACTTACTTATAGAATAATTTAATAGAATTGACCCCTGATATATAGTTACATACCTCATAATCAAGATAATAAGATCTCAATGGGTCTTGATTTTTGAGGATTTTGAGTTCAGGGCCCTGTTTCACGAAATTTTAACTAAAGATAAAATCCACATTTTAGTAGATACTTCAATTTTGATTGGCTAAGAACTAAAATCAATCTAATATTGTCCAATCAAATAACTAAAATTCAGATCTTATCTTAGTTCAAATTTTGTGAAATAGGCCCCTGATGCGTTAGAAGAGTTGAGTATTCTAATGCCTAGCTATAGCATTGTGGGCTTTTTTCCAGACCCTCTGGTTTACTACAGTCAGACTGACTGAATGTTCAGGACTATACAAAACAATTTTTTTTATTTTTTAAGACCACTTTCTCATGTAAGCGAATTATTGAAATAGAATTGTACCATGTATATGTTACTAAAATGACTTAATTGATCTCTCTCTCTCTCTTTACACTCTCCATTTTAAGTGTCATTATTGCCAGGAAAACCAACAATTTGAAAGTTACAGTTTAGAAGATATATTATTAGCTAACCCTCGAAAATTACTGGTTATGGCCGGATGTATGTATTCGTTGCCCTACAACATTATGTTTCTGAATTCTGATGATTGTTAAGTTGAAGCAGTTCTCACGTCATTAAGCTTATGGGTTTTATCTTCTTGGTACCCAGAGTGCTTTTGGCTACTTATTGAGTTTGTATCAATAATGGAACCAATATTTCCGAGGTCTCAGTAATGAAAAATGAAAGGAAGAGAAGTTTATGATGTGTTTTTTCTCTTTTTATTGAGTAACCATGGTTTTCTTTCATCAGCGTGGAACAGAATTATTACTAGATTTGACTCTGTTGCAAATTGAATGTTTCAAAGCCCTGTGGCAATTTTTTCTGGCTTATTGTAATCAGACATCCTTAAAGAAAAATATATGATTTAGGATGGAAGTGGAAATGATATGAAATGGGTTTTAATGTCCTACTGTTTTGCTTCAAACTGGGCTAATGAAGACGGGTATACGCCATACAGTGTGCTGCGATGGAAATTTTGCCTGGACAGCGGCACTACAGCCTGCTCTTATATCGAATTTCAACTGTCATTGGATCTTGTACGCGCACTGGACCTCATTTTTTCCATCCCATCCAAACTACTAGACAGCTGTCCTTGTGAGGCCCTCCTTCTTGTGATAGAAGTGAAGATGTAATTATTTTGGGTGGTTAAGTGGTCTAAGGCCTATGCTTTAGATCAATAAAGGTCTGTACTAATTGACTCATGTTTTGGGATTTCAATCTAATGCTTGTACATGACAATGGGTAGGGTCACATGCCTAACTGCATTGGTTTGCTCCGGGTCCTCCGGTTTCCTCTGCTATATTAGACCAATACACGAAATAACATTTTATCATATGTTATTCTCAAAATGACTAAGTTTTTTTTTGTGTGTGTTTGTGTCTCTCTCTCTCACCACCTCCCCCTCCCCTTCCATTGTCAACAAAATATATACTTTCTACCCTTTTCATTAAGAGCATAGGATGATAGATTTCATATTTAACATTAGCATATAATTAGAAATACGATTCCTATGGACATCATTTAGGACTTCATTTACGTAACACTAATAGCTGTCTGGCTGTTCAATTTAGATATTAGTGATGTGTTCATTTATTTCTCCTATAATGATGTTTTTAAGGGGATTGTTATGTAGCAACATAGTTAATCTGTGATGTGGTGTTATATGTTGGTTGTTATTTAACGTCTGCGTCATTCATCATACATGTCGTAATATCATGTTTAGATGTCAGATGTCAGGATGGAACCTATCGTAATTTATCATAACTTCGATTCCGTTAGTCACAATTCACTGTTTCATCCGATCCAAACTTTTGATTGAGGACACTTAGATTCTTCTGTCCGTCTACTACAGCATTTAAATATTTATCAGAAACAGGACTGATTTTATTTGTATATGAGGGATTTGTAAAACAACAACAGATTTACAAGAGAAACTTTACAACTTGTGTGCATCCTACAATGATAAGAACTTATTTCAAACCCTAAAAGGTATTTGGCACACCATCCAATGGAAATAATTTCACCCATATGAATACAAATAAGAAATAAAAATAATCGATTTTGTTGTGTACTTCACTTACCAAACCACAAAAACACTATTTTGAAATATATATAAAAATGGGGGGGGGGGTGACCAGAGGGGGTTCTGACCTAGAGCGGGGGGGAGGTAACCGTATCCCATATGGGGGGGGGGGATTAAAACTTTTATAATATTTGATGGCAGCACATTTATTTTTGTCTGTACTTCTGCGGACATCTCGATTCTTTTGTCCTAATATGGCCGTGGGGTGTATGTGATCCTAAGTTCAATTCTGAACTATCACATTTGGCCACCAACCTGGAATACTTTTCTCCAGAGTATGATTTTAAAATTTGATAGACAGAAAAGCAAATTCAGTATGAAATTTATTGTATTCGAACAGTACCAACTTGCTATGGGTTAACATACCATGTGTTCTAATATATAAGATATTCGTTATACAAATCAAGAAATACAAATTGATACCTATAAAAATACAGGACCATGACTTAATGCCCTGTATTCCGTTCCATTAAGCTTTGACATTGTGGATAATGGTTTATTAGATATTAATGAATAGAGTCTATGTGGGGGCCTACGTTTATAAAAGTCTGCTGGTTATTCGACTTTATAATTACAATACAACCGTATGTCATTGTGTACGTATTGTTCCATTATTCATCATTGATTTGGTACCAGATGCGTTACAATCTTTTCTTTTATAAATGTAACAATACCTTTTTCCTCCACACTTGATTTATTACGTAATATTAAAATTGCTTTTGTTTAACTGGAAACAATGAAGCATGTAATTGTCTTTCTCCGGGTTCACTTAGTTGTTTATCCAGATTATCCTTGCCGATATCTTTGATTCATTTCGATGCCTGGGGGAATATGTTAGTGATTCATCTACATGTACATATGTGATCTAGATTTGTGGAATTGTTGAGAGGACGGGGAGGAGAGAGTAAGACATATAGAGGGAGAGAGAGATTTAACATGTACATATATTATCTAGATTTGTGAAATTGTTAAAGAGAGAGGAGGGGGAGGAGTATAGAGAAAGACACATAGAGGGAGAGAGAGATTTAACATGTACATATATGATCTAGATCTGTAGAATTGTTAAAGAGAGAGGGGGGTAGGGAGAAAGACACATAGAGGGAGAGAGAGATTTAACATGTACAGATATTATCTAGATTTGTGAAATTGTTAAAAAACTTAAAGAGAGAGAGGGGAAGAAGAGAGAAAACTAGAAAGGGAGAGAGATAAAAGGGGTTTAATGTCCTCTCAACACAAATTGAGTTATTTCAGGACTAACTTATGGTTTAATTTTATTCCAACAAATCACTTGCATATTTTGTTAAATATGGATTAATATAATATACAGCAAGCCTGGAAATAAGGCACCTGTCACAGACAATGTCAGGCACTTGGGTACAATTCCTCTGGAGCCAGTCACTTTGTCCACCACCAATCAGTTGATTTTGTTGATATTATTAATAAATGTCCAGCACTATGAAAATGTCAGATACTATTTCATTAGGCCTGACATGTTGTTAGGTACAGGGGCAAATTTGACCATTCCAAATGGCACATAGCATACTTCCTGATAATGATGATCTAATATTTAATGTGATCTATTGGTGAAATTAAAACAGAATTAAAAGTCTCATTAAGGTAATAATTTAATTTGATATGGCACATCTGAAATCATTTGACATGAGACAGAGAGAAATGGGGTTTAACGTCCGCTCAACACAAACTAGGTCTGTTCAGGACTAAAGCAGTGGACACATTAGCCGAATCATTCGGCCGAATCAATCGGCGCCAAATTTTATTCGGCCGAATAGGTGGACACACCAGCCGAATGCTTCACCCGATTCACCAGTCGATTACGTCACCTTTCACGTCACATGATCAAAACATGGCGGCATCAATGTCTTCAAACAATCACGTGACTTCTCGATATGAGTGACGATTGGCTAATGAATTCTACATTCGGCCGAATGCTTCGGCGAAGCGGACACACCAGGCGAATATCATTCGGCCGATTAAATATTCGTCCGAATATATCAAACCTGTTTGATTCGGGCGAATCATTCGGCCGAATAACAGTGGACACACTAGGCGAATTTTGACGCCGATTGATTCGGCCGAATCATTCGGCTAGTGTGTCCACCGCTTTCAGTAATTTGCTTGCGCTTAGGGGCTTTAATTAGCAGTGGGAGAAAACTGGAGAACCCAAAGAAAACCCTACTCCTTCTCTGACAGCTGAGTTCCACTTGTGTACACATTGGTATACATATAAAAGAATCTTTAACCGTTGGAATTTGTTGAAGAATAGACAGCAATGCCTGAGGAAACTTTAAATAAACTTCATTCCATTCATTTTGTTGTTTCGTAGTTCATACACAGGAATATAATCCTGTACGTGCTATGATTGTAATCCTACTGAAATCATATTCTCCACCAATTGGGCGTGGGGTTGGGATGGCCTAGTGGTCTAGAGTGCCCTGCTTCGGCCTCTAGCTGGACGGTCACCTCTGGCTTACAGCTGTGGTTTCGATCCCTGGTGTGAGCGTATGTGGCATGGAATTAGGGGTGCCTTTTCAACCTCGGGGGTTTCCTTCGGGCACTCCGGTTTCCTCGCACTGCTAAAGACCCCCTACACGCAAGCGAATTATAGAAATAAAATTAAAACCATATGTTAGTCCCGAAATGACCTAGTTTGTGTTGAGTGGATGTTAAACCCCATTTCTCTCTCTCAAACTAGGGTAATGAAGATAGGCATACTTCATACAATGAGCTTAGGGAAATTCTGCCAGGACAGTAGCACTATACTATGGCATACACTTATGTCGAATTCCAACTGCCAAGGGTTCTTTTAAAAGAGTTATTTTACATATGTACACAGTACCTCAGTTTTTGTCCTATCCAAATGACTATACGCTGTTCCTTCCCAAGTCGTCTCTCCTGCACCACGGACAAGGAGAAACTACGCAGGAAATCCTGATCCTACTGAACTCTACAGATCATGACTTTGGAAGAAGATGGAACCCGTCCTTTTATTGGATGCTGTAGGTGCACGTATGTGTTGCAGTGAAGGTCGACATATTGTAGCCATCGAGATAGATATATTTATAGGTGAAAACAGTACAAGTTATGTCGGTTGACTTGTCAGGTATGTGTGTCTGTAATTTAAAGATTTACAGGTGGTTATAATACATGTAGTTATAGTATAACCATATGTTCTTTATTCTTTCAATACAGGTATAATGCAACTAGTAAATACAATGCTGGATACAATGCAAGTAGCAAATATTTAATAAAATGCTACTAGCAAATATATAATGCTACTAGCAAATATATAATGCTACTAGCAAATATATAATGCTACTAGCCAATATATAATGCAACTAGCCAATATATAATGCTACTAGCAAATATTGAATATAATGGAATCAGCAAATACTGAATATAATGCAACTAACTAATACTTGATATAATGCAGCTGGCAAATACAATGTCTAAACGATTATAATATCATAGTTTGGACTGGTTCTATTTTCGTATTAGATATACAGGTATAATGCAACTAGTAAATACAATGCTGGATACAATGCAAGTAGCAAATATTTAATAAAATGCTACTAGCAAATATATAATGCTACTAGCAAATATATAATGCTACTAGCCAATATATAATGCTACTAGCCAATATATAATGCAACTAGCCAATATATAATGCTACTAGCAAATATTGAATATAATGGAATCAGCAAATACTGAATATAATGCGACTAACTAATACTTGATATAATGCAGCTGGCAAATACAATGTCTAAACGATTATAATATCATAGTTTGGACTGGTTCTATTTTCGTATTAGATAACATAAATTTTATTTTTTACAAATTCGCCAATAAATATCTTGAAAAAAAACATGTTTAGTAAACAAGGCATTTTTATCAAGCCTTTTTATGAACAAAACACCTCGTTCTAAAAACAGGGCAATTTAAAAAACCTTGTTTTGGAACTCCAGGCAACGAGGCATTTTTTTTTTTACCTTGTTGGACAGAAATGCCGAATGAGGCTTTCTGAAGATTATAGTGTAAGAAATACTGGATATGTAGATACAGCTATGAAATGAAATGTCATTTAACATTCTACTTCTCTGCACCAACTGGGCAAGAACCCAGGCATTGTGATAGGTCAGCAGTTAATCTGGCAAACTCCATTCTGAAGGATTCCTTTACATGCAGAAGTACACAGAACCGTATTTTGTTTTCCTTCTGAATGATTAGTTGCGTGTTCCTTGCCAGGCCCTCTTGTATTAGTCGACTAATCTAACATGTGCACTTTAGATCACAAGGTCTGTAATTGAATCAAGTGGTCTGATTTTGATTCTTCAGATGGCAAGGAGTCCAACTTCGTGGGTGTTCTCCAGCTATCCCCTTTTCCTCTTACTCTAAAGACCCCTATGTCCAGTGAATCGGTGCGGACAATGGGACGATAAACCCCATTTCATCTCAGTTTGTGTTAAAAGAGGTTAGACCCCTTTTCTCTTTTCCCTTTATAAATCATTTGCTTTAAGTTTAATAAACTTCTTATTAAAAATTATTGATTAGTATTTTCAAATTTAATCGTGTATATAAAAACGAAATCGACAATTTTATTTTTTGACGCAAATCAAAATGGTCTATTCATTAGTACTTGTGGCACTGTCTGACCTTTCCTGTTATTTATAAGTTTCTCTACTAATATATAGGTTTAACTTATCCTGATATTTACCTAGCAAATCTCCATCACTTCATTCAACATTAGCACCAATCAAATCTTGTTTTTTTATCACATGTGATTCTACTTTCTAATTCTACTGTATGTGTTGTAATCTCTGAAGGTAAACAAACCTGAACTTTATATTCCATTGAGTGGCCTACAGCCAAATACATACAGTATTCATTTCAATTAATTTCAATTTAAATAATACAAAATATTAATACTATTCATTTTAATAACTTTTGGTTTGAATTTTAGTGATACAAAATCTTAAAAAAAGTTGTTGGCCATTTTGTAGATAAATAAGTATCATCTGTTCAGTAGAGAAGCTATTGGTGCAACTTTTGTCAGTAGCATCAAAAAAAAAATAAAAAGTTGTTTTTCTTTTTGGGCTGTGTGAAGGAGGAAAACCCCATTTTTTTATTTATGATATAAGCAAGTCTGAACCTATGGCACCTGTCTCTTTATAAAAAGAGATAGAGAGGGAGAAATGATGTTCAACGTCCAAAACACAATTTGGTTTGCTTTGGAACTAACATATGGTTTAATTTTATTTCAATTATTCACTTGCGCGTAGAGGTCTTTAGCAGTGTTAGGAAACCAGAGTACTCAGAGTAAACCCATGAGGTTGGACAGGCAACCCTACTCCTTGCCACGTACAACCGGGGGTTCGAATCCACGCCAGTTGACTCAATGAAATTCAACATTCAATACTGAAATTCAAAACAGCACAACTACATGATACCTGAATCATGATCTGTATTGTGTTGTGCTTTTCAGAGGGATTCCAAACACAAATGCACAAACTCTAGTCATATGGACAAATTAAGTGTTTATTCTTTTTAAATATATATAATTTTTGGCCACCTGGAGCGTTGAGACGTAAAGTCCTTTCTCGAATATAATTGCACATCTGTACAAAATATATTTATTGTGTCAGACAAGACAATTTATATTAAAATGGTGTCATGACATGCTCTGTCTGGATTGACTAAAAGTGCTAAGGCCTCAGTCATTTTATTCCTTGATTTACAGAATTCTTAAGCTAATGTATAAGGTACATGGAATTATACAAAGCAATATCAATTCATTTTACGAAATTTATATACTTTTAATATATAATTATGGCATTGTAATGTATAAAAGAGAGAGAGAGAGAGAAATGGGGTTTAACGTTCACTTGACACAAACCAGGTCATTTTGGGACTAACATATGGTTAATTTTTTTATTTCAATAATTTGCTTACGCGTAGGGGTCTTTAGCAGTGGGAGGAAACCGAAGTGCCTGGAGGAAACACACGAGGTTGAGAAGGTGCCCCTATCTCCATGCCACATACGCTTACACCAGGGATCGAAACCACAGCCGCAAGCCATAGATGACCGGCCAGGTAGAGGTCGAAACGCGGCACTCTAGACCAGGCCATCCCAACCTCCCATGTATAAAAGAATATAACATTCAGTATTTTAATTACATTTAGCTGGGTTGGATGCCCGAATGGTTAGCACATGCGAGCTGTATCATAAGGCCTGACATTGAGTCAACTGATGTGGTTTTGAATCGCCTGTCCAACATCGTGGGTGTTCTCCGAGTACTCCGGTTTCCTCACACTGCTAAAGACCCCTACCCCAAGCAAATAATTGAAGGAACCAGAATGTGTTGTGGACGTTAAACCCCATCTCTCTCTCTCACTCTCTCTCTCTCTCTCTCTTTAATTACATTTAAATGATGTCGCCAAGTCTCTAAACTAAATAATAAATCACCAAGATCTAAATAGAGGTTAGAAATAACAGAAGGAACTGTAATTGGTCTTGTTACCAATTCAATTATATATTCATCACCACCAGTGTCCCACCAGGTTAGAAATTATTCATGTCTTTGGTGAATTTTAGATAACAGGTCTTAAACGTCAAGTGCTGTACCTAACTACTTCCCGTTGTCGTTAGCTTGGTTGCAGCAGAAAGTTAGGACGTTAAACCCCATTTCATTCAGGACTGGGGTAGGGAATAGTTGAATGGCTAGCATGTGCGTGCTGTATCATTAAGCCTGTCATTGAGTCCACTGGCATGGTTTTCGAATCCCTGGTTGTACGCGACAAGGGAGTAGAGTCACCTGTCCAACCTCATGTGTTTTCTCTGGGTGCAACAAATAATTGATATAAAATTAAACCATATGATAGTCCGGAAATGACCTAGATTGTGTTGACTAGATGTTAAACCACATTTCTCTCAGTCTCTCACATTTTATTCAATAATTACCTAGCCACTTTCATGTATGAAGGTGAGCATAATCATAGATAAGTTTCATCTTTAATGAAAGAAAACCATTAATTAATTTACCGTGAAGATGTTTGCACCAGAAATCGATGTATTATATAATGTTAAGTAATATAATCTGGTCTCATTTAATTGACTTGAGGAGTTGTTTAATTAGTTTATGATCCCGCAGCAATAAAACAAGTACCGATAAATACATGTATATATGTATATAATAGTGGCTGTGTTTTTCTTCATGAGAAAATGAAGTTGCTGAAGCTGAAAGTTGTGAAATTTTCAATCCATCATATTTTGTAATTATCCTGTTGGTATAAGTGTTCTTAAATCAAGGTCAAATGTTTGATGGAAGTTTATCTTTAACATCCATTTTGCCTTTTATAATGATTATCAGTAATCATGATGGCTAAGTGGCATGTTTGATCCCTGCTTGGTTTCCCCTTTATAGTGGTGCAGGATGACAAGGTCAGCTCCTTAGTCATGCGGATGGGACAAAAAAAAGAGGACCTGTGCATAAATTGGCATTCACATAAAAGAACTCTTGGCAGTTGGAATCTGTTATTAGGGTAGGCCATATCCTCTGCCCGGGCAAAATCATGCTTTTAGTATACTGTATGGTGTATGCCTGTCTTCATTAGCCCAGTCGAAGCAGCGCAGTAGGACATTAAACCCCATTTCACTTTTTATTATGACAGACCTGGATTTAAAATTCAAAAATCTATACTGAGCACCATAGAAAACGCATCACTTAGTTTCTTAGTTTTTCGTATAACAAAATGATCCTGTAAACATATCTTATTTATTTTGCTTCTTATTGTGAACAATATTCAAATGGGAACATGTCAATAACAACACATGTCAATAACAACACATTTGTACGCTTATGTACAGTAGCGTGTGTGTCCTCCACTGGCTCTTACGTATGCTCTTACGTATTAACCATCTTTGTCGTACTTTTGGTTTTGACCCCTCTGACTTTGTACCATTGATTACAGATTAAACATCCATAAGTGTACAAATGTGTTGTTATTGATGTGTTCCCATTGTTCACAATAAGAAGCAAAATAAATAAGACATGTTTACAGGATCATTTTGTTATATGAAAAACTAAGTTATGTGTTTTCTATGGCGCTCAGTATATTTTAGAGATTAGATTAACTTTCACAATAATGTAGCACATTGTCATTAGCAGGTGGGGAGGGGGAGCAGAATGATCATGTTAAGTTAAGTATTGGTTTTAGACTGCCTGTCTCAATGTCAAGACATTTATTCAAGTGCACACTTTGGCTCCATTACAAAACTAATACATGCTATAGCATTATTACATGCTCATTTCTCTACGAACTTAAGGATGATTAACAATGTATGAACATTTTTACTGGCATTTCGGCTTCATGACATATTTGCCCAGTTGTCTTAAAATTGATTTTTGAATTTTAAATCCTAATCTGATCATAATAAAAGGCAAATGCGTACGTGTTTAAGATAAACATTAAATTGACCTTGATTTTAGAGCACTTGTACCAACAGGATATATATAAGTTGATGAGAACGGAAGGGAAGATACAAGTTTCAAGTGATGAAATATTTATATGACCATTCGTAAATTATTTATTGGAAATAGAGAGCTATTGTAAATTATTTAGTTGACTTTATAGAGCTATTTGTAAATACTTGACATTCCACTATTATATGCAACATTCACATTCTGAATAATAAAATTAGAATAAAGTGAAATGGGGTTGAACAGTGGACTTTTCTGAAACAACCAAACTAAATGAGGACAGGCCTGCAGTGTTGGGGGTTGGGTGGCTGAATTGTTAACGCATGTGCACTGGACCACAAGGTCTGTCATTGAGTCAAGTTGTGGGATTTGATTTGATTCCCAGCTTGAACATGACAAGGGTTAGAGTTGGTAGTCCCACGTCTTGGGTTTTCTCTCTGGGTCCACTGGATTCCTTTTAAGGTACTGCTAAAGACCCCTACGCGCAAGTGAATTATTGAAATTAAATTGAACCATATGTTAGTCTTAAGTGGACATTAAACCCCATTACTGTCTCTCTCCCTTGCAGGAGTTTTGTTCTGACATCATTGTTGAAGTCCAACTTCTGCGTTATCTTCCTGACCCTCCGTTCTGTGCTACTACCGGGGGAAACCCAGCTGAAGTTTCTTAAGGACCTTTCTCAACCAACACCAGAATTGAATCTGGGACCTCCTGGTTAGTGAGCCAGCATTCACATGTGAGCTCTGTTTTTCCCCTCATCCAAACAACTAGTCCTATTAATTGTCAGGCCCTTTGTCCAATAACAATTCTAGACACTGTTACTTGTCAGGCTCTCTCTCTATTAATCACAGAACCACTGTCTTGCTACCCAGTGTTTGTGTTTTTCCCCCTCATCCGAACAACTAGACAATTGTGATCACTGTTACTTGCCATACCCCCTCTGTCCATTACCACTGAAACCATGCCGAAAAATCCTTAAGTACATTCTCGACCAGCACTGGGATCAAACCTATAGTAAGTGAATCTGTGACCTACTCACGGAACCACCGTTTTGCTAGCCAGTGTTCACGATTTGAAAACCTGATATCACCCCTACTGCTATCAAGTTATAGAAATATAGACCATTATTGTCTGTGAGTGATTACCAAAATCATCCAAAGTGCTTGAACGCATCTGGACTTTAAGAAAAATTAATACTATATAACAATAACTAAAAGAATTGAGGTTCCAAGAAATAAGTTAATGGTTCCTGCTATTGTTATCATCTATGATTACCAAAATCATCCAAAGTGCTTGAACGTATCTGGACTTTAAGCAAAATTTATACTGTATAACTAAACCTAAAAGGTCCAACAAGAATCGAGGTTTGAAGAAATACGTTAATGGTTCCTGCCTTTATTATCATCTATGATATTAGAGAAGATTAAGAATGAACCTTTCGACCCGTTCCATACGACGATATTGGAGATAACCTGATTGGCAGTCATTTTACACGGAACATAAGCCAATTTTTTTAATGGGGTGATGCTGATTGATTTGCTGGTCTCAGATTGTGTAAAAGATCATTCAAGTGTCTGGATAATCTTATATGTTCGCAATACCATCTGCTTTTCATCAAATAGATTCCAATATGCCATCAACGGCTCTCCTAACTTATGTATTAATTGTGATATGATGGTAATTTGCACAAGACTATATCAAATAAAACTTTTTTTCCTCGGAACTGGAGAGATATTGTTTGAAATTGCTACTTCATTAAGTCATGAACACAGATGGAATAGTGTGTTGTCTTTAGGAAATACGATTTTGATGTAATAATCTGCTAGACAAGAGAACATTTAGCAGATTGCATTAACCACTTTGTGGAGGAAGATATTCAAATATGAACCGAGAATGTGAATCATGAACCAGATTATTTGCCAGACAAAACGGCTAAAATGATTCTCAGTTCCGTCTAAAAGACAGTCTGGAAAATATGATTAATTCTTTTAATTGTCAATCCTAAGAAGAAACGTATGATTTAGTAATTTTTTTTAATGAGATTGGATTAGATGATTCATTAACGGTTTAAAGAGACTGAATTTGAGATGCAGTTTTAAAAATATTAAAATATTTTTAAAACAGATCTTCCTTTTATTAGGGGGGTAAGCACATGCACGTTTTATCATAAAGTCTGTCATTGAGTCAGCTGGCATGGTTTCGATTCCCCGGTTGTACGTGCTAGTAGGGTCGCCTGTTCAATCTCATGGATTTTCTCTAGGCCCTCTGATTTCATCTCACTGGTAAGGAAGTTTGTCTTGAGTGGATGTCAAACCCCATTTCTCTTACTCATTTTATTACATTTTTTAAAAAAGATTGAAACCAAGCCACAGTCCTAAAAATAAGCCAGTTAATAAATTTCAGGAATGGCTGTATACATTTGAATGAACATATTCTTTGAGTAGTATTTAGTATGGGAATCCCAGGTTAGACTATAAACAATGATTGGTATGCAAGACATTTCCATGAAGGTTTGTTAGTTTTCTTCAGAAAGAAAAGGAAATGGAAATGGCAAGGAATCTTTCACATTAACTTCCCAAAAACGCTATTTGATGGGGGACACCAACATTTGAATTTGAACCTGGAACATTGTCTTGAGTCCAGATGTTGTAACCATAGTCCAGTGCAACCCCTCTAAATCTACAATGATCCCTAAGTGCAACCCCTAAATCTACAATGATCCCTACAACCCCTACTTCCACAGAGACCCCTACATCCACTATTTTTTCAGTGACTTCAACCTTAACTTGATCCCTACAACCCAAACACACCCCCAATCACGACCTCTACTTCTCAACAGAATTCAAACAAGAAAAACCCATAGACCCCTACAGCCCCCCCCCCTTTACCAACCACAGCCTCTACTCCTACTGTGACCTCTACAATCCCTACTGCAAGCCTTACTACAACTGTTATCTCTAAAGGGAGGTTGGGATGGCCTAGTGGTCTAGAGTGCTGCGCTTCGACCTCTAGCTGGCCGGTCACCTCTGACTTGTGGCTGTGGTTTCGAGCCTTGGTGTGAGGGTATGTGGCGTGGAGATAGGGGCGCCTTCTCAACCTCGTGGGTTTCCTCTGGGCACTCCGGTTTCCTCCCACTGCTAAAGACCCCTATGCGCAAGCGAATTATTGAAATAATATTAAACCATATGTTAGTCCCGAAATGACCTAGTTTGTGTTGAGTGGGCGTTAAAACCCCATTTCTTTCTCTCTCTCTATCTCTGCAACCTCTACTGGCGCATATAACTGTTATCCCTATACCCCCCCCCCACCTCAACTGCAACCTTTACTTCACGACAGAATTAAAATTAGAATATAATCCATGATCTTACAGACAGAATATACCTCAACCGTCAGCTCGACTTTTCATTCAACAGAATTGAAATTGAAATATGAAACATGATTGTATAGTCCGATGACACCCAACCACAACCCTGATTTCTCAACAGAATTAAAAGAATATAAATCCTATTTACCATGATGTATTCAATGACCTTTTATTTTTCTATCTGTAAGCTTTCACGATTGAAATTAAGTGAAGCTTTATGTGGGGATAAATCAAGTAATTACTATTATTTCTTCTAACTATTTTTTTTATTACCTCCGTACGAATATTATCCGCTACTAAAACCACGATCGTATTCAAGTTAATCCATTGATTCTACGAATAGAGAGAAATATAATAGGTTTTATGGTTTGATGTTGTCAGAGTTAGGATGTTATATTTGTCTGATATATTATCCCGTACATCACGTTTCCCGCTGTGTAATTTTTTTGTTTTTAAAAACAAACTGAATTGACCACTGATTTATACTGTTAAAGGGGAAATACCACACGTTATATATATAATGACTGTATAATTCTTTTGTTTTGAAAAAAAAAAGACTTTGATTCCCATTGTTAACATGAAAATACGTCTTAAAAATAGAAATTGATTAGAAATGAAATGGAGGTCTAATAATCACAGAATTAAATGTCATTTTGTGACAATCCTTAAATGTAACCAATTCTTTTATTTTAAGAAAAAAATATTTCCGATTTCCATTGTTAACATGAAAATAATTCTTAATAACAGGAATTTATTGGAAATGAAATGGAGGTATTTCAATCCTTGTGAACTTCCTTTGCGTAAATAATTCTTTTGTTTTAAAAAAGACTGAATTAACTTCTGTTTTCCATTGTTAACATGTAAAATGTCAATTTATTAATGAGCAAGATTTCAATGAGAATTTTCTAGTCTTTATCGATAATAAGAATGTATTCCAGTGGCATACAGATTTGTAGACTTGTGTATCAGGTTGGTAATTATAGTTAAATTGATGAGAAAGATGTTATATACTAGGTAGTAGTAATGAATTGATGAAGAAGATAGACTTGTTTATCAGGTGATAAATAATCAGGAAGATGTTGTAGACAGGTAGACTTGTATATACCAGATGCTAATTAGCAGTGGATTGATGAAGAAGTTTTTGTAGGACAGATAAGACATGAGTGGATAATTTTGTTATGATTAAAGCCTTGATTAACGAGATGTATCCACAAGCCGATCGCTTACCAACACAGATTGATCCTAACTTAATCAGCCTTGGCCGCGACTTGAAGCGTACGAATAAGTTGAGAGACATCTACCGTGAAATAACGGCATTGTCTATATATAGGTTATAAAATAAGCACGCTGTTTAATCAGATAATGGTGCATTGCTTAGCTTCCGGAAAATTAATTATTGTTCGGAAGAAAAAGTGATAATGGCATTTGGTTCATCCTCAGATACTTATCTACTTATATCTGTTCCTTATATTGATCGTATAATCGGAACTCACTCAAAAGGGCAGTAACATCAATGGATGTCCTACTTAATTTGTTCTGGATTTTAAACGTGATTATTTTGTTAAAAAGATCATCTGAAACCATTTGAAATGCCAAAACAAATTTCTTTTCCTCTTGGGAATTTTTTTTAATGTAGCCAATATGTAGTAATGGTTTAAATTATTAGGTTTTTTACAAAATAACCATCCAGATCTGAATCTTGCAAATCCATATTATTTCCATTTTGAGTACCGGTAAAATTAGTAATTGAGACTTTGTTTATTATTGCAGCAATGATATTTGACAATCAAAACTGTCTTGTCAATGCTTCAAATACTCATAACTCATTGCTCAGAATAAAGCAATTTGATGGAAATTTTCAATATATTGAAGCAGAATTATGGAAGATTAGCTAAAAATCTGACTGTTCTCGCTATAATGGTTAAAAAATAGATAATGTAAAGGGGATATTCTGGAAACTTTATTGGGATTTTCTGGCGTGGTTTCCCATTGTCAGTGGTAAAGGAAAGAGGGCCTGACAAGTACAGCTGTCTATTCATTGGGATAGGTAAAAAAAACTGATATCCCGTGTACTGGTGTGTACATATTGGCATGCATGTAGAATATCCTTTGGCAGTGGGAATTCGATATCAGAGTCGGCCGTATAGTGCTGCTGTTTGGGCAAAATTTACCGTCTTCATTAGCCCATTTGGAGCATAAAAGTAGGACTTTTCAATTCATTTCATTCTATTCCATTTTATCTTCTTTGTTAAAAAAAATATTCATTATTAATTGTCTTTGTTTCAATCTGATAAAAATTATCAAAGAAATTAAATATGCATTGATGAAGAAACAACCCATGGCAATCATATCTATATTCGGGCCTTAAAGAGACCATTTACAATCTCCAAACATTTTGCCTTACATTCAATTGAACCATAAACAGATTCAGGCTGTTTAGAAAGAAAAGGTCAGCAATGTAAAAAATACAGACCAGAGGGTAACTAACTGATCATGAAGTCGTGAAACTTCTGTTTTCTTTCAGACGTATACTTAAAACTTGATATATCGTGAAATCGATCTATTATGCGATATTGATAATGCTATACGTGTTGAAATAAGCGTTGGTAATAAAGAATTGACCTCCAGTAAGAACAAGAAACTTTGCTGAAGTAGAAATAACCTTTATATTAATGGTATTGCCTGCCAGAAAAAGATTATATGACACAACTGTATGTTATGCATGTGTATTATTCATGGCTTCTGATGATATTTTTTAAGAATAGGATTAAGCGAGCCAGAGAAATAGGGTTTAAGGTTCACTCAAACTTTCGTGACTAAAGAATATATTTAATATTTCGCTAGCACGCTGGAAACAGGAGAAACCTCACAAGAATAAAAGTGTTGGATCAGAATTCGAAACCATGTCCCTTGATTTGATGAAAGAACTTTATGCCACACATGCTAAACCACCACTCAGTTGACGTTATGTTATGAACTTAAGCATATTAAAGTCCACTCGACACAAACTAGGTCATTTCTGGACTAGTTTGGTACAATTTAATTTCAATCATTCGCTTGGGCGTGTAGGGGTCTTTAGCAGAGGGAGGAAACTGGTGTACCTGGAGAAAACCCACGAGGTTCGACAGACGACCGTACTCCTTGCCACGTACAACCAGGTAATCGAAACCACGCCTGTTGACTCATTGACACTCCTTAGGATACAGCACCTTAATTTTTGGAAACATCAATAAAAGACTATCTTTTAGCAGGGGTGATGAGAGATGTTTTGGATCAATCATGAGACGCATCTGTTTTTTCATTCAAAATCGAAATCTAAAATTGATAGAGCACATATATTTATTTGATACATAGAAATATTTAACATAAACATAGTTATCTTAATGTACATAATGTTCTGCTGTGTCACGGATTCAGAAATCTGCTAAATTACGGATACAGAAATACAGAGCTTCTTTGTGAGAAACTGACTCAAGTCTGTCAGAGATATGTAATGAATTCTTATATTTCTGATGTTAATATCATTTTGGCCTCTCTGTGCTGTCAGCTGTCTAGGTTTTAGAAAAAATTGGATATCACAAATATGAAACAAATGATAAACAGCACAAAAACATTTTTATCAAATTGTAGGATTGACATAGTTTGAATTTTCAATATATAAATTTTTATTTATTTATCACCGTGATATAAGTTTCTATAACACACAGATGTATCTGTATAGATTAAATGTTTCAAAGCTGGGAGAGAACAAGCTGCTACAGTTATAGCTATATGATATACCAAAAGTGAGAAGGACACTTTGCCACTGTGTACGGGGTGGATGACAGTTAAGGGGGCTACAGACCGCTCCGACGGACTTCTGCGAGAGAGGGGTAGTGGAGCTTACCTTGTAGGGAACATCCCCCATCCTACCCCCAAAGAAAATTTGCCTGACGCAAACCCGAAAGATGTCGCGCAAATTGTTTTAATCCATAGTCAATACAGTGGTATTCAATAAGAAGAAAAGTAAAATTAGTGTTTTATAAATATTCAGACACTTTATTTTGCCTACTAGATGAAATAAAATTTTTCGTTGACTATGGGGGGGGGGGGAGAGGTAGCTGCTCCCCTGGCCCATACACCTAGGGCTACTGCCTTGGAAAAAGTATCATGTTCTATATTTATATAATATAAATTAAAATGAATGGTAATTAACGTATACCATACTACTTTTATGCTTCAATCTTGCTAATGGATATGATAAATTTGAAAATACTTTTATATCATCCGATCTCTTTATAAAAATTTTCCCCCACCCAGTTTTTATGTTGTCTATTTTACTATCTGAAGTATATAAGTGTATATGTATGTATGTATATAAAAATACAAGGTATTTGTCATGTAATGTTTTACTGATGAATAAGCTTAAAAAACTCACCACAACACAAAGTCATAGCTTTAACATGCAACAAATTACTCATATACCTGATGTATATCTGAATATTTGTTATTTATTGATGTACATGTCTACCATAAACATAAAAGTACTTGTACTTTATTAATGTTAAAATATATTAGAGAGAGAGAGAGAGAAAGAGAGAGAGAGAGAGATAGAGATTACTAATGAGAGAGTTAGACTTAGTATATGTCCACTCAACACAAACTGTCATTTCGGGAGTAACATAGTAATTTTTATTTCAATGTCTTTACCACTGGGAGAAAACCGGAGGACAGAGAACCTCGAGGAAACCCACAAGGTTAAGCATGCAACCTTAACCGTTTATTATTTACTAAAAGATATATTGATGACATATATATGACTTATATGAATCATTTCTAATTCTATTGGTACTTAAATTAATAAATATATCTTTTGAATATCATCATCATTGTCTCTTTCTTGAATCATTACATTATAAAGTATTGTTTAAATCCATTTTTTCCTTTAACATGCGGAAGTCACAGGGGCTCAGTGAGTAAGACATTGGCTTACTAACCTAGCAGTACAGTGTTCAATTCCGATGTTCATCGAGAAAGTTCATTAGGATTTTCTGGCGTGGTTCCCCCCCCCCTTGTCAGTTGTGTAGGACAGAGGGAGGGACAATGTATAGTCATTTAGATGGGAAGAAAAATGAGGTCCTATGAACTCATTGGCGTGCACGTTAAAGATCCTGAACTCCTAAAAATAAAATAAATCTTGTGGCAGATCAGAACCTTTTTAAATTTCAAAACTATACGCATGTGTGAAGAAAAACATGTAGTTTCATCAGAATTATTTTATTATTTGTTTACATTTGGATATTGTAGTAGTCGGATCAATATTCCATATAACCTATCTATGCCATGAAATGATTTTTTTAAGATAAAAGTCGTTTATTTGGTTTTAAAATCTATCGAACAGAGTAAATCGATTGGAGAAGCCTTTTGTTACTATGTCTTACTAATGACTATTTTTAGTTGTTAATATAAGGATAAGCTACGTATCGGCAACCCTTCGTTGATTCGGTTAATAAGGTAAGGCAAACATTAGATAAGGGTTTGTAAGATGGAGTTAATTAAGGAGGTCGGACAAACATTGGATAAAAGGGGTTTGAGATTTAGGTAATTAAGGAGGTCGGACAAATATTGGATAAGGGGTTGTAAGACTGAAATGTCATTTAATAGGATCTGGTATTATTTAACGTGGGGGTTGGGTGGACGAATGGTTAGCTTGGAAGTATTATAAGGTTTTTATTCCACGTAAGTCTAGGGTACTTCTGTTCAGCAGGAACTATACTATCTCTTGTCTACAGTATCACTGATATCCACACTGACTAGTCCAAGGATTCATCCACCTAGGATTGGGCATTATATCATTTGTCATGATATTTTTGATAAATTATTATCTCAATTCTTTTTTTTTTTTCAACTATCGTCCATTACTACCGGGTACTTCTTGGAGGGGAAATTTAAGCTTCAGGTAATCTGTTATCTATTTTCTGTTGTCTATTTCCCTTTGCATACTCTTCAGATTCATCCGGGAGCCACCGTGGCTCAGTATGGCATTGGTTCACCATAACCAGGAGGTTCAATCGTATTATTGATCTGAAGAGATGTTATCTATTTCTTATTTATTATATCTATTTCTTATTTTATATATCTTTTTCTTATACTGTTATTTATTTCCCATAACTATTGTTACATTATAAATACTGTTATCTATTCTCGATCTATTTCCTATAATGCATATCTAATTACATTCATCCGGGAGCCACCCCAGTTCTGCGAATACACTCTGACAAGGATGTCCTGGGATTGATGTGTGTAAAATAGCTTTATTTAACGTCCGCTTCCACCGAAGTGATATCACAGGGTTCGATCCTCGTGTGGACCGTAAGGATTTGGGGCTCGGTTAAGAAGGCTATTATTCACTAACAAAGAAATCACAGTTTTCATTCCCAGAATATTCTTCAGACTTGTCCTTTCTGGTATCTTCAATGTCAATGGTGCAGGATAGAGGCCCTGGCAAGGAAAATCCAATGGTCTAGTTGCTCAGATTAGAAGTTAAACCAAAGTCCAGCAATGTACTCTTCGGTGTGCACATAAAAGAACCTTTGACAATTGGAATTTGATATAAGAGTAGTTCGCAGTGCTGCTGTCAGGGCGAAATTTCCGTCACAGCACACATGACATATGCCTGACTTCATTAGCTTTCTTGCTACAGAAGAGTAGGCATTAAACACCATTTCGTTTCATTTCAACTACCTCAGTTGTCAGTGAGAAATATCATTGTTTATGTTAGTAAATGTTGTTCTTCTGCATTATAAATCTAGTATTATTAATGATAGTTTTATCGTTTAATGAAAAAGTTGTTTTCTTTTCCTCATTATAATATCTTACATTTTATGGTTGTGTAACAAGGGTGAGGGGGCACAAATGGATTGCATGTAAGTCTCTCATTCAGGCAACTGACGTAGTTTTGATGCTCCAGTTGTAGTTCGTGACAAGGAGTAAGGTCGTCTGTCCAACCTCGTGGCTTTTCTCCAGGTTCTCTGGTTACCACATATTGCTAAAGATCCCTACATGCAACTTCAGGAGTTTCCTCCCACTGCTAAAGTTCCATACGTGCAAGCGAATTATTGAAATAGAATTGAACCATGTGATACTCCTGAAATGACCTAGTTTTTGTCAAGTGGACATTTAACTCCATTTCTCTCTTTCTCTCTCTCAGTTTCGTAACACTTAGTCGCAAACAAATAGATGAATTCTTTTTGAACTCTTATTTCATTTTTTATTAATCTCTTATTCCATGAGATTAATAATAAATTAGTCTGGATAATCTAGTGTAAGTTTATCTTTTATCTTTCTTTAATGAGAGCGTTCTAATTTCTTGTTCTGTGTGTTATGTATGATCGATCTTAAAGATTATGGTTCTGTAACATTTTAAATTCTTTCTGAACTCAAATAAAATGAAGTTGAACGTCTTACTGTCTGGGGGCTAATGAAAACTTTTTTAAAAACTAAATAGTGATTCTATATATAACATGTGCAGATCAATAAATTCCATTTGATATAAGTAATGTTAATGTGTGAGAAATTGTATCAGGTGTACGTACTATATAAAGTACCTACTGAACCAAACCAAAGCTATGTTAACTCAACCTTCGATTTTAAAATGATATTGAACAAAATATCAGGAAGAAAACATATATATATATATTTTTTTTATTTGGTGTCCAGTGATGGGATCTAATGAAGTTTGTTTCAATTTATATAAATCTAATATTCCAAATTAAATTGTGGTCACAGTGGCTAAGTGGATAGGGCGCTGGTTCGCTAGCCTGGAGGTCGGGTGTTCGATCCCTGCATTGACCGAGAAAGTTCATCTCGATTTTCCGGCGTATTTCCCCTTGTCAGTGATGCAGAAGGAGAGCCTGACAAGGACAGCTGCCTAGTCATTCGGATGGGACGATAAACCGAGGTCCTGTGTACACATTTGAGTGCACGTAAACGATCCCTTGGCAGTTGAAATTCGAGAGTAGGCTGTAGCGCCGCTGTCCGGGCAAAATTTCCCTCATAGCACGCTGTATGGCGTATGCCAGTCTTCCATTAGTACAGATAAGGTGCAAAAGAGTAGGACGTTAAACCCCATTTCATTTCATTTCCCAATTAAATAAGTTAAGAAAATAATTGTTTCGTTTATAGATTTGTATGATCAGGGTAAATATGTATTAAAGATACCGTGTGTAAAACTAAGATAAAGAGCTAGCCATTCTTGCTATAATAGTTCGAAAATACATAATGTAAAATGAATAAAATTTCATTCAAATTACTCTATTGCAAGCGAAGATATTTGCCTTTGAAGGTTTGACAAGACGTGTGCAATAATTTCAACCACCTTGCTGGTTGTTCGAAGCTACGTCTCACTTAAATCAAAATATGACTGAACTGTTAAATCTGTTTGATATCAGAAAAATTCAATGCCATATGTATTAAAGATTCTGCCTCGAACTTCTTAAAGTGGAAAAAAGTTTAAAAAGTACTTAGTCACTCTTCCCAGAATATTTTAGTTCCCAATTCTGACAAAACTTTGCACTCAAGAATTGAGTAGTTTATTTATTGACTCCAAATGATTAAAAAAAACAATCAATATAATATGAATGTACCAGTATATAAACTGATTTACATTCAATAATTTATTTTTACTCCAATTTCAAATCAGTTCGGAGAAATAGGCCAGACCTTGTGTACCAATGGTAAAATGTTTATTTTCTCTTAAATATTCCATATCAATAGCCTATCTTTTCCCCGTAAGATAACAACATCAATGTTGATTTAAATAGACAAATAATATTGAGTGAGTTAAAGACTTCGCTATTTAATTAATCCGTTGAAGAAAATAATGTCCTTAAAATGTCCTAATTCAGTCATATGTTATACAGATATATTATGTAATAATTGAATCCATTGAAAAAAATAATTTCCTTACCTAATTTTATAACACGTATATAATATTTTATTTTATTAATCCATTGAAGAAAATAATGTCCTTACTACTCCTTACCTATATAATGTCCTATAATACATTCATATATTATTAATCCATTCAAGAAAATAATACATTTACCTATATTTATAACACATATTATTTTATTAATCCACTAAAGAAAATGATTTCCTTACCTAATCTTATAATACATATATTTGATTTTATTAATCCTTTGAAGAAAATAATTTCCTTACCTATTTTTATAACACATATATATATAATGTTATTAATTCATTGAAGAAAATAATTTCCTTACCTAATCTAATACACATATTTGATTTTATTAATCCTTTGAAGAAAATAATTTCCTTACCTATTTTTATAACACATATATATAATGTTATTAATCCATTGAAGAAAAATAATGTCCTTACCTTGTTTCATTCATAGTCATAACATCATCAATACAAGTTTTACTAGTAGTACTATTCTCTAGCCATACAGCCGAGTGACTGATAGGTTTCACTATATCTAATCACATGTGGTGTTCTGTTATATACAGTCAGTCTCTCACAACACATCTCAATGATAGGCTAATACACGTTATTGTGGGCAGAACAGAAAAGCAACCTAGTACTCTTAGAATTCCTGGAAATGTCAGGACACACCACAATAGCAGGAATATATTTACATGTCATACACTACATGACTCCATAAAAAAGGTCAGTGATGCAGGATGGAGGGCCTGACAAGGACAGATGTCTAGTTGCTCGGATGGAACGATAAACCAAAGTCTTGTGTACACATTGGCATTTGGAATTCGATATAAGAGTAGGCAGTAGCGCCGCTTCCTGGGCAAAATTTCCCTGATAGCAGACGGTATGGTGTATGCCCGTCTTCATTAGCTCAGTTTAGGAACAAAACAGCAGGACGTTAAACCGAATTTCATTTCCTTAAAAAAGATGACAGGGAGAGAGTTGGGTGATTAAGAGGTCTAACGCATACTCAAAATTTAGACAGGGGATCACATGGCTAAGTATGGTAAGATGCTGGCTCGCTAGCCTAAAGGTCATGTTGTTCGATCTCGGCATTGGCAGAGAAAGTTCATCAAGATTTTCTGGCGCAGTTCCCCCTTGTCAGTGATTCAGGACGGAGGGCATGTCAAAAACAGCTGTTTAATCATTCATATAGGACAAAAAAACGAGGTATACATTTGGGTGCACATAAAAGATCCCTTGACATTTGGAATTCCATACAAGAGTAGGCAGTAGTGCCACTGTCTGGGCAAAATTTCTCTCATAGCACACTGTATGGTGTATGCCTGTCTTCATGAGCCCAGTCAGGGTAGAACACTTCATTTTATTTCTCTCATCGACTGACTGATATTGAGTTAGAGGTTAGAGACTTAGCTACTTAAAATTCACTTAAAGGGCCAATCCCGATAACTTTTTGGGGAATAAAACTGCTTAAATTTGTGTTAAAATCCCTTAAAACCCATCACCTAAGGCCGACCAACTAACATGATATTTGTGATACGCTTGTAAATAACTTAAACCTGACAGTCTTCATCTGGAAATGGAGACCGTTGTATTATACAGTATCTGGATAAAACCAGACTTTTTTCTATAAAAATAATATGTAGGTCGAATTTACCCTTTGTTATCAAGTACAGTACATGGGTCATTCACTGTATAGACCTATCAAGAAACGGGGATCGATTACCAGGTCACCCAATGAAAAAATTGACCCGAAATCTTAAAAGGGTTACGTGTCCGGATAAGCAGTGTTGACGTTCACGTCCAAACAACTCAATATTTTGAGCTGAAATTTTGCGAAAAGATAAATACATCACGCCTCTATATTTTGGTCCACAAATTTCATAAATACTCGGACTTTAATCGGGAGGGTCCCTTTAAATTGCATTTAAGATATACTCATAAATCAATCATGTGATTGTAAACTCGCTGTCACTGTATAGCCATATTTATCACCCCAATTACAACATATCTTAAAAAATTGCAAACGGTCATGTTTGTGTACGACTTCGTGCACACTGTATCATAGGTCTGTCATTGAGTCAACTGGCGTGGTTTCGAATCACCGGTTATACGTGACAAGGAGGAGGGTCGCCTGTTCAACCTTGTGTTTTTTCTCCAGGTCCTCTGGTTTCCTCCTATTGTTAAAATGCCCCTACACACAAACAAATTATTGAAATAAAATCAAACCATGTGTTATTCCCGAAATGACATAGTTTGTGTCTAGTGGACTGTAAAACTCTCTCTCTCTCTCTCTCTCTCTTTATTTCTTCATATATGTAGACATACTGCATTTTTAATTAAATATTGTAAATAAAATAGACTGTCATGATAAAAGTTCCTGGAAGAAAAAATGATAAGAGAGTATCAAATGCTATATGGGAATAAATAATAGATTTAAGAGATTGTTCACCATTTGAATATATAAACTTAACTGAAATAATTAGTTAATTCTATATTAATTGAGAATTTGTATACATTTATTATTTTTCCCATTTTTTGTATTTTTAGCGTATGAATAACTCTTTAAGTTAAATCTAAGTCTGCTAGTATATGTTGGCTTGAAGTGTGGCATATTGTTTACGACATGGTTGCCCCTTGTTAATTGGTGTAGAGCAGAGGGCCAAGCAAGAGGGCCTAGTATACTTGTTTGGACATTGACATGTACGTAAAAGAATCCTTGGAATTCGAATTAAGAGTAGGCAGTGACCCTGCTGTCCAGATAAACTTCCCCTTATAGCACGCTGCATGGCATACTCCGTCTTCATTAGCCCAGTCGTGGCAGAAAAGTAGGACGTTAACTCCAGTGTCATTCAGTAGAATATGTGCCTTTAGATTACTTCCACTTGTGTACGTTTATATTGCCAAATGATTTAAGACGAGTTGACATATAATTGTTTTCTCTAGGTACATGTAATAGTTTAGGATGGACTGCCAAATTTACCCTGTCTACACCCATACATATATCAGACATGTGTGTACATATGCCTATCCCATTGTGGTATAGATTAGTAGATATAAGCTAATCCTATTGTTTTCTCAAATCCTGCATCTTAAAGGGACAATATATATTTGCAGTACTATGTTGGCAATAATGAAGACAGGAATTCTCTGTGAGGGGGAATTTTGCCTAGACAGTGGCATCTTAACCTACGATCTTCATCAAGTGTTCGTTTACTGTGTACACAATACATAAATTTTTTGTCCCATCTGAATGACTAGACACTTTCCTTGTCAGACCCTCCATGCTGCACTACTGACATTAGGGGAAACTGTACTACACTGCTGACATTAGGGGAAACCATACTACACTGCTGACATTAGGGGAAACCATACACTGCTGACATTAGTGGAAAGCATGCTAAATTTCCTGGGGGACTTTCCCAGCCTTCACCTGGAATGTACTCTGGAGCCAGTTTTGACAAGCAGTTAAAGTACTTTATTCTATTTGTTTAAGTCTGAGATATAGTTAATTTATATCTGTTACTGCATCTATAAGATAGGTGTAAATCTGAAATATATTTTCCTTGTATCTTTAACATTATATTGGTGTGAGCGTGAGATATAATAAATTTATTATGGCTGAATGGTTAGCGTGTACACTGTATAATAGTCTGTACGCGAGAGGGAGTAGGGTCATCTGTCCAACCTCCCAGGTTTTCTCTGGTCTTCCACTTTCCTCCCATGGCTAAACCCCTATGCTCAAGCGCATTATTGAACTAAAATTGAACCATGTGTTAGTCCCAAAATGACCTAGTTTGTGTTGAGTGGTTGTTAAGTCATATTTCTCTCTCTCTTGTTGTATCTTTAACATTATATTAGTGTGAATGTGAGATATAATTAATTTATTGCTGTAACTGCATCTTTAAGATAGGTGTGAATAGTGTACATGTACTGTGAATTAATGTATTTTTAGTCAGAATCTGACATTAACATATTTCAACCACTTGTGCATGTACATACTGTTTATAAATATTACACGGAACTAGACAATGCAAAACTATGGGCTGAGCGTTCCATTAGGAGGATGTATTATCCAACCCAAATTACTTGATGGGAACTCTTAAATTTTTTATTTATACTGTGAAGAAAGAAAATATGTACTAAACTAATTATTGCTTCATGAGCAACCTTGTTCAACATTACTAAATGAGTTATTTATAAGTGTAGTTCCAAAAAATTTTGTGCACTTTTGGGATTGGCCACCCATTAAAATATTTGTGTGAAACCTCATTTGTGTAACATTATTGTAAAACATTAATGGTTGGGTATATATGTACAATAGGTTCATATCACCCTTAAAAATCTTGTGCACCAAGGACAAAATGCCTGGTAATTAAAGGAGAATTGTAATAAGATTACCAGAAAAAAAATAAGCTGTAGTACTGGGGCTATTACCGATATTTGTAAAGTTTATAATTTCAAAATGCCTAAAAAAAATTGAACATTTGAACGGAATCACATATTCAAATAATGAGTTAGAACTTAGAATATTTGAATACCGGTAGTATTCAAATAACAACTTAAAATGTTCAAATAGTGACTTCAATAATGACTTATAAAATTTAAATAGCATTCAAATATTTACTTTGAATATTCAAATAACATTCAAATAATGACTTTGGATATTCAAATAATGACTAGACTTTGGACATTCAAATAATGACTAGACTTTGGATATCCAAAAAGTGACTTTGGATATTCAAATAATGACTTTAAATATTTAAATGGTATTCAGCTAATGACTTAGAATATTCAAATAGCATTCAAATAATGACTTAAATAGCTTTCAACTATTGACTTATAATATTCAAATAGCTTTCCAACTAATGACTTATAATATTCAAATAGTATTTGAATAATGACTTTGAATATTAAAATAGTATTATACTGGGAAACAAAGACACAGATAGAACTCAATGACCACTGAATACCGCTCTTGCGCAGGGAATAACCCGAGCGGTATTCAATGGTCATTGAGTTCTGTATTTATTCTATAACTACATGCAAATCTCAAAATACATTGTACTATTCAGATTTTCCAAAAAATCATCACCAATAACGTTAAAATTCATCATAGGTTCCACCCTATTTTCTTTCCTTTTTACAAAAATTGTCGTTGCTAGTGGTGACGCCATTACCGTAATTATGAAAGTGACGTCATTCTAGGCAAAAGTAGTACGTTTTCAAGCCATTGAATACATTCATAGGTTATTCAATGGCTGTATTCAATGATATTTGCATGTATTTGCTTGTAGTCATAGAATAATATCATGTTATTCATCCAGCCTTGATAATATTATTGTTTTTGTATAATCTTACTGTAGTGTTCATCCTCTTATTATCGTACATTGTATTGAATTTCTTATTTATCTCCGGTCAACAAGACAATCTTATCGTGATTGGATTAAGAAATAGAATGTTCCGTGAATACAAGATAACTGATCCCATTCGAGAATGAAATGAAAACAGCTATTCCGACTGTTTTTACAATACAAGTGTTATTGTTACATATTGCGTTGATTACAAGTAAGTGACCATCGGCTTGTAACACTAAAACTAAAAGGGGTCACGATATTCTGTTATAACAGTCAGGAAGACAATTTCCTGTCGCCGTTGCCAGGGTTAATGATGTTGCCAGTGAAGGGGAAATTCTGTGAATCAGGTTGATAATGTATATATGTATAAACTGGAGATACTTTTTGTATCCATTAGAGTCACCTTTAGAGGTTGGGAGAGTTAATTTTTGATGTCAGTGGGGTGTTTGGTAATTCACGCACTTCCAGTTGGAGATGACAAGGGTTAGGATTAGGAGTAGGTATTCCTAACCCAAACCACGAATTACTTGTACATGAATTTTCGATTTAGGAATTACCTCCCTAGCTGACTTGATCTCCTCTTCATCCGGCCTGATCATCCCTACCGATATGAAAATAAGCAACCCCTTTTAGAGGTTATAATATGCTTGAGAAATAACTGACCTAGAACTCCTAAATTGTAGTTTTAAATGTTGCTTCATAAACTTCAAACTTATGTACTTTTAACTCAATAATCAACAGATTTAGCTGTCAATCAAATTATTGACCAACTGTATTCTACTTCTGGACCAACTTAAAGTGACATATTGATTTCAAGTAAAGTTGGATATTTCAACAAATATATTTATTTCATAAATTCATAAATCGTTTATTTCTTTTATAAATTCAGTGATCATTTTATTTTAGATTCGAAATATCATTGTTGCCTCATCGGCTTTCTTGTCCATTGTCCTAATTTCTTGTGAACATTCTACACTTACAGACTAATTTATCATCTGATCTTATGAAAAGTTGGGTCATATATATTGTTTTGTTTGAAAGGGTTGGCACAACCTGTTTTTATTTCTAAATATAATACAATTAAAAACAGTGTCACTATCTTGCTGCATTATTATTTCCACCACTTACAGGAAGTAATAAAATTTTGAATGAGTCTGGACCCAATTCTCTCTCTCTCTCTCTCTCTCTTTTTCTCTTGTTGTAATGGAATAAAAGTATTGAAGTATGATCATAATTGTCTGTGATGGATGTATTGTTATCAAACAATCTGATAGTCTGTGATCACATTTTAATGCCAGAAATACCAGGAACCAGCCGAATAAGAATGTTATATCAAGGTAATTGATCTTTGATTCTGGTTTTGAAAGGATAATAAAAGCGTCTTATCATCGGGAAAAGGGTAGGTTTTTTTTCTCATCGTTATTGTGTAATTACATCCCACAAAATTTACCATAGAAATTAATTACAGGATGTCATATATTATTTGTAATAACTGTAATTTATCAATTTGGCTAAATCGCCAGATCGATTTAAAGAGGTTTATGTTTTGAAATTGGACTAAGTTGAAGAACTCTGTGTTATACTCTTAGTATAAAGTGCACATTGATTATAACTTTTGTTTGAAGTTGAAATTGCGGTAAATTCCTACATGAATTATTTCATGAAATATCTTGTATTTTCTGATGTTTATTGCTTCAATTTTATTCATAGTTTAATTGACAAGCATTATAGGCCATGGGTTGCCTGCCCCCTTTGTTTTGATTCCCTGTCTGTATGTGAAAAGCAATAGGATAGCTCGTCCAACCTCCTGGGTTTTCTTTGGGTCATCTGGTTTCTTCCCTTATGCTAAAGACCCCTGCGTGCAAACACGTGGTAGTCCCAAAATGACCTAGTGTGTGTTCTGTGGACATTAAACCCCCCCTCTCTCTCAATCTCAATCTCTTTTTTGTGAGATTCCTCTGTAAGTCTATGTGCAAATCTTTGCACTCTTTAAATCTAAACATGAAAATCCATTCTGAGAATAAAATAAAACAATGAAATAAATGGCAGTGCAGTGTAGGACATTACATTACAAATAATCAGATTTAAAAACCAAAATGGTATGTCAGAAAAAAAAAACGATCTGGCCTAAATGATATTTATTATTTTATGTACGCGTAGTTAGACTGAATTATCATCTATCTTAACAACAACAAACTATTAACGCGCGATCACATTATTATCTGTACGCAAAACAAAGCACCTCTCTGGCTTTTAGCGGATCATGGTCGGAATGGTATAATGGATGTTATTACAATATATAGACAGGATCTAAAAGTGATCTAAAAGTGTAAAATCACTTTCACTCATCAAGTAAAAATAAAATATTGAGAGTTTGCTTTCTGTGACTTTGTTCAGGCAAAATAAATGTATTTATGATAAAATAATATATATTAAAATCCATCTGTTTGTCAAGGAGGAAGCTGACAAAATGTGACATAAGATTTTGATTTAATGGATATTCTGATTCTTCTAAGGTTTTAGCAGCTAATTATGAGTCAGTGATATTTGAGGGAATTTGAATCCTTGTAAACTACAATATTGTTAAAGTTGAATCTCTAAGAAATATCAGTCCAAAACATTGTTTGATTCTGTTCAGTATTAACAAAGTTATGATGTATTGAAAATTTGTCAACGCTATAGACAACCTACAACTGTTGGGTAAATTTTGTTGATTTGATAGGCTTTTTTTAAATACTAGCTGGGAGATTATCTAAAAATTGATATTTTAGGGGGTTTCTTAATTAAATGTTATATTATCCATTTGAGAACATTTTAGCCATACTAAACTTATGCTGCCTAAATACAATTAGACCAATGTTTTAAGTCGTAAATCAACGATTTTAGTTGAAAACACTATATTTTGAGAATTAATTGGTTAAAAGTATTCATTCTGCTTCGATTTAATGAATTTAAAAAGATTATTTAGTCTTTGTGTGTATGATAAAAGTGTAACAGAGTAGAAACACAGTATACAAACTTTTGGATATGACAGTCATTGAGGACAGAGATCTACTCTTGAAGACTGAAGTAAATGAATCTGTGAGTGTAGAATGTATTTTAGCATCTGTCCCATCTCCTCCCTTTGGATAGACTTCTGTTCAAGAACATCATCTCATTTAAGCTTAGGAAATGAAGCCCTTGAAAAAAAAATATGAAGTCAATTTCTCTAATGGTAGAATGTTCTACAAACCTTACTCCATTACCAGGGATGTCAAGTAGAAAAATTCTGTTTTCTGTGGATCTACGTTGATGCGATGCCATCGTCAATTTGCATCTTCATCACATCTCGATCGAAGATTGTTACAAAAACATTGGTTTACATGCATTGACGTTGTTACTGAAAGTTGATAACCCTGTGAGATAGCTAGACAATTTAATACACTTATCTAATAAAAACATAATTGGAAACTTTTCAAATAATGAAATTGTTTTGGTAACTTGAAGTCGTTTAGCCGCGTTTCAGCTTTACTGAGTGTCACATTTCGTTTTTCTGTAATAGAAAGATCGAAAAATAACATAGAAGAGCGAGCTGCCATTGGGGTCTTGAAAGAAGTAACAAGATTACGTTCTGTGTTTGTTCTTTTTCCATTTTTAGAACTGATTTATAATTGTCTGTAAATGTTATCGCCCATGGTTCATACCACATACGTCTACTGATGAAATTCTTGTTGTGACTTCAGCTGAACTAATATTGGCGCTTATACTCTCAGACCATCCTGCTAATCTTTTAATAAAACCTCTTCTGATATCTTGCAGGCATAAAGACATATTGACCATTATTGATTTCGTCAAATTAAAAAGTTGCCCTAGCGTATAACTCGTTCACCACAAGTGTAAAAACGAAATGAAGCATAAGCTGTAATACGTGTTTGGACATGAATCTTTTGGAAATATATTTGAGTTTGCAAAATCCAATTGGCTAATCTTCAATAAATTTTACAAGGACAAAATTAGAACTGTTTCGCTAACTTATAATGAATTTTGATCCATTAAAATCCTCCAATTTCACGAAAATCTAATTAATTCTTTCACTTCATTTAAGAAAGTGTTTTTCGGAAGATATATGTCTTTCATAAGAAGATTATGCAAGTAATATTCTTAAACAATATTCCATCATAAAATGCGGCAACACCATATACCGGAAAACACCAGAAAACAACTGGAAAACTACTGAAAAACATGATGTTATACTGAATACCAGAAAAACACTAAATATTTAGGTGTTTTGTGGTATTTAGTGTTTTCCAGGGTTTTCCGGTATTCAGTATAACACAGTGTTTTCTGGTAGTTTTCTGGTTGTTTTCCTGTGTTTTTTGGTGTTTTCCGGTATATAATATAACACATCAAATGTTTGCCTGTTAATAATTAAATTCCAGTGGATGCTGTATAAAACTCCTTTAGCGGTGGTGGGGTGTCAGAAATTTTGTGATGTTGATGCAAGGTATGTATGGGACAGAGAACAGGGTCGTCCATCTAACCTTGTGGTTTTTTTTCTGAAATCTTCGGTTCCTTCCTTCCAGTAAATTATTATCCTCCCACTCTTCTAGACCATTGGTAATCAGGCAAATCAATGAATAAAAATTTGCCATGTTATTCCTGAACATAAGATAATTTGTATTGAGTGGGTTTCAAACCCTTTTCTGTTCTTTTAACCTCTTCAGTAGTTTCATCTGAATATGCTCAAAATCTGTTATGCAGGGAGCTCAAGCAAAGAAGCAACAAATATAGTGTTACCATGAGATGAAAAATATGTCCCCCAACATATGCTTGAACTTTCGGGTTTTCTGAATCAAAGGCTATAAGTTTGTATAAAATTAATAGGGTTCTTCCTTATGACTTTGTATTTGAAAGTTTGGTGAACATTTTTCAAGGATAGGGACATCACTGCCATTCCTCTCCGCTTTGGGTTGGGGGTGGGTGGAGTGGATAGCCGATTGGTTAGCACATATGCACTGTGTCATAAGGTATGTCATTGAGTCAACTGCTTTTTGATTCTCCTGTTGTACGTGACAAGGAGTAGAGTCACTGATCCAACCTCATGGGTTTTTCCCCACTGCTAAAGACCCCTTTGTGCAAGCGAATTATTGAAATAAAGTTGAACCCGAAATGAACTAGTTTGTGTCAAGTGGATGTCAAACCCCCATTTCTCACTATTGACAAAGTTGGTGTCTCCATTCATTTTGCAATATGATTAAGGTGCAAACTGATGCTCCATTTATCGCAAAGGACCTTTGTTGATTACTGACAGCCTTGGTGAAAAGGTTCATCAAGTCAGAAGAAGATATGGAAATTGTTGGGATTAGGTTTTATAAAATTTTCAAGTTGGACTGATTGGATAAGAACATTCATCAAGTTAACAACATACGTGATTTGGGTTTTTGCAGCAGAACAAAAACTGATAAAAATGATGTGAGAGTTAGTGATAATGAGGTTACACTGCTTAACCTTGAATGTGTCGATTTCATTCATGATCAGACTAGTAACGAAATCAACGGCAAAACACGATTAAGATATCCATTGACACACAGGAGCCATGTCATGACTGTACATAGCCATTGCAGCTAGCCACATCAATGGATGAATGTGGGCAAAAATGAAGAAAATTAGATTTTTTAGCGGATGTGTGGAGCCAAATCAACTCACCACATCGATGGATGATGGTGTGAAAAAAATGAAGAAAATCTTTTTTGAGGGGATGCTATTGAACTTATAAGGAAGATGAAATGAAATGAAATGAAATTAAGTTTAACATCCTAGCGTTCTGCTCCGAAATTAGATGATCAAGATCAGTGCTCACTCTGGGTTCCATTTTTTTCCCGCCAATTTTTCATTTTAATTTATCAGCCAGATATTTTTTCCGCCAAAATAAAATAACTATTAAAAATTTTTTTCGGGAATTTTATTTACATAAATACATACAATATATATCTTAAAATTTAAAAAATTCTTCTCTGCTTTGCAGACTCCCATTTTTTGAAGACTGATTCACATGTTGAATAAAACATTGTTTTGTTAGCTGTATCATACCTTAACCAAGAATTTGAAAATTTCGATTCATCCCCGAAAGTGAAAGATCTACCTTTTCCAAATGCACTTATTATTTTACGTTTTTCGAAATTTTTCTCTGCGGTGGTCTTTTGGGGTATCAGTTCAATATCTAGGGCTGTAATATCATCATGTCAGTGTCATCTGTAGTCTTCGGGCATTTTGGTGGTGGACATTAAAAAAAAATCTGACATTCTTCTGTCAGACGTTGAAGAAGGCTGTTCAATTTTTCGCTTACGACCCATGGCATATGATTTGATAATACATGGCTTTCGACAGTCCCAAGTTTATATACGCATTTATAAACTGTAACAACATACCTGGCTTCATTTATTAACGATATCGTCAATTTCGGTATGAAATAGATCAAAAAGCAGTCATAATCCAATAATCCCGAACAAATCGAGTGAGTATTGTTTACAGTGTCCGCCATTTTGATATCGAAACCATCAACAAAGCAACCGATTCGTATTTGAAAATACACAATTAAATCTTTGTCTCTTAATTAGTTTATTACTACTCTGACTGTAAATACTTATCAACACTAATCCCAGATTGATCAAGAGACAAAAGATAGGCTATTATTGATACCTAATTGATTGTTGATTGACTCAACGAAGCGCGATCGACGGTACACTGTTTAGTATGTACGCGCGGAAATCAAAGCTTTGTGCCGATAATTTTTTTATTTCCAGGTAAAAAAAGAATCGCCATACAGGAAAAAAATATCGCCAAAAATTTCGCCAAATTGAATATTCTTTAGCCAAAATTATATTTTAATCGCAATTGGCGAATTTGGCGATCGACAGCGTGAGCGCTGATCAAGATAGGCATACACCATACAGTGTGTTTTGAGGAAAATGATGCCCAGACAGCCTACTATTTTATCAAATTCCAACTGACAATTGATCAGTTACTTGCACAAATTCTTGACCAACACCAGGATTGAGCATAGAACCTCAGAAAGCCACTGTGGCTCTCCTGAGACTTACTGATGCATTCCTTCATGTTTAAAGGTAGCTTTTGCACCTGCTCCTCTCGACGCACTTTGGCTTTCCTTTGCCAGAGTCATTAAAGACTCCTGCAAATTAGCTAAATCGCTCTCCTAAATATTGAGATGAATAAACTACTTTCAGGGGTTTTTTTTTGTCCCCCGCCTTTCGAAGAAAGTTGGGGGACTATTAAAATGGGTTCGTCCGTCCGTCTGTCTGTCTGTCTGTCTGTCTGTCTGTCACACTTTTTGGGACACAATAACTCTCTTCCTAATTGAGCTAGAATGTTCAAACTTGGTGTATGTGTTTATTAGGTCAATGCCTTGATGGAGTTCAAAGATGAGCATTTTCCGCTTAGGGTAAGCAGAGATAAGCAATTTGATTGGTTGATGCTTTGGGACACGATAACTTTAGTTCTAATTAAGTGAGAGTGATGAAACTTAGTGTATAGTTTCATTACAGTAATACCTTGACTAAGTTCGATAATGAGCATTTTCCGCTTAGGGTAAGCAGAGCAATTTGATTGGTCGAGACTTTGGAACACAATAACTCTCCTTCTAATTGAGTTAAAGTGTTCAAACTTGGTGTATATGCTTATTAGGTCAATGCCTTGATGGAATTCGGAGATGAGCATTTTCCGCTTAGGGTAAGCAGAGCTATACGCAATTTGATTGGTTGAGACTTTGGAACACAATAACTCTTCTTCTAATTGAGTAAAAATGTTCAAACTTGGTGTATATGCTTATAAGGTCAATGCCTTGATGGAGTTCGAAGATGAGCATTTTCCACATAGGGTAAGCAGAGATAAGCAATTTGATTGGTTGATGCTTTGGGACACGATAACTTTAGTTCTAATTAAGTGAGAGTGATGTAACTTGGTGTATAGTTTCATTACAGTAATACCTTGACTAAGTTCGATAATGAGCATTTTCTGCTCAAGGTAAGCAGAGCGATACGCAGTTTGATTGGTCGAGAGTAGTCGAGACTTTGGAACACAATAACTCTCCTTCTAATTGAGTTAAAATGTTCAAACTTGGTGTATATGCTTATTAGGTCAATGCCTTGATGGAGTTCGAAGATGAGCATTTTCCGCTTAGGGTAAGCAGAGATAAGCAATTTGATTGGTTGATACTTTGGGACAAGATAATTTAGGTTCATCTTGATTGATGATTTTTATGTCAATACAATGACTCATTCTCATTTAGTAATCGATTCGACAGTAACAGTGTATAGAAACGATTGACTTGGACACGAGGACCCTTTCCCTTGGCCAGAGGGGCCCTTTTGTCTGCCTTTAGGGTCCCCCTAACTAGGGTACATTTTCATTTTTCTCGTCGGTTTTAGCATTTTTCTTTATAAAACACTTTTGGATGACACTTCGTGTACAGTTTGATTGCTTGATACATTGAAAAAAATAAATGTGCGATTAATTAATATGTGTCTTCTATTTATTTTGGGATTTCGGCGGGGGACATCAGCCTCACTGTTGGCTTGTTAATTTTTATACGCCCACATTTTTATGTGGACGTATATTGTCGTCGCCCCTGTCCGTCCGTCCGTCCGTCCACATTTTATTGTGAACAGTCTACAGGTCACACTTTTTATCCGATTTCAATTAAACTTAAAATATAGGTTTATCACCATAAGATCTCGGTTCCTTTCGATATTGGCATGTATCGGACTGTAACTTCATGGTTTATGGCCCCTGATTGTACGAAAAATCACGTTTTTTAGCTTGTGAACAGCGTAGAGGTCACAATTTTGAACCGATTTGGATGAAACTTGACATGTATGTTTATAACCCAAAGATCTTGGTTCCTTTCGATATTTGCGCCCATTGGATCGTAACTTCCTGAATTATGGCCCCTGATTGTCCGAAAAATCGCCCTTTTTAACTTGTGGTCCCTCTGGAGGTCACAATTGTTATCCGATTTAAAAAATCGTTTGATTATATCACCGTTGCATGGTTATGAAGGTTGAGTTTGAATTTCGTGAAAATCGGACCAAAATTGACGGACAAAATGGCCGCCGTTTGTACGCGAATAGTGTGAAAATATGTTATATCAAGGTTGTGGACCTTATAGAGGTCACAATTTTGAACCGATTTTGATGAAACTTGACATCTATATGTTTATAACCCAAAGATCTTGGTTCCTTTCGATATTTGCGCCCATCGGATCGTAACTTCCTGAATTATGGCCCCTGATTGTCTGAAAAATTGCCCTTTTTAGCTTGTGGTCCCTCTGGAGTTCAAAATTGTTATCGGATTTAAAAAAACGTTTGACTATATCACCGTTCCATGGTTATGAAGGTTGAGGTTGAATTACGTGAAAATCGGACTAGAATTGACGGACAAAATGGCCGTCGTTTGTACACGAATAGTGTGAAAACATGTTATATCAAGGTTGTGGACCTTATAGAGGTCACAGTTTTGAACCAATTTTGATGAAACTTGACATGTATGTTTATAACCCAAAGATCTTGGTTCCTTTCGATATTTGCGCCCATCGGATCGTAACTTCCTGAATTATGGCCCCTGATTGTCCGAAAAATTGCCCTTTTTAGCTTGTGGTCCCTCTGGAGGTCAAAATTGTTATCGGATTTAAACAACCGTTTGATTATATCACCGTTCCATGGTTATGAAGGTTGAGTTCGAATTTCATGAAAATCGGACCAAAATTGACGGACAAAATGGCCGTCGTTTGTACACGAATAGTGTGAAAACATGTTATATCAAGGTTGTGGACCCTATAGAGGTCACAATTTTGAACCGATTTTGATGAAACTTGACATGTATGTTTATAACCCAAAGATCTTGGTTCCTTTCGATATTTGTGCCCATCGGGTCATTACTTCCTGAATTATGTCCCCTGATTGTACGAAAAATCACCCTTTTTAGCTTGTGGTCCCTCTGGAGGTCACAATTATTATCTGATTTAAAAAAAAACGTTTGATTATAAAAACCAAACAAATTCTAATGATTTTCTGATAATTCCTTAATATGCGACAACTCTTGTTGACTGCCCGGACGATTTGGCTGCTGTGTGGGCGTATGTTTCGTTGCCTGGCAACCTATTTTTAAACTCCATACATTCAGTCATATTGATCATACTAAAGTTACCGTATTCACCAAACATTCACCAAATATTAAAAAAAGACTAAAGTTTAAAAACAATTTGGCTGTTATTAATTCAAGAGAATGTAGCATTACTCTTGCAATATGATTAAGAAGAGTTTTTCTACAGGAGCTTTTTTCTCATTTTTGAAATTGGCAGGAGCTTTTTATGCCTGCCGCACTATTTTATAAAGGTGAAGTACTGCTGATGGCGTCCTTTGCAAAGAAATATTACAATGGTGAGCAGAAAGACTTTGTTGATTTTTAAAATCTCCCTGTAACTTCTGGGATAAAAAGAAACACAATGCCCTTAAATGTACTTCAATTCTGTTACTGCTAAGTGTGTAAACCCAGTGACTTAATTCTTCTCGTTTATTTTTTCTATCAAAACGCTGATCGGCCATCTGTCATTTTGCGTGGTTGAAAATATTTCTGATATCATGGTACATATGTAGTACAGTAATTGAAATTAGAGAACGTGACATGATTGATTTGTTCATTTAAAATTTTTTGAAACCTCAACCCAGTTTTCATTTTGTATTTTATCCACAATTTATATCTGGTCACATTGTGCGTTAGAGGCTCTTTCTGATAGTGCCAAAGAGTGCCATTCAATTTGGACTCTAGTATATTTAGCCGAACATAATTGATTAGAAAAAATAGTAACCATATTAACTAAATATTAGCGATTTAGCTCCTTTATTTAAATTATTGTCATAGGTCACTCTGATATCTTGGTCTCATGAAAGAGTCCCCTGTGAAAATACGCACTGAAATTTCAGTGAGATTTCAGTGAAATCTCACTGAAATTTCAGTGAAAGATTTGGTCAAAATATTATTGAAATTTCAGTGAGATTTCACTGAAATTTTAATGAGATTTCAATGAAATTTCGGTGAGATTTCAGTGAGATCTCACTGAAATTTCAATAAAATTTTGACCAAATTTCTCACTGAAATTTCAGTAAAATCTCACTGAAATTTCAGTAAAATCTCATTGAAATTTCAGTAAAATCTCACTGAAATTTCAGTAAAATCTCACTGAAATTTCAATAATATTTTGACCAAATCTCTCACTGAAATTTCAGTGAAATCTCATTGAAATTTCAGTAAAATCTCATTGAAATTTCAGTAAAATCTCATTGAAATTTCAGTAAAATCTCATTGAAATTTTGGTGAGGTTTCAATGAAATTTCAGTGAAATCTTTAACAATATTTAGACTAAATCTCACACTGAAACTTCATTGAGATTTTACTGAAATCTCACTGATATTTTATTGAAATCTCTTACTACATGCATTGTATTTCAAAGTCTTTATTAACATGCATTCTGAAAAGAAACTCCAAACAATTACAATATTACTCTATATTATTGATTATCCCTCAAATTTCTGTATTCATTCTTCTGATTTTCTTTTTCTTCTAGTAGTTCTAGTGAGACTATAGTGTCGTCCTTTTCTTCTTCTTCCATAATAAAAATATATGGCCTGAAATTACACAATCAAATAATATTAAATAAAGATAGGTATGTGTCATGTAATGTGCTATTTTACTACTATTAGAGCATTCAGAAGTTTCAAAATTATCCTGTCAAAAACAAAGCAAACGTCATTTTGGGAACCGGGGATAAATGTGCATCAACAGTCACTAGTGGCAGACATTTATAACACTGATGTGATAATTTACTCTTAATATATAAATATCTTTCGATATATTTTTAGTGGATCCGTAACCTAGACAGAACGGTTTTACTTTATATTTTAAAACTAAACATTCATAGCCAGGTCACACATATAATTAGATTCAATTTGAATGACGAAAATTACTACCAATCAATAGGTCGATCTACTAGAACTTTACTCACCATGGCTGCTTTGCATTTTATAATTAACTACTTCGAAATTTATCCAACAAACCATTCCGTGATAGGTGTTTTGGGGTCATATAATCCAGAAAATACCGTTTACAAACTCCACTTTGTTATCCAAACGCGCGCCCTTTTACCGGTAATTTCAAGTTACGGAAGCCGTAGGGAAAATGGTGAAAAGAACGTACTTTAACTTGCGCGTTAATTGTATAAAATAGCAGCACCAGTTTATCAGTTTAGCGATGAAACATGCACGTGAGGTCCTGTTTTATTTGCACAAGGGTTTAATATATTTACAACCATTATAGAATTAAAAATTTCTTCGTTTGTTTTCCATTCCAAAATTTTCAAAAACACGGCCACTCTTCTGGTGTAACCTGACACTGACACTGTATACGCTAACCAACAATGGGCTCCAAACTTAAATTTATGATGGTGTAGAATTATTGTCACATTTCACAATAAAAAAGGTTGATTTCAAGACATGATTATATTAGTTGATCGTAAAATATTTACTGTACATGAATTTTATGGCTTCCGTACTCGATGACCTCGTTTCAAAATATGGCTATTTAGCGATTGAAACACGTTTATTACGATGTGAAAATAGCCATTCTATCACAATACAATGATTATCGGAATATATTGGAAACAATTTTGATGTTGAGTCATAAGTTTAGACATCATTTTAAACATGTATAGGCTTCTAAAGTTATCATTACTTATAGGCACGTGTTCGTGGATTACACATACGGTGACGGACGAATAAAAAAAATGATGGACGAATAAAATAAACGTCAATAATGAAATTGTCTGCTTCAGGAATAATAGCATGATTAATTAATGGTAATTAAAAAAAACACTATTAGGCCATAATTTCAAAGTGCTGTCTTTCACAAATTACAAATCTTTTATAGGCTATGCAGTTATTAAAATATTTGCTATGAAAAAATGACATTTTTATTTTTTGTAATTTCAATGAAATTTCAATGAAATTTGCAATATAAATATTTCAGTGAAATTTCAGTAGAAAAAAATATAATTTATTTCAATGAAATTTCAGTAGATCAAAATTTTTGTTTATTTCAGTGAAATTTCAGTAATAGACCGAAATATATTTTTATTTCAGTGAAATTTTGGTGAGATTTCACTGAAATTTGGTCATTTCAGTGGGATTGGGCAAAATTTCCAAATCTCACTGAAATTCACTGAAATTTCACTGAAATCTCAGTGAAATTTCAGTATCATTTTCTCTGGGGGTGGTATGATTAATTTGATTCCTTCAGGTATGCATCATTTATGATTTTGCGAAACCTCCCTGCAGTTAAATTATTATTCAAGCAAATGAAGAAGAAATCCGCTATTTTAAACCATCCATTACATGTTTGAGTTAGTCCAGTTGACTGGGTTTCTGTCTGGTCACTCTTCTAGAAATTAATGCAAACCTCAATTGACGGCTATTCAATAATTACAGACAACACATACCAATCACAGCAGACTTGATGAGATCACTCATGATAAAGTCATGACCCACGACAACAAGAGAGAGAGAGAGAGAGAGTGCGTGAGAGAGAGTATAACATCCACCTGACACAAACTAGGTCATTTCATATGGTTCAATTTCAATAATTCGTTGGCCTATGTAGGGGTCTTTAGCAGCAGAAGGAAACTGGAGGATATGGAGAAAACCCACAAGGTTGGACAGGCTACCCTACTCCTTGTCACGTACAATTGGGGAGTCGAAACCACACCACTTGACTCAATGACAGACCAAAGTCAAAGAATCATGTTTGATATATTCTTGAGTTTAAGGCACCAGTTACATATCATATTCTCTATCAGGGCTCACGCTGTCAGTCACCAAAGTCGCAATTTGCGATTAAAAGAATTGTAGTGGCGATTAAAATTTGATTTTGGCGATAATGTTTTAGCATGTATCGGACAGTCAATTCATGGATTATGGCATCTGATTGTATGAAAAATCACGTTTTTAGCTTGTGGACACTCTAGAGGTAACAATTTCTATCTGATTTTGCTGAAACTTGAAATTTATGTTTATATAACCAACCAACCGATTTTGGTTCCTGTCGATTTTGGCCTATATCAGAATGTATCATCCTAGATTATGGCCCTGATTATTCCCTGTTCATCTCTGCAAAATACAGGCATATCTTGCATGGCAAATGTGCCGGCCTACACAGAACCTCAGTTTTTTGTACAATCAGAATGACTAGACAATGATCCTTGCTAGCACCCACATCATGCACCTGTTATAACAGGGAACCATGTTGGAAAATCACAAAATAATTCAACACAATGATTAAAAAAGCATCTTTTTCACCTAATTATTATTATTGAGGGCTAGGTATTATGTTGTCATAGGAAACATGATGTCATGGGAATGATGACATCATAACATCCAGCCATGATGTCATGGACTTAGATAACAAAGATGAAAGGCTATTATTACGTCATATAAAGGTAAACATGATGAAATAAATATTATTGGTTATGAATGATTTTGAAATGTGGATTTGGCTCATTTAAACCATTTGACCAAACAGAATTGAAAAGTAGGATGTTAAACCCCATTTCAATTCATCTCCCAACCAGATTGAATTCATGAATCCAACAAAGACTGTGGAACAGATTCACTGTTTCTAGCTTCTATTTTTTAGGAGCAGATCCACTATGAATATTGAAGAAACTGAGAGATGATTTTAACCCTACATGTATTTCTGAATAATATTTTTGACATTGTCCTAAACCTTTCTTACTTATACTGTAGTCTTAAACATCCATTTCAAATCCCTGTTTGTCTGTGACAAGGAGTAGGCTCGCCTGTTCAACCAGTTGGGTTTTCTCGGGGCCCTCCAGTTTGCTCCCACTGCTAAAGACCCCTACTCACAAATGAATTATGGAAATAAAATTGAACCATATGTTAGTCCCGAATTGACCTGTTTGTGTCGAGTGGACATTAAACCCCATTTCTCTCTCTCATGTATTTCAATCAGATTGATTTAGTTTGTCATAGAAGAAGAAATTCCTTTTGATTTTCAATGACATATCTGCCATTAACTTTTGGAGTTATACCCCTTTGTAGCAAAACCTTATTAACATTCTGCGGGCAATATAGTATCATCCAGTCGTTTTGAAATTAGTACAGCTGAGTGCCTAACTACAGTGGAACCTCATTTTTCCAGACTCCATGCAATCTGGCTTTTGGATGAATATTATTGCAAAAGATACTAATGATCGGTTTATGTTTACGCTTTACTGCTTCATCAATTAATTGTTAATTAATCCATTATTTCACTAATTTAATGAGTTATAGTCTTTGATTTTATTGTTCGAATCAAACAGAATACATTTCTTGTATTTGACACCAATAAAAAACTTGATCATCAAGTAAAAGTATTTTCTCTGATGCCGCTAATGTGAGCTATATAGGACTGGATATCATGTACTATGTATAATAATAAGCAAATGCTCTAATATTGAAGACTCCATGCACCAGAAGACTAAAAAACGTTATAGGCTGCTACTTAATTATAAACTCACAAAGTAAAGCCGCCATGCACTATAATAAGTATAAGTATTTCCTCCTTATTGAATCTGAAGAAAAATAAAGGCTGAAACTGCTGAAAGGTGATTTTGAATGAGGAACATGATCCTGTTGGCGTTTTGTTGTTAGGGAGAATTCCGGGGGAATTCTCTTTGAGACATTTTGAGCTATGTCTAACATGGTAGAGTCGAATTGTGATCTGATTATATAATTGTCACTTGCTGAGCAATATAATTATGAACTTTGCATTGAAACAACTAGATTTTGGACATTTGAGAGGGGGTGCAAAAACTCTAAATAAATTTTGAAAGTATATAGAGAAATTATCCACTCCCATTGCCAAGTTTTTTTGTTTGTTTTTTTATTTATACAAATCTGAGCTAGTACCGATGATTGATTCTTACATGGAGCATGGATCATGAGCTCTTCTTAAAAGAAAAAGACATTTTATCTTGACAGTTCAGATAAGGCCATTGATTATTCTGTTGCACAGATTAGAACCTGAGATCTTCACGGCTTTAAATCTATTAAGTATAACACAATTTCGCTGTGTAAAATTTGCTGAAAATACATTACAATTTTTTAGTTCATTATGTCCAGAAAAAATGAAATTATGGAAGTCTAATGAAGTTTTATTAAGTGTTGAAAAAAGCTGAAGTGGAGTTTATATGAGAAGTTTCTTGAAAAGTCCCTGTGAATATGAAAATATGAAATGAAATGGGGTTTAAAGTTGATCTTTTCTGTACTATTAGCAGGACTAATGAAGATGGGCATGCACCATGTATGTAGTGTGCTATAAGGGAAATTTTGCCAAGGCAGTGGTGCTATGGCCTACTTTTATTTCAAATAACCAGATTAATAAAGATGGGCATGCACCAGTGTGCTGTGAGGGAAATTTTGCTCAGACAGTAAAGCTATGATTTACTCTTATTTCAGATAAATTGGACTTTTTTTTAGTATAGTTTAATTGTTGAATAAGCCAAATCATGTATCTTATTAAAACATGTTAATTTGATTGGAAATAACTGCTAATCAAAGTTTATTTTAGAGTTTATTGGGATTTTACTTGTAAACTTCTTCTGTTACGAAATTTAAAACTTTTGCATTGATTAATGGGAATGTATCAGATTTCTAGTGTCAAGATTTCAAAGATTTCTTGAACTAATGGAATTCTGAATTTCTTGTGTACATTGATTTAATGGGAATGCATCAAGATGATGAACGGTTATAAAAACATCAGGTTTATCAAGCAAATGGCAAAATTTAACAAAATGTACACAGGGCTGAAGATCCCTTGATATTGTTGTTTATTTCTTGTAATATCTGTTTAGTTTGTCTTGTTCACAGGTTTGTCTTCTTTATTGTTTGTGTGTAGTGTGGTCCTCCTGAACTTAACTATTACTAGGGTCACTATGCTCCATCAAAGCAAACAAAAACAACGGCACTGGCTTATTAACCATTCTGACTGTAATTTTCTTGTTTTATGAAGTGTCATATGACTTAGTTAATGGACAATTTATCGTTCTTTTGAGTGATTTAAGTGTCATTTAGTTTACCTTTGTGGTTAAATATATTTTAAAGTAGTGCTGTACATGCTTGAATGAGAAAGGCCTTCAGTCGTAGCTAAAATTAAAGAACACATCCGATAGACCAAAGTATTTAGCGTGTCTTTGTAGCTATCACTTTTGTTTACTACAAAACAATCAATGCTTATCAAATTGATCCTTTTGAAATCGGAAGTAATGCAGAATTTTATAATTTTATGAGCCAGTCGTTTGAAGGAAATTTGAAAGTTCAGATAAAAGCTTTGTAGAGATAATAATTGTTTTACTGTTGAAGTTTGCTTTGATATTACCAGACTGTAACCAATAAAAAGAGAAATAGTTTTTTTCTACAGAAAGGGATTGATGATGGGAGAGTGTAATTGAGGTCGGACATAAAGACACCACAAGTATTTGGGTTATGTGCAAGCAATTCAGATTTGATCTCCCCATTGACCAGATATGCTGCAATTGACCCGAAATCTACCCAATATCATCCCCAGTTGGCCATATATTCCCAGCTGACCCGATACCTGCCCAATTAACCTTTCATCCTCAACATACCCAATATTTCCCCAATTGGCCTCATGTTCCTTACTGACCTGATCTTATCCCCAACTGGCCTTTTCCTCCAACTGACCGTATTTCCTCCCCATCTAGCCTTATATTCCTAACTATCCTGATCTCATCCCAACTATTCTTATCTTCTGAACTGACAGGATCTCATCGAACTAGTCTTATCTCCCAAAACGGCCTGATCTCATCTCAAACTTGCCTTATCTCCCAAAATGGCCTGATCTTTTCCCCAAATGGGTTGGTCTTTCCAACTGGCGTGGTCTTCTTCCCAAATGGGCTGGGCTTCTCCCCAAATGGCCCTGTCTCCTCTCCAACTGGACTCGTCTACTCCCAAACTGGGCTGGTCTCATTCTCCAGCTGACCTGGTCTCCTCTCCAACTGAACCAGTCTCTCCAACTGGCCTGATCTCTTCTCCAACTGGACTGGTCTCTTCTCCAACTGGACTGGTCTCCTCCCAAACTAGCTGGTCTCTTCAACTGGCCTGGTCTCCTCTTCAGCTGAACTGGTCTCTCCAACTGAACTGGTCTCTCCAACTGAACTGGTCTCTTCTCCAACTGGACTAATCTCCTCCCAAACTGGGCTGGTCTCTCTAACTGGCCTGGTCTCCTCTCCAACTGGACAGGTCTCTCCAACTGGCCTGAAAATAGATAACACCTTTGTGTTGACATGAAAGAAATCTGATAATATTTGATTTACCACATTATTCACAGCATTATTATTTTTTCAGGAAATTGACTGTTCAAGATTTAGATGCAGCTAACAATATGAGTAATGAAACCCAACAGAATGGATTGAATGCAACTGCATCTTCTGAAGCAAAAGCAGCTGAAATTTCAGAAGCAAAAGCAGGTGAAAGTTCAGAAGCAAAAGTGGGTGAAACTTCAAAAGCAAACATTGGTGAAATTGCTGAAGCAAAAGCAAGTGATGATGAGTTATTAGGTGCATGTGGTGGTTCAGAGGCATCCAGGACTGTCATGGACGTTTTGAGATTGCCGGTAAAGCATAATCTATTATTAAATAATTGAGGGAAGGGGGAGAAGGGATGTCATGATTCGTGTATTTGTGTGACCAGGGTACTGGACTCTCTACTAGAATTTTCTGTGTTCAAATACTGGCATGGGTCAAGAAGAATGTGCCAAAAATAACCCTTAACAATTGGTAACAAAAGAAGAAACGCCATTGTGCAAAATTCTCCTGTACCTTTTCTTGAGAATGATCAAGGTATTGTGTTGGCCAGACCATGTCCCATTCCCTTTAGGACCTAAGCTACAATAGCGTATATGGTCACCTAAAGTTTAGGTGACCATATACGCTATTGTAGCTTACTTCCATCACCTGTGACCTCAGATTCAAGCAAGTAACTTTGATGATGTTAACTTCATGGAGTTTTTTTTTATCCATACTTCTTTGACATAGCCCTAAACAGCATAAATAACAACAGGTATGGCTCTACATCCTAGTTTGAAATGATATTTAAATCAGGTTTCAGAAAGATGTCTACTTCTGATAGCCATTATCATAGGTCCATTATCAAGATCACAGACTTCCACAGAGTTGTAATTCCTCCAAATGTGGAAGAAATGCTATCAAATCTCACAGTTCAATGGTATTCCTCCAGTAATTATTAATGACTGTTGATAACAGATAACAATTACCAGTAACACCAGACTGGATTTGAACAAAGTGTGCATTGACTTCTAAAAGTTTTCCCACAACTACCTCAAATTGTCCTTATCTGGCACGATTTTTAACCAGATTCCCACAGCTCAAAATAACTTAGTTATCATCTGATATTACGATGGTTCATGGCCAGAAAGAAATCCAACAAACTGACAAAATTTGGGACTTATTTTAACATTATATAATCAGACTTACCAAAAATCTTCATTCATCAACAATCAAAGACTGTCAGATTTTTCCAACCTTGTGGGTATTCTCCGGTTCCTGAGGTTTCCTTCCACTGCTAAAGACCCCTACGTGCAAGCGAATAATTGAAATAAAATATTACGATGGTTCATGGCCAGAAAGAAATCCAACAAACTGACAAAATTTGGGACTTATTTTAACATTATATAATCAGACTTCCAAAAATCTTCATTCATCAACAATCAAAGACTGTCAGATTTTTCCAACCTTGTGGGTATTCTCCGGTTCCTGAGGTTTCCTTCCACTGCTAAAGACCCCTACGTGCAAGCGAATAATTGAAATAAAATTAAAAACCATATGTTAGTCTCGAAATGACCTAGTTTGTGTCAAGTGGACGTTAAACCCCATTTCTCTGTCAGATTTTATTAGCACAAATATTTGAGACTGAACTTTCCTACTGATAGCTTTTTGTTATTAATGACACTTGATAAATGGTAATTGGATCACAGTGGCTAAGTGTGGAACACTATAAACCTCAGAATGCCTCGTTCAGCAATTCTGTCCAAACGAGGTAAAAAATTGCCTCATTGTCCGAAGTTCCAAAACAAGTTTTTTTTTAAATTGCCCTGCTTTTAGAATGAGGTATTTTGTTCAGAACGAGGCTTGGTAAAACTGCCTCGTTTACTAAACGTGTTTTTTTTTCAAGATAGTTATTAGCAGTATTTGCTATCAGAGAATATGTAAAAATTAAAATTTATGTTATTTAATACGAAAATATAACCAGTCAAAACTATATTATAATCAGAGAAATAGACAAGACAACGAGGCATTTTCTTTTACCTTGTTTGGACATAAAAGCCGAACGAGGCATTCTGAGATTTTCATTGATGCAGGACAGGGGACCTGATAAGAACAATTGTCTAATCGTCAGATGGGACGAAAAACCAAGGTCCTGTGTACATATTGGTGTGCACATAAAAGATCCCTTGACAGTTGGAATTCAATAAAAGAGTAGGTCATAGTGCAGCTGTCTGCCTTCATTAGAACAGTTAAGCCGAACATTTCACTGAACCACCTAGACTCTCATTTTCTAAATGTCCAGATCGTGCAGAAAAGTAGGATGTTAAACCTCTTGTCGTTTCATTTAGCATTTAGAACTTTGTCAACCTGTATTGTGTCTGTAGACTACTATAGAATGCAGATTGATTCAGCAGGTTCCCATGTGAATATTAGAAAAGCTGGTATAGTTGTTAGAAATTCTGTTATAGATGTTAATTATGGATATGACTACGACACATATGTTATGATTTTTATTTATATATTATAATACATGAATAATAGACCAGACGTGTATTACAGATGCTACATCAAGATTTATTATCCGAGAGTTTTTGTATTAAATCTGTAGAAATATTCCGTCAGCACCAGCCGGCAGAGCAGAAAAACAAATGAACAAATTCCATCCATATTAAATAATTAATGAATTTAATTGGATTTATGGTCTGAGTTCTTTAGCACCAACTGGCCCAATTAGTAGGGAAGCTATAGCTAGCAGACCATTGTTCCTAAACTCACAGACAAAATTGGTATTTTGGCTTACTGAGGCCCCATGATGGCCGATGATCCAGGGCCGATGATCAGAATGGGAATTCTGAAGTTGCATATCAGCTGGGTTTAGGGGCTGTATGTCCCTAAAATCACGGAAAAAGTTGATTTTACGAACAAATTTAATCTTCGCTACATTACGTTCATGTGGCTACGGCAGACTTGTGGAAAAGTATGTAGGATGTTAGATTTATAATCCTGTAGCGAGTCCACTTTCTCTAGTCACTTGATTTAGCAGAATTCGTCAACTGGACTTAGTAAATTGTAGCTTAATATTGATTGTTTTTGACCTTTTATTGAATCCATGTCATCGACTTTGATTGCATGTCTGGATGTTAGTTAAGGCATCAGATCTTGTTTTCTTGTGATTATTATTAATAAGTATTGAGATTATCGTAGATTGAGGCAGGCTGGGTATTGTTATCGCCTTATACGAGCCTGCTAGAATAAACACAATAAAAGCAGGTCTCAGATCTCATTAGCTAGATTTATTATCATCCATGCCTCGAATCATCCAACTGCTTAATGAAAACTAACGAGGAATAAGGATGTCTTTAGAAGCGATAAACAAAATCTTCAATTCAATTATGATGCCAACTGATATGGAAATTTTGAACTTTTGGACATGTATGTTGGTTCCGTATGTGGTTCTAATAGTGAATGCAGGAAGACTGCACTACAGAAACAAACCAGATTAAACAAACTTTTGGAAAAGACACTGCTACACAAAACTGTAAAAAAAAGTGAAATGGGGTTTAACTGCTCTTAACTGGGCTAATGAAGACAGGCATACACCATACAGTGTGCTATGGGAAAATTTTGCCTGGGCAGCGGCACTACGGCTTACTCTTATATCGAATTACAACTACCAAGGGATCTTTTATGTGCACACCAATGTGCACACAGGACCTCGGTTTTCCGTACAATCCTAACAACTAGACAGCTGTCCTTGTCAGGCCCCCCGTCCTGCATCACTTAAAGGTGAAACTGTGCTGGAAAATCTGGATATACCTTCTTGGCCAATGCAGGGATCAAACACCGACCTCCCAGCAAGCGAGCCAGTGTTCTACCCACTTAGCCACCGTGCAAGAAATAAACAATTTAGGTAGGTGGAGTGGTGTAGCAGACGATCAATATTGTATATATATATAGGCAAAAACTTTGTTGGATTTCAGTTTCAGCTTAAATATTAATAGATAAAGAATCTAGACATTTACTATTGGATGATAAAAAAAAAGAGATTATGGAGTTTTAAATATCTTACATTAATCATTTCTTCACTCAGTATTTGTACCTTGTGGTTTTCTTAAGTTTTTCTAGTTTGTCTGCAGCTGTTTTTTTTTATATGGTTTGTCTTTGTTGTACACAAATAATAAGTACAGGAGGACGACACCACACACAAACTACACTGCAATAAACAACAAATATCAAATCAAATGAATGGATCCGGGGGGGGGGGGGGCCCGCCATAAAGGGTTGACGGTGCTGTACAGTCCACCATCTTATTTATATCATGCCAATCGCATGTTGTGAAATTTCCAATTCAATAATAATACCTTTGTAAATAATGAACAGAACTGAACAGAGATTCAACTTTCACAGTATTCCCCTGTGAAAATACGCACTGAAATTTCAGTGAGATTTCACTGAAATCTCAGTGAAATTTCAGTGAAAGATTTGGTCAAAATATTATTGAAATTTCAGTGAGATTTCACTGAAATTTTAATGAGATTTCAATGAAATTTCGGTGAGATTTCAGTGAGATCTCACTGAAATTTCAATAAAATTTTGACCAAATTTCTCACTGAAATTTCAGTAAAATCTCACTGAAATTTCAGTAAAATCTCATTGAAATTTCAGTAAAATCTCACTGAAATTTCAGTAAAATCTCACTGAAATTTCAGTAAAATCTCACTGAAATTTCAATAATATTTTGACCAAATCTCTCACTGAAATTTCAGTGAAATCTCATTGAAATTTCAGTAAAATCTCATTGAAATTTCAGTAAAATCTCATTGAAATTTTGGTGAGATTCTCACTGAAATTTTAACAATATTTAGACTAAATCTCACACTGAAACTTCATTGAGATTTTACTGAAATCTCACTGATATTTTATTGAAATCTCTTACTACATGCATTGTATTTCAAAGTCTTTATTAACATGCATTCTGAAAAGAAACTCCAAACAATTACAATATTACTCTATATTATTGATTATCCCTCAAATTTCTGTATTCATTCTTCTGATTTTCTTTTTCTTCTAGTAGTTCTAGTGAGACTATAGTGTCGTCCTTTTCTTCTTCTTCCATAATAAAAATATATGGCCTGAAATTACACAATCAAATAATATTAAATAAAGATAGGTATGTGTCATGTAATGTGCTATTTTACTACTATTAGAGCATTCAGAAGTTTCAAAATTATCCTGTCAAAAACAAAGCAAACGTCATTTTGGGAACCAGGGATAAATGTGCATCAACAGTCACTAGTGGCAGACATTCATAACACTGATGTGATAATTTACTCTTAATATATAAATATCTTTCGATATATTTTTAGTGGATCCGTAACCTAGACAGAACGGTTTTACTTTATATTTTAAAACTAAACATTCATAGCCAGGTCACACATATAATTAGATTCAATTTGAATGACGAAAATTACTACCAATCAATAGGTCGATCTACTAGAACTTTACTCACCATGGCTGCTTTGCATTTTATAATTAACTACTTCGAAATTTATCCAACAAACCATTCCGTGATAGGTGTTTTGGGGTCATATAATCCAGAAAATACCGTTTACAAACTCCACTTTGTTATCCAAACGCGCGCCCTTTTACCGGTAATTTCAAGTTACGGAAGCCGTAGGGAAAATGGTGAAAAGAACGTACTTTAACTTGCTCGTTAATTGTATAAAATAGCAGCACCAGTTTATCAGTTTAGCGATGAAACATGCACGTGAGGTCCTTTTTTATTTGCACAAGGGTTTAATATATTTACAACCATTATAGAATTAAAAATTTCTTCGTTTGTTTTCCATTCCAAAATTTTCAAAAACACGGCCACTCTTCTGGTGTAACCTGACACTGACACTGTATACGCTAACCAACAATGGGCTCCAAACTTAAATTTATGATGGTGTAGAATTATTGTCACCTTTCACAATAAAAAAGGTTGATTTCAAGACATGATTATATTAGTTGATCGTAAAATATTTACTGTACATGAATTTTATGGCTTCCGTACTCGATGACCTCGTTTCAAAATATGGCTATTTAGCGATTGAAACACGTTTATTACGATGTGAAAATACCCATTCTATCACAATACAATGATTATCGGAATATATTGGAAACAATTTTGATGTTGAGTCATAAGTTTAGACATCATTTTAAACATGTATAGGCTTCTAAAGTTATCATTACTTATAGGCACGTGTTCGTGGATAACACATACGGTGACGGACGAATAAAAAAAATGATGGACGAATAAAATAAACGTCAATAATGAAATTGTCTGCTTCAGGAAATAGCATGATTAATTAATGGTAATTAAAAAAAACACTATTAGGCCATAATTTCAAAGTACTCTCTTTCACAAATTACAAATCTTTTATAGGCTATGCAGTTATTAAAATATTTGCTATGAAAAAATGACATTTTTATTTTTTGTAATTTCAATGAAATTTCAATGAAATTTGCAATATAAATATTTCAGTGAAATTTCAGTAGAAAAAAATATAATTGATTTCAATGAAATTTCAGTAGATCAAAATTTTTGTTTATTTCAGTGAAATTTCAGTAATAGACCGAAATATATTTTTATTTCAGTGAAATTTTGGTGAGATTTCACTGAAATTTGGTCATTTCAGTGGGATTGGGCAAAATTTTCAAATCTCACTGAAATTCACTGAAATTTCACTGAAATCTCAGTGAAATTTCAGTATCATTTTCTCTGGGGTTGTAGTTTGCAAGGGATGAACAGTCTCTCAAATGATGAACAGCGGGCTTAAAAGGCCTGGGGGCTGGTGGGTGGCCGAATGGTCTCGATCATAATGTCTGTCATTGAATGAAGCAAAACACAACTTAGGTTTAAGGGGACCTGCGGTTCATGGCAAAAATAGAAAAAATTCAAATTCCAGATGAAAGTTGCACAGTAATTGATCTAGCGGCGTATGTGACCAGATATTATGTAATTATTCTTGTCAATTACGGACAGTTTAATTGTGTGCTACGCATGTATGCCATTCAAAAGGATATGAAATAATCTTTTTGTCTTGTTAGGAGCCCCACGTTTCTAGTCAGGCCTAGAGCCCTGCCCCGGTTAAGCTAGGCTTTGGAATGAAGAGGGGCGTTGGGTGATCTGGTGGTTTAACATGAAATCACAAGGTCTGTCATGTGAGTCAACTGGCATCGGTTTGATTCCCCGCTTGTACGTGACAACATGTAGCATTGCTGTGCCCAACCTTGTTGTAGGTTTTTTCCAGGTCCTTCGGTTTCCTCCCAAAGCCGAAGACTTGTATGCACAAGCAAACTATTGAAATAAAATTGAACCATTTGTCTCTCTCTCTCTCCCCCTCCCTGGAGTCAAGTTGCATGTTTTCGATCCCACACTTGTCTGTATGTTAATCCTGAAAATGATCTAGTTCCTTCCAAGTGTATGTTAAACCCCATTTCGTTCTCCTTAAATTGCATGTACTAAACGTCAGGTGCCAAATGGAAACTTAAGTCAGATTTAGGACATTGTAGAAAGTGATTGATTATATATGTTATTCTTGACTGAGTTGACAAACATCTTTTAAACTCTATAATATCATCAAGATGTGATCTGTCTGGAATGGTCTCATGCGCAGGATGTAAAGTCATGCTTACAAAACACCGTTCTCCATCTCTGTCAAATGTTCTCTTCTTCTGGGATATAGAACTACTTTAAACATTTCAACACATGTGATCAGATTTCCGATCGGCCCGTTATACGAGAAGTCTCTTCTTCGACCATGACCGTCTCTTGTTTCTTTATGTCTAGACAACAAACAAAATGATATGGGATTTAACTTTCTACTTTTCTTTCCCAAATGGACTAATGAAATTGGGCATATGCCATACCATTTGGTCTGAATCCGCCTGTTTGAATAACTATAAGAGTTATGCCCCTTTATTTTTGGTAAAATGTCCGAGTGTAAAAATTTTGAAATAGCAACACTGGGTGTGGACAGCAATTGAATTCCAGCTGTTAAGGGTTCTTCTTTGTGCCCATTGATGTGTTCGCAATTTCAGAATTCTACAAATTATTATAAACAATACGTCCATTTATACTGTAGGAAATGGCTGATTGAAATTTAAATCATTGATGAAACTAGGCATTGATAAGCTAACAATTTGTCCACAAACTGAGCTCCACATTAATGGTGTGCCAATTAAAGGTGAGTCGCAGTGGCTCAGTGCGTAAGACGTTGGCTTACTAACAGGCCTGGAAATAATGTTTTTTGACGTACCTGACACAATGTCAGGCACTAATGAAATAGTAAATAGTACCTGACATTTTCAACTTAGTGCCGGACATGTATTAATAATATCATTAAGAAAGACAAATCAGTGCCGGACAAAATGTTTGTGCCCGACAAAACCTGAATCTGTGCCGGACATTGTCAGTGATAGATGCCTTATTTCCAGGCTTGTTTACTATCCTGGAGGTCCCTTGTTCAAACATTGTACTGAATGTGAAAGTTCCTTTGAATTTCCCGCATAGTCCCATCTTGTCAATGGTGCAGGACAGAGGTACTGAAAGGGACAACGTATAATCGTTCGGATTGATCGAGGTCCCATATACACATTGATGTGCTTGTAAAAGAACCATAGACATTTGGAATTTGAAATACAAATTCGTGGAATGAGACCATGCCATTTGACTCAATGACAAATGTATTTAGAAATAATATCATGCTCCTTTAATGATACACTAGTTAGTGAGAGTGTGAGGGAGAGAGAGAGTCTGTCAGAACAGCATTTTTGTCAAAATTCTGCTAGAACAGCATTATTGTGACAAATGTTTTGCTGTGTGGAGAGCGAGTATGTCCTATTAAGAGACAGAGGTTTCAGTCACATTGACCGGGGGAGGGGGGCTTTATAAACAGGTGAATTAGAGTTAAAAAAACTTTGATGGCCAAAACTGCACAGGTCTACATCTTTCCTGACTACATAACCCCGAAATATGCCACACTATACTGTATTATTTAGCATTGACCGGGAAGTTAATCCAGATTTTCCGACATGATTTTCCCTTGTCAATGATGCAGGACGGGGAGATCCTGACAAGGACAGCTTGTTGTTCGGATGAGATGAAAAACCGAGGCCCCGTGTACACATTGGCATGAACGTAAATGATCCCTTAAAGACAGTTGGAATTTGATAGGCTGTAGTGCCTCATAGCACACTGTATGGAATATGTCTGTCTTCATAGCCCAGTTCAAGGCAGAACAATAGGACGTTGAACCCCATTTCATTTCATTTATAGAACATTAGAGGTCAAAAAAATAAAAACCAGTGGCTGGTTAATTTAGCTTTTACCTAATGCATCTTTAAGTGAAACAAGTGGAGAAAAAAATCTTTGTATTATCAAGATACCATTGAATATTCATAAAGTATTCATAGTTCACAAGGAAAAATAAAACAATGATTATTCTCTTTCCTGTTTTGTCAGAGACAGTTAGTCTAAGGATGGGAGAATCAAAATGTATTTCGATACAGTTTTTCCTCACATCTCATTTTATATGCTGTGGAGTAGCCTTTATCAGATTGATTATTTTGTTACACTTGAAATTAGAGACAGTAGTCTTGTTTACCAGGGATCTACTTTTGACAATTATTGCAATTTAAACAAGAGCTAAATCTGTCTTTCTTTAGGCATTATCCAGACCATAATAACTCTTGATGTTTAGGTTAGCCTTTGATGTTGGCTGGATTAGATTCCTATATGCTGCTTATCTCCCATAATGTAGCTTTAAGCAGTTATTTTAGGCCTTACCAAGCCTTAATAAATAACCACTTGAATCATGTGAAAGATGTTAATGTTTAAAATTTGGAACTAAAAGCTCTTTTGGCTTGCCAGTGGTGTAGGATGGAGGGTCTGACAAGGACATAGCTGTCTAGTTGTTTGGATGGGACAAGTATTGAGGCCATGTGTATACATAGGCCTGCACATAAAAGATTCCCTTGCAGTTGGAATTTGATATAAGAGTAGGCATTAGCACCACTGTCTGGTTAAAATTTCCCTCATCATATCCCAGTCGGAGCAGAACAGTAGGACTCTAAACCACATTTCATTTCATTTTCACTTCACTAAAAGCTCTTGAATTCAGGTTTTCCAAAACAGAAATAAAAATTTAAAAAAAAGATTTACGAGCGTTCCCAAAGAACAAAAATTCAATTTGATACAAGAGTATTCCTTAGTGACGCTGTCTGGGCAAAATTTCCCTCATGGCACAGTGTATGGCATAAGCTCGCCTTTATTAACCCAGTTGAGCAGAACTGTAGAGCATTTAACCCTATTCCATTTTCTTTTCACTTAAAGCTCTTGTACACCACAACCACATACTTGTGGGTTTTTTAATTTGTGTTTTCCCCGTAGATATAAGAATTCAAAATTTTTACAGATATTACCTGAATAACAAAAAATCAAATTGTTGTGGCCTGAGTTGCAGGATCTAAAAGATAAATGTTCCGTTTAACGCTACTACATTATTCTGTAGATTATCTGTGACAGCTAGCGGGAGAGAGGGACAGGATGTTATTTCTCATGAAGCGTGAAGGATGGTGATGGCCTTTTCACTAGAATTCCAGTTATTCTATAGGCACTTATAAATTAGAGATTGACAACCTTACATTAGGCCAGGCCTATTTAAATAAGTGCTGGATTTACGTGTAGGTACAGAATGTTTAAAGCTGAACTCCGATTACAAAACAACAGAAATACTTAAATAAAAAAAGGTAACGCCCAAAGCAACTGCCGTACTTGTTTTCAATTTCTTGAACTAACAGCTTAGGGTGAACAAACACAAAGACAGACCACGCCCACTTCCACTCTATACCCTGTCAAGCGAAGTGTACACATCTGAAGTGTGTAAGTGAATAATCAAAATGAATTCTGCCATGAATTTTGTGTGAGCATCCGTTAAAACTCATTTCTCTCTTTCATGACCTAGTTTGCATTGAGTGGATGTTAAACACCATTTCTCTCTATCAAGAATAAGTATTTTCAGTGGACTTTGATCCCCATTTCTCTCTTTCTCTTCGAAAATTAAATTAGTCTGGCCTTACTGGCAATAATAGTACTCATACTTAGTTTGCGTTGAGTGGATGTTAAACACCATTTCTCTCTATCAAGAATAAGTATTTTCAGTGGACTTTGATCCCCATTTCTCTCTTTCTCTTCGAAAATTAAATTAGTCTGGCCTTACTGGCAATAATAGTACTCATACTTAGTTTGCGTTGAGTGGACGTTCAACATCATTTCTCTCTATTAAAACCAAGTTAAAAGTCGATGTTGAACCCCATTTCTCTCTTTAGAATTAAATCACTTAATTGGCCTTACTGGCAATAATAGTACACATACTCTATTTTTCCTGTATTTACATTCAACATGATGTTTCTGATGAATCTGTAACTAACGAACTTGTGACACGATATATATGTGCGTTTTGTAGTGAATGGAATCCTGGTGGTATCAAGTTGTCTGGGATTATGGAAATTTAACGCTGATATGAAAGTATTGACAACTGCCATGGTTATTATGCGCATGATTTATGGCATCAAGTCAATTCATCCCAGCAGGAATCCTGAAATATGTTCAAGAGCACATCCATTTATCACAATTAGTCCCGTGTTAAACAATATCTTCCAATGAAGTACGGACATCGCAGACATTAAACAACAAATCAAAATATGCATAACAAAAATGATTTATTAGCATCCAGGACATTTTTTTTTTTGTTTAGTAGGCCTACTGGGAGTTATGGCTTATTTAGGATTGAAAAGTGTAAATTTTTGTAATAGGCCTACTGGGATTGAAAAGTGTAAATTTTTGTAAGATATTTTTTGTCTGAAACCTTTTCTATCGTGACATGAGCTAACCATTCTGAGTCATTGAGAGCCGAGGTGAGTCCATCAGAACAGCAATGGCATATGTAACTATTTCGATCAATTGACATAACATTTGAGGCATTTTGATGGTTAATATTTGTTTAAGTTTTGGCAAAATGGCCACTCGTGGGCCACTTAGTGATGGTGATATCGATAATTGGTACATCACTATTACAAGTCTGACATAAAGCACTATATTGTTTAAATAAAAACAAAATAGCATTATTTTATTCAAATGGAGGCAAAACAGCATTATTTTGTTCAAATGAAGACAAAACAGCATTATTTTGTTCAAAAAGAGACAAAACAGCATTATTTTGTTAAAGGTCTGCCAGAACAGCATTATTCTTACAAATATTTTGTTATGTGGAGAGCGTGTATGTCCAATTGAGTAGACAGATGTTTTAATCAAGACGACGGTGGTTATGAATACACGATTTAAAGTTTTAAAAACTTTGATGGCCATGCAAAGCTGCATCTTACCTAACTACAAAGTACAAACCCTGAAATATGCCACTACGTTTATTGGAAATGATTATTTATACCCGACCATTCATTGTTTATCTTATAAAAACGTGAAACACACGAATCTATAAAAATGGTTGTCTGGCGACAGAAACACATGGCTACTAAAACATCCCTGAATAAACAAATTGTTCAAGACTATAACTTATTAACTCTTCCGTTTACCATTTGTTATGATATAAATAGTATCCAGTTCTAGTTTTTTTTTATACAACCTTATTATCTAACTGTAAAGTACAAATTAATGTACCCGTTGGACTTCGTTTCATTAGCGGGCTGGGGTGGGGGCCGGATGGTTAGCATGTGCACACTGTATCATAAGGGCTGTCATTGAGTCAACTGGCCTGGTTTCGATACCTGGTTATGCGTGACAAAGGCTAGGGTCGTCTGTCCAATTTCATGCAGTGGAGAAAATCTTTTGTGCAGACAGCTGCCTTACCACCAACTTTTATTTCGAATTCTATCATAAAGTCTGTCATTGATTTCGTTTGGCGTCGCCTGTGAAACCTTTAGGGTTTTCTCTAGGTCCTCCTGTTTCCTCCTACTGCCTAAGACCCCTACGTGCAAGCAAATTATTGAAATAAAATTGAACCATGTTAGTCCCAAAATGATCAGTTGTCATATATATTGATGTGATTAACTTAAAAAAGATAACAAATGTCAGTAACTATATTTTGTATGCCTTAGGGTGTAGATGGCCATGGTATATGCCATTCAACCTCTTCCATGCATTTAAGTTGTTTTTGAAGAGAGTGTAGATCTTATACTGTGTATTTATGTTTTGTATATTACCAGGGTGTAGATCGTATGTATGCCGTTCAACCTATACCATGGTGTCCACATCTAGAACAAGTAGAACCATTAGATGGCAGACGATTAGATTGTAGAGCACCTTGTCTCGATTGTGATGAAACAGATGAAAACTGGATTTGTCTTGTTTGTTATAAAGTAAGTTCTATTTATCGTTTATCAAATTAAATTTGTAAGTGTAAAATACATTATTCCCCCTACTTGCATCTCAACTTCTAATATTTATTGCGACTTGAAACAGCTTAGGACTAGAGTTGCGGCTAAGGGAGCATAACTCTAGCTTAACTTATTTGCCATGAATTGCTGACTCATTGAATGAACTGTCAACTTGACTGGGACTTAGACTCCACTCGGTAGGACTCGGTACTAAAGTCAGCAACTTGAGACACGACTCGAACTTGAGGCCCTGCCCCAAGAATTAATCTGGTCAACATGGAACTTCTGCTCAGCTCTTGTCTCCAGCCACTATATAAAGGGACCAGTCACACAATCTCATTTTAAGACCCAGAAACCGATTTTTAGGACCTGGGGACTGAGAATAAAAACATTAGTCTCTGCGATTTGGGTATAAAAAAAAAATGTTGGATCAGGTAACTGTAAACACAGATATTTATTTTTTGGCCCTAGCTTTCTGCTCTTTTTCTATAAAATGTTCAACATAAACTTAAAGCAAGAACTTCATATTTTTAAGTTATATTTTGAAAATGTATTAGAATAAAGCCTTAAAATAAATGGTATCCATAAACAGTTATATTTTCAAAATGTATTAAAATAAAGTCTTAAAATAGATGGTATCTATAAGCAATCCTACCTTGTTAAAGAATAGTCCTATTAATCTTATAATTCACTATTGCCAGTTGAGAAATTGGCAAATATATCATTTACAACTTCAAATTCAAACATTTGAAGATAGCTATTCACATGGTTTTTATCTCAAAAACGGGTCATTATCAAGTATATCAATATATACTTCAAGCATTACTCGCCACAAAGAGGTCAGACAATTTATGCGTGCAACCTTTGACGTCACCCCAGCAGACAGCGCTTATCGGGCTGTCCATTAGTGAAACCCTCTCAATTTTGTCCTGTGCTCACTCCAGGGGTATTTTACAAGGAATCCAGTATTTTTCTACTTTCCATATATACCAAAATTGCCATACTTTTATTGGAAATAACCAGTGGATAAATACTGTTGTGGGAGCGTATCTTTAATGGTGATGGTAATACAAACTGCTTTCATAAACGTGTGGCTTTTAAAAATGTATAAATAAATGAAAATTACTATCTGGAATAACAATTACTTAGCCTTTATTACCACAGCATTTCAACTAGGCTTTTCTAGTCTTCATCAGGCAATGTATCATTTTATTTTTACATTGATTAACCATAAAACGATGGAATACTTAAAAGCTATTATGGCTGATTGTTTAGCTTAAAACACTTGTCACCTTGAGGCTATATTTAAAGTAAAATAGGACTATCCATTTGCCTTTTTACATCTGATTGATAGCTTGATTGACATTACTAGACGGCCCACATGAAGAAATCAGGGGCTAATCCAGATATTTTTGCAGGAGTGGGTTTGCCAGGTTCCTGTTAAGGAAATCGACCATCATTGTCTAATTACATAGGCATACATACAAATTGAGCTTTTTAAAGAAAGAAATCATTTATGTAGTGATGTAGGATTACTTTGTTATGTAATATCATTGATGCAAGACATTCAATTTTTTTATATACCTGGACCCTCCCCCTTTGGATCCGCCCCTGGATCCGCCCCTGAAAATGCCTGTAGACTTAGATGAAGTGCCAAGTGAAGTAAACAAACATATGATGACACTGTAAACTGGGCACCAATACTATATACCAGACAACACAAGAAAACACCGCAAAACACTGGAAAACTACCGGAAAACACCATTTTATACTGAATACTGGACAACACCAGGAAAACACCAGAAAAACACTAAATACCGGAAAAGACTCTAGGGTTAGGGTTAGTTTCCGGTATATAGTATAGCCTGACTCCGGGTTACCTATTTAGGGTATTTTCTGGTATTTAAAGGTTATAGGGTTATGATAAAATATATCCCGGCTCCTGGGTATACCTATTTAGGGTGTTTTCGGGTATTTGGTATGTTTCGGGTAATTGGTATGTTTTTCCAGTGTTTTCCATTATTCAGTATAACATGGTGTTTTCCGGTAGTTTTCCGGCGATTTTCATCCATTTTCATTATCCCAGGTTAGGAGCAGAACTGTAGAATGTTAAACCCATTTCATTTCATTTCATTTCTGGCATTTTGTGGTGTTTTCCGGTATAAAGTACAGTCCGTAAACTAGGTATCATTTAGTCTTGTGTATATACCATATTAATTTCTTTCACATTTGTATATATTGTCAAATATTTGTTAAAAAATTTGTAAAAATCACTGTTAAAAAATTAATCATTATAACGATTGGGTTATTTATTTTTAAACAGTGATCGAGAAATTAAACACTTGTTATAAATTGGAGACTTATTATCAAAATGGAACGGTCATTGATTTATAATTTTGTTACTTTCAGGTTATTGTAGTCGTTTTGTAATTTTGTTACTTTCAGGTTATATTGTAGTCGATTTATAATTTTGTTACTTTCAGATATATTGTAGTCGATTTAAGAATGAACATATGTTATATCATGGACTTGAGAGTGAACATAGAATAGTATTAAGTTATTCTGATCTGTCTGTCTGGTGCTATGCTTGTGATAATTATATAGATAATGAGGTAGGTTATCAATAATAAGCTAGGTTAACTGTCTATTTGGTGCTATGATTTTGATGTTTATGTCTAGACAATGAGCTAGGTTATCTGCCTGTTTGGTGCTATGCATAGGAGTACGAGCTGTGGGGGCTGGGAGGGCGAATGCTGGGAAAATTTGGGCACACAATTTTACTTTGTAAAAGTTGTATAAAAAAATATTGTGTTCTTGAATGTGTCCAATTTAACAGAGAATTTACATTCAGAGTGTCTATAGTTAGGCAATTAAATAGAAATCTTTAGACTCGAACCATCCGTTATTTGGAGTACAGTCACGACTAACATAATAAGAACCTAACTATATTTTTGGGGCACCAACCAAAGTTACCCCCCCCCCCTTAAAAATTTCCTGGTACGCCTACGGAGCTATGCTTGTGATAATGAGGTAGGTCCACATTCCAGTGTGCGTCGGACGCTCGAGAACGATCACTTGCATTAATATTCAATGACTCAAATAAAATTGTATTATATTTTGTTTGTCTATTTCCCAAATGTCTACATTAGATTAGGTGCAGAAAAGTAAAACGTTACGGACCCATTTCATATTATCATGGAGCTACGGTCTCGCAGTGGGTACGACGTTGGCTTGCTAACGGCAAGGTCCCGTGTTGAATCCCTTCATTGGCTGAGAAATTTCATGGGGATTTTCTACTGTGGTTCCCCTTTGTCAGTGGTGCAGGGTAAGGACAGCTGTCTAGTCGTTTGAATTGGACGAAATAAGTCTTGGTACACATTAGTGTTCGCATAAAAGATTCCATAGCAGTTGGAATTCGATAAAGAAAAATTTCTCTCATAGCACACTGTATTTGGTGTATACCCCTTCGTCAGTTATCCAATCGGAGCACGGAACAGTTATGTTACACCCCATTTTAAGGGTACTGGATGACCGAATCGTCAGCGTGTGCGTGTTGCATCATAAAATCTGCCCTTGAGTCAATTGGCATGGTTTAGATTCCCTGGAAATACATTACAAGGAATAGTCCGAATAGGGTCGCCTTTCCAACCTTGTGCATTTTCTCAGGGTCCTCCTGTTTCCTCCCACCAAAGAAAAATTGAAATAAAATTGTACCATATGTTAGTCCCAAAATGATCTAGTTTGTGTGGAGTGGACATTAAACCCCTCTCTCTCTCTCTCTCTCTCTCTCTCTCTCTCCCCCCCATAACCCCATTTTATTTCATTTCATCTTTGTATATTTCAGATTACCTATCCAATGAAAAATTCTGCTCACAGAAGTAAATTTGGAGAAGATTTGCCATGTTGATTATTAAATTTGATTTTATTGTTTACACATATCGAATATGATTAACAGTACTTTACCCATAGTTACTTGGCCCATAGTTACCGTAATGTGGTCAGCCAGGAAATTCTCAATTTGGACTGTTATAAATGTCATCAGAAAATCACACAATGTGTAGGAAGTGAGGAAAAAAGTTTAGGTTTAGTGTTTTGGGCTTAATAAAAGAATAGTATAACACATGTATTTTTTGGGGGTGGGGAAGGGGATTCTGTGTTTTTGTACATTAATCTGAAACCTGCACAACAGATTAACTAATGTACAAGCCCCCCCTTCCCCATTTAAATAAAACTTTATTTATAAAATGTTATATGTAGGCCAACAACTTTATTTATGAAATGTTATGTGTAGGTCAACAACTTCTACACAATTGTTAAAACGTTCTGAAATAACAAAAAATGAAAGAAAAGTACTTAAATGGGTTAATTTTTCGTTCATTGTTTCGTTCGTTTGTTCCTGGAGTTCTACATCCACTTCCACCAACGGTGATATTGCAGACAAGTTAGTCCCCCCCCCCCGCTTTTATTGCACAATGATGAGATTGTTATTGTTACAAGGTTAATTAAAGGGAGATAACTACAACAAGGTTTAACGTCCTACTGTTCTGCACTGATTGGTCTAAAGAAGGCGGGCATACACCATAGTATGGGTTCCACCTCGACCGTATATGCCGGTCGGGGCCGGGGGCTATATAAAATGACCGTAACTAGATCTGACCATACGTGCTTTGAGGTAAACTTTGCCCAGGCAGCAGCACTACAGACTAATATTACATCAAATTCCAACTGCTATGAAGTGTTTTACGTGAAAGCCAATGTGTACACAGGAACAGTTAACCATAAATAGAATACATATGCAGGGATGCTGTTTCAAAATTGTGCTCCCTCATATATAGCACACTGCTTTATGCCCAGCCCGCTTTCATTATCCCAGTTGGGGCAGAAAAATACGACATTGAACCCTATTTCATATCATATCTTTTTAAACACATTCAAGGAAAGTTTAGCTCACTGTGATTTTGAGTTCAGCACAGGTACTATATTGTCATAACTTCAAGCAGTCATAACTTTGTACAAAGTAATTTGAATGACGTTTTCAATATATTCATTTTGCATTAGCTATTATAGCAAGAATGGCCAGATCCTAGTCTCTATCATCCAAACAAATATTTTACGAATATTAGTCTGGATGGGTCCTCAAAATTTGACGGAAAGTCGGTCATTGTCTGGATTATCCAGTCTTTTAAGTTACCACGTACTGAATCTATCAAATATCTCGCTTGTCAACAATGACACTCTCTAAAATTTTGTTTGTAAAGGTTTTAATTGAAATGGTAATTTTCTCTCGTCATGAATCAGACTATGGCTTCTCACAATCTTCTTAATTCTTCATCGCGATTCATGCTTTATTCCTCGTATCTATTTTGTTTCTAATAATAGATGTGCCAAGTGAATTGTGGGATATATTTCAGACTCGCTTTATAGAATCTAGCAAAATCGGCCCGGCTTCATAAGATCTAGCACTTACGGAGAGTTACATTGCCCATGCGTAACCGGGAGTTTGGTTTTTTTATGTGGTAGATTATCCAGTAATTTTCATCAACAATTGAGAACCAACCCAGACCCTTGACGTTGAAGACTAGGGTGGTTCTGGGTGACCGAGACTAGCCAAATCTTTATCTAAATCTTTCATGATGTATCTTTAAGTTACGTAAAAATGTTTCATATTGTAATTTTGTTACATATGACTGTACATATATACTTATCTTAAACTGTGTCATAGGTATATATACCTGCCAAGTCTCATGTTTATTGTAAATTGAAACCTTTTTATGTACAGAAATACATTTTACTTCTACAAGTTGTAGTTGTGTAAATATACTTATTTTGAATTGTAAAATAATTAAAAATATATAAATGTGATTTGTTGTGGATTGTTAGAAACAGTTTTTAGAAAGAGAGAGAGAGAGAGAGAAATGGGGTTTAATGTCCACGCAACACAAACTTAGTCATTGTAGGGTTCAATTTTATTCACTGTGTAGGGGTCTTTAAGAGTGGGAGGAAATCGAGGACCCGGAGAAAACGCAAAGTTGGACAGGCAACCCTACTCCTTGTCATGTACAACCCGGAAATTGAAACCATGCATCTTGTGATTTCATGTTTACTGTAATGGAGGGTTAAACTGGTTTGACATCCTTCTTGAGAGAGAGAGAGAGAAGAGACGAGAAGAGAAAGAAAACTGTTTCAATGGCATTTAGTAATTGAACTAGAGTATACAGGTCACAATTCTATGGAATACAATTACTGCTTATTACTGAGCGACGTTTCAACTAGGCTTCTCTAGTCGTTATCAAGCAATAGAATTGTGACCTGTATAAGAGAGGAGAGAGAGACTAGGTCATTTCGGGACTAACATAAGGTTTAATTTTATTTCAATAATTCGCTTGCACTGCGTAGGGGTCTTTAGCAGTGGGAGGAAACCAGAGTGCCTGGAGGAAACCCACGAGGTTGAGAAGGCGCCCCTATCTCCATGCCACATACGCTCACACCAGGGCTCGAAACCACAGCCGCAAGCCAGAGGTGACTGACCAGTTAGAGGTCGAAGCACAGCACTCTAGACCACTGAGCCATCCCCCCCCCCCCCCCGCCAATGCAGCAAACAGACACTAAATGCAGTGTGCTGTGAGGGAACTCTTCGGAAAATTCCAACTTTCTAGAGGGTTTTTTTGTTTGCATATCACAACGTGTCATAGGACCTCATTTTTCTGTCCCATCCAAAGGATATGGAATAGGCTTTACCGTCTTACTCTTCTGCTCCGACTGAACTTATCTAAAAGGGCATACACAATACAGTGTGCTATGAGGGACATTTTGCTCAGACAGCAGCACTACTGCCCACTCTTGTATCAAATTCCAACTGCTAAGGGATCTTTTCAAGACCTCAGTTTTTCATCCGATCTGTACGTCCAGACATTTGTCTTTGTCAGGCCCTCCGTCATGCACCACTGACAAGTGGGAATCATGATGAACTTTTTCGGCCAACACCGATCGCGAAACCACTCACTAAGCCACTGTGGCTCATCCCATCCACGAAGATGCTATTTCATTGACAGGCCATCCATCTTGCACCAACTACATGGAGAGGGATAGGAGGTAGACTGGTAAATCCAGAGGGCATTTCTCTCAGCCAACACTGTAATCAAACCGGGGGAACTCTTTGTTTGTGAGCCAGTTAACACCATACACACCGAGCCAAATTATAGTAGCCGCATATTAAGGTCAACATCTAGTTTCACTTTGTAAAACACTCACAAATAGAATAGCATATTATTTCATTTGATATCCAGGAAGTTCCATAGCTAGAAGCTCCCTAAGTACCATTATTCAGAGGTACAATTCATTATTGAGGAAACCCATGAGGTTGAACTGTGATCCCACAACCTAGGATCAAAATCACGCCACTTGACCTAATGAAAAACCGTATGATCTAAAGTGTGTATGTTAGACCCTCCACCACCCAACCACCCGTATGGCCATTTTCTATTCATTTTTTTTATCTTGGAACATCTGTCAGCTACTATAACATATGTCATCCTACCATCTAAAAAAACATCTTTCTGCCATTGTGGCGAAAAATTAACTTTATTCAACAATAAATATTGAAACATAACAAAACAAATTTAATAATATAATTTACTCGGGACAGTCTTATAATCATATATAATATCACAGCATCTATTATACAGCAGTGAGGAAATATTTTTAAATTAAATATATAAAATTAATTAACTTCAGCAGTATTATTGATAGATGGACGGAATGCATCTTGATGTTATGGCATGGCATCGTGAAGTAAAATACTCATTCTTGATTGGATACAAATTTAAAAATCAAATATATAAAATTAATTAATATCAGCAGTATTGTTAACAACTGGACGGAATTTTACTGAAATTGCAAATAACGATAAGAGGCCTAGTTTTAAGGGATTTTATAATTCAAGTTATAAAACTGAGCAGATAAGTTGGGCAACTCTATTTTTACGAGGCAACACACAATCAGTAACAAGGTGAAAGGTCATGGTCTATTGTCACAATATCTAGTTTACATCTATAGAGTATCTTAATAAAAATAAATACTTAAAGGTACAGTCCCAGATCTCTGTGTTCACCATAAATAAATATATTGTCAATATATACACGATAACAGGCTTATATTTGTAACCAGTTGAGGGCACCTGAAACAGATCTTATAAAAAAACTGCTCTTTTAATGCTAATACAGTCTTGTCTTGTCATATTCCTTGCTTGGGGAATTTTACACATACTTTATTTTCTTCTTGTTGTTTTTAGTGTTTAACGTCAGCTACCACTGAAGGTGATGTTACGGACAAGTTGTCTTATTTTCAATTTTATTATCTTAGCGAACGCACAAGGTCTCTTTCCAGTGGGAGGAAACCGTAGTACCCAGAATAAACCCACCAGGTTGAGAAGCCGCCTCTAACTCCAAGCCACAAGCCAAAGGTGACCGGCCAGCAAGAGCTTGAAGCGTGACACTCTAGATCACTAGGCTATCCCACATAAAAGTGGTTTAAGTATGGAAATCAAACAACCAAACGAGACGATAGTAGTCTATTTACTATGTAAATCAAAATATTGAGCCAAGCGAATTGGATATGCGTCGCCACCAAGAACAACAAGATGAGTACCTGTTTTGACCATTTTCTGATCGAAAAAATATCACAAAACTTCAGACATATGTACATCATAACGATAATATTTTAAAGAGTCTTTTTGATCTGTCAGCTATATCTGGAACTGCTACTTTAATAATAAAACATTTAAAATTTAATTCTTATAAACAATTAAATGACAAATAAAATCTAAAAAATAAATAACGTAGAAATAAAGCAGAAGAAATGATAGGAATTGGTTTTATCGCAAAAATTGTTAGTTTTACTCTAATAATGCTTACCAAACTAACATAGGTCTTTTATGGTAATCAGGTTGTATAATGGTTTTAAAAAAAAATATAGAGGTTCTTTTATCTACTATGCCATACAAATATGTGACCCGCTTCCACAAAACCAGGCACTTGACACACAACCTCATTTTGTACTACAGCAACAGAAGAATAAACTGTATGCCGCCTTCTTGTTGTGAATGAGTCGAACTGAACTCCAGATTAAACAACAAATTTAAAAAGAATTGTATATTTGGTAAGCTTAGACTGTGGACTTTTCAAATAATATGCTGCCAGTTCTATTTTTTTTATAAAAATGACTAAGAGCCTGGCTTTGTGGGAGCAGTGCACATATAATGATATCGATGTTATCATGTTCAATGTTGTTTTGTTTTATAAAAAAAGAATTAAAATTTCTATTACCCTGTGTACTATACAAATCCACATATTTTAAAGTAATCAATCAAATTGATGCTTAATTTTCTTGCGGGTTTTATTACTGAAAAAGAATAGAACAAAAGGCTCATGCCATACGAATCTGCGTCCGCGACAATTTTAAAATGATCAAATTAATGAGATATTGTTTAATGTCTAAAGGTTCTATTATGCCATACAAATACGCAAAATTTTAAAGAAATCAAATTGGGTCACAATGTTTAATGTTGTTTTTAAAAAACCAAAACAGAACTATAGTTTTTATTATGCCATACAATTCCGCAAATTTTGTCGAGAATTTAAGGTGTGGAATTACATAGGGATTATATATTTTTTAAAGCTGGTCAAACAATATGACCGTTGTTGTCAACAAGAATACGGAAAATTACTTCATTTTTCCTAACCACAAAACTTATATTTTGTCAACTCATGAATAGGTGCCTAAATCCCCTACTGCTTTTGTTTCATATTTTCATATATTACTAACTTGCTCGCTACTCATTTGACACCCATTGTTTGTCTTTGCCGCAAATGGAACTAGCCAAGTGGTTATTTATTGACATACTTCGTTTATCTTGGACTGACAAAAAGAGAGAGAGAGAAATGGGGTTTAATGTCCACTTGACACAAACTACATGTAAGTCATTTCAACACTAACATGTGGTTCACTTTTATTTCCTTAATTCGCCTGCAAATAAAGATGTCTTTATAAAGAGTTAGCAGTGGGAGGAAAGGACAGGTGACTCTACTCTTTGTCACATACAACTGGAGAATCAAAACCACGCCAGTTGACTCAATGACAGACCTTATGATACAGCGCACATGTGCTAACCATTTTGCAATTCAACTCCCGCAACATATCAGATGCCAAATTAAACTCAAATTTCAGCAGAAAACTTTTGAGGGCGACTGAAGTTAGTTTGTAAAAAGATAAAGAAAATAATATCAACCAAGATCAAGGAGTAATACTACATAATTTACCGATGTACATTGCACGTATTATATAAATATAATAAAATTGAAAACAAACAATATCAATAAGCCAAAAACATAAACCCCAAGACAATATATAAACAGTATCATAGTCGTTTGAAACATGAGACATAATTTAAACATTGTGTATTGTGTAGGTATTTTTCGTGCCATGATAATAATAAATAACACTGTAATCCAGGTAATATTTAATCTTGTGCATTTAGCACTATCTTCATTTCAAAATACTTAAAAATTGTTTAAAATCATCTTATTTGTACGTGTGTTTAGTTTAAAGCTGACCATTAAATTTTGATAATGAGTGTCCAATTTACCAGTGTTTAATTTCGCAAACCCCATTGATTATTGATGTGTAATGAATTACTTGTAAATTGAAAGCTCATTATCAAAATTAAATGGTAAGCTTTAAATTAGACTCAAGTACAAATTAGACTATTTTGAGTGATTTTAAATGATTTTTACAATTTTTAAACAAAGATTTTATATTAAACGAATGTTAAAGAAATTAGTGCTAGATACACAAGATAAAATTACACCCAAGTTACAGTTGTAACTCCCCCTGACAAATCTCTCATATTTAATGTAATTAATATAAAACATAAAAATACATCTTAATTGAATTGATAATACAATGTGAATATCAACAATAATAAACTTGATAATATCTTGATTAAATCTTTGAGAATCTAAATTCTCTAAATTAAATTAGGGACAGCATAAATCCCATTTGAATTTTGTTACAGCGGCTGATTGCATACCCTCATATTTTGCTGAAAAATAGAAATAAACATGTTTTAATCTTTTTTATTGATTATTCACTTTTAAAAAGTTAAAGGCTTATTTTATGAAAAGTCAGTCGATCACCAATTATCAATATTAATAGAGTCCATCAGTATGATGCAACTAAAAGACACATAATGAGTATAGTTGCCCTTTAAACCAACTTGGCTTAGTGGGTATGACGCTGGCTGGCTTGCTAGCTTGGTGCATTGGTCGAGAAAGTTCATAAGGATTTTACTTTATGACGTTGTTTCCTCTTGTCAGTGATGCAGGATGGAAGGCCTGACAAGAACAGGTGTCTTGTCATTCAGTCCTATGTATACATTGGCGTGCAATTAAAAGATCCCTTGGCAGTTGGAATTTGATGTAAGAGTAGGTCATAGTGCCGCATCTGGTGCAAAATTCCCTCATAGCACACTGTATGGTGTTATGCCCTTTCTCATTAGTCCAGTCGGTGCAAAACAGTAAGACGTTACACCCCATTTCATTTCATTAAAGAGAGAGAAAGAAATGGGGTTTAACGTCCACTCGACACAAACTAGGTCATTTCGGGACTAACATATGGTTCAATTTTATTTCAATAATTCGCTTGCGCGTAGGGGTCTTTAGCAGTGGGAGGAAACCCACAAGATTGAGAGGCACCCCTATCTCCATGCCACATACGTTCACACCAGGGATCGAAAGCAAAGCCGCAAGCCAGAGGTGACCGGCCAGCTAGAGGTCGAAGCGCAGCACTCTACACCACTAGGCCATCCCAACCCCCCAATTTCATTAAAACAACAGTTGGTGTGTAATAGCCCTTTAAACTAACAATCTGTGTACAATAGCCTTTTAAATCAACAGTCTGTAGAGCAGCCCTTTAAACCAACAGTCGATGTATAGCAGCCCTTTAAAACCAACAGTTGATGAATTATAGCCCTTTAAAATAACAGTCGGTGTATAACAGCCCTTTAAACCAACATTATGTGTACAAATATGATGGTTCAACAGTCTAGTCTATATTCAAATTTAGCCCACGGTGAAGAAAAATCCAAATTAATGACACATTTATATCCATAAAGCTTTGAAGAGGGGTAATATGCCTGTTCCCTGATCCCTTTTCATAAATTTAAAATAAAAATATTGTTTACAAAAAAAAAATCAGACTTACCTCCCCAACTTCCTTGAGTAAGGGTCATACTATCCAAGTTTACGTTGTTGATCCACGGTACTTTAACTGCCGGAGTATAGGTGAGAGCCGTTTTTACTGTGTTCACTCTATCGCTGTTGACAGACATCCATGTCATTCCTTTGTCGTCTGACACCATGTAACTATAGTATGGAGATGATGAGAGGGCGTAAACTTTAGCACCTTTTACGTCATTGTGAAACCCGACCATACAATGCACCCTGGAGTCCAGTTCTTAAAAAGAAATAGAAATACAATAAAATGAACATGTTATTTATTGTTTTTTCCGGATAATATATAATTTGTCACTGTTTAATCCAAACTTCAGGGACACGGTGGATAAGTGAGTAAGACGCTGGCCCGCTAAACTGGAGGAGGTTGGGTTTTCGATTCCCGCATTGGCCGAGAAAGTTCATCCAGATTTTCTGGTGTGGTTTTCTCATGTCAGTGATGCAGGTTGGAAGTTCTGACAAAAATCTGAGGTCCTGTGTGCACATTGAGGTGCACATAAAAAAATCTCTTGGCAGTTCGAATTTGATATAAGAGTAGGCCATAGCGCCGCTGCCTGTGCAAAATTTCCCTCATGGCACACTATATGGCGCATGTCTTCATTAGCCAAGTTTGGAGCAGACGAGTTGGATGTTAAACCCAACACTAGTTGATTATTTAAAACAGCTAAATTGCTAATATTTGGCACATAGAAATTGACACGAGTCGAACACAAAACGCAATGCATATAATATGAAAGTAATAGTATATAAACTGATTTACATTTCCGTTTTTACTCTAATTTTAGGTTTGGCAAAATACGCCAGAAATCTCAATCTAATGGTAAACTCTAGTGTCAGGTTATTCCAGTCTACACAATAGTATTAACTGCACATACTCTCCAGATAAGAATATGCTGTCGCTGTTTGACATCAGTTTAAATTTTTTTTACCTGTCCATTTGTCTCCATCTTGTGAAGAATAACATCTTTGGATAATTTCATTGCCATCACTAGAAAAGATTTAACACACATTTATATATAAAGGGAGAGAGAGAAATAGGGTTTAACATCCACTTGACACAAACCAGGTCATTACGGGACGTAAGATATGGTTCAATTTTATTTCAATAATTCGCTTAAATGTAGGGGTCTTTAGCAGTGGGAGGAAACCCGATGACCGGGGGGGAACCTATTAAATGAGTCCTTTAGCGGCATTTAGCAATTGAGCGCAATAAAAACACAACACAGATTATATGGAAAAGCAATCACTGGTTTATAGGTAAAGCGCGATGTTTCGACAAGTATTCTCTTACCGTTATCAAGCACAAGTGAACATGTATAGAAATGTATAGAAATTACCAGAGACACACAGAACTATAACCAGGAGGGAATACACATTTCTGTCTGAATTCTTAAATGGAAAATAAATGTCATAACCCTTGGCAAAGATATATATTTCCTTTTGTTGTTCCAATTTTGATGGGGATCAATATTTCTCTTCTAGCATGATTCAGGAAGCACGAGTCTAGTTGTGACAACTTACCTTCCCAGACTGCCATCACAGACATACACATGCGTATCGTCAACAACAAACGTACGACGAGCATATTCTGAAATTCAACATAATAAATAATTACAACCAGTTTTCTTTTTTAGTTATAGATTGGCGTTAATTTCCTTCCCCCAAATATGGCATAAACACCCCAATTCACCAAAAACCAAGGGTAAGGATTTCACCAAAACATCACTATTTCATATACATATATCATTTATTTTATCTAATTCATCAAATTGATGCAGTATTGTTCAAAGAAGAAGCACGCCAATTTTCATTATGATCCAACATAATGGAGCCTTAGGCTTTTTCGAAAAGCATCACCCCAAGAACAAGCACAAGATGGCAAGCAGTTATAGTGACAATTTCCTGGCCCAAAAATTAAAATTCATTTTACATCTTTCATGCACATCCAAGACTAAATAAAATTTTTCGATTCTATGAAAAGAAGTGGATTATTCTTGATGTATATATGCAGCCTTTTCGACTAAAATGGTCACTTAATGTTGGTCTATTAGTTTTGTATCTGTTCTCATGCTGAGCTAATTGACTCTCTGTACAAGTACAACATAAAAGTTCAAATTTAAATGACATATTTATCAGAATGAATAATAATTTACCTGCAGGCGCAGTTGTAGCAGTTGGACAGGCGGCTATAAAGATACAAAAATAAATCATCCTAAAGTATTACATACCAACAAATACTTATTTGTTTAAATAGAGAGAGAGAAATGGGGTTTAATGTCCACTCAACACAAACTAGGTCATTTCGGGACTAACATATGGTTTGATTCTATTTCAATAATTCGCTTGCGGGTAGGGGGCTTTAGCAGTGGAAGGAAAACGGAGTGCCCGGAGGAAACCCACGAGGTTGAGAAGGCGCCCCTATCTCCATGCCACATACGCTCACATTAGGGCTCGAAACCACAGCCGCAAGCCAGAGGTGACCGGCCAGCTAGAGGTCGAAGCGCGGCACTCTAGACCACTAGGCCATCTGCCCCCCCCCTCCGGACTTGAAACCACTTCACTCAATGACAGACCTTATGAGAGAGGGTGGGGGGTGGGGGGGTAATGACTCAATGACAGACCTTATGGTTTTTTATTTCTATAATCTATAATTTGCTTGCATGTAGGGGTCTATAGCAGTGGGAGGAAACTGGAGGACTTGGAGAAAACCCAATCCATTTGGGATTTGTTTATTTATGTCTGATATCAATGGGATATGTTTATTCATTATAGGATATGTTTATTCACATTAAATATCAATATAGGATATGTTTATTCACATTAAATATCAATATGGGATATGTTTATTTACATTCCAGCAAGGGTGCATGCAGAGACACTATTTGTGACCAGCTCCCACGAAACCAGGCGCTTGTTTCACAATAAAGCATAAACTGTAGGCCTATGCTACCAGCTCTAGTTTTATAAAAATGAACACGAGCCTGGTTATGTGGGAGCAGCTCACATTTATTATTCAGGAAATTTAATATTCATAACCTCACAGGCTACCAATCAGATCGGGTTAAAGATCAAAACAAAAGTCTGGGCAGGATTTCTCTCATAACACTTTCCACGGCGTATGCATGTCTTCATTAGCCCAGTAGGAGCAGGACAGTAGGACGTTAAACCCAATTTCATTTCATTTCATAAGGAAAGGCTGACAAGAATTATATTCTACTTACTTGCAACAGTCGCTGTATCATAGCAACCAGTAAATGAAAATTTAAGTCCTACTTCCACTGACTGTGCTGATGTTTCAATAACATAAAATCTAATATATGCGGATGATATAGAACCTTGGAAATTACCATTACCAGTGTTTAGTGTTACCTGAAATATATTGATATTAATATTAAATAGAATATAGTGATATTATAAATATTAAATAGAGTGATATTATAAATATTAAATAGAGTGATATTATAAATATTAAATAGAGTGATATTATAAATATTAAATAGAGTTCTATAAATATTAGATAGAGTGATATTATAAATATTAAATAGAGTGATATTATAAATATTAAATAGAGTTCTATAAATATTAATAAATAGAATCATATTAATATTAAATACAGTGATATTATAAATAATAAATAAAATCATATTAATATCAAATAGAGTTCTGTAAATAATAAATAGAGTGATATTGATATCAAATAGAGTTTTATAAATAATAAATAGTGTGATATTGATATTAAATAGAGTTCTATAAATAGAGTGATATTGATATCAAATAGAGTTCTATAAATAATAATTAGAGTGATATTAGAGTTCTATAAATAATAAATAGAGTGATATTGATATTAAATAGAGTTCTATAAAAATAAATAGAGTGATATTGATATTAAAAAGAGCGTAACCCGGCACTTACCTCTTCTCCATCATTCCACGACAGACCATCATCACTATATTTCACTTTAAGCTTAGTAACTTTATCTGTTTTCGTATGCTCATATCCAATTTGGGTCAACCTTGCTTTCCCCGCTAAATTAATCTGAATATATCGTAGAAGTCCTAGTTTACCATCTCTAACGGGTGGAACCCAACCTGAAATAACAATTGAATTAGAAATGATATAGGATTAAAGGTCCTATTTTCTGCACCAACCAGGCAAATTGAATACAGACATATGTCATAGAATCTCCAATGCCGAATTCCAGTAACATGTGACATATCAGTTGACATTAGGTCAATAAATCAGTTTTAAAAAACGCTTACCATTATAAATTTTTATTTTATACCCATTTTAAAAGATGCTTAATTTTAAAAATAGTGTCATTTCTTATTGAAGACTACATAATAATGGTACAGAATTTTTATTTTAAAGCAATTTCAATTATGGTTGTCTTGTGTCTATCATTGACGAAGGAATAAAAACTTTTGCAAATTACAAGACTAGGTACGTGATAGACAAAAAACTACAAATTGTGTTTGGAGGCATGCTGCGGCTGCAACATTTTCTGATAATAATAGAAAAATGCTAATATTCTAGATCATTGACTAATATTTTAGATCATTGACTAATATCTAATATTTTAGATCGTTCATCAATAAACGAAGACAATAATTTATTCTAGATTAGAACTAATTAACATGAACTTCAACATGAAAACAGGTCAAAAAATATCACCCTGAAGTATCTTTAGAACCATATTTTAGTTAAGTTAAAATTTTCTAAATTTTCAGTTATCTTATGAACTCTACAAAAGAATGAAAACTTACCATCTGCAGTGCCAGATCCAATTAAACCATTTTCTGGACCAGAAATATCGTCTCCTTGTGATGTCAACAAACAAGCCACTACATTGGTCAACGGGGTAGCTGTACAAGGGGCTGCAAAAAATAGACATAAACCCCTATGATAAAGACTTGTCATTTATACTTTAGCACTTGGACCACTAATTTTAGGGTCTCAAACAGAGAGGTACCTGGTATTCATATATCCTCATAGTGGTCAGGAAAATAAATACTTGTAAATGGGACACTCATTATTAAACTGAATCAGTCAGTTTTAAACTGGACACAAGTACAACTTAGGACGCGAATTTTGGTGATTTTACACAATTTTTTCAACAAAGATTTTATATGAAACGAATGTGCAAGAAATTAGTGCTCGATATACAAAAGAAGAAATGATACCCGAGCTACAGTGTAAGTAAAGAAATGAAAGACTTGTTTAAACTTACTTCCGCTATCCACAGTTGTTGCTAGGGTAAAATTAACAGGCTTGAACCCTGAACTGTAGTCTTTTGTACCATCTAACACGCTTGGTAGTGTTCGAGCGATCACATTTGCAACACATTCTACACCAGTGACAGCCGCAGTCGTAACAACACCTTGTGGTACCTTATACGTTGTATTTACTTCTAAGGAAATATTCATTTCTAAACTATCAGTGAAGAAGAATTTATCAAACTGAAAAAAAAAATAATAGATTGCCAAACAATGAAACATGCAGCTAAATCATGTGATGATCATCAGTAAAAACAAAAAGAGAGAGTCAAGGGAGAGATGGAGTTAACCCTTAGAACCCGAAATGCCGCAAAACCGGCTTGACGTTGTATCGCATATACCCGAAATGTCGGTTTTGCGGCTTGGGGCGTGTTCAAGCTCCAATTACGTTGATGTCATAATTAATATGACGTCCTGTAAATTCAGGGAGGGACGTGCAACACCCCATGTAAAGTCAGTGTTCAAAGGGTTAAATGTCCACTCGACACAAACTAAAATCTATAATATTCATTACAAGAAAGTAGGCCGACTTACGAGCATGATTTAGCTCTTACATAAAGAGAGAGAGAGAGAGAAATGGGGTTTAACGTCCACTCGACACAAACCAGGTCATTTTGGGACTAACATATGGTTTCATTTTATTTCAATAATTCGCTTGCGCGTAGGGGTCTTTAGCAGTGGGAGGAAACTGGAGTGGCCGGAGGAAACCCACGAGGTTGAGAAAGCGCCCCTATCTCCATGCCACATACGCTCACACCAGGGCTCGAAACCACAGCCGCAAGCCAGGTGACCAGCCAGCTAGAGGTCGAAGCGCGGCACTCTAGACCACTAGGCCATCCCAACCCCCCAGCTCTTACGTAATACATCTTTACCTGCACCCAAAAAGTCTATAACATGTTGTATAAATTTCAAATCAACCAGATAGTAACTTTTAGCCTCTAGATCATTCACAATAAATTGCAAGTGACTGATCATAGATATAGATGGATGGGGCTACAATTATGAATATTCATATTACAGGCCTACTTAATATACAGACTTAGCTTTTACATAATGCATCTTTTACTGCACTCAAAAAATCTTTACTATGCTAATAATTTAGCTTCTAGAGCATCCACAATCAATTGCCAACGACGAACTGATGGGCTACATTTATGACTATTCACACTCTAGGTCTATACTTACCAGCATTTCAACAGCGTTATCACCAATTAAACTGGATGTATATGCAGGTGCTGTAGGGTTTATAGAGAGAACGTCTTTATATGTTAAATACGGTGGAACGTTCAGCTTCAGTATCATATTCTGCATTTCTGCTTTTGACGTGTCACCATGTTCTAACTGGATGTTTAACTCAACAAGTGTACTGCAAATAACAGACACAATAAACACTTTTGTCAACTTCTCAAATTTAAAGATACATTACAGAAGATTTAATAAAGAGCTGGGCCCTGTTTCACGAAATTTTAACTAAGATAAGATCCCAATTTTAGTAATTTGATTGGATAATATTAGATTGATTTTAGTGCTTAGCCAATCAAAATTGAAGTATCTACTAAAATTGGATTTTATCTTAAGTTAAAATTTCGTGAAACAGGGCCCTGGTAGTTTTCACTGTAATAGTTGAAAACTAGATAATGTAAAGACAATTTGATGTAGCAGATATAATTAGGGTTAAGGCACAAGTTAGAGCTAAACCTAACACACAATCTTGTCAACAATCTTGTGACCTATTAAAAAAGCTGCTATCGGCCTTGGCATTTAGCTTTTACCGTGCCAAGAGGGAGATTTTGACTGGACAAATTTTGACCAAACAGCAACTGAGCTACGGTCGTTTGAATATTGATGACCACAGTCGTTTTGGGTGAAATTGCCAAAATTAAATTATTTAAATCGGATATATCAGGAACCATGCAATTAAGCTAAAATATGAAATATTGGTTTACTATTCTTTAGGGTTTTTTTTGCAGAGTCACCATTTCATTTCCTAAAACAGTTAACCATACAACTACAAGTAAACAATTTCACTAGATTCTGCCATATTTTAAACTCTACAATTTATCGCATCAAAATATTCTGCATACCTTGTGGAACTCGCTGCATCGTAGGTTGCTGTCAAGTTGAATTCTGGTTGTTCCGAGCCAGTTCTGGTTACTTTGACTTTATATTCGGATATTACTATAATCGTGGCCACTTTTGTGCCAAGTCCAATCCATAGCTCAGCATCATGATCGTTTGCGGTACTGTCTGCCATCTGTACCTCTAGTTCCATATAAAGTATGTCATCGTCTGGAGTCGCTCGGTTCTGCCGGTGTGTCACACCTGGAACACAAAAATACTATTTAAAGATACATTATCAGGGGCGGATCCAGGAATTTTTGCAGGAGGGGGTTTGCAAGGTTTCTGTTACGGAAATCTGCCATTATCGTCTCTAAATTACATAGGCATACATACAAATTGAGCTTTTTAAACAGAGAAATCATTTTTATATTGATGTAGGATCACTTTGTGGTGTAATTTCATTGATGCAAGGCTTTATTTTATTTTTGTATGTAGCTGAGCAGTGGGGGGGGGGACCCCCCAAACACCCCTCTGGATCCGCCCTTGATTATGGGAGATTAGATCATAAAGAGCTGGCAGTTCTCACTATAATAGTTAAAAACTAGATAATGTAAACTGATCCGCTCTGTACCAAGATTTTAGCGATTGGATTTGCGGCCTAGCCTTGATCATCATTACAAAAGTTGGTACAATAAAAAACAGTCTTGCAGTGGCGGATCCAGGATTTTTTTTAGGGGGGTGACAACCCCTGTTTTATCTCACCGACCGCGGTTTACGGAGCTAATTTCTGCCGCTAGTAACATAGATGTTGATTGTGTGTCTGATAAGATGCGCACTGCACTGTGTGCTATATAATATATACGACCATGCGTGCATTTCCCGGTGGAAGCATGTAGGACCCGGGATTCCTAAACACCGGTGGGGAGGGGGGTGACTAGTCCCCCCCCCCCCCCCCGGATCCACCCCTGGTCTTGATTATCCATTTCATGAAGGTGAGCAGCAAATCTTATCCTAATCCAAGAAATATTACAGGCTAGCGATGGCATCGAGAGTTGGTCTGGATAAGTTAATAAATGTCTAATAATTTAGATGACATTTCAGACCTAAAGAAAGACCTGCAATAGGCAGATTTAACTTTTGCATAATGTATGCTTTAGCTGATTGATTTAATTTGCTTAAAGACCTATATCCAGCTATTGCAGGTCTTTATTTTTCTATAAATTATATCAATTAGACATATATTCACATGACCAGGCATCGTTATTTCCGCGCACATGCGCACGGTGTGCGCAGGCACATTTGCTGTAAAAAACTTTTTTGCAGGCACATTTTTAAAAATTATTACCGTCACGTAAATCATGTAAAATAAAGAATACTATTTATTTTTTATTGTTGTTGTTTTTGGGTTTCTTTTTTTGTTTACTTTAATTACCGTATACTAGAATAAGCTAGTCGATGATAAAAACATCAGCACGCGACGTTAGCGATTCCACCTGTGACTTATGACCTATCACCTGTGTCCTCTGCTTAATTTAGTGGCAATTCTAGTAGAATGCCAGTCGATGATTAAAAGAATAGCACGTGACGTATGAACTATCACCTGTGACCTTGGCAACCCCTAAACACCAGTACCGTGTAGTAACCGCACTTACGCCCTATCGAGTATCAAGTTGGTAACCGAATTATACCGGAAGTTAGGTTTAACGAATGACAACTGGCTGCGCAAAGGGATTTAATGAACTTGTTTGAAGCCGGTAGGCATCTATTCTATGTTTATATCAACCCCAAACAACAACAATATGCACATCAAACATATTCTTTATTATTAAAGTAATCTATAATACATTTTTTACAATTTAGAAACCATAATAAAAACGGTACTAAAAATTATTTATAATTTCTTCTTCTGTCGAGTCCAACCCAAGAAGCTTTTGTAACCCCCACCCCCCCACAATCAATCATCATACTATATACCTGGCAATTGAATACTCTCTTTTTGAGTATGACCCTGCAGGCACATTTTCAAGTGTGTGCGCAGGCACAGTCAACTTTTATTGAGGCCTGCACATGACACCTCCATACTCAACCATCAGATGAAAGTGATTTTGAATGGATTGAAACATGATTGCCAAAAGATGTATTACCAAGATTTTCTTTATCTTCAAACGGTCATAACTTTGATCAGAATGTACGAACTGATCAGCACTGCTTCTTGAAATTCCTGACAGTGTGCTCAACTGAGCAAGAACTATAATAAGAATCCTTCAGAACGTACACTCTGACCAGCTCAACTGAGCAAGAACCAAATATGGGAACTTTTAAATGAAATGGTGTTTAACGTCGTACTTTTCTGCATCAACTGGACTAATGAAGGCAGCCATACACCATGCTGTGTGTTACGAAGGAAATTTTCTTTTAAATGCATGCCTATATATATGTGTAAAGCCAAGGAGGGAACATGAGACCTTCAGGCTAACGAGCCAGCATCTTACTCACTTAGCCACAGTGGCTTCCCTTAAAACAAGAGTTCTCTGCAAGACTCTCTGAAATTTTAAAATGGAACAGACTTACCTATATTTGAAACAATATTCATATCCACATAGACTTTATTAATCTGAGTTGTATTTTGACTTGACACTGTGGTGATTTTAAAATCTTCTTCATAGCCGTATTTACACAAGTTAGGCCCGGAACTCACAATTTTCAGACTCTTATAAGTTATTGATGCAGATGTGGGCGTCACAGGGAGATCTACGTCAAACTGAACCTTTGATACAGTAAATGGTGGAATGCTGATAAGGATTGGTATGGTTTTAACCTCAGCAATTCTCATGACTATTGGAGAAGCAACTGTGCTATTCAAACTGATGACACTGGCATTGGTTAAAGTTAGGTTATCCTGAAACAGTAAAATTATATAAATAAATTAAATAGAGGAATACACAGTGGATGGTGAACACTCCCTTAAAACTGTATTAAAGCTTGACAGGCTTAGACATCTATCTGGATACTGGATCAAAGACTGATACTGGCGGGGCGGCAGGAGTAATAAAGTAAAATTTAAACATCCCTGTGCAACAGCATCACAAATAGACTGTAGGTAGTTAAAAAGATTTATTGGCACAACGTTTCGGGTAGAATAACAGGGATCTTTAAATCTTACTTTATATAAAATAAAAGTAAAAAAATAGCACAGTACAATTCATATTGTTGACTAAGCACCAAATAAGTTTTATAAATGAATATATATGACACCTAGCAGATCAAAGACTTCATTTTATAATGTTTGTAAAAATTGGTTGTAATCAGGTAGAAGACATTAATTTATGTGACTAAGATGTTAAAATTGTGACTGTCCAGGTTTGTGTATTCCATTGTGGTGGTTGTTATAATTAGTCACGCTTTTACACCAGTAGTGACATCTTTTACAGCTAGTTACACACCTGCTAATTAACTGTATAATTTCTAATCACATTAGTATAGAATAATGAGCATAATTAAAAATTGTCATAATTAAAAGGCCCAGGTATATAATCAACAGTATCAGCATGCCAGTTTATCAGGGATAAACCCAATCTCCCAAACAGAGTTGTCTTCCCTTGCAGTCCACACTAACATCTGCTAACGGCTCAATTGACTACGCCACCAAGATTCTTGGTTTTGATGGACAATGCTTAATGGTACGATTTAAAACAAATAAATGATAATATATTTCATACGATCACCATATTTAAATAGAAATGTGGTGAGAATTGCAAAGTAACAATATATTTACAACTATTACACAGAATTCTTTCGCGTAAGAATATGAAGAATTGTTGCACAGTTTTTCACTCCTAACGTTAATTAATTCACCTCTCAGATAATTTCACACCCTTATCAATTAATCAATGCACCTTATTTACAATTTTAACGCTGTAGTATCGAGTAATAGTCGGGGAAATTAATTTTCTTTCGATAGGCGTACAAAAAACAAGTCGAACAGAGATTTATATATGGGCTGCGTACAGATCCACCTCTTAGAAGTTCTCAGTGTTGACATTAAAATCCAGGAAAAAAACCATAATGTGGTAGATTTTACCAACTTACCATCATCAAATCACTAAAACTCGCTACCGATTTAACGGTCAGTTGCTTTTGTGAAATAAAGATTTGTTGATCGTTGAAATTAACGGCTGCGTTTAATGACACGGTCATCCCATCGGTCAAGGAATCGTTGTTTAACATCCTCACATACGCTTCCACTCGGATCTGGAACACAAATTACAAAATCATCAAGTCCTGAGTTCACAAAACATTCTCAGATTTAAAGTTACATTATGGGAGATAACGATAAAGAGATGGCAGTTCTCACTATAATAGTTAAAAACTAGATAGTGTAAAGGTAATTTGCTGAAAATTTCAATCAAATTGGTCCACTATTAGCCGAGAAAAAAGCGTTTGAAATATTCACATTACCGTCATCATTACTCAAATCATTAATATAAACAGCATAGTCTCGATCATCCACTTGATTGATTTAATTATCAACGGCCATTAAGCGGCATATAGGAATTCAATCCGCCAACACCGAAGGCTAGCGTTGACTTTAAGAGTTTATTATGGTCTGGATATGCTAATTAATGTCTAATTGATTATTTAGATAACATCTCTGGCCTAAAGAAAGACCTGTAATAAGCAGATTTTGCTCTTGCATAATGCTATTTTAAGTTTAGAATTTACTCAAAATTGTTTGCCTTATTCTAACTAAGATATAGGCCTAGCCCTTTACAAAACTTTTGTTGTTTTAATGTATTAAATACATCAATAAGAAACTATGGCAAAGTTTTGTTTTTCTTGATCAAAGGCGTTTTTCATAAACAGTGATTGAAAGTTGAGTAAATTCTGAACTTAAGTCTGAGAATGCTTTGTGAAGTTAGGGCCTGATTGGCTAAAGTGATCATCATTTGAGTGATTTAGACATCTGTTGGTAGAATGGTACATATACTAAACTTAGGCTGTCTGTCTACAGGTAGCTCTGCTTGAGAACAGACATTAAGCTAGTTGACCAACATTTTTAGTCCTAAATCAACGACTTTAGTCCAAAAAACCAAGTACACTTGGAGAATTTTGAGAAATATTTATTCTGCTTTCATTTAATGAAATTGAATAGGTTTATTTGTTCGGTGTGTGTATGCCACAAATAGTCCTGAAATAGATTGTCCATTCATCTATTACGGAAATTTGCTGTTGGTGCCGGTATTGGCGATTACTCTTCATCGAATTCCAACAGTCAAGAATTATCAGAGCCAGGTGACTAAAAGTGAGTAGGATGCTGTTGGCTGAGAAAGATCCTCGGGATTTTCAGGCGTGGTTCCCCTTGTCAGTCAGAGCAGAACAGTAGGACATTAAACCCCAGTTCCTTTTGGTCAAGGATTTCTACAAGGCTCCCTGTCTTGTTACACTGCCCAGCTAAAACTAGGTAGGAAAATTCAGAGGACCACCTGGTCCTACATACTCCGCGCAGTGTTGCGTTTGATTAGAGGTAATCCAACTACACACTGCTATAGCAATTATGAGTGGATATTGTTGTTTTAAATTTTGATTTGTCAGTAGTCCGTCTACCAACCAATCACTAGCTGCCAATATTGGACCAAATATGTTTACATAACGTTACGTCATGACTCACGATTTTATTATGCCTAATTAACCCGTGCATAGCAGAATACTGCAGTAAAACTAATTGCGTGACAAACGAGGCTATCAAGTCGAATGAAATGTAAACAATACTGTATGGAAACGAACATACTTTCACCGTTTTTAATACCTTAAATCACTGTTCAAAGTTTTAGGGAAGACCCAGATTAAACAAAGGACAGTCATGTTGCTGTACTTAAGTGATAGCTTTCATTAACGGAAAGAATAGACACGCTCCCGCATAAGTTCAAGAAACAGACGCTATTACAGCAATGGTCAGAGAGGGATTTCTCGGGCCATTGCTTCAGGAATATGCTGTTCCTATTGTTCTGCCCCAACTGGCTAATACAGTACGCTACAAGGAAAATTTTGCCCAGAAAGCAGCACTACTGCCTACTCTTATATTGAATTCCAACTGCCAAGGGATCCTGTTTCATGCATGCCAATATGTACATGATACCTCTGGTTTTTGCCATACTTCCTAAACTGTCCTGGCTCTCAGAAAACTCTGAAACTCATAGCAAGTGATAAAAATCTTACCCTGTTAGCATCTGTATTCTCTGTATCCAGCGCAATGTTACAGGCAAAACCAATATCCAGAGTACCAACATCATTATATGTACCCAACCTGAAACAATATTTCAACAGTTCCTTGTTAAAACTCAATCCCTGTGGGTTTTCTCTGGGTACTCCAATTTCCTCCCACTGCTAAAGACCCCTACGAAATAGCGAAATTGTTGCAATAAAATTGACCCATGTGTTACTGTTAGTCCCGAAATGATCTAGTTTGTGTCGAGTGTACATTAAACCCCATTTCTTTCTCTCTCTCTCTTGTTCAAAGATTTCAAGTTTATAAATTAAAGTTGTTGATTCTTGTGATTTTGAATCCCTTACAAACTAAAATACCGTTAAAATTGAATCTTTAAAAGGAATATATGCTGTTAAAGTAATTTGAAGATTTGATTTTATTGAAAATTTGTTAACATTTGATGTATAGAATGTAATAAAAAAATTTGGAGAACACTAGATCGAAGGCGGTCAAGCACATATGACGTCATATTTGCTCTTATTTTGTTTTGTTTTTATAGTTCAAAATTTTGTTTTACTTGTCTTTACTATACAAGGATGATGTGAGAAATTAGTCAATGAAAAGATCTGACGACGTGAACTCTCACTATAACTTGTCAGTTCTTCATGTAGTGTAGGCCATAAAAAGAATAAAAAAAACGAAAAGAAATATAGATCTGCATTATAATAGGCACAAATTCAACACAATAAAAAGATTTAAGACATTAACTTATAACGGCAATTTCATATTTTTTAGTTACATTTTTCAAATATATTAAAATAAAGCCTTAAAATAGATGGTATCTATAAACAGGCCTACCTTGTTAAAGAATAATCCTATTAATCCTATAATTCACTGTTGCCAGTTGAGAAATTGGCAAAAATATCATTTTCAACTTCAAATTCAAGCGTTTGAAGATCGCCATTGCATGGACGGGAATGGGAAAACAAGGGAGGTAATTGTATTATTATTTTCTGTGTCAGCGATTTAAACCCTCCTGAAATAATGCCCATGATTGTATAATAATGATAATAGTGAGTTGACAACCTTTTGAGCAAAAGACATAGAAATAAATATGTTTCGGCTCTCTTAGAAAATATGAAATTATCACTTTAAATGATTACCTGGACGTGTAAGTTGCTGTTGTCATTTCTCGAGTTAAACAGACAATATTTGCTCCCGTTTCATGCAAACCAATGTACACCACTTCAAACTGACCGTAACTACTGATTCCTGTTCTAAGTTCAACGGTGACTTTCTGGATGTTATCCTCTGGCATATTAACATCGATGAAGAATCGTTTGGCTTGTCCTGGAGATACATTATTGTCATCGTCTGCCTCTACTACGGCTGCCGTGGTAAACACTATACTAGATGAATTGGTCACATTCTTAAAAATTATAAAAATAAAATGCCATAGAGTTGAACGTCCTACTGTTCTTCACAGATTGGGGTAATGAAGACAGGCAAACACCATACAGTGTGCTTTGAGGGAAATTGTGCCTATACTAGTACACATAGTGGTGCTAGGCCTACTCTTTTTTCGAATTCCAACTGTCAAGGGTTCTTTTACGTGCATGCCAGTGTGTACACAGGACCTCGGTTTTTCATCCCATCCGAATAACTATATATTGTCCCTTGTCAGGCGCACCACCCACATCATATTGCATACCATCTTTTTATATTTGATATGTGGTACTAACTTGAGGTTTATACATGTACTTATCTGACCTTTTCAATAAAATACAATTTTCTAATCTTAACTTAGTTTTATGTGGATCTGATGCAATTTTACAGAAATTCTGAAATCAATAAATCAGAGTTTCTGGATGATCACCAGATTATTAGCGTCTATGAGGGTCTATTATGGCTTGATTCCTACGAATTGCAACAGTCCCATCCTAAAAACTAGGCAATGTAATCTTGAAAAACTTTCTCAGTCAAAAGAGGGATCAAGTCCAGGATCTCCTGGGCACCAAACTAGAGCCTTCATCACTAAACCCCTACAGCTGCTTTCAAAAATATGAAACAACCTGGAAATTCCTGGGGATTGGACCTGGGTACCTGTGTTCCTGTAAGTTACCATTCTTGGTTTTGGCTTGGTTGAGTTAGACATCAACCATTTTTAGAAATTCTACATGAATTGGACTTTCTTATTGCTACGTTACGATATGCTGTTCAGCTGAAAGGATTTGCTCTAGTGTGATACAATTTGAGATGTTCATCAAAAAGAAAATATACAATTGCTCACCGCATCAATGCCAGCCTGACTAGCAATAACATCATGATTCTGGGTAGCAGCAGTAGCCTTATCTGTATTAGTAGCCGCGACTGTGAAAGGCAGTGAACCTGGTGTTGCTGTGGCTTTAGACTGTACTGTTATCTCCAATAGCAAGGTATTTTCATCAAAGGTAGAATTACCAGCTTCTGAAGCTGTATCTCCTGTAAATATGATATGAAAGAAATCCTTGTCAGTTCTATTCATCCTTTCGCGACCTGATTAAAACACAGATCCTGTTTTATTTTGTTTTTTATAGTTCAAAACCTCAGTTTAACTTGTCTTTACTACACTAGGATCTGTAAGAGCTGTTATATAACCTGGGTTCTGGTTAAAGTGAAGGATTAGCCAATGAAACAGTCTGTTATGGCGAGTTTTTGGTTGGGGTACACGGAACTGAGGGTAACCCATTAGAAACATCAACGATGATTGGTTAATCGAATGTATAAAAATCAATCGAACTCACCGACATTGGTGACATAGCCAAGTGCAAGGACAGCTTGATTCTTCAAACCAGTAGCAGGATCTTCAGTAACAACCACATCCTTGTTGATCGTTGTATCAACACACGGTAAATTGTAACCTTTGGATTTTATTCGGATATTACAGATACTCAGTGACGTACTGCCAACGGTTACGGTTAAATCAACGGTTTGACCTGGTACAGTTTTGATGGTAAGTTCGTATTTACCGGGATAACCAACTGGAGAATCTCCAGCAGCAAACTCGTCAGATTTAATTACGAATGTTTCAAGTGGAGTCTGTAAAAAAACCACAAAACAATGAGAGAGAGAGAGAGAGAGAGAGAGAGAGAGAGAGAGAGAGAGAGAGAGAGAGAGAGAGAGTAAGGGAGACAGATAGAGAGAGTAAGAGAGAGAGAGACTAAGTAATTTCGGGACTAACATTAAGTTCAATATTATTTCAAAATTCCACTTGCACATAGGAGTCTTTAGCAGTGGGAGGAAACCGGAGGACACGAAGGAAATCTGAGAGGCGACCCTACTCCTTGTCATGAACAACCAGGGAATCAAAACAATGCCAGTTGACTAAATGACAGACTTTAAGACAGAGCGTGGACGTGGTAACCATTTGGCCATCCAACCCCCACAAAACAATGATTCTTTATGTATAATATAATGCTGTAAAAGTGGACACCATGAAAATCAATATACAAAGTCAATTAATAAATAAATCAACACAGTTCCTTATGTGTTTGTCAGTTCATGTGGTTTCCTCACCCACACATCTGGTATATAAAGTCATAGACAGCAGCTTATAAATTACCTGAAAGGAAAACTTGGATACTGACCAAATTTGATATGAATACTTGAGCCTACAAGAAATAGTTTTCCCAAGCTTTAGAAAATGTGGGTAACTCATGGCCTAATTTTGAAAAAGTAGCCTCTACTGCAGTAAGGTTTTTAGAAAAGTGTGTGTGCAGGCTGGTAAGGGGAATAATGGAAGGTTGCGTGTGATGCATAATGTTGAATATCAAGAGCTAACTCAGGTGGAAAAGGTTGTGTGAGCGTTGAAAATTGATGGAGTTCATCCTCTCACAGTCATAATGCTTCACACAAAATTTTATAAATCTATTAAAAACCGTGGTTTCCATTACATTAACAAACCAACTTAATCTTTTAGTGGCATTTAGTGATTGGAAAACACATTAACAGAACACAGTTTTTATGGGAAACAATCACTGGTTTATTCTAAAAGCACGACATTTTGGGCGAATGGATGGATGGATGAGCCAAGGGACATATTCAATAATATATTATATCCACATACATCCACCTGTTGACTGTAGATTGATTATTTATAAATACACTTCGTTTCAAGAAGTTGGCTAAAGAAATCAGACTTACCCCCGGAGCAGGAAGAGCTGACCCGTCAACTGTAAGTGTCAACTGGGCCACCCACATTTTGGTTGTTGTGTACATACTTCCGGCACTTAGGTACATAGAATCACCTGCAGATATGCTTGGATGGTTCTCAAGTTTAAAAACTCCAGCCAAAACAAACATGTCTTCCGTTTCGTTGGCTTCAATTTGAAAGTTGCAAACAGAGTCAAGACTTAGTGTTGCTCTGTCGTATTTTGTCACGTTAAATCTGAAATTACATGTATATATGTTAATATTATGGCAATTTTTACAGCAGGCCTGGAAATTATAATTTGAGTTGCAGAAAGGAACCAATACCTGACATTTTTAATTTTGCCCGGGCAGCTGAACTATGGCCTACTCTTATATCGAATTCCAACTGCCAAAGGATATTTTACGCGCTGGCCAATGTGTACATTGGTCCTCGGTTTTTGTCCCATCCGACAGGCCCTCCGTTCTACACCACTGACAACATATAAGAAAATCTTGATGAACTACCTCAGCTCGGATCGAAAACCCGGCCACCAGGTTAGCGAGCCACCATCTCACCCTTGGCCCCACTTAAACATAGTCCTTATGATATAAAGTGTATGCATTAAACCATTCCCCCCACCCCCACCCTTCCCCTGAGCTCAAACACCACATGTACTTACTGTGAAAGATACTGCCATTTACTGTTGATTCCATCTTTAGTCATGCAAGGAATATTTTTACCAACACTGTGCACCTCTGCACGACAGATGGATACTTTAGGTGTATCACTGCTGTTAGGAGCTATAAACTCCATGTCAAACATGGGAAAGGTCTCATCTTTCGGGGTTGTTATTTCATACAATAGTGTCACTGCCTCATTAACTCGTACATTGCCAGACGAATATTTGTATTTCAAATTCATGGGCGGCGTCACTGCCTGAAATATTAATCACATCTGTATTTAGGTACATGTACATAATGACAAAAGATAGGTTGCCAGGCAACGAAACATACGCCCACAGCAGCTAAATCGTCCGGGCAGTCAACAAGGGTTGTCGCATATTTTTACTTTTTTTGCTAATGAAACATTTGTAATACACTAAAAACTGATTAAGAGTAACGGCTCATTATGTAATTATCAGAAAATCATTAGAATTTGATTGCTTTTTATAAAGTGTTACCCCACACTAACAATTAGTATATACATGAAACATTTAATATCATGGATTTAGCTGTTCAGTTATTAAAATTCATTGAAAATCAAAATACTTGTTCGTTTCAACACCTTAAACTCTGTGTATCAATCTAAAGTCAATCGGATGATAAGTTTAGCCTCTAAAGCGTAACAAGATTTTTTGAAGTTATCAAGGGAGATAACTCTGACAATAATTATTTTAAATCTCTGAAAATCAATAGGCTTCTTCGTCTCATGACCCTAAACACTGTGTGTTAATTTAAAGTCGATCGGATATTAACTTTGGCCTCTAGAGCTTCCAAAGGATTTTTTCGAGTGATCAAGGGCCATAACTCTTGCAGCAATTATTGAAAATCACTGAAAATCGATAGATGACTTAGTCTCATGGCTGTAAACACTATGTATAAATTTGAAGTCAATCAGATATTAACTTTGACCTCAAGAGCATCCAATGTGTATAAATTTAAAGTCAATCGGATATTAACTTTGGCCTCTAGAGCGTCCGCAGGATTTTTTGAAGTGATCAAGGGACTTAACTCTGGCACTAATTATCGGGAATCGCTGAAAATCAATAGGATTCTTTGTCTCATGACCTTAAACACTGTGTATAAATTTAAAGTAAATCGGATATTAACTATGGCCTCTAGAGTGTCCACAAGATTTTTTGAAGTGATCAAGGGCTATAACTCTGGCACTAATTATCGGAAATCGCTGAAAATCAATAGACTTCTTCGTCTTATGACCTTAAACACTGTGTATAAATCTAAAGTCAATTGGATATTAACTTTGGCCTCTAGAGCGTCCACAAGATATTTTCAAGTGTTCAAGGGCCATAACTCTGGCACTAATTATTGGAAATCGCTGAAAATCAATAGGATTCTTCGTCTCATGACCTTAAACACTGTGTATAAATTTAAAGTCAATCGGATATTAACTTTGGCCTCTAGAGCGTCCACAAGATATTTTGAAGTGATCAAGGGCCATAACTCTGGTAGTTATTATCGAAAATCGCTGAAAAACAATAGGCTTCTTCGTCTCATGACCTTAAACACTGTGTATAAATTTAAAGTCAATCGGATATTAACTTTGGCCTCTAGAGCGTCCACAAGATATTTTGAAGTGATCAAGGGCCATAACTCTGGTAGTTATTATCGGAAATCGCTGAAAATCAATAGGCTTCTTCGTCTCATGACCTTAAACACTGTGTATAAATTTAAAGTAAATCGGATATTAACTTTGGCCTCTAGAGCGTCCACAAGATTTTTTGAAGTGATCAAGGGCCATAACTCTGGCACTAATTATCGGAAATCACTGAAAATCAATAGGCTTCTTCGTCTCATGACCTTAAACACTGTGTATAAATTTGAAGTCAATCGGATATTAACTTTAGCCTGTAGAGCGTCCACAAGCAATTGTGGACGCCGGACCGGCGGACGGACGGCCGGACGGCCGGACGGGGGCGACGACAATATACGACCACATTTCAATGTGGGCGTATAAAAAAACCCATAAAACAATTTATATGCAAAACAATAACTGGTTTATACACATATAGCATGACGTTTTGACAAGTATTCTCTTATCGTTATCAAATATAATGTTTTCCATATAAATTGTGTTGTGTTTTTTAATGTGCTCAATCAGTAAATGGCAATCAAGAATTATATGTATAAACGAAATGAAATGGGGTTTCACATCCTACTCTTTTGCACCTAACCTGGGCTAATGGAAGACGGGCATATGCCATACAGTGTGCTATGAGGGAAATTTTGCCCAGGCAGCGGCGCTACGGCCTACTCTTATATCGAATTCCAACTGCCAAGGGATCTTTTACGTGCACTCCAATGTGTACATGGGACCTCGGTTTTTCGTCCCATCCAAACGACTAGGCAGCTGTCCTTGTCAGACCCTCCTTTTGCATCACTGACAAGGGGAAATCACGCCAGAAAATCGAGATGAACTTTCTCGGCCAATGCAGGGATCGAACACCCGACCTCCAGGCTAGCGAATTATATGTATAAAGACGATACATGAACTGTTTGATTGCCAATTTTGTCCCCAATAACTTTGAATTCAAACTACATACAACCAACACTGTAACCCAGGTATCATTTAAACTTGGGTATTTAGCACTAATTTATTTCACATTCATTCAATATCAAATCTTTGTTTAAAAATTCATAACGCTGACCATTCAATTTTCGATAATTAGTGTCCAATTTACAAGTATTTAATTTCTCGATAACTGTTCAAAAAGAAATCGTTATACATCAATAATTGTGGGGTCGGATGGCGGAATGGTTAGCATGTGTGTGCTGTATCATAAGCATGGTTTTGAATCCCCGTTTGTATGTGACAAGGAGTAGGGTCCTCCGGGTTCCTCCCATCGTTAGAAACCCCTACAAGCAAGCGAATTATTGAAATAATATTAAACCATACGTTAGAGCTGAAAAGATCTAGTTTGTGTCGAGTGAATGTTAAACCCCATTTCTCTCTCTCTCTCATCAATAATCAATTGCTGTATGAGAGTATCTGACAAACAGGACATTTTGGGTAACGTTTAAATAACGAACTTAGATCAACTTACAATTTCTGTTAAATTTTGGTCTGCCACGACAGCTGTTGCTATTCCACTGCCAACCGTCTGTCTTGTTCCATCCCTCGTCAAACCAATTTCAATTGTGTGAGCTGACGAAACTGTAAATTGAGGATGGTCGGTTCCTTTGACAGCAAGTCTAACCTTTATAGTATTCTTCGTGTCGTTGAGAGAAACGTTCAAATAACCCCAATCTCCAACATTCGTGACAACGCCCAGGTCCAGGATGGCTTCGTTCCTTGCGCTAATATCGCCACTCAGTGAGACATACTCTGCGACTTTATCTTTGTCGACACAGGGAAGGTTTTCTCCAGAACTCACAAATATTAATGCGCATAAATTCAAAATGGACTTCCCGTTACTTTCAGGTGATTTGAAGTCCAATTTAAAATCGCTGGTACCAATCGGCAAAAGAAATTCTATATCAATTAGGGCGGCATTTTTAACAGAGACATCAACGGGAGCAGGAGGGGTAATAGTTAGACTGGGAAGGGGGACCTGAAATTAAAATTACAACAACAAAGATTAACACCTAAAATTAATTTGTTTAAATGATAGAACATGATCTGATAGCTTTTTATATACGATATGTTTATTGGCTTTGTAAGATTAAAATCGGTTTTCAGTAACTAAGTTAAAGTTGCTATTTTAGTGAAAATATGTTGTTTCTTTTTAAACTACATCCATTGAAAAAGTAAGTGTTTTGATATAACAAACTGAAAATGCAAATGGATTTTCTGAAATGTTATTCTAAAATTCATTTCATGGGTGTCGACATTTTGCTTTAGGACTAGTTACCTCTCTTAGACTTTGTTCATGATAATGTAAAAGATCAGCTAATCTAGCCAATGACCTCTTATTCTTGATGGGGGGTTGGGATGGCCTAGTAGTCTAGAGTGCCGCGCATCGACCTCTAGCTGGCCGGTCACCTCTGCCTTGCGACTGTGGTTTCGATCCCTGGTGTGAGCGTGTGTGGCATGGAGATAGGGGTGCCTTCTCAACCTCGTGGGTTTCCTCCAGGCACTCTGGTTTCCTTCCACTGCTAAAGACCCCTACGCGCAAGCGAATTATTGAAATAAAATTGAAACCATATGTTAGACCTGAAATGACCTAGTTTGTGTCGAGTGGACGTTAAACCCCATTTCTCTCTCTTTCTCTTATTCTCGATGTTGACAAAACATCCAGACTATTGGACGCATTAACTCCAGACCATACAGACTATCACTGACTCAAGCCTGGTGTGTTTTTTTATGGATGTGACAAGGAATAATATCACTTACTTAATATCGTGGGTTCCGTCAGTTCCCACAAATGGCAAATGCTTAAACGAATTTTTGAAATACAGTTATACCATCTGACTCTTGAAATAACTTGTGTTTGATGGATGTTAATAATCTCTCTCTCTTGTCTATCCCTGCATACCCCAACCCTTGACTTGTGGGACCGGGCCTTAAAAAATCCAAAAGTTCTTTGTTTCCTTTGTCCAAATTTTGAACACAGGGCATTTCAACTAGTGTCAACAAACACAGGTCAGATCAAGAATCACAGAATCTATACTCACTGTAGCAACGGTCTTTGCCACTATTCGCACTGAATACTGCCCACACCATATCTGATCAGAGCCAAGCTCCAGAGCTGCTCCAATCCAATTATCAGTGCTGGGCACGGCATCGTCCCAGACCTTTACCACGATCTGAACTGTAATGTGATTTTTGTCATGGGAATCATTTCCATCTCGTATACCTGCAAACGAATAAATACTTTCACTACATAAAAGATAAAAATAGGTTGCCAGGCAACGAAACATACACAGCAGCTAAATCGTCCGGGCAGTCAACAAGAGTTGTCGCATCTTAAGCAATTACCAGAAAATCATTAGAATTTGTTTGGTTTTTATAAAGTTCTGCCCCATGCTAACGTTAAGCATACGAAACATTTAATATTATGGATTTAGCTGTTCAATTTTCGATTTTCAAGAAATCCACACTCAACCATCATTAATGTGTAACGGGGATATAGCCAAACGTTTTTTTTAATTTGGAATAAAATTGTGACCTCCATAGGGTCAACAAGGTAAAAAAAACATGATTTTCGTACAATCAGGGGCCATAATTCAGGAAGTTATGGTCCAATGTGCCTGAATATCGAAAGGAACCGCATCTTTGGGTTATAAACTTAATTTCAAATTTCATCAAAATCGGATTAAAATTGTGACATCTACATAGAGTCCACAACCTTGATATATCATATTTTTACACTATTTGCGTATTAGTGGCAGCCATTATGTCGGACAGTTTTGGTACCATATTTAAGAAATTCAACCTCAACCTTTGTTACAGTGAAACAGTGATATAATCAAACGTTTTTTTAAAATCGGATAATAGTTGTGACCTCCAGAGGGACCACAAGCTAAAAAGGCAATTTTTCGTACAATCAGGGGCCATAATTCAGGAAGTTAGGATCCGATATGCGCAAATATGCAATGAAACCAAGATCTTTAGGTTATAAACATGTATTTCAAGTTTCATCAAAATCGGTTCAAAATTGTGATCTCTACAGGGTCCACAACCTTGATATACCAGTAATATATTTTCACACTATTCACATTTTGTCCTTGAATTTTGGTCCGATTTTCATGAAATTCAAACTCATTCTTAATTACCATGTACAGTGATATAATCAAACGTTTTTTTATATCGGATAAAATTCTTTTGACCGCCAGAGGGACCACAAGCTAAAAAAAGCGATTTTTCGCACAATCAGGGGACATAATTCAGGAAGTTATGATACGATGGGCGCAAATATTTAAAGGAACCAAGATCTTTTGGTTATAAACATACATGTCAAGTTTCATCGAAATCGGTTAAAAATTGTGACCTCTACAGGGTCCACAAGCTTGATATACAACATATTTTCACACTATTCGCGTACAAACGGTGGCCATTTTGTCTATCAATTTTGGTCCAATTATTACAAAATTTCAAACTCAACCTCCATAACCATGTAACAGTGATATAATCAAACGGTTTTTAAAATCGGTTATCAATTTTGACCACCAGAGAGACCACAAGCTAAAAGATAGGCTGGCACTGCCAGGCAGGATAAGCCCACATTTTTGAGAGATGGATAGAGAACAAGCAATACCGAAAGTGATTTTTCCTACATCATTAAGTCCTGTATTTCATACTGTATTGGAAGCAGCCATTTTGTTGGTCAGTTCCCGTCGGATATTCATGAAATTCGAGGCCGACAATGATTATGGTGTGACGGTACACAACCTAGAAATGTTACTTTTCGTCAAAATCGGATAAGAATTGTGACCTGTAGAGAGTCCACAACCATGATATACTATATTTTTACACTATTCGCATACAAACGGTGACCATTTCGTCCGGCAATTTTGGTACGATTTTACGAAATTCGAACTCAACCTTCCTCATCAAAATCGAATTAAAATTGTGACCTATACAGGGTCCACAACCATGATATACCATTTTTTTTAACAGTATTCGTGACAAACGGCGGCCATTTTGTCTGTCAATTTTGGTCCGATTTTCCCGAAATTAAAATTGTGACCTATACAGGGTCCACAACCATGATATACCATTTTTTTTAACAGTATTCGTGACAAACGGCGGCCATTTTGTCTGTCAATTTTGGTCCGATTTCCCGAAATTCAAACTCAACCTTCCTTACGGTGTAACGGTGATATAATCAAACGTTTTTTTTAAATCGGATAATAATTGTCACCTCCAGAGTGACCACAAGCTAAAGAAAGGGGGATTTTGCGTATAACCAGGGGCCATAAATCGGGAAGTTACGATCCGATATGCGCAAATATAGAAAAAAAACAAGATCTTTGGGTTATAACCATGAATTTCAAGTTTCATCAAAATCGAATTAAAATTGTGACCTTTACAGGGTCCACAACCTTGATATACCATTTTTTAACAGTATTCGCGTACAAACGGCGGCCATTTTGTATGGCAATTTTGGTCCGATTTTCCCGAAATTCAAACTCAACCTTCCTTAGGGTGTAACGGTGATATAATCAAATGTTTTTTTTTAAATCGGATAATAATTGTGACCTCCAGAGGGACCACAAGCTAAAAAGGGTGATTTTTCGGACAATCAGGGGCCATTATTCAGGAAATTACATTACGATAGCCGCAAATATCGAAAGGAACCAAGATCTTTGGGTTACAAGCATGCATGTCAAGTTTCATCAAAATCGGTTCAAAATTGTGACCTCTATAGGGACCACAAGCTAAAAACGTGATTTTTCGTACAATCAGGGGCCATAATCCATGAAGTTCTGATCCGATACATGCCAATATCGAAAGCAGCCGAGATCTTTTGGGGATAAACCTATATTTCAAGTTTCGTCAAAATGAAGTGAAATGGGCGTTTTAAGTGGAAGGTAATATTGACAAACCCTACCTTTATTAGTTACAACCCCAATGTCCAAATGACCCCGAGCATTTCCTTTAGGTTGGCCGTCTGCATGAAGAGTGGAAGGTACAGCAGTGTAGTCAAATCCACAGGAGTAATGCTCTCCTACATCTTTTATCTGAACACCACAAATCGTCATCACACTTGTGTTATTCATTGGAGCAAATGCATCGAATCCAAGTCCAATTGATGGAGTTTTTATCGTCATATCAACGGTAAAGATGGCTGAACTCCCAGCTTCCATTTCAGATGGACCAGTGAAAGTAAACACAGGTCTATTAGCGGCATAGTCATAAGGCTAAAATAGAATAAAAGACAATTAAATTGCGTACATCAAGTCTCACAATAAGACACGTTTCACAGACATTGTCTAGAACGAATAAGTTATTTGTCAGGCAAAATTGTAAATATAATTAATATAAGCTTACATCTGTTGCTCCAGGATTAACTGAAGCTTGACCAATCCAGACTTCATTTTCATCATTGAATTCAGCACCGGCACTAATCCAATAAGTAGCTGAGACCACTGTGGCATCGTTCTGAATCATAACAGCTTCATATGTAATGACTATGTCATGTTGGCTGTCAGCTACATCATTGTTGGTCACATTACCAAAGTCAATTACAGCCCAATCATACTGAAATTAGAAGATGAAAAAATGAAATATAGTCACATGGAAAGAACCTCAAGGTCCCTTGAGTATAGGTTACCATAAACTTGTGGCTAAGTGGGTAAGGACGCTGGCTTGCTAGCCTGGAGGTTGGTGTTTGATCCCTGCATTGGCCGAGGAAGTCCATCCAGATTTTCCGGCATGGTTTCCCTTTGTCAGTGATGCAGGATGAAGGGCCTGACAAGGACAGCTGTTTAATCGTTCGGACGGGACAAAAAAATAAGGTCCTGTGTACACATTGGCACGTAAAAGATCCGTTGGCAGTTGGAAATCGATTTAAGATTAGGCTGCAGTGCCGCTGCCCGGGCAAATTTCAGTCATAGCACACTGTAAGGCACATGCCCGACTTCATTAGTCCAGTTTAGGAGCAAAACATTTCATTACCATAAACTTGATTCCAAATCATTAATCTCAAAATTAAATCTAATCTTAGAAAAAAAATAAAATACAAACTTTATTTACATGTAAAAGTTTTAAAATGTCCATCATAATACTTGGGCGATATAAACTTGATTTAACAAAATTTGATTGTAACTAAACTGGAGTTAAAGTAGCTAAGTCTCTAACTCAATATCATCGAAAGTCTTCGGCGTTGAAAACACAAATTATTTGTCAATTTAAATCAACATTGATTTGTGGTCTTACCAGGAGAAAGATGGGCTTCTGATATCCAATACTTAAGATGAAATAATTTTTTTGCCATTGGTACACGAATCATGTACCATATGGCGTTTCAGACTCATTTTCAGCTAGGGACCCAAAGAACAAGGCTAGGTATACTCCACATTACATCTCAAATGATGAGCATGGGCAATAAATACTATATAGACTGGAATAACCAGACGCTATATATATTGTGATTCAATTGAGACTTCTGGTGTACTTCGCCAAACACAACTGATTTGATATTAGAGTAAAAACAGAAACGATTTAATGTAAATCAGTTTATATACATTCATATTAAATCAATATATGGCTTGCGACCCATTTGTGTCAATTTCTAGGCCCCAAATATAACGATTTAGCTCCTTTAATTAAGCTTAATTGATGATAGACAGAGAAATGGGTTTTAACATCCACTCAACACAAACTAAGTCATTTCGAGAGTAACACATCATTAATTCACTTGCACATAGTGGTTTTTAGCAGTTGGAGGACGACCCAGAAAAACCCACAAGGTTGGACAGGTAACCATACTCCTTGTCACATACAGTCGGGGAATCAAAACCATGCCACTTGACTCTATGACAGACCTTATGATGCAAATCCCACACGTTAATTATTCAGCGCCATTGCCCCCTTTTCATGAGAGTCAAATCAACCAACAATTGTATAGTCAACTCCAGCATCAATGATGCCAAAAGCAATAACACCCACCCAAAATTCACAACTTACAAAGATTGAATTATTCTTGGACTCCAACTTTATGTCTCCTGCTCCAGTATAGGCTAGATTTGAGCCAACCCTCTCCACTTTGACGTTACAGAGCATCATAATAATGGTGTTGTTATCAGGAGTGAACAACTCTACAAGCATATCTGTTGTCCCAGCCGGAAACAGGATCGTTAGTTTGAATTGGATGCGGTGCCCTACATAAACATCGGTAATGGCAGTGAGTTTTTGAAGATCAAAGGTCACGTTCAATGGAGTGTCTGTTGCTGCCTAGAAAACAACAAAGTTTACCCATAATTCTAAACAAATTTTCAGAATTATCAAAGTTACTAGAATGGAAGACAATGACTCTAAATGTAATTCTTGATGGACAATGACTCTTAGATCTAATTCATGATAGACATTCACTCTAGTTCTAAATTTTGGTATAAAAAGACTTTGGGTCTGGTTTATGGAAGACAATGACATGGTCTAATTTACGAAAGACAATAACATTGATCCTAGATTTAATTTACAATGGACAATCGTTTGGATATATTTTACAATGGACAATGACTCTAGATTAGTCTAGATCTAATTCACAATTGACAATGACTCTAGACATAATTCACAATGGACAATGACTCTAGATCTAATTTACAATGGACAATTGATCAAACGCTAGTTAATTTTGATTCTAGTTTCAAAACCCTGATCTGTAAATAATCAGTGAATGTAACAACCAACAGCGCCTTAGAAACTGGTTTTTTTCCGTATCAACACGCTATATTATAAATGACGATATTATTATCATTTTTATGACTCTACACAAAGGCCGTGATTATTACTCACCCTCTTTACTCGATGGTGTTGGCCTTCAACATAAGAAGCATCTTCATAGCCTCGCTGAGCCTCTTCGCTGTAAAGATTGGATGAATGCTTTTTAACAGTTATGTCAAGGTTCATTCTGTCCATGTCATTCTCAGTAAATGTATTTTTGGCCAACAGAACAAGATGGTACCCATCAGGATTGCTGTCAACAATTGGCGTGTCATTTAAGCGAACTATACCTAGATCCCGATCAATGGTGAAAAGGTTTTCTTCATTCCCCGAAATAATACTGTATTCAATCTGACCACAGGGACATGATACACCATCTTGGCAAGTGTCCTTTAAATCAGGATCGTCCGCTATAGCTACATAAATTAACTCATTTTCCTTGTAGTTTGATTCTAACGAAACGGAATGGTGCTTTTGTTCAAATGTAGGTGGTTTGTTAACTGCAAAAATAAATAAAATAGAAACAAAATGAGTGAAAATAGGGTTCAACGTCCAGTTGACACAAACTGGTCATTTCAAGAGTAAAATGGTTCCATTATATTTCTATAAATCGCCTGCATGTAGGGGGTCTTCTGTAAGAGGAAACCCGGAGAAAATCCATGAGGTTGGCTAGGTAACCTTACTCCTTGTTACGTACAAACAAGGAATCGAAACCATGTCACTTGATGCGAGAGAGAGAGAGATGGGGCTTAACGTCCACTTGACACAAACTAGGTCATTTTGGGACTAACACAGCACTGGGACTCGGGGAGGAATAAGTACGTAGGACCCAGAGAAAATCCACAAGGTTGGACAAATCACCCTACTCCTTGTCGTCACTTGATGCAATGACAGACTTTCCGATCTAATGCGCACGTGTTTAATCATTTGGCCACCCTTCACCGTTAGGCTACACCCCAACACATTTCAGGCCTAACGATTTAGCCCTTGCATAATGTATATTTAATTAAGAAAATAAAATCAACTATCAACAGTATATCATCTCCTGATTCATATTCAATCGGCTTATAAAGAGGTCCATCAAAAACATTCTGAACTGTGAAAACTATAGGTGGTGCTGGCTGGTTTCTGCCATATATAATATCGTCTGCAGTACACATTGATTGTTAACACATTTTCAATTAGATCATATCTTTGAAAATACTGAATGAAATGAATGAAATACAATGGGGTTTAACATCCTACTCAGGCCCGGATCCAGGATTTTGTCGAGGGAGGGGCCATACATTGGAGCAAAGAGTAATAATCAGGTTTGGTGTAGTCCCCAGTGGAGATGATGCGAGATCATGTTTATATCATCTATTAAAGAGCAGATATGTGATCTTCAACAGTAACAAAGCAAACCAAAACGAAAATCAACTATGTCACACTGGGGCTGACGGGGGTGGGGGGGTGGGGTGGGGGACTCTCCGCACCTGCTACTGTTCTGCTCTAATTAAGCTAATGAAGACGGGCATACACCATGCAGTATGCTATAAGGGAAATTTTGTCAAGACAGCGGCACTGTGTCATACTCTTTTATAGAAATCCATCCAAACGACTGTACAGCAAGACCCTCTTTTTTACAACACTGACAAGAGTGAACCCTGCCGGAAAATCGCCATGAAGTTTTTTCTGCCAACGCAGAGATCGAACACTGGACCTCCAGGTTAGCGAGCCAACGTCCTACTCACTGAGTCACTAATACCTAATGGAAATGAATGGAACTGAACCATTTATGGCCTAATATATCTTTTAAGGATCAAACTTTTAGTTCTACAATATTCAAAACCCCGCAAATGATAATCGCAGATTTTAATTCAGTGCTTTTTAACTGACCTTTTTCTTCACATGATGCTCCTTTCCAACACGGAAAACATTTGCATTCGCCTTGTGTATTTTCTTTCCCATTCTGACATCTGAAATTATAATACAAAACAAATTATAAAATCCTAATTATAATACCTAGTTATCCAAAAACAAAGGATATTCCAAACAGACTATAATCCAAAACAGACTATAATCCAAAACAGATTATAATCCTAACCAGATTATAATGCAATACAAAATATAAATCCTATTTTTAATAATAATAATAATAATCCTCTATTTATATAGCCCTAAAAAACTAAAACTAAACTTTCTATTACGCTTTTCAAGTTTTCTCGATTGAACTATGGAAACGCCTTTGTAAACAGTGAACGTCTTTAGTTGAAATTTAAATGCATCTAGGGAGTTAATGGTTCTAATGTTGTAAGGCAGCGAATTCCATAAGATTAAGAGAGGAGCAGAGAATGAGAAAGATCTTTTTGCTATTTCAAGATTCACTGATGCTTGATACGAAATTGTTTATCCCTATTATAAATCAAAATATAAAATCCTGAAGCACCTGCCACCATCCCAACCCACTCCCTATGAAAATGTGTGATGGTCCAGAAGATTGGCCAACACTAGTTACTTTAATAACAAAATATCATAGAGAGCCCCAGGCGTGGACCCAGTTGATTTTCATTTTCATTTGCTTTAAATTTGTTACTGTTGTAGTTCAGTTCATATATCTGCTCTTTAACGGATGATATAAACATGATTTTTTTGCATTGTCTCCGCCAAAACATTCCAAGGTTGCAACAGATTACCCTTTGCTCCAATCTACCCCCCCCCCCCCACCCAACAAAACTTGGATCCGGGTCTGAACCTTGCCTGACTGGCAACGAAATATCATAGAGAGTCCTGTCTGCTGTAACTAGGCCAACATCAGCACTCCACTAGAATGGTAATGGGACCTGAATTAAGCACAAGAAGACACTACTGTATTCCTGCTGGAATCATTTTAGTTTTTAGGTTTTGTCCTCTGTGATAAACCACAATTCTCCACTGGTAGTGTTAAACGTACTGGTTCTTGCGCCTGGCAATAATTTCGTCTATTTAAATAATTTGCTCTACAGCTTTCTTGTCCACTCAAGATGCCGAAGAAAGTTTTTCGTGAAACACCTATCATGAAACAACTGCCCGTTGTTGTTCCGAGTTCCGGTCTTTCACTTCATCAGGACATAGAACTGTACTATTATATACGATCTATGATCAGGACACAGACCACGAGAAGAAGCGCAACTATATGGGTGCCTATTTCGTCACGCCCTTTTTGTTAATCTTTTAAAACGGGTTTCGACAGTGACGAAATAAAGCAATCTGTTTCACAGAGAATTACTTACGAATTATCTCTGTAACGGATGCCTGTCCAAAACAAGTGCGTTGACTGCACGCCTCGTAGTCATTGGCTCAACGGCTCGTGCAATGTTTACTTAACACCTAACTGCTTCGGGCAAAATGATGCATTTTACTCATTTTAATACCCATTTACACTAAATAGGAAATATTTTTTAACTACAAATACTTCAAACGTCTTTATTTATTTTTCTTTTATCTCAAAAAAATGTTTGAGAATTTAATTTGTCGGAGTAAAAAAGTTAATATGCCGTACTCATTAAGCCTCGTCGATGTCATGCTTTTCAGTGATTGTAGCGGCCAAGCGAATATTCATTGCAGGATCAGTTTGGAAATAAAGAGCGAGAAATAAAAAAAAAAGAAAACGAAAAAAATTCGAAACGAAAAGAGAGAGAGAGAGAGAGAGATTATGATACAACGCGCACATGCTAACCATTCGCCCTCACCCCCACCCTCAAATGTATAAATACCTGAAACCACACCAGATGAAGAAATGGGCTTAAGTATTCCTTTCCAAAATTTGATTGTGAAACTTATAAATAGGCCTACGTTTTAGTTGGGAACGATAGGCCTATGCATGTTGCTGAATAAATAAATTTTATCCGTTTATTTTCTCCTTATATGCTTATAGTAGTAAAGAAAAAATATATGTAGACATACCACGAAAATCAGACCAAAACAGTTTTTTTTACAAATCGCGATTAAAGGTGAAGGATCGACAGAAATAATAAAAAAGAAATGGAGGATTATGTGGACTTTAAATCACAATCTTCAGAGTGATGTTCCGTTGAATACTCTTCCATACTGCACCTTTAACTGTTCAATAAAATTTCAAATGTCTCATTACACTCCGCGCCATTTTTAAATGTCTCATTACCCAATACCATTTTGAATACCTCACTACCTATCTTTTTTTTACATGCACCTTACTATTCCCTTTTAAATGTTCATTTACACATTAGGCGTAGGCCTACATTCATAATGTCCAATTATTAATTATATCTTAAATATCCCTTAAGGCATATAGGCGGCCTACCCATTCTTTTTTACTCAATGCCAGACTTTATGATACAACACGCACGTGACAATGAGTAAGCTCACCTGTCCAACCTCGTGTGTTTCTTCCGGGTGCTCCGGTTTTTCCCACTGCTAAAGACCCTTACGCACAAGCGAATTATTGAAATAAAGCGATGATTTTCATTTTCGTTTGCTTTGTTACTGTTGTAGTTCACAGACCTGTTCTTTAATAGATGTTATAAACATGATTTACGTATTGTCTCCGCCCAAAGTTAACAATCCAAGGTTGCAACATATTTCCCTTTGCTCCAATGTGTGCCCCCCCCACCTCCTCGACAAAATGGGGATCCGGGCCTGTTCATTACCGCCCCTCCTATTTTTAAATGCCTCATTAATTACCCATTACAATTTACATATCGCACTACTCATCCGTGTTTACATGTCCCTTTCTTATTCCTTTTAAATGTTCAATTGGGCCTACTCATTACATTTTGTGTAATACTCACAAACTCATCATATTTTGAATATGCCATTACTCATTTCTTTTTAAGTGTTCAATTACTCATTACATTTTAAATGTTCAGTTACCCATTACATTTTAAATGCTCAGTTACTCATTTAATTTTTGAAGGTCGAAATACTGATTACATTTATTATGCCCTATCTCATTAGATTTTAAACGTCGAAATACTGATTACATCTATTATGCCCTATTACTCATTATATTTTAAACGTCGAAATACTGGTTACATTTATTATGCCCTATTACTCATTATATTTTAAATGGCCCACTACCCACCCTTTTTAAAGGAGCTAATTCGCTAACATATAGGACCAAGAAATTGACACAAGTGGGTCGTAACGTAACGCATATAATTTTGTAATATGAATGTATATAAATTGATTTACATTCACCGGCTTCCGTTTTTACTCTAATTTCAAATCAGTTATTTTCGGCGAAATAAATGAACAGTCTCAATCGCATGCAAATTTTTAGCGTCTGGTTATTCCAGTCTATATACGCCGTTTGATTTGGTGCAATGTGTCAAGGCTTATTCCTCTAGTCTCTTGTAACAACTGGGTCTGAAACGCATTATTGTACACGATTCATGTACCAATGGTAAAATGTGTATTTTGTCTTAAATGTTGGATATCAGAAGCCCATCTTTTTCTGGTAAGATCACAGCATCAATGTTGATTTACATTGACAAATAATTCGTGTTTTCAATGTTGAAGATTTTGGGTGATATTGAGTTAGAGACTTAGCTACTTTAAATGTTCATTTACCCATTCCTTTTTAAATGTCCCATCGACCATTCCTTTTTTTTAAATGCCCCAATTTTATACTCATACTCATCTGTGATAACAAAAGAAACCTGTCGTCATGGCAATAAAATAAAAACTGAGTTCATAATGTGATCTTACCTTATAGATTCTGTCCCTGAAAACAAACAATAAATACTCGTTATTTCAAATACATTTGTTATTACGTAAAGAAAATAATATCATTGTACCTTTAGTTCATAATAAATAACTATTGACAAAATTGCAGCGAGTATATTATAAGATTGGCGTATGTTTTGTCAAGGAATTATGTGAGACGAATGAGGGAATCCGCGAACACGACATTGCGATAATCAATATATTATACTCTGCAAACATTCTGGAAATAATATTGATATTCTTATTGATATTTCTTCGTTTTTATTTCATTTCTGAAGGAGATGGAAGTCGACGGATTTATATATCAGGCGCATGTCAAGACATCTGAGCAGGAGTGGGTCCCGGGCGGAGACAACCTCACGTTTGGCAAGGGGTCTGAGAGATTACCGGGTAACTTTATAAAATAAGAAGACCCGAGACAATATTTATGTCCATTTAGGTACATATTATTGGTTTTGAGTCGAGCGATTCCAAAATGGTGACAATGCCCTCACCCACTACCCAACCTTCTATGTTTTGGAATAAAATTTAAAAATGGTTAATCTTTTTTAAACTGGGCGTATGTTTATTTTGTTTTATGGCTGTTATTTTCTATCGCAAGTATAGAAGTGGCATTTAGCGATTGGGGAACACAGAACACAATTGTCATGGGTAATATAATAGTAAGTACAGGGGGACTGCACCACACACAATGCTACACAAAAACACAAATACATAGACAAGACATCGCACTCAGAGAGCACAAACAAAACAATTCAACAAAAGTGAATGGATTTTATACTTAATCAACTTTAATCTATTTATATACGTATATATTGTATACCAGATTTAAAAAGAAATCCCTTTGTTTCCTTCCACTGCGGTGTTTACATAGATCGTTCTTTGATTCCAATCAATAAAATACTTATTGTTTGCTCTAAGGGAAACCGGAATTGATGTACATCTGCATTGCTCCGTGAGCAACTCGATTAACGCGTAGTTTCTCCTTTTAAAAAAGGTTTTTATTAATCCAGCACAATACAATGTCTTTATATTTCCCTAAACGATGTCGGATTTTTTCAGAAACGATTAAATGTTAATCAGTTTATACAAATTCATATTACATTATTGTATTCGTTGCGGCCCATTTGTATCAGATAGGTTCCAAAGAATAGCGATTTAGCCCCTTAATGCCTTGTATACGAGCACGCCAATGTGTACACGAGTGCGCTTTTTGCATCATCTAAAGGTTATTGGCAACATTTTGTTTGCAATCAACACTATTTAGACGGATTTTCTTAGATAGATTATTTCTTCAAATCTTAGCATGGGATTCATTTTGTTTATCATATGAGAGTTGCTTTTAGTTTAGTCGATAGGAAAACCGGGAAGATGGTCTCCAGAGCGAATTTTTGGGAACACTTCACCCGAACAATTTTGATCAGTCGATCAGAGTGCGCTTTTATTTAGAGGGGAGCCACGGCGGCTAAATGATTAGGACACTGGCTCGGTAGCCTGGAGGTCGGGTGTTCGATCCCTGCATTGGCCGAGAAAGTTCATCCAGATTTTCCGGCGTGGTTTCCCCACTTACCCGCCGTGACCCCCTGGGCTCCAGGGGTATTTAACCCTAATCAGTTTGAAACAATTAGTACCTGTTTACCCTCTGAAGCCGAAATGTTGGTTGAATTTGCTTAAGGAATATCGTGTGATATTACCGACAAATGTTGGTTGGAAAGTTTGGACAGCTTCAAAAGTTTGGAGGCTATTAGACGCCCATCTTGGAGTTCACAAGTTCGTTTCTATCTAGCGGTTACGAGGAGAGGAGGGGTGGGGGCTTTTAGACTACTGCCCTATAGGACTCACCATTTCTGAACGGTCTGGCGACAATCAAATTTTTTCGGACTGTGGCCAAATGATGAAAGAAATAAAATTTTAGTCGATATAGAAGGGAAAATATGAAAATTATTCCATTCTGCAAATTGAACTGCTCGAAATCCGGGATTTTACTAACCATTGGTTGGTGTGATGTACAGCAGGCCCGGATGCAGGATTTTTCCGAGTGGGGGGGGGCACACATTGGAGAAAAGGGTAGTATGTTACAACTTTGGATTGTTTGGGGGGAGAAACTCCTAAAAACATGTTTATATCATCTATTAAAGAGCAGATATAACAGTAACAAAGCAAACGAATATGAAAATTAACTATGTCACTGGGGTTGAGGGGGGAGGGGAGAGCACGGCCCCCTTGCCCCCCCCCCCCCCCCGGATCCGCGCCTTTTCCGATTTAAAAAAAACACAATTCTGATTTCGAAAATTCGATCGGTAATTGTGTGGTAATGAACTAAAATTAGATGAGGAATAATACTCTACTGCTTCCGTTTTTTTTGGGGGGGGGGGTAAAAAGATACAGACCCTCCCCACCCGGAAACAAAAACGATCGTACGCCTGTGCAAAGTCTGGTTTTATTAGCATATAAACCTATTTTACTTATTCACTTGGGATCACACAAACGACCATTGTTCTCGGATATAAATCGCACAATGTCGATTCTAAAGAATTTCCTGTCCGGGAGACTTTCAATGATGCTTAAAACTTAATGTATTGTTTACTGAAGTACACCCGCGTTCATATAGAATGAAGGAAGCAATAACTTTATCCGATTTGAATTAGCAATCAATTTTTCATTGGTCGGTGTTTGTGTGATGCGGATAATGGGTGGCTTCGAATAATGAAATAAGTAAAAATAACAGAATTAAAATTTAATGACGGCAAATATCCTAATTGATTCTGATAACACTTGTCAAACATGGATTGGTTTGCAGGAGAGCGTGTTAGACGTTTTTCTTTTGTGTTTACCGAACGTCGCGCATGCCGACAATAATGGACTACTTTAATACCTTGACGACGGGAACCAAGACGAGGCTGGAATCAATCATTAATTTTCGTCTAATAACGACGGCAAGAATTAAAAAGCCTCACATTTAACAATGGCTTATAAAAATCTATATTTTGTGTTCATAAAAATCGTTTATTGTGTGTCTTTATATATACATCATTTTCACGTATATAAAACTTGGCGTTCGATAAGTCCGATGTAAGGATATGTAGACATCACCAAGGTAATGCAGACAATAGGACTTGTTGAAACTAATTGCGTTCCTGTGTTGCATCGATTTATTTTAGTTTTTTTTCATAAACCATGATTATATTACAATATTTCAATCAATATGACATGGTTGGTATTTAGATCGACATTGATGGCAATGGCGAACTTTAATCTACAAAGGACATTGTTGTATAAGAGAGAAGCGAGGAATAGGGTTTAGCGTCCGCTCGACACAAACTGGGTCATTTTGGGACTAACATATGGGTATTATTTCAATGGCTCGCTTGCCCGTAGGGATCTTTAGCAGTGGAAGGAAACCAGATACCCGGTAAAACAAACCACGAGGGGACCCTAATCCTGTCACACACAAGAGGGGAATCGAAACCACACCACTTCATTCAATGACACAACTTGTGATTTCACGCGCACGCGTTAAACCCCACCCCCTTGTTGTATAAGAATCGCGAGTAAAAATATGTTCATAATGCTTTGTGAACTCGGGGCCAGGTCCATCTTCACAACAAAGTTAACAATTATAAATTTCTAAAAAGCGTAGTTTTAATTAACCATATTTGGTTGGATGCCCCCCCCCCATCCCCCGGGGCCACACTAAACTAACACTAAGCTCGTGGACCGCCATGTTAAATCCCATATCGACGATTTTATTAGAAAACACTAAGTATATATATATTTCGCGAATTTTGAGAAATATATGTTCTGCTTTCATTATACAGATATGAAACGGAATAATGCCGACTGCGAAACGGGAAACTAATTATTCTCAAAGCAGAGTATAGATAATTCACTGTGTGCAGAATCCCACAAAGTGAAATCTCGACCTAGACTCGATCATCATAACTAAAGTCAGCAAAATAAAATTTAGTAGTCATAAACGAAATAGGTACAGAATACATTTCATGAAAACTGAACAGAGAAAACAGTGCTCGGTTTGAAAGTGCCCATTCGTTCTATCATTTAGCTTTTATTCGACCAGTACTACATTGCCTAACAAAAGCCAGTATATTTCAAGTGGTGTATTTCGGTATAGTTATGAAAAGGATTGTCTAAAATAGAATTAAACCAACACGAAATTCACTTAGACGTTTTCACGAGAGGATTAGCTGTCTGCTGCCGTAGGGGGAATCCCTCGAGAACTAAAAACGTAGCATACGAAAATGGAATGGCCTCGTTCTCGTTCTCACAGTACAAATGAACCTGTTCATTGACGCTGTAACGACGTGCTTTGCATTGACGATGTGATGCTCATAAACGCTATCACGACGTACTGCGCATTCACGCTATCGCGGCTGTTACTCATTGAGGGTATAACTTGCTGCTCATTGACGTTATCACCACGTGCTGCATATAGACGCTATCACGAACTACTATCGCGACGTACTCTTCATTGATGTTACACACGAATACATACGGCTTAAAGACAAAAAATCAAAATCGAACCACCAAGAAAATTATTATTACGTCAGTACTTTATTAATTTATTTATCTTAGATAGGTAAAGATGTTTGTGTTAGAATAGAACCCCCCCCCCCCCCATTTTTTTAAATGGACGTAATTTAAATAGGAAAGGATCAATTTCGAATAATTTTTGGGCCAGATATTATTTACTAAATAAAACTACTTTATCGTATATTGTATATTCAACCTTTATTTGGTATGTTGTGGCCTTCAACTTTCAATTTCATACTGAGTTGATTATCAAAGTATTAGTAGGCCAAACGAGCAGGGGCCTTCTTCACGAAATTTTAACTAAGATAAAATCCAAATTTTAGTAGGCCTAATTTGATTGGATAATATTAGATTGATTTTAGTGCTTAGCCAATCAAAATTGAAGTATCTACTAAATTTTGGATTTTATCTGTAGTTAAGATTTCGAGAAACAGTACCACGGACGTTTATTCCATGTTTATTCGGAGTACGCGTAGTACAATATTCATTGATAAAAAGTTGAAAGTTCATGAATGAATGGCATGGAGTTGATTGGACCATAATGAGGCTCTGTGGGATACAAATGCAAATTAACACCATTTTTTTAGTACACGTTAACAGGTCATGTATCTATCAATCATTATAACCGACACGTCGGTTTGTACTTCAGCTTTCATTATCCAGACTGTTGAAGAAAAGCAAGGCATTAAAGTAGCTAAGTCTCTAACTCAATATCATCCAAAGTCTTCGGCATTCAAAACACGAATTATTTGTCAATTTAAATCAACAATGATGTTGTCATTTTACCGGGATAAGATGAGCTTTTGATATCCAATATTTAAAACAAAATAATCATTTTACCATTGGTACACGAATCGTGTACCATAATGTGTTTCAACCCCAGTTCTAGCAAGAGACTCGAGGAGAGAGACTCACCACCAATATCAACAATAATAAAGAACTCAATGGATTTTACCCATTTCAACAATGAAAGTGACATTAATGTTAGTTTGTGTATGAAAAATATTTTGGGTATCTGGTGTAAAGATGAGAGCTGTTGCGGATGAGTTTTGCTTCTCACGTACTCTATCACCAGACCCCTGGAGGAAACATAGAAACCCGAAAAAAGACCACTGTAAGACTTGTAGAACTTTTGCTCTTTAAATAAGTAGCATTGAATTAATTTATATCTTCGTCAAATTATCAGATTCACATATATGTACTTAAATCAAAATGAGTGAATGAATGACAGATTGGTAAACCATAACTGATTCCGTGGCAATGGGAATCCAGGTGTGGATTCATGGGGGGACGGGGTCAATGAAATTACATCACAAAGTGTTCCTACATCAGTATAAAAATGATTTCTCTGTTTTAAAAGCTCAATTTGTATGTATGCCCATGTAATTTAGAGACGATGATGGAAAGTTACCTATTGCATTATTTAGCTTGCGTAACCAAAATCCATAATTATTTACATCATATTCGACCAATTAGATAATTGAAGGTTCAAAACCCAAAGCTACACATGCACAACTATCATATTTGAGGGAATTCGTCAGACATCCGTCTGATTTCAGAAGAAAAAAGATGTAGCAATTTCTATCAATTTCTGTCAATAACTTCGTTCAGAATAAAGTATATTGAAATTTTCAATATATTCATTTTACATTATCCATTTTTAAAGTTATTTAATACCTAACATTCCATACACAGCGGCACAACGGTACAAAATCTTGCGCAACAGATAAAGGTGTTCATATACTATTACTCCACGGGGTCAGGCAGACGACCAAGCGTTTTATCATGTAGGCCTACTGATCGCATGATCTAAACCGTACCTTTTTGACGATTGTATGGCGTGAAATTCACGACATAATTGTAACTCTTATCCTGTAAGTGTAATTGTCTCCACAAAATGTAGGCCCCAGGGGCGGATCCGGGGGGGGGGGGGGGGGGTCGTGCTTGGATTGGGGGGTCCAAACCCCATCCTGCTCAGCTACATAAAAAAAATGCCTTGCATCAATGAAATTACATCACAAAGTGATCCTACATCAGTATAAAAATGATTTCTCTGTTTAAAAAGCCCAATTTATATGTATGCCTATGTAATTTAGAGACGATGATGGCAGATTTCCTTAACTGAAATCTGGCAAACCCCCTCCTGCAAAAATTCCTGGATCCGTCCCTGGGCCCAACATTTAAAGACGCCTTTTAGTTGGAATTCGTCGATTTTGACAAAAGAAAAAGTACAATGAATGTTGGCAAAGCGCAACTGAATAACTATGAATATAAAATGAATAAAAATGAATACGAATACTTGAATCAAAATGAATATTAAAGAATACTTGAAGGATACAAAATCTTATTCAACAACACTCCGCCTTCTTTAAAGATACATTAGCAGAGGCGGATCCAGTGGGGGGCGCGTCCTCCCCACCCCTTTAATTTTCGACAGTGACCTTTTTTACTGCTGAAAGTGCCCCTTTTCAGACCCAAATATGTCCTCTTCGAATGTTTACTTAGACGGAAATGTCAGCCAAATACCTCTTGTAATGTCTACATAAGCAAGGAAATGACATAATTGTCTTGGGAGACCCCCCCCCTCAACCCCCCTCGCAGCGGCGTGCCCCGTCTCCTCGGTAAGTGCCCTCATTTTGCGGCGCCCCCCATTTCATAATTCCTAGATCCGTCCCTGATTAGTTAAAGAGTTTAATACAGAGTTATTGGTCATTCTTGTTATAATAATTCAAAAATAGATGATAAAAAAGAGAAAATATTGAAAATGTCAGTCAAATTACTTCATTTTGGGCCAAATTATTCCTGTTTATTGTTTTGACAAGATGTGTGCATAACGTGTAACCAGCGCACTGGTATATTCGCGACTTAGCCTCGCTTTCCTATTTTTAAAATAAATTTTCAAATGACGAACCGTTCTAATCTAGTTAACATCGTGGGTATCCCCCTTCCCCCGAGAGTTTATTATGGTCTTGTTTTGTTCATAAATGCGTAATTAATTGTTTAAATAACATTTCAGGCCTAAAGAAAGACCTATGATAGGCACATTTAGACCAATGTTTACCTCTTGCATACTGTGTGTTTAATAATTAAGTGTGAATAATATATCCAACCAAGAGGAAAGGAAAGAACTCGCACGGATAATCACTCCCGAATGACGAATAAATACAAATGGCGATAGAAATGAAAGGAAATGGGGTGGGTTTAAAGTCCTACTTTTACGCACCGATTGTGATAATGACGTCAGAAATGGCGACATAACCCACCACAGGGAACTAATAATTCTCAGATAACCGGTCAAGCATGTCTAAATTAATCCACAGGGATGCCTTAATAAGTCGGATTTTGTTGTACGGCAAGACAAACTATCAAACTCTGGTAGGCGATGTCGCCCTACTATACGACAAAGCCACAACAAACCAGCAAATCTGCCCACTTACGACAGGTGGCCCGTGTTCAGAGATGGGAAAATTCTGCTGAAACTGGTCGTTGACGAGTGTAATTGAGACCAGTCGAAAAAAAAAGAAAAAAAAAAAAGAAGAACATGTGCCTCTAAGAACTCCCTAACCAAAGACTAGTTTAAGACTCAGCCATGTTCCCGGGTTGTTCCGAATAATCATTTTTTCATGGACCTCGCCAGTCAAAAATACCTCAGTTTAAAGGAGTTAAATCGCTAATATTTGGGACCTAGAAATTGACACAAATGGGTCGCAACGCATACAATAATGCAATAGGAATGTATATAAATTGATTTACATCCAATTGATACCGTTTTTACTCTAATTTCAAATCAGTTATGTTCGGTGATATACGCCAGAACTCTCAATCGACTGGCAATTTCAAGCGTCTGGTTATTTCAGTCTACACCGATAGTAGTTATTGCGCCTGATCTCCAGATGTCTACGTTATCACCCTTGGTTGAAGTGGAATTAAAACTGCGGGAAAGAACTAACCAGATAAGAAAATGAGTCACCGTTTGATATGACTAATGGAATATGTCGAGCCTCGTTCTTCGAGTCCTTTGTTACAAATGGCACTGAAAGGCATATGGTATACGATTCGTGTACCAATGGTAAAATGTTTATTTTGTCTTAAATATTCGACAGAAACCAATCTTTTCCCGGTAAGATCACAAACTCATTGTTGAGTTAAACTGGCAAATAATTCGAGTAAGAGACTTTGCTACTTTAAATTAGACTTTGTCCACTTACTTCTGCAATGTCTAACTGATAGGGTTCATATTCGCCTAACTGATAGGTTCATATCCGCACACGCCGATGTGTGAATGCGTTTGTCCCCACGTGTTACTTGTCAGGCGTCAACCCAGACACATTAAGGTCATGCTTTTAAACAATCAGAATTAAGAGACTGGGGGTGTTGTTTGCTTTAATAGTAAGTGGACGCGGAGTTTGTCTCTTAGGAGGGGTACGGTAAGCTATAATCAAGAATACGGTTGCTTTACGCAGGGATGTGGTTTGCTTTAAGCAGGGGTACGGTTTGCTTCAAGCATGAGTGTTTGCTCTAGACATGGATGGGTTTGTTCTAAGCAGGAGTGCGGTTTACCCACAGCACTGGTTCAGTCTGCTCTAAATAGACAGGTGCAAGATTTGCTCAAAGCAGAACCACGGTTGTCCTGAGCAGGAGTGTAGTTTGCTCGAAACAGAACCACGGTTGCTCTAAGCAAGAGTGCAGTTTGCTCTAAAGAGAACCACGGTTGCTCTACGCAGGAGTGCAGTTTGCTCTAAACAGAACCACGGTTGCTCTACGCAGGAGAGCAGTTTGTTCTAATCTGGAGTGGGGTCTGTCTAAAGCATGAGAGCGGTTTGCTCTCAGCGGGAGTACGTTTTTCTCTCGGCAGGAGTACGGTTCGTTCTCAACAAGAATACGAATCAGTGTCTGTATCGATGACACATGCTGTATGATTTTACATAATACCTAATTGTTGTTCCGTCTTTTGTTTCCATTATCATTAATTATATATTATAACTAGTCTGTCGAGCAGAACATTATAGGTTAAGTTTCAGAATAATTCCAAAACTCATTTATTATACCAGGCTTAATGCATCGTTAATTTAATTTTGAATAAAAACGGTGACTGAGTCCAAATCTACCTTTTCGTAACAAACCCCGTAACATAATATTGTCGTACAGTTGGATAATATCCTGTTGTTTTTTTGTGCTTATGTCATACATTGTTAATTAATCAGTGTGCTGAATTGATATGCTGATAGTCAGCATGATTCTCTATGACGCGAGAATCAATGTACCGGTAATTTTATTTTTAATTTAAAAATGCCACAATGACAACAACTCCATTTTTTTGTAACCGAATCTCGTAACGAATATTTTCTGCATAGTTCATTAACGATTAACGATTATATTTCTTTGACGTCCGGATCTGGGCTATGTGACAGCACCGCCCAATTAAAGATTCTATCTCGTTTCGTTTTTTATTGTTCAAAATTTCACTTTTTGTCTTTACTACACTAGGATCTGGAAGAGTTATTATATTACCGGCGTTCTGATTAAAATGAGGGATTAGTCTGACTGGATCTTCCAGTTCACCCGGTCAGATCTTCATGTATGTAGTATAAAACAACCAATACCTAACAATATTGATCGACTAAATAGAGGGCACTGTTCTTTGCGTTGTGCTACAACTCGACACAAACTAGGTAATTTCGAGACTAACATGTGGTTCAATTTTTATTCCAAGAAGAAACCCCACTACGTTTTGAGAAGACGACCTTACTTCTTTCGACATAAATTAGCGGGGGTCACTGTGGCTGAGTATTTGTGTATGTTTACCGTAAGTGTACGTGCAGAAAGTTGCCAGTAAATCGAATGTATTTTAACACTAAGTCTCTAACTAGTTGTAAGGATTGGATGAATATACTAGACATCCTATGCACGTATACATTGGCATGCACGTAAATGAACCTTTGAAAGTTTGAAAATCAATATTAGAGGCGGATCCAGGATTTTCGGAAAGAGGGGGCACGCACCCACTTGGGAGTGCGAAGCCCGGAACAGTGATTTTTGAGTGTAAAAAATGCCCACAAGGACTAATTTCATACTAATCCTGTAAATTAGGATTTCCAACCTAAACTATTTTTGTTCTCCTTTCTCGCGAGAGTATATGGAGCTAAAAATCAAAATAGAGGGGGCGTGCACAGGGTGCGTCCCCCTCTGGATCCGCGCCTGGATATAAGAGTAGGCTGTAGCGTCACTGTTCGGGCAAATTTTTCCTGTCTTAGCCCACTGCATGGCGTATGCCCATCTTCGATCAATTAGCCCCGTCGATGTTGATGTGTAGGACGTTAAACCTCATCTCATTTCCTATTTCAGTACTCGAGGGGGCCGGATCTGTTTGTTAAGGTCAACCCACTTTTCGTCAAGGTCGCTGAGATATAAATAAGGTTAGGGCATGTGATTGTTGGCGAGATTGTAGGTTAGAGTTAGGATAAGCGTTTGGACTAGGTCCAGGGTTAGGGTTATGCCACTCGTTAGGGTTAGGGCTGGGATTAGCGCTAGCACTGTTACATCTTATCAAATAGATCTAAACGTTTTGTTGCTATACAATCAAGGACACCGCCAAAGCTTTACACGACATCGTGATTCCGATTTCAAATCAAAGAGTTAGCCGCGAACACGACATCATGATTCCGATATCTTACATGCAATCCAGAAAAGGAGAAGCTAATCTTAAGGAGACATTATTATCTGCATCAAGTTAGTACATATTTTATGAAGTATACGAGATTTTTTTTTTCCGGTTGCATTTTAATGTCAGATTACTGAAAGCTGAGAAATGCAAAAGTTATGTAAGGAGTTTGACCTAAGTGTAAAACGAGAGTCTAGTGGCTTTCGTTTCCGGATTTAGAGAGAGAAAAATGGGGTTTAACGGCCATTCGACAAAAACTAGGTCATTTTAGGACTAACATATGGTTTAATTTTATTTCGATTAATTGCTAAATTCCACTTGAAAATAGTATTAAATTATTGTAAATTGGTGTCAGATACAGTGAGAAATGATTCCTTTAAAGAAAAAGAGCATTGCTGACGTGCTAACCATTCGGCCATAACCCCCCACCCCCCCGTAGGATTTAGATGATGAGAGAGTCTGGGCTCTTCCATTTATGAAGTCCCCCCCCCATTTCCCCCCACCCCCCACCCTCAACACGACTCGAACAAGATGAAACAATTAAGCCAAACTAATTATTATGACGGGTGATTAAGAAAAGCTTATGGCAGTGTCGAAAATACTACACACCTTAGTTGCAGGACTCCTAGATCCAAAGACCCTCGGGTTCCTCCTACCAAGCCTATAGGTAAATCCGACACAGCGGCTCACTGAGTAAGATGTCGAATCACTAACCTGGTGACCTGACCTTTGGTCCTGTTGTTAGTCGCGAAAATACTTTAATTGTCACCGTGTTTGCCCTGGTCGGTGGTGAAGGAATAGTTTTTAATAGTTCGAATGGGACGAAAAGCCTCTATCCCCGTGTACGTGAAAGAGTCCTCGACAGTTGGAAATTCGAATTCAAAATTTTTTTTTTTCTTATTTGGGTTCGTTTATTCATATACGATCGACGTGACAATTCAATTGTGCATCGGTTGACGGACTTTTTTTTTTTGATACCGCGTATTTCAATTTCAAGATGACGGCGATGACGTCCCACTTCGATCCATAATACCCATCAAGAGGCAAAATGTCTATACGGCGGCGACGTGTTGTTACTAACGGCATTGGTTGTCGACCGTTAGCAAGTATGTTGACCGACCGAATTCCAAAGACAAAATATCAATTAATCGTAAAGATTTTTTTTCGCCTACATGTGGGGGGGGGGGGGCTGTTTTTCAATACATTGATTAACGAGAAACTTTCAGTTTTTGGAATAGTTTAAATTAAAAATACACAAAACAACAACAAAACTTCACGTCTGTTGGTTGTGTCAACAGGAATCGAGCTGTTTGTTCGAGATAAATTTTAACAACTTTTATTAAACACTAAATTGGATTTGGTATTAATTTATAAACGTACAAAAACCAAACGATCTCTATAAATGATGACACCATTTTATGTCACAACAAATGGTTGATTCTCTTGACAATTCACCGCCATCGAATACAAAATACCCTCTATTTTATATAAATAATTGTTTTTGCTCTATTAATTTTCTAGAAAAAGTCGACTCACCTGGGTATAAATTCAAGACAATTAGACATTCCAGGTAGATGGCTATATAGGTAAGTCCAGGCAATCTATAATGGCGTGTAGCCATTTCATAAAGACGATGTTAAAAGGGGCTGTTAAAATCAAGAAAACGTCGTCGTTGGTTCTGTGGATATCTTCTGTTCTAAGATCCCCGTCGTTTTCTCTTGCGCGCTTTCGCTCACTCTCGTTCCACGGACCCCGCTCAACTTCTGGGTAGGGAAAATCAACTACGTCACAAAATCGATATTGCCATCAAAACAGGTATATGATCATGAAAAGCGATTCCACCATACGGCAACCGTTTATATGTTATGGATTTTTGATAGCTTACCGTAGCGGTCGTGTAATTGTGTGTTGCTAGCGGCTTTTATAGATTTTTTACGATCGTTCCAGCACTATGATTCTACCGATAAAGCAAACACGTTTATCGGCTGTCTTCTTCTTAATATAGGCTCACTGTCAATAACCCGATCTGACTTGGGGTTTAGGGTTATTACCTGGTCCAGGTAGCACACACAGAAAAAATGATTAATTACGTCCGTTTGTTCACTTGGAATTTAACTTCATTACTTAGCCCAGGTAGTCCACGCACAACACAAAAAATGGATCATTATAATGAAGTCCGTTTTATACTTCATTAATTCAAAAGGTTCTGGTTGATTTGTTGTTCGATAGTCGTCAGAACCGGCGAACAGACACCCCGAAGACAGACGGCACTCTTTTGTTAATTAATACGCCCTTTGAGAAAACTGTGAATGCCACTTCCAGACAACACACCGTGGATACCTTCTGTTTGATTTATCGAATTAAACAAACGTTGTTAATTAGTCTTTGTTTAATTAGTCCTCGGCTACATTAATTGAGGACAATGCATGCGTATTTAATGGCTGGGGGAGAGAGAGAGAGAGAGACGGAGGGAGAGAGAGAGAGAGAGAGAGAGAGAGAGAGAGAGAGAGAGAGAGAGAGAAAGAGAGAGATGTGGTTTAACATCCACTAGACACAGACTATGTCATTTCGGGACTAACCAGGGGCGGATCCAGAGGGGGTGGGGGTTGCTTTGCATCAATGGAATTACATCACAAAGTGATCCTACATCAGTATAAAAATGATTTCTCTGTTTAAAAAGCTCAATTTGTATGTATGCCTATGTAATTTAGAGACGATGATGGCAGATTTCGGTGACAGAAACCTGGCAAACCCCCTCCTGCAAAAATTCCAGGATTCGCCCCTGACTAACATGTGGTTGATGTTTTTTTTTTTATTAATTCGCTTGCGCGTAACGGTCTTTAGCAATGGGAGTTAACCCAAGGGGTTGAACTGGCGACCCTACTAGCTGACGTTGCAAAAGAAATGAAATAAAATTAAATGGGGTTTAACGTCCTACTTTTCGATACCAACTGGGAGGGATAACGAAGACGGACATACGCCATGCAGTGTGCTATGTAGGACATTTTGACAGGACAGCAATTGAATTCCAACAGCCAAGGCTTCTTTACGCACATCACCACGTGAATACGAGACCTAGGCTTTTGTCTCATTCGAATTTGGCAATGTGCTCTCGTCCTGCGTCGCTGACAAGGGGGGGGGGGGCACATCGACGCTACGGCTGACCCTTGTTCCGAATTGCGTCAAGGGTTCGTTTATGTGCGCGCCAAAATGTACACTGCACCGCCATTTTTTTTAAAAACAATATTTTTATTCAGGATGTCTAAACAGGCTTGACAAACACATCATATATATATTACACTAAAATAGATGAAAATGTACAGTAAATATGGGTGTATATACATAGTTAAAATGGCAAACACATAATATACATATATTATAATAAAATAGATGAAAATGTACCGTACATGTATATATAATAAGTTACAATCATACATAGGCTATATAACATCGATACGCAAAGTTAAACCTAAAATTGATAATAAAATACTAATTGATCGAGATTCAAATCTGTTTGATGGGGGTTGGGATGGCCTAGTGGTCTACAGTGCGGCGCTTCGACCTCTAGCTGGCCGGTCACCTCTGGCTTGTGGCTGTGGTTTCGAGCCCTGGTGTGAGCGTATGTGGCATGGAGATAGGGCGCCTTCTCAACCTCGTGGGTTTCCTCCGGGTATTCCGGTTTCCTCCAATTGCTAAAGACTCCTACGCGCAAGCGAGTCATTGAAATAAAATTAAACCATATGTTAGTCCCGAAATGACCTAGTTTGTGTTGAGTGGACGTTAACCCTCATTCTCTCTCTCTCTCTCAAATCTGTTTGACATATCGATCAACTTGTGGGGATGTGAAGCCGAATAGGAAACAGTTAATTTAAACAAAATCATAATGTAGTTTGGGGGTTTCCTTCCGTGCATTTGAATGTACAGAGCGAAACCTTGCTGGAAAATCCTGATACACTTTCTCGGTCAACACCACCACCGGCATCGAACGCGGGACCTCCGGTCTGATAAATCACCATTGGTTGAAAGGAACGTTTAAGACCCACGAATAACCATCTACGCCGAGTTTGAACATTCTGCCCCAATCAGAAGCAAAGTTATTATCTCCCCGAAAATGCGACGGACCCATTTTGATAATTCCCTGCTTTCTTCTAAAGTCGGAAGACAAAGGAACCAAAGCTGGATGAGGTCTGAAAACCACTTTTGCACCGAACTGCGCGATGTATCATTTGACTAGAAATTTGACTGTGCTGGGTAATTATCTAGGATAATCAGCAGTTTATTTTTCCGAATATAAATATATACTAAACAGCAAAAAAACCTCAAAAACCCCAAAAATACCCCCCCCCCCCAAAAAAAAAACCCAAACCAAAACCGTCAGTACGATTTCAAAATCAGAGAGGCCCTGTATTTACATTCTTTAATCCCGAAGATGTTCAATCGAGTATAAGTTCGGACTTAAGGGCTAGCCAGTGCATAGCGTTGACACCGTTCTGATGTAGAAAGGCCCGAGTAACTCTGACGATGTGGGCACGGGCGTTGTCAAACTGGAAAACGTTGTTTCGGTGACGTGCGAAATGTGGTATGACGTGTGGTCTGAGAGCTTGATAGATGTAGCGCAGTGTTGTGATGCTGCCTCCTCTCCCTGGACCAATATTTTGGAACACCACAGGACTCACTCTCTGGTTCAGGCCAATTCTACCCCAAATCATTATGCTTTGACCTCCCCATGAGCCTCGTTCCATGACACATTGGTCAAAATAATGCCGACCTTGTCGATGTCATATTCTGGTTCCGCCATCTGCAGTTGATACGCAATTCCGACTCTCATCTGTGATCAGAACAGTTCTCAATTGCCTGTGTCGCCATTTCTGGTGTTGTTGGGCAAAACTGTAGACATTCACGTCGATGGCGATTGTTAGGATCGGTCCACGGTAAGGTCTACGGCAATGGATGTTCTCTCTGGTGAGATGTTGGCGCGCTGTATCTGTACTGACGGGGCTTCCGTGTATTCCCACTGTCTAACGTGCTGTCTCAGATGCCAATGTGAAGGGATTCTGTACGCCCCGTCGCACAAGAGAGAGAGAGAGAGAGATGGGTTTAACGTCCACTCGACACAAAACTAGGTCATTTTGGGACTAACACATGGTTTCAATTTTATTTCAATAATTCGCTTGCGCGTAGGGGTCTTAAGCAGTGGGAGGAAACCCACGCGTTTGAGAAGGCGCCCCTATATGTCCATGTCACATACACTCACACCAGGGATCGAAACCACAGCCGCACGCCAGAGGTGACTGATCGGCTATAGGTCGAAGCGCGGCACTCTAGACCACTAGGCCATCCAACATGACAGTCTTGTCATCTTGTGGTAAAGCGTTGCTGAAGTCTGTGGATGGTCCGAACATTAACCTGGCCAGCGTCGAGTCTTCCAAACGCTTGGTTTTTCTGAGCTGCCATCAGTCGTGACATGATGTTAACGTTGTAGTATGAATGGTTCAACCAGGTATTGGGGTACATTTTATAGGGCTGGTCCCGGTGAACAGCACGTGCAGCGTGGGTTACGTGAAAATCATGGAGAACACATTACCATCTCAGAAGTCCTGTGCTCACTATTATTGTGTTTGGGAAGGAGCCTTATTGCTGAGGTAAAGTTGGAGATGTGGTCACACATATACAATAAAAACATTTGTCAAGTTTTATGCAATGCGTATATTTAGAGTAACATACCAACCTGACGTTTTGCTTAGTATATATTTTTAAAATATCTTAGATAAAATGTGAGTTATATAAACTGTGAATTTCAAGCATACACCTTTCAGCCGTTCTGCGACATAGTTTACCAGCGGAAATGTCACTGAACGATTCTCAGTCCGACCCCTTGGAAATTACTCCCCCACCCTCCCCCCGTAAGATTTGTTTTATTTAAATGTAATTGACTTCAGGGTCATGACAATAACTAGAACTCTTTGGATTTTTTGTGTTTGTTATCTGGAATGAGAATTGCTATTCGTTGACAGATGTTAACGTTTATATACGAAGCCACTGTTTTGAAATGAAATGAAATGAAACGGGGTTTAATGGCCTGCTATTTTATGCACCAACCAGGCTAATGACAATCTGATTAAGATACTGAGCCCTGAAATCTTAACTTTTAATAGATACTTCAAATTTTAATAGATACTTCAGTTTTGATTGGCTAAGCACTAAAATCAATCTAATATTATCCAATCATCCCATATGACTAAAATTTGGGTTTTTATCTTAGTTAAAATTTCGTGAATAGAGAGAGAGAAATGGGGTTTAACGTCCACTCAACACAAACTAGGTCATTTCGGGACTAACATATGGTTCAATTTTATTTCAATAATTCGCTTGCGCGTAGGGGTCTTTAGCAGTGGGAGGAAACCGGAGGTAACCCACATAGGCTCACACCAGGGCTCGAAACCAGAGGTGACCGGCAAGTTAGAGGACGAAGCGCAGCACTCGAGATCAATAGGCCATCCCAAATTCGTGAATAAGGCCCAAGATCTATATTTCGTTTCGTTTTTTATACTTTCGATGGCCTTGTATTTGCGAGGGGCGCAAGAGCTCTAGCGAGCCCAAATACTCAAAACGCATGACGCAAAGTTCGTCATTACGCCCCTCTCATCTAGCCCTTGGATGGTATAAAATGGCCTAATAAAAATGCACTAGGATACACCCAGAATAGAATTGGCACTCTTCTGCTTTATGATATTATTAACTCAGAAACACAAATTACCCCCCCCCCCAAAAAAAAAACCACCCGTAGATTTCTATGGTTTCCATTTTAGTTAGTTGATTAGTTTCATATTATGAATGTTCCTGACACGCAATAAACAATGACTTGAGAAACAGCCGTCCATGCGTTAAAGGGGGATTGTGGGAGATTGCACAAAGTGTTGACATCTCTCTCTATAATGGTTAAAAACGATAACGTAAATAGAATATACAGGAAATTCCAGTCAAATTACTCTAATCTGAACCGAGATTTTAGCTTTTGAATGTTAGGCTAGTCTTGGTCATCATTACTAAAGCCGGTACGATAAAAAAAAACAACAAAGTCTCGATTATCCATTTTTACGTTTAATCATTTTTCCAAAAATTGTATTCAAATCAGGTAAATATGGCATTCTAGCGATTCCATCGAGTGTTGATTTATGGTCTAAGTAAGTTAATTAATGCCTACTTAATAGTTTATAACATTTCAGGCCTAAAGAAAGACCTATGGTAGACATATTTAGCTCTTGCAAAATGTATGTTTAAGAAAGACAATGGCATTATTGAGAAGTCGGTCATGGTTTCGTTAATAAGAAAAAAATTACTAATTGTTTTGGCTTCGGTTTTTTGATACCATACGAACGACTAGGACAATTCCAAGGAATTCCAGCGCATTAAGGAAAACAAGGGAAGTCTATAGCGTTATATCATGAAGTTTGTACTTAAAATATTTTCTTGACGAACGTTTACATTTCGTTTTGTTTTTTATACTTTCGATGGCGTACACTACGTGAAGATTTGACTAGCTGTAGTGGAAGGTCGAGTCGGGGTTTATACGGGTGTCCGACATTGATTATCAGCCAGCGTGTACCTTAACATTTAGTCTGAATAATAGACAATTGTTCACGCGAGGGGAAGATGTGTTTAGCAACCTGTGCTTAGGAAAGATGTAAAGGAGCTAAATCGTTAAAATTTGGGAGCTTGTCACAAATGGATCTTAACGCATATCATAATGTAATATGAATGTATATAATCTGATGTACATTCAATTTTTTCCGTTATCAGTATAATGTCAAATCAGTTATTTGCGTCTGGTTATTCCTGTCTACACCGATAGTATTTATTGCGCATGCTCCACAGATATGAATATGTGGTCACCGTTTGACATAACTTGTGGAATATGTCTAGTCTCGTTCTTCGAGTCCCTTATATAGCACTGAAAAGCATTATGGTACACGATTCGTGCACCAATGGTAAAATGTTTATATTCTCTTAAAGCCCCAATAACACTCTTGTTGTAACTGAAAAATATGTCCCAATCTTCATTCTGGTCAACAAATCGTATTATTTTAGAATATTCCAATTAAATGATGATATAAATTTCATCTTAACACACCTAATTTAAAAAATTGGAAAAATTCAACCAATTGATTTGAAAAGTCTAACGTAAACCTTTTCAAATGTGACTTGGATTTAAAAATATTTTCGAACCCTCTGGACAAAAAAAATAGGTTGTAATGGATAATTTACACAACAGGTAGGACATTTAAACATCTAGTACTTAGAATAAGGGTATTATTTATTTTCTGGAGCTACCAAGCCAGCAAGAATGTTATTCTTCCATAAGTATGTGTTATAGTTTAATGCTCTTTCCAGTTACTAAATGCCTCTAAAAGATTAATGTTATTGTCCCTTTAAATATTGGATATCAGACGCCCATCTTTTCCCGGCAAGATCACGACATCAATATTTATTGAAATTGATATACATGTACTTCATAATAATATTGTCCAAGTGTGGTTCGGATAATCTACAAATCGACTCTAGCACGGTCCACAAAGTCCTTAACTTCCCTGAAGTCCCCCCTCCAAACAATACATATATTAGGTTTCTGGTCCCCTTTTGATCTTGTTCCACCCACTGTATACACGACAAACTGTACTGAAAGATATCGGTACGGTGACATTGTGTTTTTGAAAAGACAAGATGGCGGTTTAATTGATCGAAATGACAGTTGGCGACGTATTCTTTTCTCCAGTCTGTGAAAGCTGTCGGTGCAGCAAGTAAAAGACTGAGGGCGCAAGGCAGGCATGAACTACTAGGGTAATAAAAAAAAGTTTGGGAAATGAGCCATTGCATTGAGGATAGTTTTAAAATCGCTGTGTTCAGTGTTGTTTTTCCAATGATACTTATAGCACAGGGTTCAATATAGTGACTATATTCAAATAATAATGTTGCGATTTTATTTTCTTTGTTTACATGGCCGAGTCAAGTCCACATATTATATTTTTATCTGAAATTAGTGAAATAAAATGTGATCGTGGTGGCTAAGTGGATAAGACGATGGCTCGCTAGCCTGGAGATCTCTGCATTGGCCGAGAAAGTACATCCAGAAATTCGGGCGTGGTTTCCCCTTGTTAGTGAGCAGGACATAGGCGTGACAAGGACAGCTGTCTAGTCGTTGGGATGGGACGAAAACTAAAGGTCCCGTGTACACATTGGCGCGCACGTAAAAGATCCCTTGAGAGTTTGGATTCTATATAAGTGTTGGCCGTAGTGTCGCTGTCCGGTGTATGCCTATTTTCATAAGCCCAGTTCGGAGCAGAACAGTAGGACGTAAAATCCTATTTCATTTTATTTTCTGGACCGGGAGCCGCGTCGTGCGGCTTAGTGAATACGGCGCTAGCTCGCTGACATGGATGTTCAGGGTTTGAACCCGGAGTTGTCCGATAATTTTCTTCGAGATTTTTCCGGCGTTTCTCCCATTTGTCAGTTATCTGAGACGAGGGGGGTTGGGATGGCCTAGTGGTCTAGAGTGCCACGCTTCGACCTCTAGCTGGCCGGTCACCTCTCGCTTGCGGCTGTGGTTTCGATCCCTGGTGTGAGCGTATGTGGCATGGAGATAGGGGCGCCTTCTCAACCTCGTGGGTTTCCTCCGGGCACTCCGGTTTCCTCCCACTGCTAAAGACCCCTACGCGCAAGCGAATTATTGAGTTAAATTAAACCATATGTTAGTCCTGAAATGATATGGTTTGTGTTGAGTGGACGTTAAACCCCATTTCTCTCTCTCTCTCTATCTGAGACGAAGAGTCTCGCAAGAAGTATTTTCTTTTTGTTCGGGACGAAAAATGGTTAGCGAACTAAACCACCGTACTGAGCCCACGTGGCCCCATTATATAAAGCAAGACGTAGACATGTCTAATAATAGATTATATACAGACAACGGAACATAAATAATTTATTTCTTTAATTTTTTTTTCAATAATATTATATATAATGATAAATAATAATTCAATTAACAATATATATTTGTGTTTGTATGTTTATGGAGAGGGTGGTCTAGGCTTTTTTCTACAATCAAGTTTCTGCGAATAAATATTGTTTTATAAGAAACAACCCAAAACAACAAAAAAAATGTCTTTATACCAAAACTAGAAATATTTTCCACCCACACAATAGCTGTAATATACCATACCATTCTGAAAATAATCCCAATAAAACAAAAAACAAAAACAAAATCAGAAAACAAAAACACAAAACAAACCACCAAACACAACACAAGCAAGTTAAAATCGATTAGTTGCTGGTTGTATTGTTAAAAGTTTCTACAGTATTTCATAAATAATTTGAAAAAAAAGAAGTCTGAAAATATAAATTGTATTGAATTGTCCTCGGGCCTAGCGACCATTCTGCTCTAAACCCTTGTTTTCTTGCGTCGATCGAATAGAATTTTATTGACATTGTCTGTTGTTGCTTAGTAACGATATAAATAGAAGAAAATCTTCTTAACTTACCCTGTCATCCGATTAGATTCAGTAACAATATAACAGAATAATATCTAATTGCCAATTGTTTTTGAAGCCTGGCTCATACAGGCGATTTTTTAAAGACAGGTTCAAGTGTAAGGCAGACAGCGACGCGATTAACAATACGGCAGCGTTTGTGCGCGTACAAGGCATCAGGCCATTCGCAGACGAAGGTCAAGGACTAGCATTTGTCCAATTTGTTAAAATTATCCGCACCACTCGGCTAATCTCGACAGATTCCGTAAACTACATCTAGTCTCGGATGTATGACAGTAAGTGATATGTACCTACGCCCATACATTTGCGATGCGGCTACCGGTTTACTTTAACAGGAAAACTTGACGCTATTACACAAATTGGGAACCTATTCGGCTAGCGAGCTATTCGACCGATCGAGCTGCAACCTGTTCGTTGGAAACCTATTTAGAGTAAAGACAACAGTCTCTATTTATCAACCAATAAAATCCAACGTTATGTCTATCAAATGAAAGTAGAATATATTATTTTTTATCCATTCCTTCAGCTCAGAATAGAAGTGTAATTTCGTCATCATCTTACAGCTGGATCGGTCGAATATGTCGCTATCCAAATAGGTCGCCAACTTGTGTCTGGAATGGGCGCAGCCATGTTTCATCCGGGACCTTTAAAGTAGTTCCAATCTGGCGGAATTCATCATACAGCCGAGTTTAGATTGTCCGAAATCTTCCGAGGTTTGCCGAGTGTTATCCGCACAAGTCTGGACAGCAAGGGGAGACAACTCTGTTTGGGAGATTGCGTTTCTACCGGTGTTTTAGGTGGGTATTCGGAAATACAACTTCTGCTTTGATTTTTTGTCTGTCCCTGCGAATGTTTACCCACAGGTACGCTAAGAACTCGACCAAATAGACCATTTGATTGGCTATTCCCCCACATCCTCGTTTTTATAAAACGAAAAATAAAAATTAAAAAAAAAAAAAAATAGTTTCTGTGTATTAAAGGAGCCAAATTGCTACTTTTTGGCACGTAGTAATGGACGTAAATGGGTCACAGCGCATATAATAATGTAATATGGATGTATATAAACTGATTTACATTCAATCGTTTCTACTTTTAATGTGACTTCTAAAAAGTTGTGTTTGGCGAAATACGCGAAGAGTACACATTGAATGGCAGTTTTCTGCGTCTGGTTATTTCAGTCTACACCGGCAGTATTCTCCTGTGGGAAATGTTTAGCCTCGTTTATCGAATCGTTTCATTACATGACAATCGAAAGCATTCTGGCACGCGGTTTGTGTGCTAATTTTAAAATTTTCATTTTATCTTAAATATTGGATATCAGAAGCCCATCTTTAAGATAACAACATCAATGTTGATTTAAATCAAGGGCGGATCCAGGATTTTATGAAAGAGGGGGCGTGCTGTCCCACTAGGGAGTGCGAAGCCCGGCCCTCGGTTGGCGGACTGACGGGCAATCAACCAAGTCACAAAATTAGGATTTCCAACCTTAACTATTTTTGTTCTCCTTTCCCACGAGAATATATGGAGCTAAAAATTGTTCGCCACCACAAAAAATAGAGGAGGCGTGCGCCCCCCTCTGGATCCGCGCCTGTAAATTGACCAATATGTCGTGTTTGCAATGTGGAAGACTGTGAATTATATTGAGGTAGAGACTTGACTCCTTAAACCGGTGTTGAATGACCGAATGGTAAGCACATGAGCGCTGTATCATAAGGTCTGTCATTGGGTCAACTGATGTGGTTTCGATTCCCGGTTGTACGTGACATGGAGTAGTGTCACATGTCCAACCTCGTGGTGTTTTCCCAAGAATCCTCCCCCTCCTGCTAAAGACCCCTAAGCGCAAGCGAATTATTGAAATAAAATTGAACCATGTGTTAGTCCCGGGATGAACTAGTTTGTGTCGAGTGAACTTTAACCCCCCTCTCTCTCTCCCTCTCTTTCTCTCTCACTCTCTCTCTCTCACACTCTCTCTCTCCCTCTCTCGCATCCCTTTCTGAACGGACAATGTCCACTGAAAGTTTCTATCGAGCCCTATTTTATAATCTCTTGCAAGACAGTAACTGTAAATACTCAAGAATATACACGGATTTTCCCACGAATTCTCTCTCTCTCTCTCTCTCTCTATCTCTCCTGATAAATGCTTACACAAAAATAACATTCTGTCAAACTTGAATAAACAACGAATGAATGCATGTAATTCCATCATTCAAATAATAATAAAACGGCTGGTACTAGTAACTATTGTTAGTGTCTTGTTGGTGTTAAATACTTCTTCAGAACCATGAACGTTACCGGAAGTTCATTGAGAAAATCGCCATTAAACTAGCTATACTTCCGCTTTATAGCCAATCAAAGGCGAGTCTATTATCAGGTAGGTGGTGACGGTACAAAATTCCAACACACGCGAAGTAAGAAACCACAATGGTTCGGATTAGGGGTAGATAACCATTACACTATCTGAGATTTCCCGATAGATGAATTGTCTGTGTGAAAATGAACGTCTTAAATTGATCTGAGCTGCCTCTCTTAACAAGTTAATCTCCCCCACTGGCCTGGAATAGGCAACTCCGCCATTGATTGTAAGATGTTGTTTTATACGTCACATCTTGTTGATCTTGTTAAAAATATACCCATTGTATTTAATCGATCAAACTTTCCATAACATTTTGTACAAATAAAGTTCTTCTTTGTTTCCATTTCCTTTTCATGTTGCATATCACCCTGGTGATAAGAGTTTTTAATCATTTTTAGAATTATGGTTTTTATGTTTTATAACTCGACTGGAAATGGAATGCAGTGTCGATACATGTCTAGGGAATATTGGGGACTCTATATTATTGTAAATTATGTAAACTTATTAATAAATTATTCAAATGGAAATTCGTTAATTCTTTTGGAACTCTTCCAAGTATGCGACCCTATGTTGCCGATTTAAAAAGTAGTGGGGTTGGAAGGCCGAACGGCTAGCACGTGCGCGTTATGTCAGAAGGTCTGTGGTTGGGTCGACGGGCGTGGTTTCGATTCCACGGTTGTACGTGACCAAGAGGGTGGGATCGCCTGTCCAACCTCGTGGATTTCCTCCCACTGTTCAATGAAATTGAACCATGATGTTTGTAGACGTTAAAGGGACAATAACATTCTTGCTGACTTGGTAGCTCCAGAAAATAAATAATACCCTTATTCTGAGTACTAGATGTTTAAATGTCCTATCTGTTGTGTAAATTATCCATTACAACCTATTTTATTTGACCAGAGGGTTCGAAAATATTTTAAAATCCAAGTCACATTTGAAAAGGTTTACGTTAGACTTTTCAAATCAATTGGTTGAATTTTTTTTAATTTTTTAAATTAGGTGTGTTAAGATGAAATTTATATCATCATTTAATTGGAATATTGTAAAATAATACGATTTGTTGATCAGAATGAAGATTGGGACATATTTTTCAGTTACAACAAGAGTGTTATTGGGGCTTTAAACCCAATTTCTCCCTCTCTCTGCCTCTAAACGTAGTTGATGACGGTTTAACTACTGTGGTGAGTTGGGTGTTCCCGATAGCCTTGTTTCCGCTTACTCTTCATTGAATTCCAACTGCCAAGGGTCCTATTTTGGTTGTGCCATCCCACATCAATCACAAGATGACCCATGCTGGACAATCCCAAAGAACGTTCTCATCCAACACCGGGCCCGAACGGTCAGTTCTGAATATTAAGGACACCTGCAGATTTGGTCACGGTTGCGAAATATCAATAGGTTCATGGCACGTGATTGTTGACGAGATTGTGCGTTAGTTTAAGGGCTAGATCTAGAGTTAGGGTAACTCCCCAAGACATTGACAAAATATGCCGGTAACTTTAATATCTAGACCCAACTGGGACCTAACCCTGTGCCTTCTGCACCGAAAGAAAATACCATATAAACCCAATTGAATGCTAACTAGAGTTTCAACCCAAAGCAATGAAATGAAATGGGGTTTAACGTCCTACTGTTCTGCTCCTACTGGGATAATTAAAACGGGCATACGCCATGCAGTGTGCTATGAGGGAAAACTTGCTTGGACAGTGCCGCTACGGCCTACTATTATATCGAATTCCAACTGCCAAGGGATATTTACACACACGCTAATGGATACGCGGGACCTTGTTTTTGTCCTATCCGAACGACTAAACATCTGTCCTTGTCAGGCCCTCCATTCCAAAACAAAGAGAGAGAGAGAGAGAGAAATGGGGTTTAACGTCCACTCAACACAAACTAGGTCATTTCGAGACTAACATATGGTTCAATTTTATTTTAATAATTCGATTGCGCGTAGGGGTCTTTAGCAGTGGGAGGAAACCGGAGAGCCCGGAGGAAACCCACGAGGTTGAGAAGGCGCCCCTATCTCCATGCCACATACGGTCACACCAGGGCTCGAAACCACAGCCGCAAGCCAGATGTGACCGGCCAGCTAGTGGTCGAAGCGCGGCACTCTAGACCACTAGGCCATCCCAACCCCCCTCCAAAACAAGGAGGTAAAGAATGAGATTTGATATTAAAAAAAAACAACATGTCTACTGCTATAAAATATATCTAAAATTTTATTTGTTTAATCGATCGAAATTGTTCTACAGAAACCCGTTTATCAATATTTTTGTATGAAGTATTTATTTTATACGCTCGGTGCTTTCAAGAATTTTATCGATTTCGGACTTATTTATATAATAAGCTGTTTTCAGCCTTTATTATAGATGCGCGGTATTGTTCTCGCAAATAATCGTTGGAAAATGTCGATGACTCTTCTTTAAACCATAAAAAGTAGGTGTAATCCATTCGGCACCTCTAAAATGAACTCCACTTCAGCCTTAATGGATAACAGCCCTACGTTGGGTAAATAAATCTTTTAAAAAACTTTATTATCGGTATTTTGTTGTTTTTTTTTTTGTTGTTTTTTTTTTGTTTGCTTAAAAAAAATAAGGAGACAGATTTACAGTTTGACACGATCAATTGAAATGAAACGCGATTTAATGCCTTACTTGCTCCGATTGGGCTGATGAAGACTGACATATGCGATATAGTGTGCTATGAGGGAAATGTTGTCCGAAAAGCGGAGCTGTGGCCTATTCTTATATGGAATTCCTGACAATGGATCGTATACGTGCACACCAATGTTTACACGGGACCCCTGTTTTCGTCACATCCCTTGCAATGCCTCTGTCTTGCATCACTGACAAGGTGAAACCAAGCCGCAAATCCCGATGAACATTCTTTGCCTACGCAGGGATCGAACACGGAACCCACAGGCTAGCTACTAACATCTTAGTCACTGAGAAATGAAATAGCGTAACGTCATAATTTTCTAGTTCATCTGTTTTTTTCCGGCGTTTTCTCTAGTCGGCAATGGTGCAAGACGAAAAAAACAATTGTTTATCCTTGCTTAGTCTAAGCAGAAAATGTTCACCATACCAAGGCATTCGCTTTATAAACAACTACACCAATAAAAGCAGAGTTATTGCGTCCCACAAATGGTTCCCATCAATAAAAATGAAATGAAATGAAATGGAGTTTAACGCACGACGCCTCACAGTGTGCTATGAAAGACATTTGGCCCAGAAAGCGGCGCTATGGTGTACTTTCATTACAAATTCCAACTGCCAAGGGATCTTTTACGTGCACGCAAAAGTGTACACGAGAACGTATACCCCTTGCCAGGTCCCCACCCTACATCACTCACAAGGGGGAACTACGCCAGAAAATGCAATGAACTTCTTCGGCCAACGCAGGGATTGAACACTGGACCGCCAGGTTAACGAGCCAACGTACTATTCACCGAGTCCACCCTATCAATAGAAGGAACCTTCGAAACACTAGCTCATTAAATTGTCCGTTTCATTAGATTTATTAATTTATATCTTTGTGGGGTGAATTGATTTTCATTGAAAATTTCACGCCTTTTCATACAGTCATAATTATTTCTATTTCTGCAAACAATGCCCGGCAGAATGAAAATAGAAATAACGCAAGAGAAAAATCCGCAACAAAAGGGAGATAACCACAACAGCATTATGCTGGATTTGAACTAATAATGATGGCGCGGTACACCGGTCTCATTACACTCACCCTGAGCGTTCAGAGACTGTCCCATTCAATCAATGTCGTAAATAATTGGAGCCCCAGTCAATTTAACTGGGCAAATTTTCACTGCTAAACGATAGGGTGTCAATCCGTGTGGCCGCATGTACAATGTAAACGAACATCTTAGTGAGAAAATAAGACCTTGCTTACTTCGCTAGAATCAGTATGAGTGACACAACACGCTGTTAAAAATACGTCCCCTCCTATCAATTTACATTTTCGCCGCCATGACACTCTAATTGTAGGTCAACGTTCACATTCAGGAATGTCGGTCATAGAAGACGAAACTAAATGTAAGGCTTTACATTGTAAAAGCTTTCACACAGATTGGCACCCCGTCGTTTAGCAGTGAAAAGTTGTCCAGTAAAGTTGTCCAATTTTATTCGACATTGATTAGATGCGACAGTCCCTGAACGTTCAGAGTGAGTGTAATGAGACCGACGTTCAGAGTTGAACTACTTTCGTCGGAGCACTGACAAGAGGATTTGGCTGGGTGGGTTTGGTTGTGGGGATGGGGATGGGGCAACGGACAGTGCCAATTCTTTCGACGACGAGTAGGTAGGAACGCCGTTGTTGGTACAATTTGTCTCTCAGGTTGGCAAAAACAGTGTTTCGTCGTGTACAATTTGGGGTGCAAGCAAAAGCTGTCTTGACAATTGGATTGTCCAGAGTGGGGCCCTTTTGTCAGAAGTGGGGCCCTTTGTCTGCCTTTAGGGCCCCCTTAACTAGGCTACATGGCGCCTCCAGTGCCTCAGCTATAAAACGCCACTGTGGTAATGCCCCGACTCTAAAATTGTTTGCTATTTCTTCCATTTTTAATTAAAGATACATTATGGGCGATTAGTTAACGAGTTGGTAGTTCTCACTATCATCGTTAAAAACTTGATAATGTAAAGGCACTTGCTGAAAATTTCAATCCAATTGGTCCACTATGAACCGAAAATTAAACAAGTGCAATAACAAATAGCTGTACGGTAAAAAGCATAGTCTCGATTATCCATTTAATAATTAAATCGTGAAGGAAAGTTTTGCAGTAAATCAGATCATAATCCAATAAAGATCGCAGGCTGGTGATGTCATCAGATCATAATCCAATAAAGATCGCAGGCTGGTGATGTCATCAAGAGTTGAGTTAATTAATAGTTAATCAATAATTTAGGTAACATTTCGGGCCTAAAGAAAGATCAGCAATAGGCAGCTTTATCTCTTGTATAATGTTTGTTTAAATAAAATGGCTGAGACTTAGTACCTGGAATTGTTATCTCTTTGATTTCTTCGTCGCGCCTGAACGGCTAGAAGTTCGATAAAATTCATTATTTTCATTAAATATAATTAGTAAATTTCCACTTTGCTTATTTCGCAGAAACTGCTCATTTACTCTTTTTTTTCAGAACAATGTTTTTTCTTTTAAATTTTTGCTTGAAACGTCTTGAGTACATAGGTACTGAATTACTGATCAGCTGTAATTTTATATATAAAAATGTCCGTGTTCTGGATTGGCCTGCTGTCTCCCGACATGAACCCGATCGAATACCTTTGGAATGAACTGGGAAGACGGGTTCGAACTTAAGCCGTGCTATCACAAACTGTTGTAGTGTAGGTATATTATGCACTCAAAAATCATTGGCAAACAATCCCACGGCGTGTAGTGAGACAGCTGTGCCAGTCCATGTCAAGGCAACTTCAGGCAACTTCAGACATCAGGCTGGACATACCCGATAATAACGTCAGCTGATTCTTGATTCTCTTGTTAAAAGTTGTAGCAGTAAATAAACTTTGACCATGTCATTACGTTTTTAACGACTTTGGCTGTATATGGGGATTGGATTGTGAATGGTTAGCGCATGTGCGTTGAATCATAAGGTCTGTCATTGAGGCAACTGGTGTGGTTTCGATTCCCCGACTGTACGTGATAAGGGGTAAGGTCGCCTGTCAAACCTCGTGGGTTTTCTCCGCGTCTTCCGGTTTCCTCCCACAGTTAAGGACCCCAACGCGCAATCGAATAATTGAAATAAAAATTAAACCATGTTAAACCCGAAATGACCCAGTTTGTGTCGAGCGGACGTTACCCCCCATCCCCTCACCTCTCTGTCACTGTCTCTCCCTCTCTCTCACTTATTAAACCATACAGTTTATTCCTCTTCTTATAATATTTAAATTATTTGAATATTATAATAAGCGGAATAGACTGTATGTTAATATGATCTTATCAATTGTCAGTCAGTAAAGTATTGTTTATCACGATGACTAAAACATCCTCTTTTTACATTCAACATCCGTGTTAGTTGGTAATATACTATATATAATGTTGAGGTTATTTCAACTTTACAAATTCTACATCCTTGTTAGTTAAAAATTTCAACCCAATATCATTTTAAGCCCTTCAAGTGCCTGTGTCCGCAACCTCCGAAACTGCAAACACGACCTATTGTTCAATTTAAATCAACATTGATGTTGAAATGTTGGGCTTCTGACTGATATCCAATATTTGAAACAAAATGAAATTATTTATACTAGTGAAATATTGAACTCGTGTGACGTATTTCACTGTAAAAGCATTTGCGGGGTGTCTGTATTTTAAGTTGTTTAATGGTCTTCAGCTTAAGATATTGCGTAATATATTGTGAAAACACTCGGGCTTATGCCCCTCCCCCTGTTGTTACAATATATTATTTAATGTCCCGCTCTCGACCATTAAACAATACATATCAACCCCGTTATGTTAAAAATAATATACCCTTTTCTCTTGCTAGAAAAATATGCACTATTATTTTAGATGAAGATCTCAGAATTCGACGACTCGATGAAAGGATTACCCACTTGGAGTTATTAATATTGGTATTGAAAAGGGGTCTAACTACTGAAGCATTAAGAACGCCAAAGGAAAAGAACATCTCTACTTGCATAATCTTTATCTCGACATATAATCCTCGACATAATAATTTTTTTCAACATATTTATGATACTAAGAATGTTCTCCTTTCTAATGATAATCTTAAAAATCAATTTCAAAGCATTGAATTTATTAATAGTAAACGTCAGACCCCTAGCCTTAAAACATTGCTTACTAAAGCTAAGTTTCAAGCTTCCGGTAATATAACTTCTAAATATAATAGTCCACTTTGTAAATTCTGCCAACATATGATTACTTATTATACTAAATTCACTTTTTCTAATACTAATTATACGTTTAGAATTAATCATAACGTGAATTGCAGTACTAAAAATTTATGTTCTTATTTGCAATAAATGTCTCAAGATTTATATTGGAGAATGCAGCAATGAATTACGCGTACGTGTCCGAGTTCAAAGGCAACAAAGTTTACAAACTAATCCTGTTTTGAAAGTCTATAAACATTTAAATACTTGTGCTAAGAATTTAAACATTAAATTTAGTATTTTTCCTTTTTATAAAATCAATATTGACAATACTATTAAGAGAAGGAATATGGAAGCATATTTTATTGACCGGTTGAAACCGGATTTAAATGCTTAATTTTTTGCCCCTGTCCCATCGTGTTAATATTCGAATAATTTTTTAAATATTTCTTTAAACTATTACTCCGACACTATTTAAGGGGATTTTAAGCCCTGTATATCTTTATTTCTCTATAATCTGTTTATTATAGAAGAGGGCAAATATAAATGAGTTTACAGTCAAATTCCATAATTGATCTATTGACATTTAATTAATCTTTTCACTTCTGTATGCTTCTATTTTCTAATTTTATCAGGAAGACTTTGTAAATTTATGAAAGGTTAAATTTTTTATAGGCAGATTACCTAATTGGTCTATGAACGTCTTTTCATCTCATTATTCCTGAATTGACCATTGTCAAGTTATACCAGGAAGATTATGTAGATTAATGTCATGTTATGTATTATATACTTTAAACCTTTTGTTGTATTTTATCCAATATCATTTTATAATCCATTGTCATGGAAATCTATTATTCTAAGAAAGTATATATATATATATATATCCTATCGCATTTGCTATATTTTGTGTACATTATTGATATCTGAAGACGCCCATAGAAGGCAGATAGCTAGCTTATATTTCATGTATGTCAGAATGAAGTAAAGTGGGGAATTTTTTACCTGGACGTATTTTTTTTATTTATTACGGAAGCCCATAAGGGTCAATCAAATGAAAAAATTCTGACTATCTTGTAATAGCTATCTTGTAGTTACAAGACAGTCTATCTTGTAATTACAAGATAGCATATCTTGTAATTACAAGATAGCCAAAGCCCATAAGGGTCAATCAAATGAAAAAAAAATATTCTGACTATCTTTTAATTACAAGATAGCTTTTCCTTACTTACTTTCCAAAAATCAAAATTTACAGAAGTTTTTCGAAAAATAGAAATGGCGTTCAAAGAGCGCATTAAAATTGATGAGTCATGAGATAAATATGTAGTTGGTGGGTGTATGAAGTCAATGGTATTTATGGGAGCATGAAATCGGTGTATGGTAACCTTTAAATTGTCACTCATGGGCATCTCGGTATCTTGTAATTAAAAGATAACTATGACTTCCAACTTTCCCTACTGTTGTATGTTTTGGCGCTCCATTTTGTCCAGGATCAAAAAGTAAAAATATTGGCATCACAAATCTTGAGACAGTTACCATTGTGACGTAGTGGGATATTATAATGATTAAGATGACCCGGATGTTCAAAGGGGCGAGAATCACCAGTCTCGAACCTTATCCTTATAATAGCACGGACTATTCCTAGTCGAATACTGTACTTATTAACCTTTTATAATATCATCCACGTTTGCTGGCCAAGGGGGTTGGGATGGCCTAGTGGTCTGGAGTGCCGCGTTTCGACCTCTAGCTGGCCGGTCACCTCTGGCTTGCGGCTGTGGTTTCTATCCCTGGTGTGAGCGTATGTGGCATGGAGATAGGGGGCGCCTTCTCAACCTTGTGGGTTTGCTCCGGGCACTCCGGTTTCCTCCCACTGCTAATAAGATCAAACCATATGGTAGTCCTGAAATGACCTGGTCGAGTGGACGTTAAACCCCATTTCTCTCTCTCTCTCTCTGCTGGACCAACATGGAATATATTATACTATTCAAAAAAAATAGGGGATATTTGATTTTTAAGTGTTATTAAAGTCACCTAATGAAGCTGACGAAGAAACAAATGACAGAATGAAATGAAGTTCACATTCATCGATTTATTCCAAATGATCGTTAGACTAAGTAAGGCACAGACTGGCCATTATAAGGGTAAAATGATAGCCGGGGTCAAACAGCAAAGTTACCACAGCATCACAACAAAGTCAGTAACGGGTAAATCCTCCTCTGTTTGCCAAACAAGCATTGATCCGACGTGGCATACTCCTAATGAGACGTCTAAGGTCATTTTGGTCCAGATTGACCCATTCCTGTTGCAACGCAGCAGCAAGTTCTTGGACATTGGCAGGACGTTGTTGACGTTGACGTAACCTCTGTCCAAGCATGTCCCAGACATGCTCGATGGGGGAGAGGTCGGGACTCAGTGCTGGCCAAGGTAATGTGGTGATGTTCTGTTGTTGGAGGTAACCTGTAACGATCCTGGCCCTGTGACATCTTGCGTTGTCATCCTGGAAGATGAAACGGCGGCCATGACGTCGTGTGAACGGCACAACATGGGCATCTCGGTATCTTGTAATTAAAAGATAGCTATGACTTCCAACTTTCCCTACTGTTGTATGTTTTGGTGCTCCATTTTGTCCAGGATCAAAAAGTAAAAATATTGGCATCACAAATCTTGAGACAGTTACCATTGTGACGTAGTGGGATATTATAATGATTAAGATGACCCGGATGTTCAAAGGGGCGAGAATCACCAGTCTCGAACCTTATCCTTATAATAGCACGGACTATTCCTAGTCGAATACTGTACTTATTAACCTTTTATAATATCATCCACGTTTGCTGGCCAAGGGGGTTGGGATGGCCTAGTGGTCTGGAGTGCCGCGCTTCGACCTCTAGCTGGCCGGTCACCTCTGGCTTGCGGCTGTGGTTTCTATCCCTGGTGTGAGCGTATGTGGCATGGAGATAGGGGGCGCCTTCTCAACCTTGTGGGTTTGCTCCGGGCACTCCGGTTTCCTCCCACTGCTAATAAGATCAAACCATATGGTAGTCCTGAAATGACCTGGTCGAGTGGACGTTAAACCCCATTTCTCTCTCTCTCTCTCTGCTGGACCAACATGGAATATATTATACTATTCAAAAAAAATAGGGGATATTTGATTTTTAAGTGTTATTAAAGTCACCTAATGAAGCTGACGAAGAAACAAATGACAGAATGAAATGAAGTTCACATTCATCGATTTATTCCAAATGATCGTTAAACTAAGTAAGGCACAGACTGGCCATTATAAGGGTAAAATGATAGCCGGGGTCAAACAGCAAAGTTACCTCAGCATCACAACAAAGTCAGTAACGGGTAAATCCTCCTCTGTTTGCCAAACAAGCATTGATCCGACGTGGCATACTCCTAATGAGACGTCTAAGGTCATTTTGGTCCAGATTGACCCATTCCTGTTGCAATGCAGCAGCAAGTTCTTGGACATTGGCAGGACGTTGTTGACGTTGACGTAACCTCTGTCCAAGCATGTCCCAAACATGCTCGATGGGGGAGAGGTCGGGACTCAGTGCTGGCCAAGGTAATGTGGTGATGTTCTGTTGTTGGAGGTAACCTGTAACGATCCTGGCCCTGTGACATCTTGCGTTGTCATCCTGGAAGATGAAACGGCGGCCATGACGTCGTGTGAACGGCACAACATGGGCATCTCGGTATCTTGTAATTAAAAGATAGCTATGACTTCCAACTTTCCCTACTGTTGTATGTTTTGGCGCTCCATTTTGTCCAGGATCAAAAAGTAAAAATATTGGCATCACAAATCTTGAGACAGTTACCATTGTGACGTAGTGGGATATTATAATGATTAAGATGACCCGGATGTTCAAAGGGGCGAGAATCACCAGTCTCGAACCTTATCCTTATAATAGCACGGACTATTCCTAGTCGAATACTGTACTTATTAACCTTTTATAATATCATCCACGTTTGCTGGCCAAGGGGGTTGGGATGGCCTAGTGGTCTGGAGTGCCGCGCTTCGACCTCTAGCTGGCCGGTCACCTCTGGCTTGCGGCTGTGGTTTCTATCTCTGGTGTGAGCGTATGTGGCATGGAGATAGGGGGCGCCTTCTCAACCTTGTGGGTTTGCTCCGGGCACTCCGGTTTCCTCCCACTGCTAATAAGATCAAACCATATGGTAGTCCTGAAATGACCTGGTCGAGTGGACGTTAAACCCCATTTCTCTCCCTCTCTCTCTGCTGGACCAACATGGAATATATTATACTATTAAAAAAAAATAGGGGATATTTGATTTTTAAGTGTTATTAAAGTCACCTAATGAAGCTGACGAAGAAACAAATGACAGAATGAAATGAAGTTCACATTCATCGATTTATTCCAAATGATCGTTAGACTAAGTAAGGCACAGACTGGCCATTATAAGGGTAAAATGATAGCCGGGGTCAAACAGCAAAGTTACCTCAGCATCACAACAAAGTCAGTAACGGGTAAATCCTCCTCTGTTTGCCAAACAAGCATTGATCCGACGTGGCATACTCCTAATGAGACGTCTAAGGTCATTTTGGTCCAGATTGACCCATTCCTGTTGCAACGCAGCAGCAAGTTCTTGGACATTGGCAGGACGTTGTTGACGTTGACGTAACCTCTGTCCAAGCATGTCCCAGACATGCTCGATGGGGGAGAGGTCGGGACTCAGTGCTGGCCAAGGTAATGTGGTGATGTTCTGTTGTTGGAGGTAACCTGTAACGATCCTGGCCCTGTGACATCTTGCGTTGTCATCCTGGAAGATGAAACGGCGGCCATGACGTCGTGTGAACGGCACAACATGGACTGCCAAGATGTTGTCCCGGTAGTACTGGCCTGTAACACTGACTAACACGCCCTGCAACAATATGCAAAGCCGTTCTTCCAGCAACAGTGATGCCTCCCCACACCATAACAGAACCACCCCCAAATCGATCATGTCTGATGACGTTAACATCTTGGAAGCGCTCGTTTCGACGACGCCACACCCTCCTACGTCTGTCCAAAAAATCAACAGTGAACCTTGACTCATCTGAAAACATCACATTGCTCCAGCGTCGATTATCCCTACACCAACGACGTCTTGCCTGAATGTGATGATCTCTCAAACAAGGGATCACGCGAGGACGTCGGGCGCGAAGGTGACCCCTATGCAGTCGATTCCGAATCGTCTGGCCACTCACTCACACACCAATGTCTGTTTGAAGACGAGCGCTGATCTGATTTGTTGTGATGACACGATTTCTCAAGGCCAAGGTACGGATAAATCGATCCTGGGCTTGAGTTGTCGCCCTTGTTCGACCTGAGCGTGGTCTGTCCTGTACAGATTGTGTATCACGGTATCTGGACCATAGCCTGCTTATGACAGACTGAGAAACATTCATCGTCCGCGCCACAACCGCCTGTGTTGTGCCGATCTGTAGCATGCCAAGGGCACGTAACCTTTCATTTTGGGTAAGCCGACGCATATCAAAATTTGTTTTCTGGTCACTAAAACAATTAAACTGATGTTTCCACCCTGGAATTCAATACCACAATGACTGTAACATTCAAAGTCAGAGTCGTGCAAATCTTGGGTTGGACCCCATGATGATCTCAAGCATCACCTGCATTCCATGCGGTAGCTATTGGTGCGTTTGGGCGTCACATGTAACTGGAAATGTTTCTTCTGTTAGGTTCTATAGTGACTTTTTTCGTAGTCATTTGCATATTTTAGTATTATGCCCCCAAAATTAAATATCCCCTACTTTTTTCGAATAGTATAATAAGTCAAAGAGAGACAGAGTGAGAGAGAGAAATGACGTTTAACGTCCACTCGACACAAACTAGGTCATTTGGGGACAAACATGGTTTCATTTTATTTCAATAGTTCGCTTGCGCGTAGGGGTCTTTAGCAGAGGGAGGAAACCGGAGTGCCCGGAGAAAACCCACGAGGTTGAGAAAGCGCCCCTATCTCCATGCCATACACTCACACCAGGGATGGAAACCACAGCCGCAAGCCAGAGGTGACCGGTCAGCTAGAGGTCGAAGCGCGGCACTCTAGTCCACTAGGCCATCCCACCCCCACCCGCTAATTTACTGCCCCGTATCTTTACATAATATAAGAACTTACAACGGACAGAAGGGCAGGGCGGATCCAGGGGGGGGGGGGGGTCCTTGCATCAATGAAATTACATCACAAAGTAATCCTACATCAGTATAAAGACGATTTCGCTGTTTAAAAAGCTCAATTTGTATATATGCCTATGTAATTTAGAGACGATAATGGCAGATTTCCTGGATCCGCCCCTGAAGGGATACAAGATACGGTAAGCTATATAAATACCTCAAAAACAGGAGGCGTGCAAAATGTGAAAATTAAATGGGATATATCAATTCAAACTTAAAGTGATAATTTCATATTTTCTAAGAAAGTCAAAACATATTTATTTATTTCTGTCTTTTGCTCAAAAGGTTGTCAACTCACTATTATATGATCATGGGCAATATTTCATAGGCATTAAAATAACGGACACAGAAAATAATAACACAATTACCTCCCTTGTTTTCCCATTCCCCTCCATGCAATGGCGATCTTCAAACGTTTGAATTTGAAGTTGAAAATGATATTTTTGCCAATTTCTCAACTGGCAACAGTGAATTATATGATTAATAGGATTATTCTTTAACAAGGTAGGCCAGTTTATAGATACCATCTATTTTAAGGCTTTATTTTAATAATATAACTAAAAAATATGAAATTGCCGTTTTAAACTCTAAGGTAAGAGTTAAGCATTGTATTGTGATGTTAGCCTTAGTCCCAAATATGTATTCCCTTACTGTTTGACAGACTGCATGTATGGACATACATAATATGCAATGTTAAGTTTCAATATGACATCATTAAATTACTTATAGTTTAGATTTTACTTCCTTTTGGCCTGTATATATTTCAATAACCCGCCATATTATTCACTCCTCAACATGGAGAACACGTTGATGATAATGGTGGTATTCTGTCTTTGTGTGTTTTTCATCAGTCAAGGTATGTAACAGTTCTTATTAGAAAGGGGGGTTGGGATGGCCTAGTGGTCTAGAGTGCCGCGCTTCGACCTCTAGCTGGCCGGTCACCTCTGGCTTGCGGCTACCCCCTCTCTCTCTCTTCTCTCTCTCTCTCTCTCTCACTCTCTCTTATTAGAAAGGTTGTACGGTTGCAACACATTCAGTCATATAGTCAGTCTGGTAGCTATAGGCCTGAATAGAGATGTTTACCAATCGGTCAAGTAAGGTATCATTACTACTTGTATTTCAATACGTAATGTCGGTCCAAGCAAACCCTGAATTAGTAACGAATATACGTGACATTTCATCGAACTTTTGAAACGTCGTAGTTGGTATGTTAGTATATTACATTCAAAATTCGATATTTGTTAATGTCATGCTACTAGTGTCTAATTTTTTACATCACGCCACGATTATCCAGTACGAAATCTTAATACACAATAATCGCCTTACTTTATGGCTTGATTCTTCTCTCTGCGTCGATTCAAATTATTATACCGGGAAGCCGATTGTCATTTCATGCACTTGTATATATAATGTAATTTTTATTGATTTGAGTTTACAGGTTTAAACAAGATTGCAGTGGAACCATCTGATGTGGTGGAGGGCGAACCAGTGACACTTACATGTACTCTTGATTCACCCAGGTTTTATATCCTGTGGTATAGAAACAGTTCGATAGTTGCAAGATGTAGGTTAGACTGTGATGACTACACATCTTATTCTAACACCACGATGAACCTTTTAAACAGAACAACGAGTATTTATATACATAACGTATCGAAATCAAGAGATAGCGTAACCTGGAAATGTCAAGATAAGAGGTACGGAATTTATGTCAACACTGCACTGGATGTTAAAGGTAATGATTTTATCAAATTATACCTTACTACCTACTCTCATAAAAATTATAGTGGTGATTTGATTGATGTACCAGTACGCAATTCTTTGTTGAAATTAACTTACTTCACAAACTTTCTAACATATAATTCATTGATATTTCATCATCATCATAGGCGTCGAAAAACTCCAACGGGGTCTTTGTTGAAGAAGGTGTGGGCGGCGGCATTATTTGAAATTAGTTTTGGTAAACTGCAGCTAATAAAACAATTGAAATTATCGAATTTATCTATGGAAATATCAACTATTTTGTTGGTTTCCTTTTTTTTTGTTTTTGTGATTTTTATCGTTTTAGAATTAACTAGAAACTTGACATTAATTCGTCCAGAAAACACAAGATTTATTGCTGGTCAGTCAATAGATATAACATGCAAGACGGAAGTGACGTATCCTTCAACCAATATGACGTGGTATATAGACACTGCAGATAATAGGCTAACTGAAGGTATAACAACTTATATTCAGAGTGGAATATCAACAAGCAGACTTAGACTAACACCGGAGAAACAACTGAATAATCACAGTCTTTATTGTTCAGCTTTTAATGGTTATGGCAAAGTTCATGCAGATTTTCTCAAACTGAATGTAACGTGTAAGTTCCAAATCAAAATGTTACTATCTTTACCATGGCTTAAATTATTTTCACATCAGCCCGATATGTCATCGCTTAAATTAGAATAAGTTTTATTTGGAAATTTAGTTTACATTTCAGAAGGAGATTGAACTTAGGTACCCGGATAGATTAGTTATTACAAATAACCATATAGTCAGGTCAATATATGGAAAATACCCCCTCAACCCCTAAAAAATTGCAACAAAAGGTTTTTCAACTGATTCTGACAGGGTTTAGTGTACTGTAAGATAATAACAGTTGACCAAAGTAGCCCCCCCCCCCCCAAGAGTGTTTTTTTTCAAGATGGCGTCAAAAATGGCCATCGAAACGTCTTTTAAGAAAATGATCATAACTATATAACTATCAACTCAAATTTGATGATCTTGGTTTCTTGTCTAAGTTTTTTTTTTTTGGAATGGGGGGGGGGGAGAACACATTAAGATCATTAAAAATGATGTGGGCATATTATGTCAAAAATGGCCGCCAACACCTCCAAATGACAGAAAGTCCATAACTATTGACTCAAATTTGATGACTTTGATGTCTATTTTCACGGGACAATGAACACATTGTTTGAATTGTCACATATGTGCTCCTTCATTACTCCCGAACAGACTATGAGATCGTCTACTTCCGTTCAAACAAGCAGTCAAAAGAGAGAACACAGAGTGTATAATATCAACATGTTGACAGAAACTTTAGGAGACGATGCGTACAACGAGTTGCTCTTTGTACATCTCAACTCAGGCTGGATTCAATTTCAAGGATTTTAGGCATCGGAAAAAAGACCGTCTACCGGAAATTAGTGAAATCTGATCCTGTCATAAAGTCCTGTGCTAGTGCATTCACCCTGATGGTTGATCTATTTAATGGCAAATCGAATGATACGCTATCATCACTGTGCCATATTATTTTCACCAAGAAAGTGGCAACTGCTGAAGCATCTGTCATTCCTTAACGCCCCCCCCCCCCCGCAACATCACCCGCAAAAAGATTTCATAGCCAACGTGCGTACTTTCAAATTATGGTATGGACGGGGATGGCAAATGAAATGGACCTAACTGAATAGGGATTGAAGCAGATAAATGATCAGTTAATTTCAATTATGGCCCAAAACAATGCTGTGCCTGGCGAACTCTTGAAAATTATCAGTTAATTTCAATTATGACCCAAAACACAGCTGAAAATTATCCATTGCAACTTTTTGGGGGTTTGCAAGTTCTCTCGATGCAGCTGCAGACGTTATGGACTCCCCTACACTGCTGTATGTAGCCCTTGTCAAACTGGAAATTGTGACAATTAAAACACCACTCAATGGGTCGATACTGAGGAGGAGGGTGACACTCAAAACGGAACGCTCTGAAACTTATTCTATGGACAGGGGTGTTTGTGCATCAGGTGATAGTGCACAGCTGAAGGTCACGAATCTAATTTCGTAATTATTGAACAGCTCAGTGACATCCAAAGTTCTCTTAATGTGTTCCTTGTCCCCCAAAACCTGGGAATATACATCAAGATCGTCATATTTGAGTCAATAGTTATGGACTTTCGGTCATTTGGGGGTGTGGGCGGCCATTTTTGACATAATATGCCAACATTATTTTTAATGATCTTAACGTTTTCTCCCCCCCCCCCCACCAAAACCTAGGAAAAGACAACAAGATCATCAAATTTGAGTTGATAGTTACATAGTTTATGATCATTTTAAGACGTTTCGGTGGCCATTTTGACGCCATCTTCAAAAATCACTTTTCCGGGAGTCCTACTTTAGTAAACTCTTAGTATGTTATAAAGTACACTAAACTCTGCCAGAATCAGTTGAGAAACCTTTTGTTGCAATTTTTTTTTGTTGGGGGGGGGGGGGTAAACTGTATTTTGACCTGACTAATATCAATTAAAACATTCCAAACAGACACAACTTAACTGTAGCTAAAGTTAAAACCGTAAACGTTTTTACAGAAACGACTCTTTATATTACTTGTTGCTCAGCCAATGTGAAGGGCTGGGTTGCCAAATCGGTTAACAGATACGCTTTATATTATAAGAGCATGGAGTCATGCAGCGTGGTAGTGGTTCCCCGTTTGTTCTTCATAAGCTTTATATTATAAGAGTCATGCAGCGTGATAGTGGTTCCCCGTTTGTACTTCATAAGAAATGGAAATGAGGTCTCCTTTCCTGTCTCGCCAGTTTTCCCGGGATCTGTGGTTCCACCCCACTGCTATAGACCTAGCGAATCATAGAAATAGATTTAAACCATATATTAGTCTCGAAATGACCTAGTTTGTGTTGAGTGGACGTCGTTAATCCCCCCCCCCCTCCCGTTTACTATCCCTCTATGAATTTGATACAATCACACGTTTTGTGGACATGTTTCATATCAAAATAATAACTTCATGACTACATTTATATATACTGACTTCGATCCCTACATTGGCCGAGAAAGTTCATCCACATTTTCCGGCGTGGTTTCCCCTTGCCAGTGATGCAGGACGGAGGGCCTAACAAGGACAGTTGTCTGGTCGTTCAGATGGGACGAACAACCGAGGTCCTGTGTACAAATTGGCGTGCACGTAAAATATCCCTTGGCAGTTAGAATTAGATATAAAGAATGGGCCGTAGCGCCGCGGCCCGCTAAAGATTTCCCCCATAACACACTGTGTGGTGTATATATGCCCGTTTTCATTAGCCCAGTTATGGAGGAAAATTGAAAGTGAAATTTAATTTGGGGGTTTTCAATTTTTTTTAGATCCTCCAACAGAAGTAACTGCCATAGCCATTGCTGAGGCATCTTCCATAGCCATTGCTGAAGCCTCTTACGTGGCCATTGCTGAGGGGGAACAACTCTTATTGACATGTTCCGTTCAAGACTCCAACCCTCGAGTTCCATTACATGGTTTTACTTGGAGTAGAAATGGTATAAAGCTGATAGATCAAACATCAGATATATTTAAAGTGGATACAACATCGTTGTGCGACAATGGTAACTACAGCTGTACGGGTAACAATGGTATTGGAACTGGTATATCATCACCTGTAATGGTTCATGTTATTCCACGTGTTTACGAAGATAAGTCTGGAGTTGTTACTGGACTCGCCGTGGGTTTGGCTTTGTCTATGGTATTGTCAATTGTTCTCTCCTTACTGGTCGCATGTCTGATGCTAACCATTAGAAGGTCAACAACCAAAGGTAAGGATACTGACTTCTTGTTTAATCCATTGTATCTGATATTAACCATTAGAATCCAAATCTAAAGGTAAGGATAATAACTTATGCATTTATCCGTTGTATTAACCATTAGAAGGCTTTGTTTATCGTTCTATCCATTTTTATTTCGAATTCCAACTGCCAATGGTTATTTTATGTGGACGCCAACGTGTACAAGGGAACTCGGTATTTTGTACCATCCGAACGGCCATGCACTGTCATTACCAAGCCCTCCATCTTGAACAGACTGAAAAGAGGAAGCTAGACTGGGAAATCCAAACAAAAGAAAAGCATGTGATAATAATAATAATAATGTATACATATAATCAATGAAACATGATTTTCATTGCTACTTATATTTATTATGGACAGAATAAAAATCGTGGTGTGTACGGGCCTTTAAACATATGTTATCTAATATTATTCACTGGCATAATGTAATATTATGTGACTGTTCTGAAGATTTTTTATTTTAGTTTTAGAATCCAAGGGAAGAAGTAGAATTACGTAAGTAACATGGCCTATTGAATCTAAATCATTATCACAATTAAATAATTTTAGCGCCATTGAAGTAATGGTGTTCAATTTAATACATGTACAAATATTTTAAATTTGGAATATCTGTTCTGTTTTATGTGTGTTTGAAGTGAATAAATGAAATGGGGTTTAAAGGGCCAATCCTGATAACTTTTTGGGGAATAAAACTACTTAATTTTGTGTTAAAATCTCTTAAAACCCATTAGCTTAGGCCAACCAACTAATCCGATATTTGTGATACGCTTGTAAATAACTTAAACCTGACAGTTTTCATCTGGAAATGGAGACCGTTATATTTTCGGATAAAACCATACTTTTTTCTATAAAAATAATATGTAGCTGAAATTTACCTTTTGTTATCAAGTACAGTACATGGGTCATTCACTGTATAGACCTCTCAAGAAACGGGAATCGATTATCCGGTCACTCAATGAAAAAATTGACCGGAAATCTTAAAAGGGTTACGTGTCCGGATAAGCCGTGTTGATGTTCACGTCCAAACGACTCAATATTTTGAGCTGAAATTTTGAGACAAGGTTAATACACCATGCCTCTATATTTTGGTCCATAAATTTCATAAATACTCAGATTTTAATTTTTTAGACCCTGTTCTTATCGGGATTGTCCCTTTAACGTCCTGCTCTCTTGTACCTAACCTGGGCTAATGGAAGACGGGCATACGCCATACAGTGTGCTATGAGGGAAATTTTGCCTTGTACTCTTATATCGAATTCCAACTGCCAAGGGATCATTTACGTGCACGCGAATGTGTATACGGGTCCTCGGTTTTTCGTCCCATTCGAACGACTAGACAGTTGTCCTTGTCAGGCCCTCCGTTGTTTGAAGAGAAGGGGGGGGGGGGTCGGGGTATCGAGTTGTCACTGCTGTTCAATTGTTTAAAGATATTTTATGTAAGATTTAGATAAAGAATTAACCATTTGTGCTATAATAGTTCGAAAGTAAATAATATCTGCAATAATTTAATAATTTCAACCACCATACTGGTTGTTCGAAGATAAGTCTCGCTCCTCCATTTTAAATTAAATTAAAATATGGCCGAACCGTTCTAATCTATTTAATATCGGAGAAATCAAATGCCACCGAGAGTTGATTATGGTCTTGATCAGTTAATTAATTAATGTCTAATTAATAATTTAGAAAACATTTCAGACCAAAAGAAAGACCTACAATAGGCAGATTTAGTTCTTGCATAATATCTGCACACACGCTTAATAAATAGATCAATATTTTGGTTCTAAAAATACACATAGTAGCGTAATACACTACTCGTTATAAATCATATTTGGTATGTCTTGTATTTGCCCGCCATTTAAAATGGATTTTGTGTCCTGTATTTTTCATGGGAGAATTGGTTTAGAGTTATATACAATGTATTAAAAATAATCTTCTATTTTACAGACCTGTAACCGCTCCCAATAATACAGTTAACGGTAAGTATTTTGGTTGTAATTAGGTTGGAGTATTGTATAAGTAGAAGGTCTGTACACACTATCAACTTCTAGGTATACCGAGTAACATGTTCGTCAATATGCTGGCCAACATTTTGTAGAAAACATGGAAATACAATTGTTGTTGACCGACATGTTGACGAACGTGTTACTTTGTATACAACATTTGTCAACCTTTGAGCATACACTCTGCTTAATTAAGATGGGTCATGTATATTTTGTACAAGGATGAGAATACTCACAGGGAGAAACACTAGGCATGTTTTAATCCAGCGTGGATATTCATATTGTGTCATTTTGTCCTGCTATCATTCAGATTTCAAAGCGTGGTTGAATTTGATGGATAAGAAATCAGATATGTTTTTTGCAACAATACTAATTTTAACATATAACCATCAATAAAACCAGGGATAATTTGGGACCCTCTGTCATTCGCGTACAGAACAGTAGCCTGTCCTACAAGCCCCGGTTGATAAATCACCCGTATCTATAAAACTCGACGTTATTGGAACAAAATTGAAAGTAGAAATGGGTGGCGACAGAACACTCGAGTTTCATACCGATTAAGCAATAGGCCCTATCCCTGACACGTTTAATCATCCCGAGATTTTTCTATGTCCACACCAGAAATAGTTTACTATGCCATTTAACAATATCTTTAATTAACTTTTGTTCAATTTACCTATGGCCTCTCATGTTTCTTTTCCACACTTTTATTGTAGACGTTTCATATTATGATGGATTAGAGCTGGGTAACAGAGATGACAATCAGTATACAGATATTAATGCTGCAGAACAAATACAAGAATACGATAACCAAACTTCCGGTGAGTTGTAAATCTTCGTAGCCTCGAATGTTTCTCCAATGGCTCTTTGTTATAATAAAGCCAAATAGATGTACACTTCTCTAATATTTATCAATTGGTACTGCTCTGGTTAGAGTTGACGGAGAGATCGAAAACCATTTTAATTTTGAGTTCATTATTTATTTATTTATCTTGCTTGATCTAAAAACGTATTTAGAAGAACATAAATTATAACATAAGATATATTGCTGTCATTTTGAGTCCGCGAAGAGGCCCATTTCGAAAAACAACATGAAGCAAAGAATTATCGGCCTTTGTTACCTATTCTTTTCGGTGCCATTTTTCAGACAATGTAACATACGGTTGTTTTAAACATATTTCAATATAGCCTATGGGTGTCGATGATTTGTAATAGACCTCGCATAGATAAACTAAATGTATCGATAAGATTACTTGTTAATTCAGAGAGAGAGAGAGAGAGAGGGAGAGAGAGAGGGGGTTTAACGTTCACTCGACACAAACTAGGCCGGAGAAAACCCTCGAGGTTGTACAGACAACCCTATTCCTTGTCACCGTACAACCAGGAATTCGAAACCACGCCAGTTGACTCAATAGCAGGCCGTATGATACAGCGTGCGCACACTAACCAGCGCGCACACTAACCATTCGGCCATCCACCCCCCCCCCCTTTTTAATTCAGTAGATTAGTGCCATTAGTGCTATTGTTCTATCATAATAAAGGGGTGATGGATGACCGAATGGTTAGCACGTGCATGCTATATCATAAAGCCTGCCATCGAGTCAACTGGCGCGGTTTCGAATCCCTGGTTGTACATGACAAGGAAAAGGGTCGCCACTCCAACCTGCCTGTCCAACCTCGTGGGTTTTCTCCGGGTCGGGCATTCGAATTATTGAAATCAAAATAAACCATATGTTAGCCCCGAAATGATCTAGTATTTGTCGAGTGGACGTTAAACCCCATTTCTCTCTCTCTCTATCATAATACGTATTTTTAATATAATAATATTTACAGATATTGCCGGTGCCAAGGGAGATAACTCACTTTATGAAAACGTGGACAGGAGGCAAAACTCACCGAAATAAAAATCAACATTTGTCCTGAAAGAGCAACCACACATATGACCCAAGAATATCGCAAAGCATTGTATGTTGTAACAGTGGGTGTTTGTCACTGTGGCGATACTTTGGACCAGGAAGAGATTAATTTTCTACGATATGATGACTGTCTGAAACTGTTTACGATTCTTAGATTTTTCGTCATACCTTTTCTTTTTGTCACCTTTGAGTGAAGATGTTTTTGCACAATGCTTTTGCCATCCTCTCAAGTGGGGTTCTATGTAGTGACCAACCGTAATTAAAAACTCATCTTAAGAATTATGACTTTTGGTTCTCATAATTTGGTTTGCTCTAAATTCTGAACTGGTGTCATTTAGCTTCATCAATTAGTATCTCTGGATTAGTGTGCTTTCCAGCACATGCTTTTAGTTCATTAATTACAAAATAAGTTATTTTTTCAAATTCAATGGTTTAGTTATTTACTGCTATATCTTTCGCCAGGATAAACCAGAAAATAAATGATATATTTGGAATTAAAAATTCATTGACAGTAAATGCTCCAGTATTAGTTATATTAACACAGAACCCTTCATGACTGTCTACGCTTCTAGAAGTTTTCATAATATTCCCCTTTGTCATTTTGTAGCGGTATAAGGTGTTTTCAGTGTTGCAAATTAAGCTTTTAGCTCTCATAATCGAGTTTGCGTTAAATTGATAGCTTGATGATTAGCTTATTCAATAATTAATTTTATTTCCGAAGTTCAGCTAATCGTTAATAAATTGTTTTCAATGTTTTTCTTTTATAAATTGCTTTCATTTTATAAATTGCTTTCATTTTATAAATTGTGTTCCATTGTTTAGATTGTGTTTCATTGTATAATCTGTTTTCATTTTATAAATTGCTTTCATTTTATTGTTTATTGTTTAAATTTCCTCCATTGTTTAAAGATACATTATGTGAGATTAGATAAAGAGTTGGCAGTTCTCGCTACAATAGTTAAAAACTAGCTGATGTAAAGGCAATTTGCTGACAATTTCAGTCCAATTGATCCACTATTACCTTAGAACTAAGCGAATGAAAGTTCCGCTTAGCCTCGCTCATCATTACTAAAGTCGGTAAGATAAAATTAGTAGTCTCGGTTATCCATTTAATCGGTAAATCACGATGGAAAACATTGGAGCAAATCGAACTACAATCCAACAGACATCTCATGCTAGCCTCGACATCGAGAGTTGATTATGGTCTGGATAAGTTAATTAATGTCTAATTAATAACATTTCAGGCCGAAAGAAAGACAAACAATGGGCAGATTTTACTCTTGCATAATGTATGTTTAAGTTGTTTTCATTTTATAAATTGTTTTCATTTTATAAATTGTTTTCATTTTATAAATTGTTTTCATTTTATAAATTGTTTTCATTTTATAATTTGTTTTTTTTTTAAGATTATCTTTCAGTATTACTTATTTTTTGTGTTGTAAATTTTTTCGAAGGGTACTTGTGTTGTGTTTTTCTTTACTAGTATCGATCTTCATGGAAGGGGGGGGGGGTTACAGCGTAAACAAAAACTTTGAATAATACAAACGTCTGAATTAATATTACTTGGCGGAGGTCTTCGTCAAATCAACTGGGATCCAACAAAACCAACATGTGGTGAATGAGACAATACTCCTTTAAGTCTACTGGTGTATCGAGTAAGCCTGTCAACCGTTGGCCGAGAAAGTTCTTCGGTATTTTCCCGCGTGGCTTCGTCTAGTCTTTCCATTTGTTTCGGACGGATGGCCTGATAAGAAACTTTGTCCATTCGCTTGGATGTGACAATTGAGGCCCTTTTACGTATAGGTGTACACGTAAGAGAACCTTTGGGAGATGGAAATCAAAATAAGAGAAGGCCGCACAATTTCCGCCGTGCGCACTTAATAGCGTTTACCTGTCTTACCTCGTCCTCTATTTAATTATGTACGAATGTTGCTTTTCAAGAACAGTAAGGTAATATGGGCCAGTCATCGCGCCCGTCTCCCTTTTGTCCGCGTAAATGTCAGTTCTGGAGCCGGACACCTAATTTGTTTTGAACACTTTCTTCCCTGTCACCTTTACGTTGGATCGAGCCTTCAATTGTGACGGATTAGGGACATTCGTTTGTGATGGCATTCCCACTAGTCATTGAACGAACTGGTAACACAGAGGACACAATTCAATACCATTACCGGGCCTGGATACAGGATTTTGTCGAGGGTGGGGGAGGGGCATACATTGGAGCAAAGGGTAATACGTTGCAACCTTGGATTGTCTGGGCGGAGACAATGCGAAAATCATGTTTATATCATTTGTGAAAGAGCAGATATATGAACTACAACAGTAACAAAGCAAACGAAAATCAAAATCAACTATGTCACTGAGGGGGGGGGGGCACGGACCCCTGCCCGCACCCCACCCTCTGGATCCGCGCCTGATTACTGTATAGGCAGCACAAGTTCTAACAAATCGAAGCAATAATCATGTCATGTCTTCTTTATAGGTTCAGCTGCTTTACTTTCTTTACCTTTATAGCTTACCCCATATAAATACAATCTCATTAAAACACAGGTCCTAATTCGTTTCGTTTTTCATAGTTAAAAATTTGGTGTACTTGTCTTTACTACTTGTAGTTGATGTGAGGTGCACGAAACTGTGGGTATCCAACTAGAAACATCAACGCTGATTGGTTAATAACATGTCTGACGTCATAGGGTCAGAAGCCGCTGTATCACTCCTGGGGCGACCGTGTACTACAACCATAAGATCTGCATGCAGTGCATGCCATCGAAAAGTATAATCAGATTGCATGTTGATGCTATAAATAGCAGTCAGTAATCTGAACCGTGTCATTGTTACTATTCATCTTTCGTTTAATAACTAAATTGCGGTCAGTAATCGACGCCCTGTCAGTGTTACTTTCCCTATATGTGACCCGACACGGCATACTGAGTCACTATGAGGAAATTTTGAAAATTGACTTATGGTTATTTTCACATTCTCCAACTCATTACCTTCAATTTGATGTATAGTTTGTTTGAATTGGACAAAAATTGACCGAGCTGTGTCCATTTGAAGCCACCCAACTCACAATTGTAAGTTTTGAGAAACAACAAGTTAAAGATTTGGTATGTTCCAAAACAAAATCCCATAGTAACCAGGCAATTCATTTGCTGTTTTGTCGTTGAATACATATTTCCTTGGTTTTCAGGGGTACTGAAGACAAAAATCGTAGTACAAATTTGATCCGGCGATTTCTGTCGTTTAATATATTTTTTTATTTATGATTTTAAGGGTGCTGAAGACGAAAATCGTAGTAAATGCACAATTTTCGTAACGAAACATCACAACACTCGCGTCATATTCACATGATAGTGTTACTGAAGAACAATCTATTCATTAGTAGTCTGTTATATTATAACTTTGTGAGATTAACTTAATCTCATCAATTAATTAATTAACACCTTAGTGTCAGCTAGTGGTAAGGAGATTAAGATTGTTGAATGTGAAATTAACTTAATTTCATCGATTAATTAGCACCTTAGTGCCAGCTAGTGGTCAGGAGATTAAAGCTGAACTCCGGTTACAAAAATACCGAAATAATGTAATAAACAAAAGTTAACGCCTTCAAGCCGCCATACTTGTTTCCAATTTGTGAAATAAGTATGGCGGACATGGAGGCTTATGACCCGGAAAGGTTAGCCGATCTCACTTCCAGTTTGTTTCTTGTCAGCAAGCTATACACATCCGGCTTTATTCTTTTCACACGGTTCACTGATTGCTGTATTTTCCCCAACAGTATACCACAGTTCAGCTTTAAGATTGTTGATTGGATAATCACCAAAGAAGCCGCCACAGCTGTACGTGTGTTCATTTAACACGTGAATTAAATTAAGATTCTTCGTGTACGATAGGTTTATTATTATTTTCAGGTACCGTAACGTTATCAAAATATGAGCCGCTATAGAAATGTCGATTTCATAGTTTGGAAATACTTACGTTCACTTTCGTGCAATTTGTCTTTGATGTTATTAAACAATTGCAGACCCGAGAATCGTCGCATTTCGGCTCGTTGATCGTTCTCATTTTTCGACCCATGGTGATAAGAGAATTTTAAACAATAATATCCAAAATGCATTCCTTACTTTGCATGTCGTATTATCGCATGAAGAAGCGACAGTAAACGGAATTCAGCTATCAATAAAATTCTCTTGGAAAAGAAAATTATTGGCCACTTTGTTTATTTTCATTTAAGGCCTATAAATTTTTTTTTTAAAGATGATATTAGTTATCAAATAATCACCGCCAGGATTAATTATTCGGAGTAAATAATGAGTCGTTGACGGCTTTATCATTGACTCGTGACAGTTGATTAGTATTACTCAATGACACACACCTGCTTGTCGATTAATTTACATAATCTGTCACGTGGTTTTGATTCAACACTCAATGGCAATCTATATACGATCAGAATTACTTTTTTCGGCCACTTTCTTCGCATATATGTACCCCAAAACATTATTGCCAAAACCAAATATTTATCGTCAGCTCGAGTCAGCCACGTAACCACAATGCTTTGCACGCAGTGTCTGGGCCAATCAGCAAACGAGTTGTGTAGACAGCATAGCAAGGGATGTAGTCATAACGGCCCTATGTCATAACGGCCAAAAACAGGTTTGGTCAAAACGGCCCTACTTTAGTCATAATGGCCAAAAAGTTTGGTCATAACGGCCATAAAAATTTGGTCATAACGGCCAAACATTTTAATTTAATGAAAAACAATATTTTTTTGTTTATTAAAGATTTAACATCCAATAATTATATAATATGATGTTATGGATAGGTTGATTTGATTAAATTATTTACACTTGATAGGTTAAAAATTGGTAAAAATATACAATACAAACGTCCATTAATATCAAAAGTCTCTTTAAAAGTTGTTTATACACAAAATACAAAGTCCTTGTATATTAAAAAATCAATTTCAAGCAGACTTATAAAATCACTGTCGTGAGAAGAGAGGGTGGGTCATCTTCTCCCTTTGTCATAATAAAAACATGTTAAAACAGGAGGTCCAGCTGACTGATGTTATATTAACATTAAATTCAGGAATTTGGGTCCTGCTTTGGACCTAATTTTGTACCTAACTTTGTTTCCTGTATGCATATTATATCTGTTTTGAATTTGCTAACAAGGTTGTTAAATTCTGTCATACGTGGTCTGAGCAAATATTACTTATATTTGATAACAATTGACTTTTAATCATTTGACAAAAATAACAATTCAATCAAAGGAAAGAGATGAGTACTAATTAATCAACTGATTGGATAATCCCCAATTAGGTACTTCACACCTTCTGATTTGATTAGGTAATAAGAGATAAACATTACTCATTTACTTTTTTTTATCAAATAAAGGTAAAATACATGACCCTCCTGGGACCTTTTTTTTTGTGTTTTTTAAAATGTTCAAGTAAAAATCAACCTGCCCATAATATCATATTGATTGTTTTGGACGTTAAATCTGTAATTAACAGCAATAACAACAATCATCTTCAATCCATTGCATTTGACTTTGTTTGGGTGGATAGCCGACTTATTTTGTGTGTTAACCGATTATAATATCATATCTAATGTATTGGACGTCAAATCTTTAATAAACAACAACAGCCAATCAATTCGGATATTTGAAGAAGCAGCCAATAACATTTTAGAAGAAGATCAGCGAATTTACTTATGCAACTCATATCTGTTCTGATGTTTGAGGGGAAATTTTTGAGGTATTTGATATGTTTCATGCAAGTGTAATATCTATGTGTGTATCATTTCCTGCATGTAAAAATGTTTTGTTTTTTGGGGGCCGTTATGACCAAACATTTTGGCCGTTATTATTGTGCAAGAGGAATGACCTGTCGTCCCACTGCGAGCGAAGAAAAAGAACAAATTTCGTCGAGAATTTTAAGAAAAGGGGCAGATTTAAGAATACGGTACTCTTACAAAACGTTCAAATAAAGGTGTTCTAAAATCTTTTATTGCTATTTTGATCTTTTGTGTTATTAGATATTATATCAATAGACTCACTTTTGTGAAAAGCTCAATTTCGATCAAATCCATATTTTCACTTATTTTGCCTCTAGCTCAAAATTAGATTTTGCGTATTCCGACTCAGTTTGATATACGGAGTCACATATATACTATTCAAAAAAAGAAACGCACAGCCCATTTTTCATCATTTTTTTATTTGAACGAGGTCGTTGTTTCGATAAATCTTACTTGTTCTTAATGTCATCATGTAAGGATGAAAGAAATTCATTATTGGTTTTAAAGGTAGGGTCACTCATTGTGACTGGTCATACTTTTTTCTGAAATTTGTTTTCGCTTGATCACACCAAGACACAAGAGTTTAACAACTTCGCGAGCTATTCGCATGGAATCTGAATCTAAGTTCTTTAAAATCCGGGGGTTCTCGGTTTCCAAATCAGTTGCACAAGTCAACGCACAACGAACCAAGTGATGCCTACTGCAATCTTTCCCCGAGTACCATTTCTCGCATTTGGGATAGGTACCGACAGCGAAGTTCACCACGTGACTGGCCAAACAAGGATGACCCCACCTGCCCTTGATCGTCACTTACGGTTACGCCATTTGCGAAAACAGTTCTCAACAGTGACCTCGTTTGCAGCAGCAATTCCTCTAGGGCGTAGAATCTCAGACCAGACAGTCCGTAAACGCCTACGTGAAACCAGATAACGAGCCAGGCGTTCCGTTGCAGCTGCCGTTTTGAAATACGCCGATACCACCAAATCCGAATTCATTGGGCTCAGACCTGGGGGTATAGCCACAGCAACACCAGAGAACAGTTTGGTTCAGCTGCGTGTCGCGGTTCCTGTTGCAACGAGGGGATGGTAGAGCGAGGGTATATCGACGACGAAATGTCTTATTGCGTTTCTTTTTTGGAAGAGTGTATGCTATAAATTTTTAATAGTAGTCTGTAATCTGAACCATATCAATGATAATCTGCCTCTTTTGTTGAACAACTTTCAATATCGCTATTGTAATATGTTTAATATCTTATATATCACACTCAAACCTTACAATACATGTAACAAGACTATCACACATGTATCAAAATCATCAACTAATATATTGTATTATATTTACTGCATGACTACATATAGGTTTTTGTTTTTGACACTCAAGAGAATTCTCAAATTCATCTAATAACAGTGCCCGTAGGTCATTCTGTTATCTACATGTAATTATATCAGGAAATCCAAACTTTGTCTTCTTATGCTTTGGCCAGAATTGCTTGGAAAATAGGTTTGCGAGTGTCCATTTTCAAAATTTTCCCGGGGAAGACCTCGGACGCTCACGTGCCGTTGGCACGCTCGTGACCCGTCTTCGGTATATTTGGCTTATATTCAGCATAACCTAATATTCTACATAACCTCATATGGATTTGTTCAAAAATTCTACACGTGCCGGAGTTAGGGGACATAACTAAAAGGGAGATGGATGATTATATGGAGGCAGACCACCATTAATATCCCCATTGACTTCAATGTTAATTCTCGACTCTTTGCCCACCTCCAACTTTTCCCCAAATTTTCGTTGGGCTGAATGCTTTTCACTACAGGCAAAGGAACAAATGGCCATGCCATTGCACTAATTGGTATGAGGTTGACCACCAAAATTTTAAGATACATGAACTTGAAGAAGCATACTAAAAACATGTATCTAGTTGCCGTATCTGGTTGCCGCACACGTAACACCGCAGCCAACCTCATAACGCCATTATCCTTCCGCCTCAAAACTCTGAATATTTACCAAAACCTGGCAGAAAATATTACAAGTTTTGCATTTGACTTTGGCCTCAGATGTATTTTGACTTTATCGTTATTGGAAATATGACTTTGTATAGCGTTATTTTGCCGATAATCAATGAAATATATACAGTCTTTTCGTCGTTAAGTTTGTGGAAATTGATCCCCATCCATGTACTAATACACTTTGCAACAGCAAATCATATTTTTCAAAAAACATTTAGGCAATGGGGTGGTGTATGCTAAATCGGACTTACAACTGAGCCCTGTGGCACACCGACGGTCAGATCGTTTTTGTCTGATTGTTTCTTGTCTATAATGACATAAACGGTTTGTTAAATACGACTGAGTAAAGTGAGGACTAAACCCGTTACACCAAATTCATTAACAAGTCGCGAGAGTAGCTGAGCCGACTATATTCAGAATGAATCTCGGGACGGTTAGATCACTTCGAAATTGTTATCAGATTGCTGTCACGTGGTGGACTATTGTTTAATTGGGAGACTAGTTCGTGTCCTTATCCTCATAATTAACTCTCAAAATTTCTCGTTCTCAGATGGAATAAAGTACCTTATCTTTAATAAATAATTATCTCGGAATACTATTGTAATTTAACAAACAAAGTAACAGAACTCACATACAAACAACATGAAAAGGAAAATAATTAAAATGAAAGAGTTAATCATTGTTCCTTTGTGTGAGGTTAGCCTTGGTCACCAATCTGTGTTCTGTTTTCCCTCACTGTCCTGTACATGTAAAGAATATCAGAATTTACACACAGATAGGGATAGTATAACATGAAGTACAAAGGAAATACAATGATATGAGGAAAGAGTTTAATCGCTGTATCTTCGTGTGATATTAGCGTTGAGAAAGAATGTGTTTTCCTCCACATGCATGGATAACCGTTATTAAGTTTCAATATGACATCATTGTAACTTCGTGTGATGTTAGCGCTAGGCACTAATCTACCTTCCTCTGCTGGTGTATAGGCGACATGAAGAAATAATAAATGCTACATCATTAAGTTTCATTAAAATAATTAAAGTCTAGATTTCATTTCCTTGCTAGAAATAAATATTTCAATAACCCACAATATTATTCACTCTTCAACATGGTGAACACGTTGATGATATTGGCGCTATTCTGTCTTTGTGTGTTTTCCATCGGTCAAGGTATGTAACAGTTCTTTTAGAAAGGTTGTACGGTTGCAACACATTCAGTGATTTAGTCAGTCTGGTAGCTATAGTAGTCAGTCTGGTAGCTATAGTAGTCAGTCTGGTAGCTATAACAGTCAGTCTGGTAGGTATAGTTATAGTCAGTTTGGTAGCTATAGTTATAGTCAGTCTGGTGGCTATAGCAGTCAGTCTGGCAGCTATAGTTATAGTCAGTGTGGTAGCTAAAGTAGTCAGTCTGGTAGCTATAGTTATAGCCAGTCTGGTAGCTATAGTAGTCAGTCTGGTGCCTATAGTAGTCAGTCTTGTGGCTATAGTATTCAGTCTGGTAGCTATAGCAGTCAGTGACATTCTGGTAGCTATAGTTATAGTCATTCTGGTGGCTATAGCAGTCAGTCTGGTGGCTATAGTAGTCAGTCTGGTAGCTATAGTTATAAGCAGTCTGGTAGCTATAGTAGTCAGTCTGGTAGCTATAGTTATAGTCAGTCTGGTGGCTATAACCGTCAGTCTGGTAGCTATAGTTATAGTCAGTTTGGGAGCTATAGTTATTGTCAGTTTGGTAGCTATAGTTATAGTCAGTCTGGTGCCTATAGCAGTCAGTCTGGTGGCTATAGCAGTCAGTCTGGTGGCTATAGCAGTCAGTCGTGTGGCTATAGTAGTCAGTCTGGTAGCTATAGTAGGTGTCTGGTATCTATAGTAGTCAGTCTGGTGGCTATAGTTAAAGTCAATCTGGTGGCTATAGTAGTCAGTCTGGTGGCTATAGATCCGATGGTAGACGTAACAATAGGTGTCATTACTACTTGTATTGCAATACGATCCGTTCAGCATTAGTCGAGTCAAGCAAACCCAGAAGAAGTAACGAATATACACGACATTTCATCGAACTTTTGAAACATCGTATTGTTTAGTATGCCGGTATATTACATTCAAAAATCTTTTATCCAATTTCTAACTTCTATTCGTGTAATTAGTAAATTAAGACAGTTTTATTTAAGAGATATGGGGTTTTAACGTCCACTCGAAACCAATTAGATCTTTTCAATTTTATGGTTCAATTTTATTTCAATACTTCGTTTGTGCTTTGGGGCCTTTAGGTGTGGGTAGAAGCAGGAGGACCAGGAGAAATCCACGAGGTTGGACAGGTAACCCATAACCACGTACAAGATTAGATGCCCCATTCACACTGAACAAATGAATAAGATGGATTATACATTGTCTTAATTTAGAAATTACAAATTAGACGATAGCATGTCATTAACAAATTTAGAATATGGAATCTAATATGCCACCATAGTTTAGTGCTTTACTCTTAAGTGGGCCTCATAAGCAATAATCTCCTCACATTATCGTCTGAATCAGGCGCGGACCCCAACCTCACTCAGCCCCAGTGACACTCATTCTTTCGCATTGTCTCCACCTAAGCAATTCCTACGGTTGCAACGTATGCAATTGCTTTCGGAATGAGACCGTGACGAAGACTGCGGGGACTACACCAAACCAATAATGCATGCGGCGCTCTGATGATTACCCTTTGCTCCAATGTATGCCCCCACCCCCTCGACAAAATCCTGGATCCGGGGATTCAATCGATTGTCATGTCACGCAGATGCTGTTTAACATTGTATATGCATAATGTAATTTTACATGTTCATAGGTTCAACAAAGATTTCAGTGGAACCATCTGATGTGGTGGAGGACGAACCAGTGACACTTACATGTACTCTTGATTCACCTAGGTTTGATTATATTTATTGGTATAGAAACAGTACGACAGTCGCAAGCTGTCAGTATGGCCACTGTGATGAACACACCTCTTATTATAACACTTCGATGAACCATTTCAACAGAACATCGAGTGTCTATATACCAAACGTATCAAAATCAAGAGATAATGGAACTTGGAAATGTATAAATATATATTATAGACCTCACATTTTCACTGCCAAAACTATACTGGTTGTAAAAGGTAATGATATTATCAATAACAGAACACAGTTTTTATGGGATACAATCAATACTTTTATTCTAAAAGCACGACGTTTCGATAAGTATCCTCTTATCGTTAACAAGCACTTGTCGAAACGTCGTGCTTTAAGAATATAACTATTGATTGTATCCCATAAAAACTGTGTTCTGTTCGTGTATTTACCGATCGCTAAATGCCACTTAAACATTATGATATCAATAATATACCCCAACTCCTCCAATAAAAATATCTTGGTGACGATTTGAATGATGTATTAGTGTGTAAATCATTGTTTAAAGTCACTTATATTTACATCAAATTCTATATAATAGACAATTCTTTCATTTTGATAGTCAAATCGCCACCACTGGGTAACAAAAAACTCCAATGGATCGAATAAAAAAAAATATCTCACCTGCCTCAATCAATGAAGTGGCGATTTGATTGAGGTTTTATTGTGTTGGATAACTGAAGTTAATCAAAGAACCCAAATGATTTGAACCCCACCTTTGCAATACCAATTATTTTGTTAACCAATAGGGGGGTTTCCTCCCACTCCTAAAGAACGGTACGCGCAAAGCGAATCGTGGGAATAGAATTGAACCATATGTTTGTCCCGAAATGCCTAGTTTGTGTCGAGTGGACGTTAAACCCCATCTCTCCCTCCCCATCCCTATGGACTTACTTATGTCTGCATTTATATACGCTGATGTAATAAGATTGAAAGTGGGTTTTTAATTTTAGGATTTTCAACTTTTGTTCTCATCTTTTTTTTAGATCCACCCACAGTCCATATTGTAACAGAAGAATCTTCAGCAGTCATTGCTGAAGCAACCTACATGGCCATTGCTGAAGGAGGACAACTCCTATTAACATGTTCCGTTCAAGACGCCAACCCTCGAGTTCCACCACATGGTTATACTTGGAGTAGAAATGGTATAAAGCTGATAGATCAAACATCACATATATTTAAAGTGGATTCAACATCGTCGCGCGACCCGGGTAACTACACCTGTACGGGTAACAATGGTATTGGAACTGGTATATCACCAGCTGTAATGGTTCATGTCATTCCACGTGTTTGCGAAGATAAGTCTGGAATTGTTACTGGACTCGCCGTGGGTTTGGCTTTATTTATGGTTTTGTCCATTGTACTCTCTTCACTGATCGCTTATCTGATATTAATCATTAGAAGGTTAACAACCAAAGGTAAGGCTACTGACTTATTGTTTTATCCATTGTATCTGATATTAACCATTAGAAGGTCAAACAAGCATTCATGAAGGTACGGATAATAACTTATAGTATCTGATTTTTACCATTAGAAGGTCAACAACCAAAACTAATGTTAAGGTTACTGCCTTGTATCTGATAATAACAACTAACGTTAAGGATACTGCGTTATTGTATCTGATTCTAACCATTAGAAGGCACTGTGTATCGTTCTATCCATTGTTGTTTAAGGCCCGCCTTTGTATTTTCGTACCTGGTAGCATAAATACCAAACGAGCTAAATTGTTAAGTAAAATGTTGTTGTATTTAAGACAAATGGGTTACTGGTGGGAGGTGATTTAGGGTAGAATTACGGTTTAGTGTGTGTGTGCTTTTTTGGATTATCGAAGGCAGAAATCTTTTATTAAAAACACAATCTTATCCCCCAAACAAATGAAATGAGATAAAATGGAGTTTAACAGTGTGTTATGGGAGAGATTTGCCCAGAGGTCGACACTACGCTACGGCCTTTATTAATTCAAATTCCAACATAATCCTTTTCCCCAAACAAAAAAAATGAATTGAAATGGAGTTTCGTCCTGCCGAGAAGTTGATAGTGTACGTGCTGCTTAAGATGGGCCATGTTTATTTTTAACGAATATACTCACAGTGAGAAAAAATAGGCATGCAGATTAGTATGGTTGAAAAAAAATTGGAGTTCATATTATTTACATTTGCCCCCTGTACAACGTTATCATTGAAATTCTAAATGCATTTTATGAATACGAAATCAAAGATGTATGCAAAAATACAAATTAAAATTTGGGAAACTCTATTATATTATTTACTTACTGAACCGTAATCTGTCCTGTAAGCCCTGCTTGATAAATCATCCGGATATAGAAAACGAAACACAAATGGAACAAAACGTGAAAGTAGAAATTGCTGTCAACAGGAACCGAGTGGTCAGAACTCTGGAATCTCGACTTGCATGTCACGTATTCGAATCTTGACGTGGGCCGCGAAGAACTTGTGTTTGAATACGATGTATACGAGATCAAACAGACCTTATGCAAAAGTACCAATTCAAACATGTTAACAATAATGAAATTTGGGCCACTCTGTCATTTACATTCTAAATTTAAGTCCTGGTTCCAAAATCACCCGAATCTAGGATATGCAAAATTAAAGCAACAAAATTGAAAGTAGAAATGGCTGACTTCAGGAACAGAGAAGTCAAAACTTTGGAATCTCGACTTGCATGCCACCTATTCGAATCTTGGCGTGAGCTGGGAAGAACTTGGGGTATTTTTCAAGTTGTGGGGTTGTCAATGAAATTGTGTCTTTTCCCCTCTTTTATTGTAGAAGTATCAAATTATGAAGGATTAGAAGTGGGTAACAGAGATGACAATCAGTATGCAAGCAGCAATGTTGCCTCGATTCCAGACATGTCTCCAGAACACGAATACAATAACTAAGCTTCCAGTGAGTTGTACATCTACGTAGCCTCGAATTTTTCTCCAAAGGCTCTTTGTTATAATAAAGACAAATAGATATACACTCCCCTAATATAGTTCTGTCACACCAAAGTTCATAATTATTTACGAATTGTTGATGTCAGTTGTTCAGGCAATTGCTGCTCTGGCTAGCGCGGCGTTGGGGAAGACCAAAAGTCATTTTATTTGAGTTCATTAGACTAATGTTGTACCTATTTACCCTGCTTGATATAAAAAAAGTAAATATATAATATAAATTGTAGCACATGAGTCTGTGGAGCAATCTGATTAAAATATAGATCAATATTTCGTTCCGTATTTTTATACTTTCGATGGCCTACACTACATGAAGTTCTGACAAGTTGTTACGAAAGGTCACGCCGGGGGTCATTGTGCTTGATAACGATAAGAGGATACTTGTCGAAACGTCATGATATTAGAATAAAACCAGTGATTGTTTCCCATAAAAATTGTGTTCTGTTATTGTGTTCTCCAATCACTAAATGCCTCTTAAAGATTATGTCATACTAGTAGTTTTTGGCCCTATGGCGTCAGACATTTGATTAACCAATCAACATTGACGTTACTAGTGGATTACCCACAGTTCCGTGCAAGCCACACCTAAAGCTCGCCGTAACAGGCCATTTCATTGGATAAGCCATCACACTATTCAGAACACTCCAATGATAACAACTCTTCCAGATCCTAGTGTCGTAAAGACAAGTAAAACATAATAATTTTGAACTATAAAAACGAAACGACATACATGTAGGATCTGTGGAGGAGATATTCCTTTGCTGGATTGACTTCTGATTCTTGAACTTTGGAGGGAGTGTTTCTATTCTTCCTGTTCAATCAACATGACATTTCTACGTTTAATGTGGGTCTTCCCTAAAATTTTGGAGAGTGATTTAAGGTATTAAAAACGGTGAAAGTATGTTCGTTTCCAAACAGTATTGTTTACATTTCATTCGACTTGATAGCGTCGTTTGTCACGCAATTAGTTTTACTGCAGTATTCTGCTATGCACGGGTTAATTGGGCATAATAAAATCGTGAGCCATGACGTAACGTTATGTAAACATATTTGGTCCGATATTGGCATTCGTTTTAAATGTGCCGAAGTGTTGATTTCTTGGGTGTTGTAGCTTATTCCAACACTAACGACGAAAACTCAGATAAATAGCTAAAATTGTACTTTTAATAACAAATGTTTAAAACCGACTAACGGCCACAATAACGAGATAGGTGTCGCTAGGGCGAGCTAGTCATCAGACTCAAGTTACTGTAGAATAAAGAACATATACACACACTTAGGATTAAAATAATTATATAATGATATTTGATAAGATGTTGAATAGCACATGGGATACAGATGTTTAAATACAGAAGAAGATATAGACATAGCAAGAACGCGGGTTAACTATAATTATGTAATATATTATATCGTTACATTAAGTTTACACTCAAACAGTTAAAAGACTTGAAAGATTAGTGAGATATCAATTCGGACATTTGTCAATTACTACATTAACATAAATCATATAATAAAATATATACAAAGATGCACTATGACGAATGTAAAGCTTTTGTAAATCAGCTAGTTATTGGTTGTTAGTCGAACTACTGGCCAATCAAACTTTAAAACAACAATATCCACTCATTACAGCAGTGAGTAGTGGGATTACCTCTAATCAACGGAACACTGCGAGGAGAATGGTGGAGGAGTCACTTTCGAAAAACAACGTAAATCGAAGAATTATCGGATGTGTAGAAGGACATTGTTATCAATTTTGGTGCCGTTTTGCTGACAGTGTAACATAGGGTCGTGAGTGAGAGAGAGAAATTGGGTTTAACGTCCACTCGACACAAACTAGGTCATTTTGGAACTAACATATGGTTGAGAAGGCGCCCCTATCTCCATGCCATTACCCCAGCCCTGGCAAATACATATATATGGCTTTACACCAGGGATCGAAACCACAGCCGCAAGCCAGAGGTGACCGGCCAGCTAGAGGTCGAAGCGCGGCTCTCTAGACCACTAGGCCATCCCAACCCCCCACATAGGGTCGTGTTGCACATGTTGGTCGCAATATAACCTATGTGTGGCGTTGAATGTTTATACCATAACAAACGATTATCAACTTAGCATCGATTAACTAAAATGAATTATTAGATCACGTGTTAATTAAGCTTTATGGTTGCTACAATCGTTCTATTATTAATACACTGTAGTATTTATAAATATTAGGGGATCACGGTGGCTAAGTGGATAAGGTGCTGGTTCGCTAGCCTGGAGGTCGGGTGTTCGATCCCTGCATTGGCCGAGAAAGTTCATCTTGATTTTCCGGCGTGATTTCCCCTTGTCAGTGATGCAGAAGGAGGGCCTGAAATAGACAGCTGCCTAGTCGTTCGGATGGTACGAAAAACCGAGTTCCCGTGTACACATTGGAGTGCACGTAAAAGATTCCTTGGCAATTGGAATTCGATAAAAGAGTAGGACGTAGCCCCGCTGCCCGGGCAAAATTTCCCTTATAGCACAATGTATGGCGTATGCCCGTCTTCCATTAGCCCAGGTTATGTGCAAAAGAGTAAGACGGTAAAACCCATTTCATTTCATTTCATTTTTATAATATTTTTTACAGATACTGCCGCTACCAAGGGTGATAACTCACTTTATGAAAACTTGGAGGGGAAACAAGCATCTTGGGAATAAAAATCAACATTAATACTGAAAAAGAAACTACACATATATAGCTGAACTGTCTAAAGCATATGTTTATATTTTGGTGGCGGGGTATTAAAATGACTGTAAATTGTAATATTTTGGAGTAAATCAAAGCGGACAATTATATACATGTATACCTAGTGGGATAGGGAAATCACGTAGAATAATACAGGGCTCGCCTTTAAAGAGGCTTTCAAATAATATCCTTTATTGTTGTGGCGTTGTATCAATAGCCCATGATATTTAACGATCGCGCACTATATACGTCACATATTAGTACCTTAGTTTAATTTGCTCTAATAGTAAGTGCAGGAGGACCGCACTACACGAAAACCAAAAACCTATAAGATTAACCTGCGGAAAATATCAAATCAAGTGAATGGATCCGGGGGCCAGCCGTAAGCGTCCACTGCGCTGTACAGTCCCGGGCCTGTGGTGACACAGACTTCACTCATATTTGAAAACAACTGGGAATGCAACCCAAAGAAACAATTATATAGTGTCAGCATGAGTCATGATCTATTATATGTTGCAAGAATTACGAATGCAAGCATATTGTCGCACAAATTCCGCTACACAAGTAACCACATAGTTAAATGTATCAGAAGTAGGCCTAGTTCAAAACCAAATCAACAAAAGGATTGAAGTATATAAATGCATCTAGGACAAACATTGCAATCGACACAGAAACAAAAACACAACTGAATACAAAGAAGCAAAGGAAAAGACTATCTAGGGAGACAGCCGTCTGCTGACTGAGTGGTGTGACGTGAATCTGCCGTAATAGTTGTTATGACGTCGTAGTTTAGAAGGTGCAATTTCCCGATAAAGGGCGATAATCTAGATAAAATTACGTTAAAATATAAAACTATTAGTTTTAAAGACCATGCAATTGTACAAACCATAGTATAATTATTATATAATGTCCCACGTAAGAAATGCAAAACAGGAATGCTAAAGAAATCGTAAGTTATTAGTGTATTCATAAAGGCCTAAAAATAAGGGCAATAATCCAGATAGGACTAGACATCTAGAAGCAATTTATATAGAATCATTATCCAATATGTAGTCAGTAATATCATTATAAGAAATGTAAAACTTATTATGTTGAAGAAATGGAAGTTTTGAAATTTCTTTCAAAATGCGTAATTGTGTACCACCTTTGGCCGTGCACTTAAAATTAAGAGTTTTTATTCGGGAAAGAAATAGTTCTTTATTGTTGCATATTTTTAAAAATCGTAATGCCTGTGAATAGAAAACATTATGTAGTGTCGTATCTGGTATGTTACTATGAGCTGACGGGTATTTTACTACTTCAAAACCAAATTTGTCCGTTTTATCGAATATACCGACATTAAATTTATTATTAATTATATTGATGTCCAAGTCAAGGACAGATGCATTTATAGTGCCCGAATTTTCTTTATTTAATATAAGTTCAGGAGGATATATTTCATCTTTGTATTTATTGAAATTACCATTATCATTGATTGGTGTTATGTCATCAATGTAACGGAAGGTATAATTTAGACTTTTTGCTACCTTGTAATCTGTTTTTCTTTTATGGTCTTGAAAGTCGAATTCGTATTTATATAAATGTGCATTTGCCATAAATTAAGAATTCATTATTAAAACCTTTTAATTTCAACAGTGGAAAATATTCGAAGCGACCCCCATTACATGTATTCATGGTTTAGTTGTTCCGATATATCTTTCTCTGCACAATAAGTGATATATTTGGATTTGCAGTTCATTTACTGTCTTACTGTAAATACCGGTACCTCAAAAATGAAGATTTATGTGGTATGGCCCTTCGCTTTCTTAGTTTACTTTGCTCTAAATTTATTATTATAGCTCAATGATCAGTTTGATGAATAAGATTTTTCAGTTCAGCTGGTATTTTAATTTTATGAAATATTTTGTATCAAATATTTGCACTGTATCAAATTTTATAAAAAATTTTCATTTTATAATTTTATAAAATATTTTTATCTAAAATGTTTATATATAAAACGTTATTTTTGTATAAATTGTTTTCATTGTATAAATTGTTTTAAATTGTATAAAATGTTTTTATACATGATGTTTTAAATATTATAAAATGTTTTATAGAAAATGTTATCATTGTATAAATTGTTTTCATTTTATAAATTGTTTTCAATTTATAAAATGTTTTCAATCTATAAAATGTTTTCAATGTTTTTTTTAAATTACTTTCATTTGATACATTGCTTTGTAATTGTTTAAATGGTTTTCATTGTATGATTTATTTTCGTTTCATAAATTTCTTTCATTTTATAAATTGTTTTCATTGTATGGATTAATTACTTTCATTTTTTTTTTAAATAAATGTTTTCATTTTATACATTGTTTTTTAATTGTTTATATTGTTTTGGTGTAAAATTTGCTTTTTTTAATGTATCTTTCAGTTTGTGTGCTCTATATTTTTTCGAAATGTTTTTCTATCATCGACGGTAAAAACTTGAACAGATCCTCATCAGAATTAACAAAAATCTAACAATAAAAAAGCATCTGACACTCACAGACAGTATCCCTTTAAATTGTATCGTTTATCGTCTGACTCAGATGGCTCAGTGAGTGAGACGCGGTGCACGTGAAAGAATCTTTGAGATATGATTTGGAAATAAGAGTAGGACTTACTGTCGCTGTCCGGGCAGAATTCCTCTCGTTGTAATCTTTGTGGCGTGTAGCCTACCTATATTCTTTACTCCGGTCGGTACAGACAATTAGGACGTTACCCAAGTCTGTTATAGTCGTGCTGTTCTGGAAACATTTCCATTATAGCACACTTTATTTGCTTTTATCGCGGAATCCCGTGGCTAAGTCGGAAAGACGCTGGCTCGAAGCATCGGAGGGGTCCCGTCACTAGGTCACCGGCCGTTGGAGTTCTCGGTCCGACCATGCTCGAGTCACGCAACTCAGATTTTTGTGGGGGCCCCCTAATGTAGTGGGCCCTGGGGCCTGTGCCCCATGGTTAATCCGGTGTTGGCCACAAGACCTATTCTCTGGTTCAGGCCGAGTCCATCCCAAACTATTAAGCTTGGACCTCCCCATGAGTCTTGTTCAATGACACATTGGTCTGAATAACGCTGGCCACGTCGACGCCGCCATTTTCCGGTCCCGCCATCTGGAGTTGATACGCAATACTCTCATCGGTGAACAGAACAATTTTCCATGGCACGTGTCGCAAGCTCTGGTGTCGATGGTTAGTGTGTCGGGGGGGGGGGGGGAGATCGGTCCACGGTAAGGTCTACGGCAATGGATGTTCTCTCTGGTGAAACGTTGGCGCGCTGTATCGGTACTGATGGGTCTTCCGTGTATTCTCACTGTCTGACGTGCTGTCTCAGATGTCTGTGTGAAGAGAAGCTGCCCGTGCTGTCGCACAACATGGCAACATTGACTTTAGCAGTGAGAGGAAACCTGGAGAAAACCCACGAGGATGAACAGGCGACCCTACTCCTTGTCACGTACAAGCGGGGATACGAAACCACGTCAGTGGACTCAATGACAGGTTTATGATACAGCGCGCTCGTGCTAACAATTCGGCCATCTAAAACCAATTATCGTATAAACAAACGCCTTTACAAATCAAAGCATTAGCGTATAGCCACACGTCTTTACAAATCGGGGGCTCACGGTGTTAAGTGGGTAAGACACTGGCTCGCTAGTCAGGAGTTCGGGTGTATGATCCCTGCATTGACCGAGAAAGTTTATCCAGATTTCCGATGTGGATCCCCCTTGTCAGTGGTGCAGGATGGAGCAGCTGTCTAGTCGTTCGGATGGGACGAAAAAACCCAGGCCCCCTGTACACGTTGACGTGCACGTAAAAGATCCTTTGACAGTTGGAAATCGATATAAGAGTAGGCCGTAGTGCCGCTATCGGATTCTTTTACCCACAGGTTTTTTACAATCCGCCGCAATGGTATCAAACAGCTGGACCAACTTTTTTAACTTGCTTTTCAGGAACAGCGATTTTAAAACTGTATTTTAATGTGACTTTTAGATATACAAGAACTTTATATTTTTTAGTGTTTTACCTATCTTCTATATAATACTCATTCAAATGTAAATAACGTAATTAAATCAACCTGTCCATAATATCATGTCTTATGTATTGGTCGTTAAATTTGTAATAAACAACAACATACTCTGCAAGGGTCTAAAGTGTTGCGCTTCGAACTCTAGCTGGCCGATCGCCTCTGGCTTGCGGTCGTGGGTACTCTGGTTTCCTCTCAAGGGTCAAAAAGCTGCGCATGCGCTAAGATAATTAAAATGAAAATATAAGACAACTTGTCGGGCGTAAAACCCTCCTTCCTGTGGTTGGTACAGGCTAGTTGCCTTGGAAACAAATTCAAACAATTTGTCTATGGTATCACCTTGGGTGGAAGTGGACATTAAATCCCAGAAACAAACGAACGACGCGTTAAACACTAAGAACAACAACTTGTATTATAGCATATGTGTGATAATGGCGCGAGTATGTATTATTCCCTAAACATTTTTTACTGTTTAATTACTACTCAATTGCCACTCAAAGTACTGTATAAATCCATTTACATTTGGTTTTTTCTCTCGGTTGTCCTACATGACCTCGGGGCCATTCTTTTATCCATTACATAAAATATATTTTCTTATCTTTTTTGAATCTTTGTAACCGCGTACAAATTACTCATTTGGTACTGGGACTTATGGCGAGTGCTTTACACATCAAAAGAGTTGCTGAATCAAGTGGTGGCGCGTAGTTGGGATCAAGTTCTATTAATAGCTCGGTAGGTTGACAACCACCACATCCTACGACTGAACCACAATAACCTTCAATACGGTGTCCATCTTGTGATCGTATTATATTACCCACTCGTCCACCAACACCCCACGTTTCCCAGGTAACAGATGATTTTATACGTAGTCCTGTACCATTAGTGTTTATAACAAATCTTCCAATTAGTCCACAATCGCTGTTTGTATCATTGACATCATTATCAACGCAATCTCCAGCGCTTCCAAAGTTTTGTCTGTTAAGAGTGGAACTGGAAAAATGAAAATTATCTACAACTATCTTCTTTTGAAAAAACAAAACACGTGCTTTTTGGAAATCTGTGTAACCCATATATGCTAATTCGGAATGTATAGGTACTTGGAGACAGGTAGTCGGGTCCTTTAAATATATGGGAGTAGAAAACACATTAATGTCGTATAAAGTTACAAATTTACCGTCATTTTCCGAACGACAATACGTCTTAACCCATGCATCTAAAGTCACACTGAAAACCCAGTATTCACCCTCGGCAGTGGCATTACCACCACAAACATTTCTTTTTTCACATCCATCAAATGGTAGACACTCAAGGGGCGCCCAGGTACCAGTCATAGAGCACGTGGCATTAAGGGATGGATAATAGCCAGCCTCGCATGGATATAGAACAGTTTCATTAAAGAACCACAAAGATTTGGCATCAAATGACGTAATGTTAACATTTTGTATATCTGGATTACCATGACAACCAACAACAATACACGCATGCTTTAGACCTTCATCTTGACAGACTGTGTTATTTGGACAAACATGATTTTCACAAGATCCAAAAATCTGACCATGACGATTGGGAACGTCCATTATGATATTGTTAACCATTGGTTCAGTAATGGTGTTATTCAACGCGAGTAATTCACATTGACGAGTTTCGACATTATAATTAAAAGACTGACATAAGGAATAAAATCCACATCGACGATAACAATCTAGAAGTCCTCCAGCTTGATAAATCATCATTGGTTCTCCTGATAACTTTTCACCAATCCGCATATTTTGATAAAATTCTGGTTTTAAACACACATTTCCCTTCACCGGCACACCAGAGCCTACCAAAACCAAAAACAGAAAGCGGAAAATAACTTCACGTTTTGAAGCCATGGTGAAAGTGTTGATTAGGATCGCTCGATGGTATTAGTTTTATTACAGCAAACATGGAAATCATCCACTTATATATGGAAATTTTATGTCTCTGGGAACATATCATCATTGGTTAATTAACAGAAATCGTTAAAGCAACACTTGAGCGGTCACCCCATCAATCTATAACACAACAATACCACTGGAAATTATCAGCTCCTTAAATCAAATTAATGTGGCTTAACCTCCTACTTGATGAGTCATCCAGGCGAATAAAGACGGACTCCTGAAAGGAGAAGTCGCATCGGATGTAGATGTTTTCCGGTTTAAGTAGATATTCCAATCATTATTAATCAGAAAATTTATATCGGACTTGTAAATCATGTCTATAATTTTATTTGTCACGATTGTAACATATATATTTTCAGATAGAAATAAATCAGTAACAGGCTTGCATTTAAAGTAAATCTTAAAACTCATCCCATGTCAGGAAGCATACCAGGCAGAATCATTCGCGGGGGTTTCTAACGATTCATTAGTTCTGTTCATCTGCTAATAGAAGACGGAGAAATCGCAATTTTCTTAAAAGCCCCCATTTTTCAAGTTTTTTTTTCAAAATATCAGATATTTCTTCGACTACTTCCAGTATGCGGATCATTGCCCAGATAGTTTTAACACGTGACTTGGGCACGTAATTTCTTATAACAGAAGTTTCAGAAACATCCATTGAGCTTTTTTTTTTAAAAAAAAGAGAAAATAGAAGAGCAGTTTCAGTAATTTAATGATTGTGCAACTTTTGTCAAAGATTGTGGCCTTTATTGGTCTACATATAGCTCTTTGAGGCTTTTACATTTGAATTGACGCCTTCGAACACAGATAAATTATGAAATTTCTGTCATTTGGATATTCCTTTATTCAAGCTATCCTGTAAAACTTTTGTTGGTTTGATCCGGTGGCATTTGACGTAGCAATAACGGTTTTCGCAAGAGCGCCATTTGTTTTTCAAAATAACGGATATTGATTGGCCAACTTCCGGGATAGTTTTAGCACCTGGCGTTGGTACTTAAATTGTTTTCACTGTATTCTCTTTGTTGCCCGAGAAATTCTTTCAGCATTTGCAGGCGTAGCTTCTCCTTGACATTGGTGTAGAACGGATGTCATGACAAGGATCATTGTCTAGCCGTTCGAATGGGGCAAACAACCGAGGTTTAGTTTACATATTGCGTGCACGTAAAATAACCTATGAGAGAGATGGAATTCGAAATAAGTGTAGACGGGGTCACTGTCTGGAAGAATTCCCCTCGTAGCACACCACGTCGACAAATAGGACGTTAACCTGGCTCAAGTGTGTTGTACTGAAGCTGTCAAGTTATTTTGTTTACCCGTCTGCTTTAGCCCAGTCGTAGCAGAACAATGGGGGGAGCACCTACTTCTGAAAATAACATTTACCTGGTGTAAAATAGATCTACCAATTCATAACAGAGTGTCTTTTATAGCTGTAATATTTTCGTCATCTGTTTATTTTTATGTACGACTGTAACTTTCAAGAATATGGACAATAGCGCCCATCTGCCTTTTAACTGCATAAAATTCAGTTTTTATCTAGACGGCACCATCCGCACATCAAATCGGCGCCCTTTGGAGATGAACAGCTAATTTGTATTTAGCACTTTCTTATCTGTCTGCTCTTTAAAGGTGCTTTCCCGATTTGAACAAATATTGAGGAAATGTGTTATGAACCTTGTCTCAAAATTTCAGCTCACATCCGGACACATAAATCTTCAAGGATTTTGTGTCATTTGTTTTGTTGGTTGGCCTAGTGGTCTAGAGTGCCGCGCTGCGACCTCTAGCTGGCCGGTCACCTCTGGCTTGCGGCTGTGGTTTCGATCCCGGTGTGGGCGTATGTGGCATGGAGATAGGGACGCCTTCTCAACCTCGTGGGTTTCCTCAGGGTACTCCGGTTTCCTTTCACTGCAAGCGAATTATTGAAATAAAATTGAAACCATATGTTAGTCCTAAAATGACCTAGTATCGAGTGGACGTTAAACCCCATTTCTCTCTCTCTCATTATTACAGGTATCGTCGACGATATATATAAGTACTTCTTCTGGGTAAGTACTTCTTTGTTTACGGTAGATAAATGCATAAATAAATAAAAAATACGTCCAGGTTAAAAATCACTTTACTTCATTCTGACATACATTAAATATAAGCTAGCTGTCTGCCTTCTATGGGCGTTCTCAGATATTTTAAAATAATGTATACAAAATATAGCAAATGCGATACCTATTTTGTTCAATAACTTTCAATACCGCTTTGGTAATATGTTTAATAACTACCAGCTCTTATCTAAATCTGTTATGTACGGTGGCTGATAAGGGACATGAAAAATAATATAATTTGATTTTTTTAATATTTACCCAAGTCAATTTTAATATAATTTGATTTTTTTAATTTTCACCCAAGTCGGGCGGACGGACAGTTTAAACTGGTTGAAAAATAAAATGTTTTCTTTGATGTCTAATATTGACGTCACCTCCTGTTTCTTACGTATTAGTTATCCATCTACCTTATGAACTGGAGGATCCTGTGGTTAAGTGGGTAAGACGCTGCTCGCCATTCTAGAGGTCGGGTGTTCGATCCCTGCATTGGCCGAGAAAGTACATCCATATTTTCCCCCGTGATTTCCCCCTTGTCAGTGATGCAGGACGGAGGCCGGGCAAGGACAGGTCTCGTGTACACATTGGCGTGCTTGTAAAGGATCCCTTGACAGTTGGAATTCGATATAAGAGTAGGTCGTAGCGCCACTACCCGGACAAAATTATCCTAGGTTAGGAGTAGGACGTTAAACCCCCATTTAATTTCATTACCCTATGGATTGGAGGGTTGGATATGCAAATGGTTAGCACGTGCGATCTGTATAAAAAGTCTGTGAGTGAGTCAACTGGCATGGTTTCGAATAACCGGTTGTACGTGACAATGAGTAGGGTCGACTTCCAACCTCAGGGGTTTTCTCCGGGTCCTCTGGTTTCCTCCCACAGCTAAAGACCCCTACGCGCAAGCGAATTAGAGGAAATAAAATTAAACCGTGTTAGTCCCAAAATGGCCTGGTTTGTGTCGAGTGGACGTTACCCCCCTCTCTCTCTCTCTCTCTCTCTCTCTCTCTCTCTCACTCTCTTTCCTTGTGAACTAAATACCTTTCGGATAGTATAGAGTTTAATTCTGTAGGATATGTACTTTTTTCCGAAAACGCGATGGAAAAAAAAATTAATCAGAACAAAAGCCATAGTTCATATACTACGTAGTAGTATAACTATAAAAACTAAATAACTAAAGAGAATAAATATTGCAAGATTAGAAGCCCTGTCTACGCGAAACAAATAAAAAAGGAATAAAAATTGCGTGATAATTTTTCTTATATATTTTTTCTTTTTTTTCATGAAAAACACAACGAACATTTTGGGCAAAAAATAAGATGTCATTCATCGTATTTCATTCTTTGATCTGCTGGCTGTTTTGATGTACTTGATCTATCCTATGATTGTCTAATTGGGGTTTGGGGGATCACGATGTGTAAGTGCGTAAGACGCTGGATCGATAGCCTGGAGAGGTCGGATGCGTTTGTCGAAAACGTTCATCCAGATTTTCCGGCGTGGTTCCCCTTGTCAGTGACGCAGGACGGTGGGCCTGACAAGAACAGCTGTCTAGTCATTCTGATGAGACGAAAAACTGTGGCCCGGTGTACACATTGACATGCAGTTAAAAATCACTTGGCAGTTGGAATTCGATATAGGAGTAGGCCGTAGCGCCGCTGCCCGGACAAAATGTCCCTCATAGCATGAATATGAAATATATTTGGAAGCAAGCAGTCCAGGAGCTAGGTAGGTTTTATTCAACATGGAAGGTGCGGGGGCGGGGGGGGGGTTGTGATGCTGATGGTGTATGGCTGGGTTTGGAGACCGCAGGAACCCATTTCTTAAGTTCCGCCAGTGGTGGGTGTGGTAGGAGGAGCCACCCATAGTATCCCCCCCCCAAAAAAAATTGTTTTATTGTTTAATATACCTGGAATAGGTCACAAGATAATGGAAAAAAGGTTAGAGCTAAATCGGAAAATTGCTAATTAGTAACCTTTGGCGCCTTCTTAAGTGGCCTTTGCCATCAAAAATATCATTCTTAAGTTATATTTCCTAATTCAGGACGTGTCATTTTGGGCGTGTGTGTAAGGGCTAACCCACCACATAAACTGTCTAACAGTGGTCATTCATGAATCCTGTGGTGGTACTGGACAACTCAAAAGCAGTTTTAGGTGGTACAGATTTCAGCTTATCTAACCAAGCCGGGGCCTGTTTCACGAAATTTTAACTAAGATACAATCCAAATTTTAGTCATTCATGAATCCTGTGGTGGTACTGGACAACTCAAAAGCAGTTTTAGGTGGTACAGATTTCAGCTTTTAGTAATTTGATTGGATAATATTTGATTGATTTTAGTGCTTAGCCAATCAAAATTGAAGAATCTACTAAAATTTGGATTTTATCTTTAGTTAAAATTTCGTGAAACTGGCCCCTGTTGACTGGAAACTATTGTCTGGGATACTACAACACTTCAAATGTCTGGCAATTACATAGCTTTCTCAGGGGTACCCCGCCACTAGAAATGTCTGTCAGAGTGTTTTTATAATACCTGAAGATGTACGGTACACTGCTGTGCGATTTTCATGCGGTACACTTTTGAGCTAATCTAGACTAGTTGGGGGGGGCATGACATTTTGGGCGTGGAATACTACACCCACCACCAGAAACCCGGCAGACTTACATCCTGATGATACTAGATGTACATACATTGATACCATGTAGGAGGAAATTGGTACACCTTTTAGCTAGGTTGACCCCCTTGTCTTTAAGTTCAGAAATTGTTAACCCCTTAAACAGTTGGCGAAACTTGAATGCATCACAATCCCCACAGACAAATTTAGCGGATATGATTTTCCTTGTTTTCTGTAAGGTCCAACATATCTCCCATGCTTAACAGCCTTGTAGATGTCCATACTGTATAGATATCACTCTCATATCGTTTGTCTTTTTTGACCCAAATTCACATATTCCAATTGCCAAATTATTTTTGAATCTTTGTAACTGGTTCTAAATTACTAGTGTCCTATTGTAACAGGTGGCTTTACACATAATAAGAGTTGTTGAATTGAGTGGTGGCGTGTTGTTGGGATCAAGTTCTAATAATGATTCGGTAGGTTGACAACCACCACATCCTACGACTGACCCACAATAACCTTCGATACGATGTCCATCTTGTGATCGTGTTATATTACCCACTCGTCCACCAACACCCCAAGTTTCCCAGGTAACAGAAGATTTTATACGTCGTCCTGTACTATTAGTGTTTATAACAAATCTTCCAATTAGTCCACACTCACTGTTTGTATCATTGACATCATTATCAGCACTTCCCAATTTGTGTTTTAAAAGTAGAATTATCCACATCTATCTTTTTTTGAGAAAACTGAATAAGTACAAGAACGGGATGTAGTGAACTATAAAATATTAATCAGAGGTGAATATTCACTAGGCCGTTACAATCACTGATAAGGATGACATCGATGGGACTTAAAAAGCCCCACAGATTCCCTTTTTTGCTCCGCATAACATTTTTTTTATCTATGAGAATAAAATAAAGACGTTTGACGTATTTGTAAGTAAAGAAATATTTCCTATTTAGTGTAAATTGGTATTAAATGAGTTAAAAAAGACATCATTCTGCCCAAGCCTGTAAAGTAACCCTTCTATCCGACGTAATGGTAGCATTACCCAAAACAGCACCGACATCCTGACCTTTGATAACCATATATACGTAGGATGATCAGAGGACAGCTTGCCATTATAGTAGCCTTTACATCGCAATTCCATACAACATAACCGATATGCCGTATCAAGTAGTACTAAGTACTAAGGAATACTACAATTCCATTGATATCATTTAGAGCAGAACTTGATTGTCAAATCTCCGATGAAAAGTTATCTACTTCTGCTATTCTCTATCAAAGAGTATTTCTGGACTAACAAATACTGTTTTTTTAACATGCAAATCTTGATAAGTATCGACTGGGTAACGCATGCGCATTTCCTTACAAGGTTTGTTATTGAGTCAAGTGGCGTGGTTTCGAATCTACGTTTACGTGCCAAGGCGTAGGATCGCCTGTCCAACCTCGTGGGGTTTCTCCGGATCCCCTCCCACCGCTAAAGCCCCCTACGCATTAGCGAATTAATGTCATAAAATTGAACCATGTTAGTCCCGAGATGGCCTAGTTTGTGTCTAAGAAAAATGACCAAATATTCAATAAGCTGTACTATAACGTGTAACAGCAATAACAAAATAGGACGTACTATAAAAATACATAGAAACAAACCCGAAGCTGAATAAAATTATGTGACTAATCTTTATGCAAAGTCAAAATCGCCTTGTATAAGAATTTTCCATCCAAGTTGTCCTTCCAAAACATGTCGGACATTGAACCATTTAGAAAGCCGGTTAAAAAGCTTCGGGTACAATTAGGACTGTCGTCGAACCACCAGCCACCTCCAAGCCGTTTAGCACATTGATGGACTCCAGTGTAATCATTATCGTAAGTAGAGAAGCGATTTCCGACCAAGTTCAGATTTCCAGCCATTGAATCACCACAACTGGGGAGACGGGAATGGGTGGAGTTGAAACTGAAGCTGTATCCCGATGTCTTGTCGATGTGAAATCCGTCATAGTGGATGTCACACCAATTCGAACCTAGGCGAAGCAAGGCGACACGTAATCGAAATGTAACGGAGGAGCTTTGCATAATATCGACTAAATTGTTGAATCCAATCCAATGGTTCCGGAATATATTACCAAAGCCTTGTTCATATTCCACCATGGATCGATTGAAGTTTGCACTGCTACAGGTGCTTGTTCTGTGTAATATTTCCGTCTTTCCACCAGCATGTAATTCACATTTGACTTCAAAGGGTGTTGGTGATCGCACTGGTTTTATGTATGTCAATATGAATCTGGAAGCAAAATTCGACTGTATATCTCTAGAAAATGCTTCTTCACAGTCTAAAAATAAGGATACAGATATAAAATATTTATCATAATGCAATTGTGCGAGAAGGTGATGGAATAAATATTTTATCATTTGAAAAAGGCGCCATGACTGGCATAAGATAACTAGACAGAACAAAGAGTTTCGTCTGGAACCCGAAACATTTTCGACGATATCTAAGGAGCAGATCTGAATTCCGGAATATTTTCAGTCGTGTTCCCAAACCAAATTTTAAATCTTGATGTGGAAATATAGTTCACTTAATGTTTTTGGGTTGATTATATTCCGATATGTGTAGATGCCGAATCCGACTGATCTTACTCTTACACCCGTGGGGAAATTTACATATTTTAGATGACAGTCATGAGGGCGGTCATCTTGAATATATGAATTTCCAAGGTGTGCCAGGGTGGCATCATCTTGATTGTGAATCTACACGTAGTGGGGAATTACGATTCATCAAAAAATAGAAAGGTCTGTTATTATGAAAGAGCGGGGGCCACAATGACGGCATATAGACATAAATGGAGCTTTTCGAAAAATCTCGACTTGTCCCAGGTCAGTTTGGCAGAGCATGGACTGGGGCACCCGAAAGTCTGGGGATAGAGGGTGGGATGTTGCAATTGTCGTGGACAGACGGTGAAATCTGACTGTCCTGGATCAGTTACCACAATAAAGAACCGATTTGGTGAATGTTTATACCGAAAACAAATCTGAAACCCGGAGTGTTGCGAATACGTATTATTGAAATATATTTTAAAGCTCAATAGGCAAAATTGTAAGGAATGTTGGCAATTGCCCCGTGCTACAGAGGACAAGGGACTTTTTTTGTTTGGGTGGGTGGGAGCATTCGCAGCCATAGCTCCGCTATTCCGGAGTCCCTAGACATGTTTGATTAATTGGCCTGCAATGTTAACTGTTAAATGCTTACCGTGGACAACGCTCTGGCAGTGATCATCGTAGTATCCGATAGGACATGTGGTAGTATTATCTGAATTCCGTCCAATATTCTGTAAATAAAATTTATCGATAAACATTGGTGGGTGTTTAAAACAAGTGTTTATCTACTCGGCTTAGGTTTGAGTTCACTATTTACAATATTAATTGGATCATGGCACGACAATGGGTTACTTTGTCCGCATAACTTCGTGAGTTACCTTTTATTCGTCTAAAGGGAGTGGGGGCTGGGGCTGGAGGTGTGCGCTGTATCATAAGGTATGCCATTGAGTCAACTGGCGTGGTTTCGATTCCCCGGTTGACCGTGACAACGAATAGGGTCGCATTTCCAACCTCGTAGGTATCCCACTGCTTAGAACCCTACACGCAAGCGGATCATTGAAATAAAGTCGAATCATGTGTTAGTCTCGAAGTTACCTGATTTGTCTCGAGTTGACGTTAACCCCCATTCCCCTCTCGCCTAAATAAAAACATAATTCTGCAAAAAAGAAAAGGCAAGAATTGTCGAAGCTTGTTCTTGCAATAGGTGACCATAAGCGGCTTTGAGGAATGGGTTGGAACTAAAATATAAATACTGCTTTTCACTTATAAAATGGAAGCAAAAAAGTAAATATTCATACAGCTTTCAATAAAAAAAACTAACCTTTCTGTAACAAATACAGCTAGATGAATCTCCAGCAACAGCAAATATGCAATCAGTGCCATGCTGATATAATTTACATGTTGAATCTGACGAACAAAATACGTGTCGTCGACATTTGGGATCCGCACTACAAGACGCGCCACAATCTATTCTAGAACGAGCAGTGGTTAATAGCAAACCATCTTTCGCACACGTATCAGTAATTATGTTGGTTTTTGAAAATTCAGAACTTGGATGTGTATACATCCAACTGAACATCAAAGTAAGAATTATTAAATTTAACACTGGTGTCATTTTTGCCATTTGAAACTAAAATATTTGTCCGTTTTACAATTAAAATTGAGATTATATATGTTCTTTAGAACCACGCTACGAGAAAGAACACCACGAGGAAGGCACTCCACAGTTTGCTGCCCATAACGCTTTGTCCTTTTGATGTAACTAACTTAGAAGTCTCCAGGTTTGTCTTCGCTAACACGCACTGCTTTCTGGCTGTATTTACACAATGGGGGATTGCCCGGTAGATATTTATAATACGTCTAGATCATGCGCATTGATTAAATGTTACAAATCAATATAAAGGAAAACAGCTATATATTAGTATCTATCCATTCAGTAATGAATAGAACGCGAGTCTCTGGTGATGCTTGGGACAAAGACTCGAACAAAGACCCTAACATGATTTAAAACATAACAAGGCCGATAGACCGAGGTTTTTCTGTAAGAAGTTTTGGAGGCCTTCCTGATCCGGCCAAACTAAAGTGTTCACTACCTGTGAAGTGTTCATTTTCTGACACATTTCTAGGAACATTTCGAATATAGTTTCTAAAAATTCCACCGAAATGTTCATTTTTAACATACTTCCTCAAACAGTTCAAGTGAAATGTTGACTTTAAAAACTTTTCCAATGACACTTCCTTTCGATCAAGTGTTAATAAACCCATACCGAAATGTTAATTTCGTCGTCACTTCTGGAAGATGGTCTGTTAATCGTCACTTCTGGAAGATGGTCTGTTAAAACGGCATTTTCATAATTTTTTAGTTATATTTTTAAAATATGTTAAAATAAATCCCCAAAATAGATTGTATCTATAAACAGTCCTACCTTGTTAAAGAATAGTCCTATAATTCACTATTGCCAGTTGAGAAATTGGCAAAAATATCATTTTCAACTTCAAATTCAAACGCTTGAAGATCGCCATTGCATGGAGGGGAATGGGAAAACAAGGGAGGTAATTCAAGTAATTGTGTTATTATTTTCTGTGTCAAGGATTTTTATACCTGTTAAAAATTGCCCATGATCGTATAATAGTGAGTTGACAACCTTTTGAGCAAAAGACATAGAAATATTTATGTTTTTTCTTTCTTAGAAAATATGAAATTTCCGCTTTAATCGTCACTTCTGAAAGATAGTCTATATAGAACTGCACGATCAGTTTTAAATTCATATTCATTACATAATTTAAAGAAATTTCGATGCGCCAAAAATGGATGTTAATGTTTTGTTTTATATGTTCCTGTTATATTTATGTAGCTGGTTCATATTCTAATCCTAGAGTAAATATATCCTATATTTAAGAAAATGATCTTATCAGATTATCCGACAATAATATGTAGCCATCACAATGCACGTAAATTAAAGTTACAATCAAAATCAAATGAAAAAGTAAATTGAAAATTCTTCGTAGTCATCAGTACCCTATAACGTTTTTCGGCTTGGTAGCATTGAGCATATTTGACAAACGTATAGGTTACGCTGGATGTAATACGCCGTTGTTATTTGGCTGATATTCATGCCAATCACTTCTAATCAATGGGATCTGCGTTTTAAAGCCAACCTGAGTTATTTTATGGTCCACGTAGGTTACATGTAGGCCTTATCGTTCTCTCCGACCTTCGAATGAGTGCATGAGATGCGACTTCCCTACAATACATGAACGTGAACCCTATAACTATTTGAAGATATGTTATTATGAATTTTAAGAGAAAACATTTTACCGATCTTACTACAAAAGTTCGATCGCTACACGAAGGTTTTACAAATTTCCATCGCCTTATATTTGCCGGCTAACATTTGGGACCTAGAAATTGGCATAAGTGGGTCGGAATGCATATAATACTGTAATATGAATGTATATAAACTGATTTACATTCAATAGTTACAAGATAGCTATCTTGTAGTTACAAGATATCCTATCTTGTAATTACAAGATAGCCAAATTAGTTTTCTTGTATTTCAAGGTCGTCCCACACTGATTTATCGGATAGTTATAAGCCAAAGTGTGTGTGTGTGGGAGAGAGAGAGAGAGAGATAGAGAGAGAGAGAGAGAGAGAGGTGGAGGAACAGGGGGAATGGGGTTTAACGTCTACTCGACACAAACTAGGTCATTTCGGGACTAACATATGGTTTAATTTAATTCCAATAATTCGTTTGCGCGTAGGGGTCTTTAGTAGTGGGGTGGGGGTTGGATGGCGAATGGTTAGCACGTGCACGCAGTATCACAAAGCCTGTAATTGAGTCAACTGGTGTGGTTTCGAAACCCCTGTTGTATGTGACAAGGAGTAGGGTCGCCTGTCCAACATCGTGGGTTTTCTCCGGGTCCTCCTCTTTCCTCCCGCTGCTAAAGACGCCTACGCGCAAGTGCATTATTGAAATAAAATTAAACCATATGTTAGTCCCGAAATGACCTAGTTTGTGTCGAGTGGACGTTAAACCACACCCCCTCTCTGTTTAGCAGTTGGAGGAAACCGGAGGACTGACAACCTGATGATGCCGATCCCGTAACATACAATAATACTTCGTTGAGCTGGAGGGTTGGCAGGTCGATTTGTTAGCACATGCGCACTGTATCGTAAAGCCTGTCATTGAGTCAACTGGCGTGATTTCGAATCCTCCGTTGTACGCGACAAGGAGTAGTATCGCCTGTCCAACATCGTGGGGTTTCTCCGGGTCCTCTGCTTTCCTCCCACTGCTAAAGATCCAAGCGATTATTGAAATTAAACTATATGTTAGTCGCGAAATGACCTAGTTTGTGTCGAGTGGACGTTACACCTCCCCTCACTCTCTTTAGCAGTTGGAGGAAACCGGTGGACAGGCGAGGATGGACAGGCGATCCTACTCCTTGTCACGTACAAATGGGGATTCGAAATGACCTAGTTTGTGTCGAGTGGACGTTAAACCATATACCCCTCTCTGTTTAGCAGTTGGAGGAACCCGGAGGACTGACAACCTGATGATGCCGATCCCGTAACATACAATAATACTTCGTTGAGCTGAAGGGTTGGCAGGTCGATTTGTTAGCACGTGCGTGTTTTATCTTAAAAGCCTGTCATTGAGTCAACTGACGTGGTTTCGAATCCCCCTTTTGTATGTCACGGGATCGGCATCACCAGGTTGTGCCCTCATTAAATACTATTCATACTCTCATTAACTTCATTCCCTCATTAATAGCATTTATGATACATTGATTTCATGTTCTCCTTAAAGATACCTTCCGCGCGTACAAACTGTGTGATTTGATGATATATTTGGGCTAATTAATCTATCAAACGTTTGCTTCAAATCCCTCTCAAAACATTGTATACATCAGGAGATACCGCAAGCTATAAATAATCTGCTTTTAAACGCTATGTCAGTCAGCTCATTTCATTGATGGAGGGTCCGTTTTTCAGAATATCCCTTTCCTTACTTACTTTTCAAAAATCAAAATTTAAAGAAGTTTGAAAAATAGAAATAGCGTTCTGTGGCTTCAAAGAGCGTATTAAAATTGATGAGTCATGATATAAATATGCAGTTGGTGGGTGTATGAAGGCAATGGTATTTATGGGAGCATGAAATAGGTGTATGGTGACCTTTAAATTGGCATCTCGGTATCTTGTAATTACAAGATAGCTATCTTGTAATAACAAGATAGTCTATCTTGTAATTACAAGATAGGTTATCTTATGCTATCTTGTAATAACAAGATAGCTATCTTGTAATAACAAGATAGCCTATCTTGTAATTACAAGATAGTCAGAATTTTTTTTTTCATTTGATTAACCCTTATGTGCTTCCGTACAAATCAGTTATATTCGGCCAAGAAAACCAGCAGTCCTAATCGAATGCAAATTTCTAGCCTCGTCCCCCGAGTCTCTTGTTAGAACGCATTATGGTACACGATTCGTGTACCAATGGTGAAATTGTTTATTTTGTCTTAAATATTGGATATGAGAAGCCCATCGTTTTCCGGTAAGATCCCATCATCAATGTTGATTTAAATTGACAAATAATTCGTGTTTTCAACGTGGAAGATTTTGGATGATATTGAATTAGAGACATAGCTACTTTAAGATTGTGATTGTAAGTCCTGTGTTTTGGGGGAAAAAGTTACTCGCGAGAGAACTTGAGTTCAGATCGATTTAATTGGTTTACAGTTATGCATGTCTGTTATTAGTACTGCATTTTATTAGTAGTAGATTATTTTAATTTACGAATAGGTCTATAAACATGAGCTGTACATTAATTGGATCTAAATGATTAGAACTTAGACAAAAGCTGATCCAGGATAAATCATGTAAGAAATGATATATTTGGTACGCAGTTCATTGATTGCTTTAAAGGAGCTAGGTCTCTAACTCAATATCATCTAAAATCTTCAACATTGAAAACACAAATTATTTGTCGGTTTAAATCAAAATTGATGACGATATCCAATATTTCAGACAAAATAAATATTTTACCATTGGTCCACGAATCGTGTACTATAATGCGTATAGGTCCCAGTTCCAGCAAGGGACTCGAGGAACGAGGCTAGAAACATTGCACCAAATCAAACGGCGCATGGAGACTGGAATAACTAGACGCTAGAAATTTGAAAGATGACATAGATTTTGTTAATATATTACCCCAAAATCTAAATGATAGCGACTTTTTCGTAACCATAGATGTTTGTAACATGTATGCAATATTTCCCAAGACCTATGCCTTCAGGCCGTAGAATATTGGTTGGATAAACATCCCGAATGCAGTCATAAGAGAATTTCACAAAAATTTATCCTCAAAGCCATACGTCTCATCCTGACTAACAACACTTTTACATTTGGCGAAACAAATTGCAAACAGATTCTTGGAATAGCGATGGGTACCAAGGCGGCACCACAATTAAGTAATTTAACAATGGGATTTCTTGAGGAAAAATTATACTCAATTGTGGAAATTGAACATGGCGTGGATTACAGATTATATTTAGAAAATCGGCTGAAACCATTCCTAGACGATGTATTCTGTATTTGGAATTAACGATTTGGCAACATTGCAGATTTGCAACACATAATGAATGATTTAGGCTTAAATATAAAATTCACAATTGAAACGAACGATTTGCAAATCGCATTCTTGGACGTTCTAGTGAAACGAAGGGTAGAACTCCTTATAACGGATATGTATACTAAAGAAACAGATACCAAAATTTATCTTTCGTATCAGGGGCGGATCCAGAGGGAGGATTTGGGGGGTCCACCCCCCCCCCCTGCTCAGCTACATTAAAAAAATAATGCCTTGCATCCATGAAATTACATCACAAAGTGATCCTACATCAGTATAAAAATGATTTCTCGGTTTAAAAAGCTCAATTTGTATGTATGCCTATGTAATTTAGAGAAGATGATGGCAGATTTCCGTGACAGAAACCTGGCAAACCCCCTCCTGCAAAAATTCCTGGATCCGCCCCTGCGTATATATCATGTCACCCACGCCATACCAAAAATAATATAACTTTTTCTTTAGCTAGAAAAATATGCACAATTGTTATAGATGAAGACCTCCGGGTTGTCAGATTAGGTGAGCTAAAAACAAAAATTATTGAAACAGTATTAGCCTCTCGAAGTAATAGAAGTTAGGATAAAAAGGGCTGCGGCAATTGATATCCAAACACTGAGGGCTACTAAAGTAAAAGACAATTCGGATAATACCATTACCTTTGTCGCTACTCATAACCCCCAACATCTTCAAAACAATGTACGAGAGCAGGTCACTCCTAGCATCAAACGACAACCTCAGAGCGAAATTTGATAAAGTTCAATTGATTAAATCACAAAGATAGCCACCTAATCTGAAACACCCCCTAACCAGAGCAAAATTCAATTCATCTATCACAAGGACCGGTTTTTATGTATCTAAATGCCTGGATCTTCGATGTAAATGTTGCGACCATATAACGCCAAATAGCCAATATAATTGTCGTAACTTTACGTTTAGCGTCAACGACAATATGAATTGTGACACAAAAAATCTCATATATGTCTTGACGTGTAAGGCTTGTGAATTATTCTATATAGGCGAGACATCTACTCATCTACGGGATAGAGTACGCAACCATCGACGGGATTGTAATATTGAAAATTGGCTCTTATTTGTAAATAGACATATCTTTAAATGTGCGCATCACCTACTAATAAAATTTCATATTTTCCCTTTTTATAAAATGAAAATCGATGACACCACGTAAAGGAAATTAATGGAAAATCATTTTATTAAAAAATACGTTGCTCGACTTAATAGCCAATAAGTAACAATTGGCGATTAGTTTCATTAATTTTCTTAAATCGATCCCGTGATTATCTTCCACTCATTGTTCCTAAATTGAACCCATATACTACTGATTAGCACACGTGTGTACATGTTTTGTATTAGTTAACGATAAACTATGCAACCATAAACAATGGTAACTATAGCCAATTAAAACCACTGTTTTACTATGAAAATATGCATGAATGTCCATCTTTATACAATAACATTATTTATGAATAGTCCCAAGGCGGACGAAAAGTACTTTAAAATGTTATAAAACCAGTGTTGAAATCAGTTTGTCTCAGCATACCTTTTCATCGTTTTCCCGTGAAACAAAGTAGTGCAGCTTTACGGTTGTACTAATATTTCTGGATATATATATGGTTATATTGATGGGAAAAGGTGATAACGTTAAAGCCATTGCCCCCAGCAATGTCTTTTCAATTGATCAATTGGTCGTTTTTTTATATAATTTTTCTTGTGGTAGTATGCAGTTACTGTTTCTTATCGGACAGTATTTAATAAACAAGAACAGTTAGCAACACTAATCTGTTTATACTTTGAATCATTGATAACAGACAACTTTGTTTATTTTGAGATAAACATCCAAAAAACATGTGCCTTAATCTTATGTCTTTAGAGAGTATTGTTAACCAATTGAAAGGTAATTCTGGAAATCCCTAATTCATCAAAGGGGTTATTTTGATCCGGTGATGTTAATGCACTAGATTTATTTGTATGAAGCAAGGAAAACAATGTCGTAAACAATGTCGTATCGACCGGTTTATATTTTAATATTCTTAATAGATCAATTCGATGTTTCTATGTAGAGATTAAGTACAATTGATTATAGATTACCAATTATTTTTTAGACCCGTATCATGTTTTACAGATTAAACAAAGACTATATTGATATAGGTACTTAATATTATTATGAGGATTGTTGTTTTCAACAAAGGATCGACGCTTTTTTGTTGATTGTTAAAAGAAGTTCGCTCGTTAACATTGATCCATTGTTCAATTATTTTGCATGTCCAAATATATAGTTAAGACCGCCCTTTCTTAATTATGTCCCCTATAATTATAGCAATGGGGGTGGGGCGAGTCACAGTGGCTGAATGAGTAAGACACTTGCTAACTAATCTGGTGTTCGCGCGTACGATCTTGGTCGTAGCATTTTCCTTCATACCACACTCCATCACCGGTCGATGTTTGTAACATGTTTGCATGAAATGACAGGAAGTGCGTTATAACGTTGATGTAGAACGTTAAACGCACTTCCTGTCATTTCATGCAAACTTACACACATTGACACATGTTACAAACATCGACCAGTTTCAATACAGTTAAACACTGGAGAGTCACAAGACCAACTTACTTTGAAAAATAACTCAACATCTTTTAAGTAGCTATGTCTAACTCGATATCATCCAAAATCTTCGACATTGAAAACTCGAGTTATTTGTCAATTTAAATCAACATTGATGTTGTGACCTTACCGGGACTAAATGGACTTCTGATATACAATATTCAAGACAAAATAAAATCAGGCCCATTTTTAAAAAAAGGAACTTAAAAAACACTGGCTATATATCTATGCGTTGATGCATATTCTTACCCGGAGAGAATACGCAATATATACTAGAATAACCAACCGCTAGATATTGAAATTCAATTGAGACTTCAGGTATATTTCTCCGAACATAACTGATTTGAAATTAGAGTAAAGACGGAAATGTTTGAATGTAAATCAGTTTATATACATCCATGTTACATTATTATATGCGTTGTGACCTATTTGTAACTATTTTTAGGTCCCAAATGTTCGCGATTTAGCTCCTTTAAGTTAAAGATACATTATGTAAGATTTTGATAAAAAAAAACCCTAACCATTCTTGCTATAATAGTTCGAAGGTAGATCATGTAAAATGAATAATTTAAAAATTTCATTTAAATCACTCTATTGTGAGGTGGATGGCGTGTGTACGCTGTATCATCAAGCCTGTTATTGAGTCAACTGGCATGGTTTCGAATCCCCGGTTGTACGTGAGGGTCGCCTGTCTAACCTCGTTGGTTTTCTCCGGGTCCTACGGTTTCCTCCCACTGCTAAGACCCCTTACGCACAAGCGAATTATTGAAATAAAATTAAACCATATGTTTGTGACAAGCTCAAAATCAACTCTGCAAATGTCGATATCACGTGACTTGGTATGTACGGAAACGAGGCCGAGATCAACCTGGCACACGATAAGCCGGCACACCAGACGATATTTACATTGTCTGAGACATCACCTCTGTGGAAGCGGACGTTGATCAAGCTATTATTTCACACACACATATGATTACCACACGATATTGAGGTAATCAACATTGCAAACTATAAGAAATTCGATGGACGACCATATGCCTGCAATAAAATCATGTGATTGGTATGGCTAATCCAAGTAAATTGAAAGTAAAGTAAACGAAATGAAATTGGGTTTAACGTCCTACTGTTCTGCTCCGAACTGGGCTAATGCTATTAGGGAAATTATGCTCGGGTGGTGGTGTGCCCCCCCCCCCCTCAACTAGTCGATCTCAAATTAGGTGCTCACTGAATTAATGAGGTAAACAAACAATGCCCAAATAGAAGGAAAAATCCCAAAATTTATGTAATTACGTGAATCCGTGCACCTAAATTCCATACGTCACGCTACTCGCCAAAAACTTTAGTATAAAATAACCTTGTCAACGTTGGCCTAAGAAAAAAAAATCACGCAGATTTATATTAATGATTTTCATACGAATAGTCTTTTCGAACAGTTGGTAAGAGGTTGTCGGAAGAATAGTTTGTTTCAGAAATACGTAAAAAAAAATATTTGTTGCTTATTTAATCCCAGTAGAAATTAAAACGTGTTTTAATCATGTAAGTATTTTCTGGTCCCAATGTCCATTTAATGGCATTTACCCAAAAGATAGGTTGCCAGGCGACGAAACATACACCAACAGCAGTAGAATGGTCCGGACAGTCAACAATGGTTGTTGCACATTTTTACTTAAACACTGTATGAATTTTAAGTCAATCGGATATTAATTTTAGCCTCTAGAGCGGACGCACGGACGTTACATAATTTAATGTCATTAATCTTAATCCTTATCGCTATCATATTCACAGTTACATTGAATCGGTCAATTAGTAGCACCACTAGTAAGTGGGTAGACAGACTGTAAAATTGTTATTTCTACTCTTGGGCGAAATTGATGGATGTAACACAAGATTCTGTCCCATTTCTTATCCTATTGTTAAGGAGAGTTTGATTCCATGTCATGAAATTGACTAACATTTTTCAGGCAGAGTTACCAGCCCCACCCCATATTCTCAGCTTCCAGATCAAGCTACCGGCCCCTAGAAAACTTTAATCTGTGGTGCCCGGCCCCTAACCTTTTCAATCGTATTAAGAGATAGAGAGAGAGTCTGGGTGAGGTGTTGATGGGTGGGGGTAACGTCCACTCGACACAAACTAACTTGGGGTCTTTCGCAGTGGGAAGAAACCTGAGGACCCGAAGAAAACCCACGACGTTGGACAGGCGACCCTACTCCTTGTCACGTACATCCCGAGAGGAAAGAGTATACTAACGCTCAACCACTATTCCAAATTTAGGAATGGAATTTTACAACTAAATTACACCAGAAAACATTAACGATACATTACAGTAGATTAGATGAAGAGCTGGCAGTTCTCGCTTTAATAGTTAAATACCAAATAATGTAAGGTGAATTAGCGGGAAATTTCAGTCAAATTGATCCACTTGGAACCCAGATTTGAGCGATTGAATTTGAGCGTTGCCTCGATCACCAATACTAAAGTCGACACGATACACAATATTCTCGACAATCCAATCTTTGTTTTACTTATTAATGGACGTTAAGTAGCAGATATGATTCTAATCCAGTAATTATCAGTAAACACCTGTGAATACTCAATTGGGATCACGTGGTCTTTCACATTTTCTTAGTGTGCCGTTCAAAATTTCGCAGCACACTTAAGAATATCTCGTGGCACACCTGTGTGACGCGGCACACTGGTTTAGAATCACTGAATTAGATCATAGCCAGACCGTACCATTAACAGAAGTTTATACAGAGTTGAAAAGTCAATATCATATATTATATTATCTAAGCACATAAATGAACGTTCAATTTGATGAAAGTTATAGACTGCTTTGTAACATATATCGAAACCATCGGGGGGTCGATAAGTTTAGGGCCTTTGCCACACAGATTGTGAAGCGTTCCCCTAGAGTATAATAAACATGATCCGACTCGAACCTGAAAATATTAGACATGGCTACTTCAAAGGCCCAATACATATTTTGAAATAGATGAAACTATAGCCCGACAAATAATTTGAGATACAAATTATGCACACGAAATTAACAGCCCAAGATATATTTTGACTCCAATTAATTTAATTAATTAACAGCCCTTTATATATTTTGAATAAAAATTGGGCAGTCGAAATTATAAACATATTCAAATACAAGATTGGCTTTAATTACATGTCTGTTATTTATTGATTTTATGACAAATCAATTTACAAGCCCTGTGCCGATTTACATACACGTAGGTTAATGATGGGCAAAAAACGCCTACATCCTATACGGCTTCTATTTTGAGGAGTCCGTCTTTATTCACCTGGGTTGTTCGTAGAGTCGGCGGTTAAACCGCATTGCATTTAGTTTAAGGAGCTGATAATTTCCAATGGTATTCAACTGTTATAGATTGATGACAGTTGTAACGTTTCCTTGAAGGAATAATTAATTACCTTCACGATTTCTATTTATCAATCAATGATGATTTATTCCCATAGAAATACAATTTCCGTAGATAAGTGGATGATTTCCCTGTTTGTTTTAATACAATGTCCGTAGTTAAGTGAATCCTTTCCATGTTTGCTGTAATAAAACTAATACCATCGAGCGATTCTGATCAAAACTTTCACCATGGGTTCCAATCGTGAAGATATTTTCAGATTTATGTTTTGGATTTTGGTAGGCACTGGTGTCCCAGTGAAGGGAAATATGTGTTTAAAACCAGAATTTTACCAGAATATGCGGATTGGTGAAAAGCTATTAGAAGAACCAATGGTGTTTTATCAAGCTGGCGGACTTTTAGATTGTTATCGTCAATGTGGATTTTATTCTTTATGTCAATCTTTTAATTATGATGTCAAAAGTCATCAATGTGAATTAATCGCGTTGAATAACAGCATTGCTGAACCAGTGGCTAACAATATCATAATGGACGTTCCCAGTCGTCATGGTCAGCTTTTTGGATCTTGTGAAAATCATGTTTGTCCGAATAACACAGTTTGTCAAGTTGAAGGTTCTCACTATTCATGTGTTGTTGTGGGTTGTCGCGGGTATCCAAATATACAAAATGTTAACATTACGTCATTTGATGCCAAATCTTTGTGGCTCTTTAATGAAACTGTTCTGTATGCATGCGATGCTGGCTACTACCCATCCGTTAATGTCACGTGCTCTATGGCTGGTACTTGGTCGCCCTTTGAGTGTCTGCCGTTTACTGCATGTGAAAAGAGAAGCGTGTGTGGTGATTATGCTACTGTCGGGGGTGAATACTGGCTTTTCAGTGAAACTTTGGGTGGATGGGTTAAAATTTACTGTCGTTCGGCACATAATGGAGAATATGTAACTTTACACGGCATTAATACGTTTACAACTCCAACATTTCTAAAGGATCCGATAACGTGTGACCCCGTAGTAAATCCCAATCTACCATGTATGGGTTACACCGATTTTCAAAAAGCACGTATTCTGATGTCTCAAATAAAGATCAAGATAGATCTGCATGCTTTTCGTTATTCCAATTCTACTTTTAAAAGACAAAACTTTGGAAGCGCCGGTGATTGCGTTGATAATGATGTCAATGATACAAACAGTGATTGTGGACTAACTGGTAGATTTGTTATAAACACTAATGGCACAGGACTACGTATAGAATCCCCTGTTACCTGGGAAACGTGGGGTGTTGGTGGACGAGTTGGTAATATAACACGATCACAAGATGGACATCGTATTGAAGGTTATTGTGGGTCAGTCGTGGGATGTGGTGGTTGTCAACCTACCGAACTAGTATTAGAACTCGATCTCATCTACACACCGCCATTTGATTCAGCAACTCGTATTAAGTGTAAAACACTTAACACAAACGAATAACTTGGAACCCGTTACAAAGATTCAGATTTGAAATAAAACTGATGTATATACAGTATGGACATCTACCAGGTTGTTAATAGCCTTGAATTTTAAGCAAAATAAAATGGGGAAAACGCGGGAGATGAAATACTGCATGTTCATTTTGTTCCTTGAGTCTGAATGATTTAGTAAAAGCGACATAATCAAATAAAGCAATTTTTATTATCATAATTACATGTTATTCAAACGTTGCAGCGTAATAAGCCATAGTAATTGTTATTCCATGGACGTGTTATTTGGTTGTTGATTGTTATATCATGTGCCTTCAATACACTGTAAACTAAAGTTTTGATGACCTCAGTGGGATGTTCACGTGTATGGTCCCATCTTGGCCGAATACCTACTGCAAACTTGCCGAAGTGTTGTCCTGCTGTCAGTGGTGTAGGGCAGATGGAGCGAACACGCGAGATCCCGTGTACAAATGAAATGAAATTTAACGTCCTACTCTTTTGCACCTAACCTGGGCTAATGGAAGACGGTGTACAAGTTGACGTGCACGTAAAATATGCTTTGACATTTGGAATTCGAAATCTGCATAATTTCACTTTTCAGCTACTTATTTCTTTCCAGAACTTTCAGACAAATCAGTGGGTCTTGGAATAATTTGTGTATATTTTTTCCATCCAAATTATTTTTTTCAGTCTGGAATTAGCATATTCGTGTTTCTCGTCTCCATCAAACCCTGAAACAACTTTGCACACGTGTCTGTTGTTATTGGTATAAGGGAATACTTTTCAAGCCAATTTCTGTCGCCATTATGAATTTTGGCTACCATATTGGAGCAAACTTTTGTGTGATTATTCGGAAACTGTCAACAATGTCTGTCAAGGTCAATTTCAGGGATTTAATGCTCTTATCTTCTCTACGGCTCCTTCTATCCTTCTATACTCATCAAAAAAAGAAACGCACAACCCATTTTCATCATTTTTTTATTTGAACGAGGTCTTTGTTTCGGTAAATATTACTTGTTTTTAATGCCATTATGTAAGGATAAAAGAAATTCATTATTGATTTTAAAGGTAGGGTCACTAATTGTGACTGGTCGCCCTTTTTGTCGAAATTTTTTATCGCTTGATTGCACCAAGAAACATGAATTTAATAACTTCGCGAGCATTTCGCATGGAACCTAAATCTAAGGTCTTTAAAATCCCGGGGTTCTCGCTTTCCAAATAAGTTGCACATGTAAACACTCCAAGACCCAAGGGATGCCACATCGGAACGAAGACCAACGCAACAACGCTATTGGTAGATTACAAGCAGGTGACTCCAAGACAGATGTAGCCAGGCTGCTGAATGTTTCCCTTAGTTCCATTTCTCGCCTTTGGGATAGGTACCGACAGCGAAGTTCAACACGTGAACGCCCTAGCTCAGGCCAAACAAGTGTGGTTCCACTTGTCCTGGGTCGTCACTTCCGGTTACGTCATTGGCGTAAATGGTTTTCAACAGCGACCTCTGCTGCAGCAGCAATTCCCGGACGGCGTAGAATCTCGTACCAGACAGTAGGCAAACGCCTACGTGAAACCGAATAACGAGGCAGACGTCCCCGTTAGAGCTTCGGTTTTGAAATACGCCGACACCATGAAATCCAACTTTAATGGGTTCAGACACTGAGGGTATGGTCACAGCAACACTGGAGAGCAGCGTGGTTCAGCGACGTGTCGCCGTTCTTGTTGCAACAAGGCAATAGTAGAGCGAGGATATACTGACGACGAAATGTAACGTTGCGTTTCTTTTTTGGGAGAGTATATTATTTACACAACTCTTTGAAATATTTAAGCGCAAAAGACAAATAAAAAAAATCCAAACAAGATTTTATATTGTAAATAAATGTATGATTAATTAAATGGGCGAGCTAAATCTGCCTATTGCACTCTTTCTTTAGACCTTAAGGTCCATATTTTCGAAGAGTGTTTAAAATAATCTGTGATTAGGTCTAATCAGTAACTAGCTAGTTGGAGCAGTGCTTGACTAAGTTTGGTATTCCCAAAAGAAAGATTAGCTAATCTTTGACTAGCATTTTTCTTAGTCAATGATTAAAATTCATTAGTAAACCTTGATTATAAATTAAAAAACGTTGATTATAAATCAAACATTTAATCAATGATTTAATATAATCAGTGATTACATAGGGTTTTGTCATTGATGAAGGGGCCCAATTACAGGAAGTAGACAAAAAGCACATGGTAAGATATTTCTAGATGACATTTTGTTTTTTTGGGGAAAGCATCTAATCACGCAGAAACGTGAGCGGGGTTCCAACTGGTGTTTTGAAGAAAAAACTGCGTTATTAAATATAAAAGAAAACAACATAAAAGATGTGGAAGATAAAAAAAAAATGATGACAATGCAGTGAAAAGAAAAGAATCAGTGTGGAAAAAAGTGCAAGAATAATTTTGTGTTGAGCATGGACAAAAAGAATTAAAAAGAATAAAAGAAGCTTACAAAGGGATGAAAGATTCGGCAAAAAAAGAGGTCAGCTTATACCAAAAAGAATTGAAAAAAACAGGTGGTGGGCCGCCACCAGAAAAGTTATCACTGATTACTTCCAGAATTCTCCAGCTGATTCCAAGGGAGTTTCAACAGTTTAGTAACCCATTCGACGATGATGGAGATATAGACACAATGATGTATGATTCAAGGGAGGCCATGACTCAGGTATGTTAGACAGGTCATATTGGAATCCTTTCTTAAATATGCCTTGTGATTTGATGATAATTCATCTACCAAAAGTTTGTTTCAAATACTTCTCAAAAGATTTTAATCTAAAAATAAAGACCTCAAATGGCCCAAGTGGTAAAAGTCTATTTTAAACTGCCTTGTGACTGTGTGCCACACATGCATGACTTGATATAAGTTGATCAACTTAAGATTTAGAACCAATTTTCAGTTGTAGGCCTGTCATTGCTCACTTTTTATACGCCCACATTGAAATGTGGTCGTATATTGTCGTCGCCCTCGTCCGTCGGTCCAGCGTCCACAATTGCTTGTGGACGCTCTAGAGGCTAAAGTTAATATCCGATTGACTTTTAATTTATACACAGTGTTTCAGGACATGAGACGAAGAAACCTATTGTTTTTCAGCGATTTCCGATGACTACCAGAGTTATGGCCCTTGATCACTTCAAAAAATCTTGTGGACGCTCTAAAGGCCAAAGTTGATATCCGATTGACTTTAAATTTATACACAGTGTTTAAGTTCATAAGACGAAGAAGCCTATTGATTTTCAGCGATTTCCGATAATAATACCAGAGTTATGGCCCCTGATCACTTCAAAAAATCTTGTGGATGCTCTAAGGGCCAAAATTGATATCCGTTTGACTTTAAATTTATACACAGTGTTAAAGGTCATAAGACGAAGAATCCTATTGATTTTCAGCGATTTCCGATAATTAGTGCCAGAGTTATGGCCCTTGATCACTTCAAAAAATCTTGTGGACGCTCTAGAGGCCTAAGTTCATATCCGATTGACTTTAAATTTATACACATTGTTTAAGGCCATGAGATGAAGAAGCTTGTGGACGCTCTAGAGCCTAAGTTCATATCCGATTGACTTTAAATTTATACACATTGTTTAAGGCCATGAGATGAAGAAGCCTATTGATTTTCAGCTATTTCGGATAATTAGTGCCAGAGTTATGGCCCTTGATCACTTCAAAAAATCTTGTGGACGCTCTAGAGGCCAAAGTTAATATCCGATTGACTTATACACAGTGTTTAAGGTTATGAGACAAAGAAGCCTATTGATTTTCAGCAATTTCTGATAATTAGTGCCAGAGTTGTGGCCCTTATTCACTTCAAAATGTCTTGTGGACGATCTAGCGGCCAAAGTTAATATCTCTAGAGGCCAAAGTTAATATCCGATTGACTTATACACAGTGTTTAAGGTCATGAGACAAAGAAGCCTATTGATTTTCAGCAATTTCTGATAATTAGTGCCAGAGTTGTGGCCCTTATTCACTTCAAAATGTCTTGTGGACGATCTAGCGGCCAAAGTTAATATCTCTTTGACTTTAAATTTATACACAGTGTTTACAGTCATGAGACGAAGAGGTATACACATTGTTTAAGGTCATGAGACGAAAAGTCTTTTTGATTTTCAGCACTTTCCGATAATTAGTGCCAGAGTTATGGCCCTTGATCACTTCAAAAAATCTTGTGGACGCTCTAGAGGCCACAGTTAATATCCGATTGACTTTAAATTTATACACAGTGTTTAATGCCATAAGACGAAGAAGCCTAATGATTTTCAGCGATTTCCGATAATTAGTGCCAGAGTTGTGGCCCTTGATCACTTCAAAAAATCTTGTGGACGCTCTAGAGGCCAAAGTTAATATCCGATTGACTTTATATTTATACACAGTGTTTAAGGTCATGCGACAAAGAAGCCTATTGATTTCTGATAATTAGTGCCAGAGTTGTGGCCCTTATTCACTTCAAAATATCTTGTGGACGCTCTAGCGGCCAAAGTTAATATCTCTTTGACTTTAAATTTATACACAGTGTTTACAGTCATGAGACGAAGAGGTATATTTATTTTCAGCGATTTCCAATAATTATTGCCCGAGTTGTGGCCCTTGACAAGGTCAAAAAGTCCTGTGGAAGCTCTAGAGGCCAAAGTTAATATCTGATTGACTTTAGATTTATACACAGTTTTTACAGTCATGAGACGAAGAGGTATATTTATTTTCAGCGATTTCCAATAATTACTGCCAGAGTTATGGCCCTTGGACGCTCTAGAGGCCAAAGTTAATATCCGATTGGCTTTAAATTTATACACAGTGTTTATGGTCATGAGACGAAGAAGTCTATTGATTGTAAGGGATTTCCGATAATTACTGCCAGAGCTATGACCCTTGATCACTTTAAAAAAATCTTGTGATTCGATTGACTTTAAATTTATACACAGTGTTTAAGGTCATGAGACGCAGAATCCTATTGATTTCAGCGATTTCTGATAATTACTGCCAGTGTTATCTCCCTTGATCATTTTGAAAAAATTTGTTACGCTCTGGAGGCCAAACTCATCATCCAATTGACTTCAGATTGATACACAGAGTTTAAGGTCTTGAGACGAACAAGTATATTAATTTTCAATTAATTTTGATAACTGAACAGCTAAATCCATGATTTTAAATGTTTCGTATTCTAAGCGTTAGCGTGGGGCAGAATTTTATAAACAACAATCAAATTCTTATGATTTTCTAATAATTACTTTATGATTTCAGAGTATTATAAATGTTTCATTACCGAAAAAAATAAAAATATGCGACAACTCTTGTTGACTGCCCGGGCGATTTAGCTGATGTGGGCGTATGTTTCGTTGCCTGGCAACCTATCTTTATTTACCATATCATCAGTCTAAGCCTTCGTAAATTCTATGATTATCTTCAGCCAAATTCTCATTGATATTAGCCAGAATAATTTGTTTTATTTAAACCGACTTGATCATACTCATTCTTGGATGATTAAAACATATTAAGACTGCTTATATGTGACAAGGAGTAGAGTCACCTGTCCAGCTTCATGGGTTTTCTCCTGGTCATCCGGTTTCCTCCCATTGATAAAGGCCCCTAGGTAAAGTTAAACCCAAAATGACTTTGTTTGTGACAAGTTGACATAAACCCCATCCCTCGTTCTCTACCCTCACCTCACCTCCACTCTAGATCATGTCTGGTGATTTCCAATAATCCACCAGGAGCCGGTTGTTCAAAGCTCTGTTAACTTTTAACGATCCGTTAACATGGAGTAAACGGATCTTTAACGGAGAGAAAGGTTGTTGCTGGAAGCCCCGTTAACTTTAACGGATAATGAAATTGACTTTCCAGCAACAGAAATTTAACGGACCGTTCACAAACGACATGTGAAAGATAACATTCCGTTAGTTTAACGGATCGTTAAAATAACTTAGTTTTGAGCAACCGGCCCCTGGCCTATAATAGACATCAAATTGATTAAAGCCAAATTGATATCCTTTCAAAACATTTCATATTAATAGATTTACATTTTGTTTTTAAAAGTCATTCTCAAATTAAGAACGAGAGTCACGGTGGGTACGTCCCTAGCCTGCTATTTCCCAGAAGTCGCGTGCCAGTTTCTTGCATTGGTCCTGAAAGTTTTATCAGGATTTTCTGACGTCGTTCCCCCTTGTCAGGGGTGGAGGATGGAGGTCCTGGTAAGGACAGATGTCTAGTCATTTGGATGATACGAAAAACCCAGGTCCCATGTATATATTGGCATGCACGTAAAAGATCCCGTGACAGTTGGAATTCAATATAAGAGTAGGCCATAGTGCCGCTGCCCGGGCAAAATTTACCTCACAGCACACTGTATGTCGTATGCCCGTCTTCATTACCTCAGTATAAGAGCAGAAAAGTAGGACGTTAAATCTCATTTCATTTATTAGGACTGCTAATAATAATAACAATGCAATCTTTGACAAGTAAATTTTCATTGTTGGTATCAATTTCATTTAGATTTAGACATCCATAGCCACATGTAGGCAAGAGTCTTGTCTTAATTTTGATGATGCAGATGCAGAACCAACCAATACTGAATATGCAATAATAGATACAGACAGTGATGACCTAGACAGTGACGCAAATAATAAAGAATTTGAGACACCTATCTCAAGGAATGTGTAAGTTATTTTTTTAAAATTTTTACCAGTTTTATCAATCAAGACAATTAAGCTACATGTGCTATAAATTTTATGCATTAAACAACATAATAGACTAGTTCAGATGATATTGCATTTCAACATGATTTTAAAGTAATTGTTTACAATTAAAATAATTATTGTTCAATGTTTATTATATTAAATTGTGAATATATCTGCTAATAATTTAATACAAGTAACTATTTGAATTTTTGGATATATATGTATTAACATAACACTTGGCATGCTTGTTCCTTGGGCAATTGTGCATCACTTGACAGATGTCGGTGTTTGATACATCACAATTCTAAGATGATTGCATTGGAGTTGAATAATACGTCATATCTTTTATAGTTGTAAGCCTTCATTCAAACATTCTTGAATAATTATAATTGCACATTTTAAAGAAAGATATATGACTTTTCTATTACATTCCTACTTTACGAGCTTTCAAGCAAAGACATCGTCTTTTGCTGGCTCCCCAGTCACGTTGATATAATTTGCTGCCAAATCTGCTTTAGATCTCCCCCTATCACCATTTTTAATACCATATCAAGATTTTAAATCATCTATTAATCATTTCATTTATGGCCGCTGGCAACGGTCTTGGGATCTTGCAGGCACAAACAAACTTCATCATATTAAGCCTCTCTTAGGAGACTGGCCAAGCTCCTATAGAACTAACAGGAGGGATGAAGTTTTTTTGTGTCGCTCTCGTATTGGTCATACCTTTTTGACTCCTATTTTCATTTTGAAGCGAGAGCCACAACCAGAATGTGTTCACAGCTGTCATGTTCCTTTGACAGTTAAGCATATTTTGATTGAGTGCAATCATCTCAAGAATGTTAGATCACACTATTACCGTTGCCAGTCACTAAGTCAACTATTTGCACAATCGGAGCTATATGGAAAATTGTTAAACTTTTTATTACCAATTTTAATTGTATATATATATATATCCCGAATTTTTGTTTTAACTATTTATATATATAAAGGACTTATATTTATTTGTATTTATTTTTAATACTATTATTGTCTGTGATACTTGTTTTTATTTATGTATATAAATATATTTATGTGATATTTATTTAATTTGTCTCGTTAAAATCATCATTTGTTTGGCACCATATAGCCCGGTTGGAGCTGACGTGCCATAAAACTCCATTTCATTCATTCATTATTTGGTAGGGGAAAACAATCCACCAAAAAAAAGAAGAGAGTAAAATATTCAAGTTCTCCAAATGTTTTTGATGTAGAAAGCAGCATCATGAAAATCACGAATGAAGAGCACCACTTACTTAAAGTTGAAGCTAATGAAAGAGGAACATGAGGCAAAAATGAATCCTTGTGAGGTTAAAAACTAAACTAACAGAAGCTAAACTAAAAAGCTTAACAAGCAATACACCATGCTCAAACAACAGTGAATTTAATTCAGATTTAAAATTGTTAAATTCTGAATGAACATACGCATATGTAATTTGATTTGAATCTTATCGAGATGTTTTTATTTAGATACACTTTATACTGACATTTTATATATTCTGAGTGAATATGATCAAAAGTTATTTTTATTTTAATGAATAGTTTTATTTATTTACAGGTCTCTTTTCCTTAAAGGTTCATATCCTTTTAGTACAAGTAATTAAATTTTCAAAAATTGTGTGTAACTCTTATGGTTCAATAAGTATGACCATGGAAACTTATAACAAAAAAAACAAATTATGTGTTAGGAAATTTTATTATACCCTTATTAAGATAGAATATGTCATATTATTTTTTTCATGTTACTTTATGAATTTAATGCTAGTGTGTCTGTTTTTCAAATTTACTTAACTAATAGATACCGTTAGTTGTTTTTAAAAACTATAATATGGATTATTTGGCTATTGTAAGATTTCGCCATTTACATTATATTAGAAGAGCTGCGCGTAGAGAACGTATTTTCCGTGACCGGGCAAACCCTTTTGATGTTTATGATAATGAAGAGTTTCGAAAACGTTTCAGGTTCACAAAACCTACTGCTCACTTCATTCATAATCTTATTTGGGACAAAATTAAAAGTCATACAAAACGTAATATGGCTATTCCATCTCATTTGCAAATGTTCATAGCCTTAAGATATTATGCTACAGGGTCCTTTCAGATAACAGTGGGTGATCTATGTAATGTTTCTCAACCAACAGTTAGTAAAATTGTTAAACGTGTATCTACTGCTTTGGCTGAATTGAGACCAATTTTTATTAAATTCCCAAATGATGTTCTAGCACTTAAATCTGATTTTTATGGAATTGACCAATTTCCTAATGTAATAGGTGCAATTGATGGTACACACATAAAAATCTGTAATCCAGGTGGATCGAGGATCCAGCCAGGTTTATTAATAGAAAAAACTTCTTTTCGATTAATACACAAGTCATTTGTGATTCGAAGGGCAGAATTATGTATATAGTGGCTAGATGGCCTGGAAGTGCTCACGATAGTCGAATTTTTAATGAAAGTAGCGTTAAAAAAAATTTGAAAACCATGTATTATCAGGAATACTCATTGGAGATCAGGGATACCCATGTCTACCTTATTTAATGACACCTATAGGGAATCCAATAACTAGGTCTGAAAAGAGATACAATAAAAGCCATATTGAGAGATTATTTGGAATTTGGAAAAGAAGATTTTCCGTTTTAAGATTAGGAATTAACACAAAGTTGCAAACATCGTATATAATTGTAATTGCGGTAGCTGTATTACAAAATGTAGCATTGGTTTCAAATGAACCAGATCCAGATGAGGATGAAGAGAACAATGATGTAGATCATCATATTGTTGTTCATAACAATAATTTACGTGGTTTAGAATTAAGAAGAAATTTAGTTCAGAACCACTTTTCCCAAATAAATTAAGGAATTTGACTTCTCCCTCCAGCCATTGTTTTGTGATATGTATTAATACATGATTTAATAGCATTGTCTCTTTTGTAGGCCTAACATTTAGTAGCCTATAGTTTGTTTTAAGTGGGGACTATTGGGCAAATGTTTTATATTTTATTATTATAAAGGGAAAACTCTGTTATGTGTTCATACATAATTTATTTATTCATATTAGATTATTGCAACTACTGCTGCATAGTATATAGTCTCGGTCACCCAGAACCCCCTAGTCTTCAACGCACGGAGGGTCTGGGTCGGTTCTCAATTTTTGACGAAAATTACTGGATAATCTACCACATAAAAAAACTAACATTTGGTTACGCATGGGCAATGAAACCTTTTGGCTAAAGTCTCGGTAAGTGCTAGATCTTATGAAGCCGAGTCGATTTTACAAGATTCTATAAAGCGTGGTTGAAATATATCCCACAATTCACTTGGCACATCTATTATTAGAAACAAAATAGAGACGATGAAGAATTAAGAAGATTGCGAGAAGCTATACGTCTGATTCATGACGAGAGAAAATTACCATTTCAATTGAAACCTTTACAAACAAAATTTTAAAGAGTGTCATCGTTGACAAGCGAGCTGTTTTGATAGATTCAGTACGTGGTAACTTAAAAGACTGGATAATCCAGACAATGACCTATTTTCCGTCAAATTTTGAGGACCCATCCAGACTAATATTCGTAGAATATTTGTGTGGATGATAGAGACTACATGGTATATTTTATGCATTGATGTGTCAATCGAGGCAGATTTGCTTTCTCACTGAATGCTTACTTACTTTTGTTGTATTTGTCTGGAATGATTTAGGTGTGGATGTTAGGGTGTTCTGTGAGTTGCCTGCATTGTGTGGATGCCTTGCCGCTTGGTTGGGTTGAGGTTGTGTGCCTGACACTGTGGAGTGGTATAGTGTATGTCTTTAAGGCTATAGTATGTTGTGTGGTCAGTGGCTGTATATATGTTGTGTGGATGTCTTATGTTGAGTGTGTGTGGCATCATTGTTTTAACTTACTGTAGCTCCTTCTTGTGCAAATTTTGACTTTTTATTTGTAATTTCTTTTGTTAAAAGGTTGTTTAACATTCTAAAATTTATTTGTATGTTGCAGTTTATTCATATCAAGTTAATAAATTATTAATTGTAATACATTTTATTATTTTAGATTTATACATACTATAGAGATCTAAAGCCCAGGACAACTAGCCAGAAGGTCTTTGTTTGCTCCCAGCATTGACTGAGAAAGCTCTGGATTTTTGGCAGGGCCTTGCAAACAATATCCTCTACATGTAGTTGTTTGGTGTGCAAGTAATATATTCACATTCTCCCAAGGGAACCACAGTGACTCATTGAGTAAGACGGTCCCACGTTTGATCCCAGTGTTGGCCCGGAAAGTTGGACATGAATTTCCGACATACTTACCCCTTGTCATTGGTGCCGGAAGGAGAGGGCCTGAGACACTGTATAGGCATTTGGATAGGATGATAAACTGTGGTCTTGCGTACACATTTGCATGCACCTAAAAGAAGCCTTGGTAATAGAATAAACCTTAGCAGCAAAATCTCTTCTCATAGCACACTGGATGCCTGTCTTCATTAGCCTAGGGGGTGTAGGGAAGTATGAGGTAAAGGCCATTTCATTTCATATTACTATTCGAGAAATATTTAATATTTCATAAATATTTTCAATCAAAATTGACCATTAATGTAAATTTCCTGAATATAAATAGCACAGTGTAAGTGCAATTTGTCTAAAATCGATGAAAAATAACAATTTCTGTAAAGATTTAATACATCATATTGACATAACAGTTCACTTAATCTATCCTTAAACTACCCCCCTGAGATGACTAAATTTTAAGGTGATTTAGTCAATGATTAAGTACAAGTCAACGTTCGAGAAAAACACATTTTATGGTATTCTCGAATAATGATTAACTCAATGATTAGGCTAAAATTTAATCAGCTTTTCGGAAAATGACTGGACAGAAAATCGGAGATTAAATCTCTGATTAGCACTAATCTTCGTTCGAAAATATGGGCCTAAATGCTTTAATCCTTCAATGCTAAAATTAACGTTAGGATACAGTTGGAATTAGATATAAGAGTAGGCCGTGGTGCCCCTATCCGGACTAAATTGCCCCGTAGCAGACTATATGGCGTATGCCCGTCTTCATTACTACATTAGCCCAGTTTGAAGTAGGACGTTAAACCCCACTCCATTTCATTTCCACTGATCCAGGGTCAAGGTCAATTTGTTTACGTCATTGGGCGTAATTAACCAATCTCCTAATTGATAGGAGAAATGTGGGGAATATAGAATAACAAACGTAGGCTTAGCAAAACAGACGCCGTTTGGATTCTTACAGGAATCATGATGTGAGGTTTCCATCGGCTTATTTTATAAGTTTTATGTAAACTTATGCTTGTAAACTGTGTTCCCTACTTTGATATAAGAAGTATTTAAGAAAATCTTCTTGTTCCTGATAATGTACTTGATAGGGTAGCCAAGCCAGAGATGTGTAGCAAGGGTTTGCGTCACACGTCGGAAGTGGTAAGCTTTCAACTCCGATTCCAATATTAAGCCTGACGGGTAGTACTACACTTGGCGAATTCAAAATGTTAATTATATCTTGCCAAAGAACTCAAAATAGGAATTAAAACGGTGTAAACAGGTTTAATTTACAGACAAAATAGTTCCTTAATAACATTGGTATACGCCCACATTTATAGACCGTGATGTAAAATCTCTTGGTAACTGCTTATCTCCTTGTATACGCCCTCTGCTCCAAATCGACTAATGAAGACGACCATTCAAAACCTTTCATCAACCATGTATTTTAATTGAAAACATACAAATTATGTTTATTTCTTAAAAAAAATTACTTTAACGTGTTGCTTTTTTTTTTTACATTTTTGTAAGTCGCGGTTAAATACTTAATTAGTCCTTTTCGTGCAGAAAAGAATTTGATTTCAGTGTTAATAACAATTTGTTATTCTACAAAACATTGTTTTTTTACTTGGCACATGAATGTTTTTTATCGTTATTAAGTTATCTAATTGGGCTGACGTCCAATAAAAGTTTAGCTGCCTAATGAAATCAAAAGCCTAAGATAAAGTACACACCACAATGATGAAATATTTTTACTTTTTAACCCAGAAGTCACTTTACAAAATAAAGTGAATAAGGTAATATCTGTAAAAGTACATGCTTGCTTATTTATGTTCAATTCAAATTGGAAATATTACAAGAATGTATTTATATTGATTATAAATGTATCTTTGATTTCATCACCGCTTGTTGTAAAAAAGACACGAATATACTTTAATTGAACACAGCTAGAATAGATTTTGTCTACCTTTAAAAATTTATTTTATTTTAAGATCTGGTTTCCCTTTATCGTTAAAATGATTTACTCTCTTAAGAATTATTTTATCTGAAAGAGGCCTTATTCAAGAGCTAAATCTGCCTATTGCAGGGGAGGGGGTGGGGGTAGTTGTCTAGAGTGCCGCGCTACGACCTCTAGCTGGCTGGTCACCTCTGGCTTGCGGCTGTGTTTTCGATCCCTATTGTGAGCTTATGTGGCATGGAGATAGGGGCGCCTTCTCAACCTCGTGGGTTTCCCCCTGGCGCTCCGGTTTCCTCCTACTGCTAAAGACCCCTACGCGCAAGCAAATTATTGAAATAAAGTTAAACCATATCTTGATCCCGAAATGACCTAGATTGTGTCGAGTGGACGTTAAACCCCATTTCTCTCTCTCTCTCTCTCTCGCCTATTGCAGGCTATACATATGATTAATTGGACATTTATTAACTTACCAGGACGCTAATCTCATCGATGCCATTGGATGCTCTAGATTTCTAACAAATTTAAATAAGATTGCAGTCAATGATTTAATTTGAAAATGGATAATCGAGACTATGTTTATGATCGCAACAACAGTAGCAATATCCATCGTGAACACTTTGTTTTGCAATGGACGATAACTCCGCCCAGAATGACATAATTGCACAGAAATTGTCAGCATATTTCCGTTTCATTATCTATGTTTGAATTATTATAGCGAGAACTGCCAGACACTTATAAATATTTACATAATGCATCTTTTCAGTCGTGGTAAAATACTTCATTAGTCCGATTTGTTTAGAAAAATAGTCCATCTGGTTTAATGATTACTTATTATTCGTCAAATTATTGTTGAATTTTTATTTGTCAGTCATTTAACGAATAATATGAATGATGTTCGAAAGTCGGGGGACTATTAAAATGGGTTCGTCCGTCTGTCTGTCTGTCCGTCACACTTTTTGGGACACAATAACTCTCTTCCTAATTGAACTAGAATGTTCAAACTTGGTGTATGTGTTTATTAGGTCAATGCCTTGATGGAATTCGAAGATGAAATTTTCTGCTTAGGGTAGGCAGGGGCCCTTTTGTCTGCCTTTAGGGTCCCCCTCACTAGGGTACATTTTCATTTTTCTCGTCGGTTTTAGCATTTTTCTTTATAAAACACTTTTGGATGACACTTCGTGTACAGTTTGATTGCTTGATATGTTTGAAAAAAATAAATGTGCGATTAATTAATATGTGTCATCTATTTATTTTGGGATTTCGGCGGAGGACATCAGCCTCACTGTTGGCTTGTTTTATCATTAAGTTGTGTCAATAGTCTGCCATCTATTGAACGCTTTTTTAAGACATATTTTAATTGGTTTGTTTTTCAAACATATACATGCACGCCATAATGATGGGAATATTTAGACCAAATGTTATGTCGTAATACCAGGTGAGTAAAATTGTATGAATGTTGCACTCGGTGCTACATCTATAGAAAATGCTTTTTGGCTTTTTTCTTTAGAGAGGTGAAATAATTTGACTTTAGGTTCTTCGGTGTGGAGATAGGTGTGCTATACAGGTTTGAAATTATTAGGAAAGAAAACACAGGAAGGTACCTAGAGATTAAATACGTGCTAAATGCTAATAATATTAACTAATATGGGTTTGAATAACGTCTTTCATCCAATCACAGATATTATGGGCACCAGGATCTGGTCCCCAAGTACTGCTCATTTTATTGTTCTTTTTCTCGAGGAAGGCGCTTTCGAAATTTTGTGATGGCCTCACCATGTCGGCGATGGTGTCACAGTAGGTGGTTGGTCCAACCGGGTATACGCATTGCAGTGGGCTATGTTGTCCAATCACATAATCCGTAAAGCATATGTGATGAGCATGACAAATCAAATTATAGACTCGAATTACGAGCCCGATATTAATTTTCAAGTACTTATATACAGCAAAACGTTTACATCCGATACGACTTCTCTTTAGCCTGGCGCACAATTCGCGACGACATAGACGATTTCGGTCGACGACGATGGAAAATCAAAAAGTCGCCTAGTGTTCGCACTCAATCGCAAGTGATTTTTCGTCGCCAGCGACCATCTCGGCTGAAGTGGTCGTTTTGTCGGCGATCAATCAGAGGGTGCTCACCTCGGTGCCGATTTGGGCAACGGCCAATGTAACAATATCACCTCTCTATAACCAATCATTTTGGGTTATTTGTCTCATGTGATATAAACACACAAATTGGCTCTGCAAAACGTAAAACTGAGTCTGTTGACTGATTTGTGATCTGTACGACATTGCATTTCCAGAATATTCATACAAAGTCGTGGTGTAGTGTACTCACCTCACTTAAGGCCCCAATAACACTCTTGTTGTAACTGAAAAATATGTCCCAATCTTTATTCTGGTCAACAAATCGTATTATTTTAGAATATTCCAATTAAATGATGATATAAATTTCATCTTAACACACCTAATTTAAAAAATTGGAAAAATTCAACCAGAGGGTTTGAAAATATTTTAAAACCCAAGTCACATTTGAAAAAGTTTACGTTAGACTTTTCAAATCAATTGGTTGAATTTTTCCATTTTTTTAAATTAGGTGTGTTAAGATGAAATTTATATCATCAGTTAATTGGAATATTCTAAAATAATACGATTTGTTGACCAGAATGAAGATTGGGACATATTTTTCAGTTACAACAAGAGTGTTATTGGGGCTTTAATAAACCTTATATGAATTGACAACAGCTGGTAACATTCAGGGTATAGTTTACACTATGGGTATAAATAGCAAAGTTATATTTACTTTTATGATTTGGGTTATGGTTGGAATCCGCATTCAAGTGGAGGGAAATGTGTGTTTAAAACCAGAATATGCGGATTAGTGAAAAATTATCCGGAGAACCAATGGTGTTTTATCAAGCTGGAGGACTCCTAGATTGTTATCGTCAATGTAGATTTTATTCCCTATGTAAATCTTGCAATTATGATGTCGAAACTCATCAATGTGAATTACTCGGGTTGAATAATACCATTACTAAACCAGTGGTTAACAATATCATAGTGGACGTTCCCAATCGTCATGGCCAGCTTTTTGGATCTTGTGAAAACCATGTTTGTCCTCAAAACACAGTCTATCAAGTTGAAGGTTCAGCCTATGCATGTGTTGTAGTTGGGTGTCATGGTAATCCAGATATACAAAATGTTAACATTACGTCATTTGATGCCAAGTCTTTGTGGTTCTTTAATGAAACTGTTCTATATGCACGTGAGGCTGGTTATTATCCATCCGTTAATGCCACGTGCTCTATGGCTGGTACATGGTCGCCCTTTAAGTGTCTACCGTTTAATAAATGTGAGAGAAGAAGCGTGTGTGGTGGTAATGCTACTGCCGAGGGTGAATTCTGGATTTTCAGTGTAACTTTGGATGCATGGGTTAGAAGTTACTGTTGTTCGGATAATCAAATAGAATATGTAACTTTACACGGCCTCAATAGTTTTCTACTCCAATATTTTTAAAGGACCAAGAAACATGTGCCCAAGTACTTGTAACTCCCAAACTACCAAGGATGGGTTACACGGATTTCCAAAAGGTACGCGTTTTGTTTTTTCAAAATAAGATAGAAGTGGGTGCTATTCGTTATTCCAATTCTACTTTTAACAAGCAAGACTTTGGAAGCGCTGGAGATTGCGTTGATAATGACATCAATGATACAAACAGTGATTGTGGACTAATTGGAAGATTTGTTATAAACACTAATGGTACAGGACTACGTATAAAATCATCTATTGCCTGGGAAACGTGGGGTGTTGGTGGACGAGTGGGTAATATAACACGATCACAAGATGGACATCGTATAGAAGGTTATTGTGGGTCAGTCGTAGGATGCGGTGGTTGTCAACCTACCGAACTATTAATAGAACTTGATCCCAACTACAAACCACCAATTGATTCGGCAACTCTTATTAAGTGTAAAGCACCATAGTTCCAATAGGAAATCAGTAGGACTGGATAAGAAAATGATTTTTATATAACGGATAAATTATATGTAAATAGATTTATACACGTGACTTTACACCTCTCGGCTTACAGATGCATTATACAAGATTGAATGATGGTCTATGTTTGAAATATTATTAAAATTACATAATTCTGGGCTGAAGTATTGACAATATATATAGTCTCCATTATCCAGTTTTAAATTACTTTACTAAAATAATTATCCCCCCTTACTAGTGAATATGCAGATCAATGAAACAATAAAAAGCACCAGGACAGATTATCAAAAACCTGAAAAATCCCCCATCAGAATAACCTTGCTATTTTATGGTAAGTTAACATACAGGGTGAGCAATCTTCTTAAGAAACCAAACATTGATACAACATTTTCGGTCCCGCCCACCCTGAAACAGATTTTGAAAGCCAACGGCAAGCTGCAACCAATTCTCCCTACTCAACCCAAAGGAGTCGTCTATCAAGTGGTTTGCTCCTGTAATGTCTCATACATTGGACATACGAAACGTCCCATTGACAAAAGGATAAAGGAACATAGGTCCAAAGCTCTCACTAATAATTCAGCAATAGCCGAACATCTCCAGAATCACCCACAACACAGAGTTAAATGGAACGAGGTCCAGATACTAATAGCCAACCAAAAAACATCTCCAGGGCATCTGATGACGTTATTAAAATGCATAATACAACTTAATATAATTTAAGCACTTTCTCCCTAACCTGTCCCCTCATTTCCTTTTAGTTATTTTCTCAGTTATATTGTGTATTGTTATACATGTAGTTATATTAAGAAAATGCATACCTAATTTAGCTTTATGGATATGGCCCCACTCCTTGTTTATACAAGTCACCCTTTGAAGGGCCTCGATCATAATATGGAAATGGCCTCACTCCTTGTTCATACATGGCACCCTTTAAAGGGCCTCTAACTGCTAATAACCCCCTACTCATGCAGTATTAGTGTTTATTAGTAGCTAATTACCTTGTTATGTTTGTTGTATTTGTTAAATATCCTTTTATTATTTCTATTACTGTTATTTTAATCCATGTAAATGGTTTCTTATTAATTTCATATATATTGACCTCAAGTTTACTAAATTGTCATTGTCTACGATATCACCTTAGGTGGAAGTGGACGTTAAACCCCACGAACGGACGAACGAACTAAATTGTCATTTGCGCTTGATAACGATAAGAGGATACTTGTCGAAACGTCGTGCTTTTAGAATAAAACTAGTGATTGTATCCTATAAAAACTATGTTCTGTTAATGTGTTTTCCCGATCGCTAAATGTCACTTAAAGATTATTTACTAAAATGGCAATCGTGTTTCAATCCATTTAAATCCGATGTTGTAGTTAATGAGTGGCGTTGGGTGGCCGAATGGTTAGCGTGCGCGCGCTGTATCATACGACCTGCCATTGAGTCAACTGGAGTGGTGTCGAATCCCCGGTTGTACGTGGCAAGGAGTAGGGTCGCCTGTCAACCCCCGTGGGGTTTCAACGGGTACTCATGTGTCCTCCCACTGCTAAAGACGGGCAAGCTAAAATTATTGTAATAAAATGGAACCATATGTTGGTCCCGAAATGACCTAGTTTGTGTTGAGTGGACGTTAAACCCCATTTCCCTCTCTCTAATTAATGATTATGGTTTTGTCATGCCAGTGTATAATAGTTTATGTAACATGTGAAGCCACAGTAAAGACCAACAATAGGCGGATTTAGCTCTTGCATAATCCATCGTTTATAGAAACGAATTGTTGAGATCTCAAATATGATTTAGTGCTCAATTTAAAACTTGTCTTCGGGCTTTGGCATACGTTCATTCGATATCCAGTTTAAAGCCTGCAGTCTGTAATTACAGTATGTTAGCCCGGTCGTCAAACTCAATTTTTCGAGTGAATCTGGAAATTATATACACAGTTTTTCTATACTTGGTTTTAGTAGCCTAGAGTGTCCTCTTTCAGAATCTGCCGGGTGAACCCAGGTCACCCATGAGCATTTTGAGAAATTCAAGATGTCGTCCAAGATGGTCGCCACATCAAAAAATACCCTTTAGCTCCCATAGTATTTATTCTAGGATTTTTGTGTTATGCTGTGTGTGGTGATTATGTGATAGTAAAATAATGCCAGACAATATGGCCCTTTCACTAGCTAGCGGCGGTTGGGGGCGATTATTTCACCGAACTAAACGATATCTAGAGACAAACTATATATTTCTGGACATAGGAGCGTATGGGGGATAGGAAGACACCACATACAACCCTATGTAGGGGCTCCAGGGCCACATGGGTCGTTTCGGAATATGGAAGCACAAGGTTACTGTTGAAAATTAAAAAAACCAAACAAATTCTACCAGCAAAACAGGAACATAACCTCCATAAAACTAGACAATACCCAGGTTAATACTTTAGTCTGTTTCTGGCTGTAAACTGTTGACAGCACAAGCGCAAAATATAATATATTCTAAGGACCTGGTTACATAGGAAGGGCTAGTTCGGATAGACGAGCAAGCCTTTCAAGTTCAGCCTTGTGCTGTAGTTTTTATATGACTGCGAGGAGCTGCGATGAAATCAACGGGCTATCTCGTCCAAACTATTGTTTTCCCGGGTGTCCTTTATATGGAAGTTATAGGCGACCTGGAACATATCACGTGGTGTAACATAGGAAACAAAATGGCGACCACATTGAATATCAAATTAAACCTTTTATTGTTTTATTAACTTGGAGTATTTGGTTGGTTTCGCATTTCAGTTTGTAGTTAGTGTCTTCACTGTTAGGGGGGTCACGGTGGCTAAGTGGATAAGGCGCTGGTTCGCTAGCCTGGAGGTCGGGTGTTCGATCCCTGCATTAGCCGAGAAAGTTCATCTCGATTTTCCGGCGTGATTTCCCCTTGTCAGTGATGCAGAAGGAGGGCCTGACAAGGACAGCTGCCTAGTCGTTCGGATGGGAGGAAAAACCAAGGCTCGTGTATACATTGGATTGCACGTAAAAGATCCCTTGGAATTCGATATAAAAGTAGGCCGTAGCGCAGCTGCCCGGGCAAAATTTCCCTTATAGCACACTGTATGGCGTATGCCCGTCTTTCATTAGCCCATGTTAGGCGCAAGGAGTTGCACGTTAAACCCCATTTCATTTCTTCACTGTTAGTTGCCTCTAAATCATACGTAAAATTACACCGTTAGTTATTTAACATTTTACTGTAGAATTACATATAGACCTGAGGGAGAAGGGGGTTATTATCCGAAAAGTGGGCAAAAAGCGGGAGTTGACTTTTCTAGAAGCATTTTTCCTCGGGAATCCGAAAATGATGGGTGATCAGTCAGGTGAGGGAGCGCTAAGGAGTTATCGAGGTCAAAAGGACAACAGAGGTTAACGGAGGCTATATTATGAATTTAGTCACTTCTGATGCTGTCTGTTGCAGATGTCTTCTTGGAACGCAGCTGAATCATTCAATAAGTGACGAATGATAATTTGTGAAATCAATTAACCAAATTATGGCGTAATTGAAAAGGTTACCGAGGTCAAATTAGCAAGAAATAAGGATGCACTGAGATTATGGGCAAAACTAATGTTATTTTCCATATGCAGTACAATTCTGCATGGTCTGGCGACGTAATTTCATCCAAAATTAACGATTATGTAAAACGAGTGATATGTCACATCATAAGTATATAATCTATAAGTATATAATTGCGAACATTTTCACAAACTGGAAGTATTATTCGTTACCTCTTCCGGGCAACCGATTGTGGATTGTGATGGACATTACTCGATATTCACGTCCATGCGAGCACATGACTCCTCATCAGATTCATTATCGTCATCAACGTCATTAGTATCGACATTAGTTTCGTCGAAAACGTAGGGGATTTCTCCATCGTTATGAATCAACATTTCGGGGAGAAACTCTCGTTCCAACCATGTAGTGTTGGTGACTCCAGTGCAAGCCTTGGCGAAGACGCACATCGCCAAATCCTCACCATATTGTTGGCTCGACAACAAAGGAGCTTGAGGGACTTTGCACGGGGTGGAGGCAAGGTCAGGTCTACTCTGCGTGCGTTGTTGTAATGCTTCCCGGTAAGAATTAACATTTCGGGGAGAAACTCTCGTTCCAACCATGTAGTGTTGGTGACTCCAGTGCAAGGTCAGGTCTACTCTGCGTGCGTTGTTGTAATGCTTCCCGGTAAGAATCAACATTTCGGGGAGAAACTCTCGTTCCAACCATGTAGTGTTGGTGACTCCAGTGCAAGCCTTGGCGAAGACGCACATCGCCAAATCCTCACCATATTGTTGGCTCGACAACAAAGGAGCTTGAGGGACTTTGCACGGGGTGGAGGCAAGGTCAGGTCTACTCTGCGTGCGATGGTTGTAATGCTTCCCGGTAAGAATCCCACCAAGTGAACATAACCCAAGCGGGTATAGCGAATTCCGGTACAATCCGGGGGATTTTTACCGGGAAGCATTACAATTACGCTTGGACGGTTCACGAGCGTGTAGTCGAGGCTCTGCATGGCTTGTTCCTCCTGTCCTACCTATGGGACGAACTCACTGACTTGTGGGGAATTGATGGCGACATGGAACTCTCTAGTGAATAGCTAACAGCTAGTTGCGTTAAGTATGTCCAAAACCTTAGGACAAAGGAACCTTAGGTATGACAGTCCAGTACTGTCCTTCTTCCATAAACGAAAAATACCGTTGTGGAACAAAGTGAAAATATACGAAGAGGCTCTGGCTACGTTCGCAACTTTAGGAGTTGAGCGTTTTGGGGGGGAACGCACGTTCAATGCCTTGCGTAAAATTGTTTGCGTTTTCTACGGCCAGCATCACCTTACGAATGTAGATCAGACTCGATACAATATTTTCTGGGCAAATTATAAGAAAGGACGCACAGTAGACCTGACCTTGCTTCCACCCCGTGCAAAGTCCCTCAAGCTCCATTGTTGTCGAGCCAACAACGTGGTGAGGATTTGGCGATGTGCGTCATCGCCAAGACTTGCACTGGAGTCACCAACACTACATGGTTGGAACGAGAGTTTCTCCCCGAAATGTTGATTCATGACGATGGAGAAATCACCAACGTTTTCGACGAAACTAATGTCGATACTAATGACGTTGATGACGATAATGAATCGGATGAGGATGCATGTGCACGCATGGACGTGAATATCGAGTAATGTCCATTACAATCCACAATCGGTTACCCGGAAGTGGTAACGAATAATACTTCCAGCTTGCGAAAATGTTCGCGATTATATACACTTATTGTGTGACATATCACTTGTTTAACATAATCGTTAATTTTGGATGACATTACTTCGCCAGACTATGCAGAATTGTACTGCATATTGAAAATAACATTAGTTTTGCCCATAACCTCAGTGCATCCTTATTTCTTGCTAATTTGACCTCGGTAACCTTTTGACCTTTTCAATGACATCATAATTTGATTAATGGGTTTCACAAATTATCCTTCGTCACTTATTCAATCATTCAGCTGCGTTCCAACAAAAAATCTGCAACAGACAGCATCAAAAGTGGCTAAATTCATAAGCCAGCCTCCTTTGACCCCTGGTGACCTTTTGACCTCAATAACTCCTTAACGCTCCCTCACCTAACTGATCACCCATCATTTTCGGATTCCTGGGGAAAAATGCTTCTAGAAAAGTCAACTTCCGCTTTTTGCCCACCTTTCGGATAATACTCCCCCTTCTCCCTCTGGTCTAATATATGTTAATTTACATTTCTTGTTAAAATACATATCACAATGTTAATTTACATTTCTTTTGTCACAATGTTAATTTACATTTCTTTTGTAAAAATACACCACAATGTTAATTTACATTTCTTGTAAAAGTACACCACGCTGTTAATTTAAATCGTTAAAAGTACTAAATTTTGGTAATTTTACATGCAGGATTCGGGCAACTTTTGCTGAGAATTATCTACCAGTATTAACATTACTTCAGTATATATTGAATATCAATAACCCATTTGGTAGACGGGGGCATTGTTCCAGGCTTTCAGATGCAAGTTCGCGGTACTATGTATTTGCAGGCATCAAAACCCCGCTTTACAGACAGTCCGTTACACTGGCCAATCGGTTTAATTAATCGTCTTCAAACGAACTTGAAACCGAGATGATACGACGGCCATTAAGTCCAAACATTTTTCTTATACATTTAAAAAAAATTTGGTTGCCATGCAACGAAACATACACCCACCAGCAGCTAAATCGTCCGGGCAGTCAACAATAGTTGTCGCATATTAAGTAATTATCAGAAAATGATTAGAATTTGTTTGGTTCTTATAAAGGTCTGAACCATGCTAACTTTTAGTATACGAAATATTTAATATTATGGATTTAGCTGTTCAATTATCAAAATTCATTGAAAATCAAACTCAACCATCATTAGTTTGTAACAGGGATATAGTTAAACGTCTTTTTAATTCGGAATAAAATTGTGGCCTCCATAGGGTCCACAAGATAAATAACATGACTTTTCGTACAATCAGGGGCCACAATTCAGGAAGGTATGGTCTAATATAAGGGCATATCCAACGGAACTGCGATCTTTGGGTTATAAACTTACATTTCAACTTTCATCAGAATGGGATTAAAATTGTGACCTCTACAGGGTCCACAACCTTGATATATCATATTTTTACAATATTAGCGGCAGCCATTTTGTCCGGCAGTTTGGTCCGATTTTTACTAAATTCGACCTCAATCTTCATTACAGTGTAACGGTGATATAATCAAACGTTATTAAAAATCGGATAATAATTAAGACCCCTGGATGAACCACAAGCAAAAAGCGTCAATTTTGCGTACAATTAGGGGCCATAATTCAGGAAGTTACGATCCGATATGCGCAAATATCTAGAGAAACCAAGATCTTTGGGTTATAAACATGTATTTCACACTATTCGCGTACAAACGGCGGCCATTGTGTCCGTCAATTTTGGTCCGATTTTCACGAAATTCGAACTCAACTTTCATTACCATGTAACGGTGATATAATCAAACGGTTTTATAAATCATAATAATTGTGACCTCCACTAGCTAAAAAGGGCGATTTTTCGTACAACCAGGGTCTATAATTCAAGAAGTTACGATCCGATATGTGCAAATACCGACAGGAACCAAGATCTTTGAGTTATAAATAAGCATTTCAAGTTTCGTCAAAATCGGTTAAAAATTGTGACCTCTACACTGTTCACAAGCTAAAAACGTGATCTTTCCTACAATCGGGGGCCATAACTCATGAAGTTACAGTCCGATACATAACAATATCGGAAGGAACCGAGATCTTAGGGTGATAAACCTACATTTCAAATTTCATTGAAATCAAATAAAAATTGTGACCTGTAGACTGTTCACAAACAATTGTGGACTGACGGACGAACAGGGGAGACGACAATCTACATCCACATGAAAATGTGGGCGTATAAAAACGTACAGACTGATTAACGCACCCTAAATATTAATACACTTTATAGATTTTATAAATAATGGAAACAAGATATACATGACATGCAATATACAAATATTTACAAAATGTGATTAACCATATTATGGTTATCAAATTAAAATGAATACTATAAGAAGATAGTTATAAGGAACGTTTTTTTGCTATATGGAATAATAAAATAAAATAAGAAATAGTAAATTTACCGATTACGAGAACTCCTAATAAGTAAATTTACAAACTAACGTTTCTAGACGTAAATCTGAAAATACCATGCTGGTTATGTTATATTCCGTTCAATTTTGAAATATTGCATAATAATTAATGTGCCTTGTGAATATTGGTAAATATTCCTAATTCGTTTTAAGGAAAAAGCAAATACTTTAACTGCTGTAATTTTACCCATACTTCTTGCCTAAAAGTAAATTACATAATAATGTGAATAAAAGTTACATGCCTGCTTCGTTACTTTCAGCTCAATTTTATTACATAATATGTAAGAATGTACTTTTTAGATATGTAGTTACAACTCGAATGTCCCACACGTTATCATATCTAGGCTGAAGCGGTTTTTGGAGAAATACACCTTTCATAAACCTCTGCACTAAAGGATGTGTTCCGACAGGTCCTTTGTTGATTAAAATAAATGTTGATAATGAACATCTAGCAGTGTTAATTGCACTATAACCAAGTCCTTGGTTAAAAAGTGAAAACAAAAATTCTATCACTTCTGATACAGACGGATTGGAAAAATTAATGAATTTTCGGTCACAAAAATCGGACCATTTCTGAACGTAACATTGGTATTGTCGCCGTGTTCCTTCCTTCCACGAATTGATAATGACGTCTGCTGTTCCGTTAGAAACTCCACTCTGTCTGAGGGTTTTCCGGAAACCAAAAAACTGTCATTTTTAACTTGTTCCATAAGGGATTACTTCTCCCTGTTGGTAGACTCAAGAGATTCTTCCTCTGAGGTAAAACTACTGGCCTGCAACATAAAATATTCAAAATTTGTGAAACCAGCATTGAGTTGTCCACCAAGGTGCAATAATAATGCCCCGGCAACCTTCAGATATTATCTTTTGCACACATTTGGCAACGATGCAAAATGGGGGAAAACACTATAAAATCTCATTGCTCCAATCATAATTGAGGGCATTAATATGCAGGGCCCCTGGATCAGGGTGCCAACTGCAATATCTTGGTAACTTGTTATTTACCCGTGTTGCAAATAAGTCAATTGTTGGCTGAAGTTCGAAGTGTTTTAAAAGAGCATGAAACACTGTTGTATCTAGTTCCCATTCTGTACGATCTGAGGTTATCTCCCTTGATGCAGCATCTGCCCTGAAGTTTAACGAACCGGCAATATGGGATATAGTCAGCCAATTATTATGGTTTGCACACCATGGCCATATTTCGCGAGTCAATTCATTGCATAAAGAACTTTTCGTTCCGCCCATATTTGCAATACAGCTGACAGCAGTAGTATTGTCACATTGAATGTGAATGTGTGTACAAATTTTCAAAAGTTTTTAGAGCCATCAAAATTGCCTTAGTTTCAAGAACGTTTATGTGAAGTTGGCGTTCAGAATTTGACTAGTCACCTCCAATAGTTTTATTCTGACAAACAGTTTGCATATTGTAAAATTGGGTTTTGGTACTATAATGAGTTTCTTAGAACCCAAAGGGTGATTTTCTCACCATTCAATCTCATCGAGTGCCTTTGGATTTAAGGTTACAAACAAATCAAAGTTCCATCCATTGGAGTTTAACTGAGAGATTTTGCACATCTCCAAATGTCTATAGTGTAACTGACCATAGGTAACTGCTGGCATGCATGAGACATATAGGCCAATCAGCATAGCAAGCTCACGAATATTCACTCTAATTTGAGATTTGATTCTCTTCCCAGATTGTATAATTTTTAAAGCTTTATCTTTAAGAATATTCACTGTCATTTCAACAGAGTTTAGAGTGAACCCAAGAAATGTCATTATTTGGGATGGTATTAGACTGGACGTTTCGTAGTTTATAGTGAAACCAAGTTTTTCAAGGAGATCAATAGCAATTTTTGTAAATCTGTTGAGGTCAGAAATACAATCTGCTTGAATATATAGGTCATCAATATAAATGACACAAAGAATGCCCTGTTCCCGAAGTACAGAGAGTACTGGTTTCAAAATCTTAGTAAAGATTCGAGGTGCAGAACTAAGCCCAAAGGGCGTGCATGTGTACTGATAAAGACAATTGTTCCATCGAAACCTGAGCTTCTTTCTGGAATTATGTGTAACATTTATAGAATGGAAGGCCGCTTTAAGGTCTATCGAAGCCATGTATGCATTAGGTTTAAGCATTTCAATAGCAGATTTAAGCTCTCCATCTTCAAATGATGATACTCAACACTTTTGTTCATTTCTTTAAGATTAGACTGATTAAGAATCAGTCTATAATTCATACTTCTCTTTTCTGAATGAAAATGTTAGAAATAAATTGAGAGCTATCTTCAGACACTCTTTCAATAGCTCCTGTGGACTAAAGTCCTTCCACAAGTTCAGATATAATCCTACATTCTGTTCGATAAAAATGGATTTGTCGTGGTTCAGAATATTGAAATGTAAAGGAATGAAACTCGATGGCCAATCCTTGAATGGTCTGGAGCAGGAATGGGTCACTAGTTATTTTCTCCCACTCATGAGTATGGCATTTCAGTACACCTGCACGCCGTTTAGGTAAAGTTTGTTTATTTTTAAAATATATATCGTACTCACCTACCGTTTGTGTAGGAGGTGAAGGCTGGTTTACCGGGTTATTTATCGGAAATTGTACTTACCCCCCCCCCCCCCACGGTCTTTCTCTCTGGGGGATTTCTGTTTTGGCGACCTTTGTACAAAACAGGACGATCATTTCGATAATTTTCTCGTCTTCCAAAGTAAGACTTTCCTCCCTTAGAGCACTGATACTGGCCCTGCGAATAGGGATGATATCTAGGTTTTGTCTTCCTTCTTGAAAGCTTGCTTGCTGTGGAGGCATCCTGCATTGCCTTAGTGAGATTCTCCCCAAACAAGTCGTCAAATGAGACAGCAGAACGGGCCGAACAAAGTGTCTTGTACTTCTCAGGCAGATGTGGTTGCAACTGCGATTTCCGTCTAAGAATGATTTCTCTCGATGCATGGGAAGAGAGAGCTATCGCATCACCAAGTTTTTGAGTAATGCATGAAGCCACAGAAGTAGGCAAGTTAGATTTCTGCTTTATGACAGTATCAAGGCATTCAGTTATGCATATGGCAGATTTTATTATTGCAGTCTGAACTCGCTGCAATTTACAGTCTGATGATCTAACTTCACGTGACACAATGTCCCACATGATTTTTTTAATTTCTGGAGTCTTCAGAGCAGCAGGACAATTTGCGGGCTTTCTGTATTTCTTGATTTTCTCTGCTACAGAATCGGTATCTGACTTGTTCTTGAATGTAAACGAATTCGTCACGATGCTAGCAAGTGTATCGTCTATCTTATCACCGACCTCATCCTCAACTGCTAGGGAAGACTTTAAGTTTGTTAAAACTTCGAAATCGTCCGTCTTACGATCAGGAGAATCTATTTTACTGTTATTATCCTCATTGGAATTGTAGCGATGTAGCAATGTCAACATCCAATTTTCTGACCTTGACTTGAGTCGGTTCAATGTAGTCAGAAGAAACACTTTCGTATTCATAAGTTGAACACCGATAAGGATATCCCGAACTTTGTTCTCTATTCTTGTGATTGACGACCACACATCTTTTTTCATGTTGTTGACCGACGAAGAGAGATTTCTAAATTCTTTTAGAAGCGTAGCGCTTATGTCATCCTTATTAGTGGTCTGACAAGAGCTACTCCCAGTGGAGTTATCTCCCTTTGGATTAGAACCCGATGGTTCGCTAATTATTTTTTCAGTTTGAGAATGCGTGGCTTTGCGAGCTCTTCCATTTTTCGTTTTAGAAGTACTTGGGCCGGATGTTTTCCCTTTCTTAATAGGGTCGTCTTTTTTACTACCGCCGCCCTTTGGAGTAGATTGGTCTGGCCCCGCAGAGCGAAGTATCGCATCCGCCCGCATCCGCCATATTGAAATTCTATGAATAGAATGTATTGTTAATTCGTGAAATTATTCACGCAATAAGTTGAATAGGGCCTTGAGAGTGTAATCCTTCTCAAGATTGGCTTCACAATTATGTGAAAGAAATGCCAAAGTAAAACTAAACGAGACCAATTATGGTCGAATGTTTAGAGTTGGTAAAACACGTCTTATCTCGTCAAGCTTATGTCATGCGCACAATGCTATCTCACGCAATCACGAATCACGTGAAACTTCCGAAAAATGTTCCAGAGATGCAATCAAAGTAACATTTGGTATGGTACAGGCTTTTGGATGTGTTGATGGTACCCATATTCCCATAAAGCGGCCAGTTGATAATTCTCAAGACTATATCTGTTATAAGAATTTCTTTTCGTTGAACGTTCAAGCAGTTTGTGATAGTAATGGATTTTTCATGAATGTGGATTGTAGATGGCCAGGGAGCGCTCACGATGCCAAGGTCTTCGCAAACTCCAGTATAAACAAGAAACTGTCAGCAATATTTTCAGATTCTCCTATGAATATTAGTAAAATCAGTAAACATTTGCCAGTCGTGTTCACCAAACTGTCATTCAAGCGCTTGACACATAACGATTAGATTAATGTTAATACTTGATGCAAATATCGTGATCATACCCCCCCCCCCGCCCGCCCCCTTTGCGTTAATCAACCTTCCCTGATTAACCGTGGTTTATAATACAAATCAATATCTTGTAACCTTTATATGTCTAAATCTTATATGAGAAACCAGTTCACCAGTAACTGATGTTCAGGGTTGTCACATCACGATTAGGTATTGTTTAAAGTAGCCAAGTCTCTTAACTTAATATCATCCAAAATCTTAAAAAAATGAAAACACGAATTATTTGTCAATTTAAATCAACATTGATGATATGATTGTACCGGGCTTCTGATATCAAATATTTAAGACAAAATAGATATTTTACCAGTGGTACACGAATCGTGTACCATAATGCGTTTCAGCCCCAGTTCTAGCAAGAGACTCGAGGAACGAGGCTAGAAACATTGCACCAAATCAGACTGCGTATGTAGAACTTAACTGATTTGAAATTATAATAAAAACGGAAACCATTGAATGTAAATCAGTTTCTATATATTCATATTACAGTATTATATGCGTTGCGACTCACGTGTTTCAATTTCTAGGTCCCAAATGCTAGCGATTTAGCTCCTTTAATGGTCGAGAGGGAGACATTAAGTAGTAACAACTGACACTCTGCATGAGCTTTTACAGTGAAATACGTCACACTAGTCCAATATTTCACTGGTATGAATAAAGTACTATTGACAAGTTGCCCGTACGATTATTTGAAATAAAAGCACGTGCGGAGTGTCTGTATTGTTAGATGTTTAATAGTCTCGAGAGAGAGAAATGGGGTTTAACGTCCACTCAACCCAAACTAGGTCATTTCGTGACTGATTAATAGTCTCGAGCTTACGACATTGCGTAATTACCTGAAGCAAATATTGTGATCTCCACTGTTTTAATCCACCTTCATTTTAAAAAATCAATATCAGGTCACCCACTTCTTTATTGTGAATTATTGTTTTTTTTAAAAAAAAAACCTATATACAATGTAATTGGTAATAAACAATTACAATTTTCTTTTATTGAATTTTAAATGTTTAGCTCACCATTGACGCTTGGGCTGGTTGTGGTGTCAAAGTTATATTTAGTCTTTCCCCTTTCCCACCCCCTTTAGTCTTTCCCTTTTGATTAGCGATCTTTTTTAACTTTTTAGTGTAAAATCGAAGAAAGGAGCACGGTTTTGTGAATACTCATGTGTTTGAGGCTGGGGGACAAGAGAAAATGAAATAAAATTATATGAAATGGCGTTAACGTCCTACTGTTCTTCTCCAACTTGGCTAATGAAGACGGACAGACGTCATACACTGGACTATGGGGGACATTTTGCACGGACAACGGCACTGCTGTCTACCCTTATATCGAATTCAAATGTCAAGCGATCTTTTTCGTGCATGCCAATGTGTACACGGGGTCTGTTATCCGTCGCACCCGATCCACTTGTTAAGTGTCCTTGTCAAGCCCTGTTTTAAAGATATTATAAATTAAGAATTGGATGTTTTTTTATACAATGCATGTTTTTTTTTTATATATTTATCTTATAATTTATATTGTAACATGCTTAACGGTAAACCTTGCGTTTTGATTGGTCAATTAGACACTGTCTATTGGACAATATAACACCCTTCTGTTTTAGTAATGTATTTTTAAATTTCTTAAAAAAAAGCATGTTACAATGTCGATAAACACGTCTTATGCGTCTTGGGTCCTAATGATCTCATCACATGTCTATTGGACAATAACACCCCTCTAAATGCGAAACAGGAAGTGTTTATCTCCTAACTATACAGCTCATCTGATAAAATTTTTTTCAGTATTCTCTATATCGATGGAGTTGGTAATAATAATAAAACAATACTCCGGCATATATACGTTTATTTTATTCTTTGTTGTCTTGATGCGTGTTCTTGACTTGTTTGACATAATCAAATATAATTCTTGAATAAATCCATCCGTATGGGGTCCTGTAGAATATTAAATTATAATATAAGTCAAAAATGAATAATTCGTGTACATAGTCGGGTTGAAAGGTATCCACAAAAATGAGAGATAGAAACATTGACATGACCCAAATTACTGACACCTGTATTTATATACACTATATATATGATGTAAGTTATACAGGTGAAGAAATTACTGGAGCTGAACGTCCCGTAAATACAATACATGACATGTTTTGTTCGGGTTTAAGACTTTTTATATGGCTTGATAAACTATTTGGTCAGAGGCGTTTTATAGCTGAGGCGCCAGCCTACTCGCGGAAAAAAATCAAAGAAGTTGAAAATATTTATAAAACCAGAGAAAAATACTTAAATTGATGAGAAAAATGAAGATGTACCCTAGTTTTATTAATCCTATAATTCACTATTACCAGTTGAGAAATTGGCAAAAATATCATTTCAAACTTCAAATTCAAACGTTTGAAGATCGCCATTGCATGGAGGGGAATGGGGAAAACAAGGGAGGTAATTCAAGTAATTGGGTTATTATTTTCGGTGTCAGGGAAATTTATGCCTATGAAATATTGACAACCTTTTGAGCAAAAGACATAGAAATAACTATGTTTTGACTTTCTTATAAAATATGAAATTTCCGCTTTAGTTGATCATACCAATGCAAAACGTTGTAAACGTCAATTGGGGTGGGTGGGTTATCAATCATCTAAAACGCGTGTCTTATGTCCGCTCTACGGTGGTGTTGACAGAGAAAATTCATCGGCAAGTGGTGCAGGATGGTGAAATTGGCACGTAAATGCGCTGTTGTGTACACATTGGTATGCACGTGAAAGATTGAATACGAAAGTTGTGCACCGATAGTTCTTGGAATTAATCCCAATACGTTTTAAAATGTGTTGGCCTATTTAGGGTTTCACACTGCGTAGCTTGTGTGAAACACTATTGTTTTTGTTAAAATTATTAGGGTTTCACACTGCGTAGCTTGTGTGAAACACTATTGTTTTTGTTAAAATTATTATTCTTATTATTATTATTATTATTATTATTATTCAGATTCCAATTTGAATAGATCTCAGCAACTACGTGTCGCATCGTTACGATTTCTTCGGTTTTACTGGGAAAGTGGGTGTGACTTAGAGGATAAAGCTATTTTGAACGTTCTGCGACAATGCGAAATGTCCGAAATCACCGAAGTTATCGTTTTTAAAAATATTGCAGTAATTTTAACAATAATCATTGGATTTTAACTTTCGATACATTTTGGCATAGCCTGAGACAGGGCACATAGCTACGCTACTTTCGATTTTTGATTTTCGGCAAATCTTCGAAGATATTAGGCGCCAAATTTCGAAAATTTAAAATTTTACAAAAAACTTTTTTATTTATGAATATTTTTTAGTCGTATTGTGCACAGAATTAAAGGGTCATCTGACTAGTGCAAAAATGTTAAAAAATTTTGTCTCAGTAATTTACCTTGGCCGCCATTGGCTAATTCAGTTTTTCAGTCCTAGATTAATTTTTTATTGTTCGATTTGTATAAAACAAAGTTCATATGCTTCGTTGTATCAATTGTCGTTTTTTTTATTACCGAAAGTGTTATCTGTCGGCACCGGAAGTGGCATAATTTTACCAAAAACTACAATTTTGACAGTTATTTACGATCTTCATAAACAAATATTATTTTTTTGAAAAATTATATGACTCAAAGAGTGTGCCCTTTCAAGGCGCAAACAATGTAGGAAGCAGTTTTTTTAATTTCGATTTCATTTTCGAGCAAATTCGATTAAGAGGCTAAAAATGGTGTAAAATTGGCCTATTTACAACCTATTCAGGCTTTTCAGATTTTAAAATATTTCTTCGTAACTTTTATAAACTTGTAGCTATAATCCATACGAAGAAAATGTATGTTAAAATTCGTTTGTAATATAAGCAGTTGCCAAGAAATGGGCAGTTCTGCATAAGTCACTGTTTTCGTTATTTTGCCTGTAAAATAGTCAATTATTATTGGATTTTTATAAAAGTGACATCATTTGATTCAAAAAGCACGTAGCGTCATATCAAGTTGATTACAATTTAAAATTGACACCGGAAGTGACATCATTTGGTCAAAAAATGCATTTTACACTTTTTTAAATCAATGTTTTATTCAACCAAGAATAACTTAATATGTATTAATAATTTTAACTTTTGGTTTAAATTCACATATAAACAAAACTCATATGGTCATATAGATATCATAAAATGGTTTCTAACTTGTTCGGTTGCCGAGAAATAGACGGTTTTCTACAGGTCACTTTTGAAGGTTTCGGGGCCATAAAAGGGTCAATTATTATTCGATTTTCATAAACGTCACACCATGTTATACCTAATGCCATTTGGGATTTCATACAAGTAATTTAAGATTTTCATTATCACCGGAAGTAACGTCATTTTGGCAAAAACTGTATTTTTAGCCTCCAAAACAGATATTTTATTCAAATGAGTCTGTTTTGAAATCTTTTTCAAATTATGGTATTTGATGCCAATCAACAAATAGAATGAACCCATACGATCATACAGATACCACAAAATGGTTTCTAACTTGTACGGTTGCCGAGAAATAGCCGATTTTCTACAAGTCACTTTTCAAGTTTTTTGGTCTTTAAAAGTGGCAATTATTATTCGATTTAACGTTTTTATTTATAAATATTATTTAGTCGTGTTGTGCACAGAATTAAAGAGTCATCTGACTAGCGCAAAAATGTTAAAAAAATTTGTCTCAGTAATTTTCCTTGGCCGCCATTAGCTAATTCAGTTTTTCAGTCCTAGATTAATTTTTTATTGTTCGATTTGTATAAAACAAAGTTCATATGCTTCGTTGTCCCAATTGTTATTTTTTTTATTACCAAAAGTGTTATCTAGCAAATTGGATTAAGGGGTGAAAAAAGGCGTAAAATTGACCTATTTACAACCCATTCAGGCTTTTCAGATTTTAAAATTTTTTTACTTAACTTTTATAAACCTGTCACTATAATCCATACGAAGAGAATGTATGTTAAAATTAGTTTCTAATATAAGCAGTTGCCGAAAAATGGGCAGTTTTGCATAAGTCACTGTTTTCGTAATGTTGCCTGTAAAATAGTCAATTATTAATGGATATTCACAAAAGTGACATCATTTGATTCAAAAAGCAAGTGTGCGTCATATCATGTTGATTACTATTTAAAATTGACACCGGAAGTGACGTCATTTAGTCAAAAACTCAATTTTTAACTTTTAAAATCGATCTTTTTTTCAACCAAGAATTATGTCACATGTAATAATAAAATTAACTTTTGGTTTAAATTCACATATTAACAAAACTCATACGGTCAAATAGATATCATAAAATTGTTTCTAACTTGTTCGGTTGTCGAGATATAGGCGATTTTCTGAAAGTCACTTTTGAAGGTTTTTGGCCTATAAAAGTGTCAATTATTATTTGATTTTCATAAAATTTTCACCCTTTGAAGCCTAATGTCATAGACGATGTTATAAAACTAATTTAACGTTTTCATTATCACCGGAAGTAGCGTCATTTTGGCAAAAACTGTATTTTAAGCCTTCAAAACCGATATTTTATTCAAATGAGTCTGATTTGTAATGTTTATACAATTATGATATTTGATTCCAATCAACAAATAGATTAAACCCATACGGTCATATAAATACCAAAAAATGGTTTCTAACTTGTACGGTTGCCGAGAAATAGACGATTTTCTACACGTCACTTTTCAAGGTTTTTGGTCTATAAAAGTGGAAATTATTATTCGATTTACATAAAATTTTCACCATATGATGCCTTATGCCATTTCTGATTTCATAAGACTAAGGGAACATTTACATTATCACCGGAAGTACTGTTATTTTGTCAGGATCAATTACATGTAACAAATGTATAAAATAAAATTGCTGGATTTGTTTGATTCTGTTTCCATTTTATTTGATGTGTGCAATGCTTATGTGGAAACCTGTATATTGGTTTCATTGGTACCGGAAAGGACATATGTTCAATGGTAACGTAGCACCAAAAGTGACACAAGTTCAAGTTCAAAGGTAACATGGCAAAAGTGAAACCCGTCATTCCTGCATGCAGGTCTAGTTATTCTTATTATTATTAGGGTTTCACACTGCGAAGCTTGTGTGAAACACTATTGTTTTTGTTAAAATTATTATTCTTATTATTATTATTATTCTTCTTTTGTTTTGAGTAGATCTCAGCAACTGCTTGTCGCATCGTTACGATTTCTTCGGTTTTACTGGGAAAGTGGGTGTGACTTAGAGGATAAAGCTATTTTGAACGTTCTGCGACAATGCGAAATGTCCGAAATCACCGAAGTTATTGTTTTTGAAAATATTGCAGTAATTTTAACAATAATCATTGGATTTTAACTTTCGATACATTTTGGCATAGCCTGAGACAGGGCACATAGCTACGCTACTTTCGATTTTTGATTTTCGGCAAATCTTCGAAGATATTAGGCGCCAAATTTCGAAAATTTAAAATTTTACAAAAAACTTTTTTATTTATGAATATTTTTTAGTCGTATTGTGCACAGAATTAAAGAGTCATCTGCCTAGTGCAAAAATGTTAAAAAAATTTGTCTCAGTAATTTTCCTTGGCCGCTATTGGCTAATTCAGTTTTTCAGTCCTAGATTAATTTTTTATTGTTCGATTTGTATAAAACAAAGTTCATATGCTTCGTTGTCTCAATTGTCATTTTTTTTATTACCGGAAGTGTTATCTGTCGGCACCGAAAGTGGCATAATTTTACCAAAAACTACAATTTTGACAGTTAGGTACCATTTTTCGAAAACAAATATTATTTTTTGGAAAAATTATTTGACTCAAAGAGTGTGCCCTTTCAAGGCGCAAAAAATGGCGGAAGCAGTTTTTTTAATTTCGATTTCATTTTCGAGCAAATTCGATTAAATGGCTAAAAATGGTGTAAAATTGACCCATTTACAACCTATTCAGGCTTTTCAGATTTTAAAATATTTCTTCGTAACTTTTATAAACTTGTAGCTATAATCCATACGAAGAAAATGTATGTTAAAATTAGTTTGTAATATAAGCAGTTACCAAGAAATGGACAGTTCTGTACAAGTCACTGTTTTCGTTATTTTGCCTGTAAAATAGTCAATTATGATTGGATTTTTATAAAAGTGACATCATTTGATTCAAAAAGCATGTAGCGTCATATCAAGTTGATTACAATTTAAAATTGACACCGGAAGTGACGTCATTTTGTCAAAAACTGCATTTTAAACTTTTTAAATCAATGTTTTATTCAACCAAGAATTACTTAATATGTATTAATAATTTTAACTTTTGGTTTAAATTCACATATAAACACAACTCATATGGTCATATACATATCATAAAATTGTTTCTAACTTGTTCGGTTGCCGAGAAATAGACGGTTTTCTACAGGCCACTTTTGAAGGTTTTTGGGCCATAAAAGTGTCAATTATTATTCGATTTTCATAAACGTTACACCATGTTATACCTAATGCCATTTAGGATTTCATACAAGTAATTTAAGATTTTCATTATCACCGGAAGTAACATCATTTTGGCAAAAACTGAATTTTTGCCTTCAAAACAGATATTTTATTCAAATGAGTCTGTTTTGAAATGTTTTTCAAATTATGGTATTTGATGCCAATCAACAAATAAAATAAACCCATACGATCATACAGATACCACAAAATGGTTTCTAACTTGTACGGTTGCAGAGAAATAGTCGATTTTCTACAAGTCACTTTTCAAGTTTTTTGGTCTTTAAAAGTGGCAATTATTATTCGATTTACATAAAATTTTCACTATATGATATCGTATGCCATTTCTGATTTCATAAAACTAATTGAACATTTTCATTAACACCGGAAGAAATGTAATTTTGTCAAGATCATTTACAAGTAACAAATGTATAAAATGAATTGATATTGCTGGATTTGGTTGATTCTGCATCCATTTTATTTGTGTGCAATGTTAATTTGGAAACCTGTTTAATGGTTTCGTTGGTACCGGAAGTGACATATGTTCAAGGGTAACTTGGCACCGGAAGTGACATGTTTAAGGGTAACGTGGCACCAGTGAAACCCGTCATTCCTGCATGCAGGTCTAGTTATTATTATTATTATTATTATTCAGATTCCAATTTGAGTAGATCTCAGCAACTACGTGTCGCATCGTTACGATTTCTTCGGTTTTACTGGGAAAGTGGGTGTGACTTAGAGGATAAAGCTATTTTGAACGTTCTGCGACAATGCGAAATGTCCGAAATCACCGAAGTTATCGTTTTTGAAAATATTGCAGTAATTTTAACAATAATCATTGGATTTTAACTTTCGATACATTTTGGCATAGTCTGAGACAGGGCACATAGCTACGCTACTTTCGATTTTTGATTTTCGGCAAATCTTCGAAGATATTAGGCGCCAAATTTCGAAAATTTAAAATTTTACAAAAAACTTTTTTATTTATGAATATTTTTTAGTCGTATTGTGCACAGAATTAAAGAGTCATCTGACTAGCGCAAAAATGTTAAAATTTTTTGTCTCAGTAATTTTCCTTGGCCGCCATTGGCTAATTCAGTTTTTCAGTCCTAGATTAATTTTTTATTGTTCGATTTGTATAAAACAAAGTTCATATGCTTCGTTGTCTCAATTGTCATTTTTTTTATTACCAAAAGTGTTATCTGTCGGCACCGGAAGTGGCATAATTTTACCAAAAACTACAATTTTGACAGTTTTTTACGATCTTCAAAAACAAATATTATTTTTTTGAAAAATTATATGACTCAAAGAGTGTGTCCTTTCAAGGCGCAAAAAATGGCGGAAGCAGTTTTTTTAATTTCTATTTCATTTTCTAGCAAATTGGATTAAGGGGTGAAAAAAGGCGTAAAATTGACCTATTTACAACCCATTCAGGCTTTTCAGATTTTAAAATATTTTTACATAACTTTTATAAACTTGTAGCTATAATCCATACGAAGAGAATGTATGTAAAAATTAGTTTGTAATATAAGCAGTTGCCGAGAAAAGGGCAGTTTTGCATAAGTCACTGTTTTCGCAATTTTGCCTGTAAAATAGTCAATTATTAATGGATATTCACAAAAGTGACATCATTTGATTCAGAAAGCAAGTGTGCGTTATATCATGTTGATTACTATTTAAAATTGACACCGGAAGTGACGTCATTTAGTCAAAAACTCAATTTTTAACTTTTGAAATCGATATTTTTTTCAACCAAGAATTATGTCACATATAATAATAAAATCAACTTTTGGTTTAAATTCACATATTAACAAAACTCATACGGTCAAAAAGATATCATAAGATTGTTTCTAACTTGTTCGGTTGCCGAGATATAGGCGATTTTCTAAAAGTCACTTTTGAAGGTTTTTGGCCCATAAAAGTGTTAATTATTATTCGATTTTCATAAAATTTTCACCCTTTGAAGCCTAATGTCATAGACGATGTTATAAAACTAATTTAACGTTTTCATTATCACCGGAAGTAACGTCATTTTTGCAAAAACTGTATTTTAAGCCTTCAAAACAGATATTTTATTCAAATGAGTCTGATTTGTAATGTTTATACAATTATGATATTTGATTCCAATCAACAAATAGATTAAACCCATACGGTCATATAAATACCAAAAAATGGTTTCTAACTTGTACGGTTGCCGAGAAATAGACGATTTTCTACACGTCACTTTTCAAGGTTTTTAGTCTATAAAAGTGGCAATTATTATTCGATTTACATAAAATTTTCACCATGAGATGCCTTATGCCATTTCTGATTTCATAAAACTAATGGAACATTTACATTATCACCGGAAGTACTGTAATTTTGTCAGGATCAATTACATGTAACAAATGTATAAAATGAAATGATATTGCTGGGTTTGTTTGTTTCTGTTTCCATTTTATTTGATGTGTGCAATGCTTATGTGGAAACCTGTATATTGGTTTCATTGGTACCGGAAGTGACATATGTTCAAGGGTAACGTGGCACCGAAAGTGACACAAGTTCAAGTTCAAAGGTAACATGGCACCAGTGAAACCCGTCATTCCTGCATGCAGGTCTAGTTCTTATTATTATTATTATTCAGATTCCAATTTGAATAGATCTCAGCAACTACGTGTCGCATCGTTACGATTTCTTCGGTTTTACTGGGAAAGTGGGTGTGACTTAGAGGATAAAGCTATTTTGAACGTTCTGCGACAATGCGAAATGTCCGAAATCACCAAATTATCGTTTTTTAAAATATTGCAGTAATTTTAACAATAATCATTGAATTTTAACTTTCGATACATTTTGGCATAGCCGGAGACAAGGCACATAGCTACACTACTTTCGATTTTTGATTTTCGGTAAATCTTCAAAGATATTTGGCGCCAAATTTTGAAAATTTAAAATTTTACAAAAAACTTTTTTATTTATGAATATTTTTTAGTCGTATTATGCACAGAATTAAAGGGTCATCTGACTAGTGCAAAAATGTTAAAGAATTTTGTCTCAGTAATTTACCTTGGCCGCCATTGGCTAATTCAGTTTTTAAGTCCTAGATTAATTTTTTATTGTTCGATTTGTATAAAACAAAGTTCATATGCTTCGTTGTATCAATTGTCATTTTTTTTATTACCAAAAGTTTTATCTGTCGGCACCGGAAGTGGCATAATTTTACCAAAAACTACAATTTTGACAGTTATTTTCCTTCTTCGAAAACAAATATTATTTTTTGGAAAAATTATTTGACTCAAAGAGTGTGCCCTTTCAAGGCGCAAAAAATGTAGGAAGCAGTTTTTTTAATTTCGATTTCATTTTCGAGCAAATTCGATTAAGAGGCTAAAAATGGTGTAAAATTGGCCTATTTACAACCTATTCAGGCTTTTCAGATTTTAAAATATTTCTTCGTAACTTTTAAAAACTTGTAGCTATAATCCATACGAAGAAAATGTATGTTAAAATTAGTTTGTAATATAAGCAGTTGCCAAGAAATAGGCAGTTCTGTACAAGTCACTGTTTTCGTTATTTTGCCTGTAAAATAGTCAATTATGATTGGATTTTTATAAAAGTGACATCATTTGATTCAAAAAGCACGTAGCGTCATATCAAGTTGATTACAATTTAAAATTGACACCGGAAGTGACATCATTTGGTCAAAAAATGCATTTGAAACTTTTTAAATCAATGTTTTATTCAACCAAGCATAACTTAATATGTATAAATAATTTTAACTTTTGGTTTAAATTCACATATAAACAAAACTCATATGGTCATATAGATATCATAAAATGGTTTCTAACTTGTTCGGTTGCCGAGAAATAGACGGTTTTCTACAGGTCACTTTTGAAGGTTTCGGGGCCATAAATGGGTCAATTATTATTCGATTTTCATAAACGTCACACCATGTTATACCTAATGCCATTTGGGATTTCATACAAGTAATTTAAGATTTTCATTATCACCGGAAGTAACGTCATTTTGGCAAAAACTGTATTTTTAGCCTCTAAAACAGATATGTTATTCAAATGAGTCTGTTTTGAAATCTTTTTCAAAGTATGGTATTTGATGCCAATCAACAAATAGAATGAACCCATACGATCATACAGATACCACAAAATGGTTTCTAACTTGTACGGTTGCAGAGAAATAGCCGATTTTCTACAAGTCACTTTTCAAGTTTTTTGGTCTTTAAAAGTGGCAATTATTATTCGATTTACATAAAATTTTCACTATATGATATCGTATGCCATTTCTGATTTCATAAGACTAATTAAACATTTGCATTAACACCGGGAGTAATTTAATTTTGTCAAGATCATTTACAAGTAACAAATGTATAAAATGAATTGATATTGCTGGATTTTGTTGATTCTGCGTCCATTTTATTTGTGTGCAATGTTAATTTGGAAACCTGTTTAGTGGTTTCGCTGGTACCGGAAGTGACATATGTTCAAGGGTAACTTGGCACCGGAAGTGACATGTTTAAGGGTAACGTGGCACCAGTGAAACCCGTCATTCCTGCATGCAGGTCTAGTTCATACTGTAATGACAGATGGTAGGCTCTAAACTGAACACCGAATGGACATATTTAAAAGCCTGAAGAACAGTTTCAAATTCAGCAGTAAATCATTTGTGATATAACAACACAAAGCTTCGATGGATTATCTATGAGCCATATCTGCCTATTGTAGGTCTTTGTTTTGACTTCAAATGTATAAATCATTAAGACATCATATATATTCACATAACTAAATGATAATCACCCCATGCACTTAGGCCCCTACTACTAGACCATCGGATGGGCGAGATTTAAATGGATTGAAAGACGATTGGCTTTTAATGATTTAATCTGAATATGGATAATGGAGCCAATATCGCGTCAAAACATTAAACGCTGATTACTCCGCCCAGAATAAAGTATCTTGTCAAAACACCAAACGTTGATTACTCCGCCCAGAATTTTAATGAAATTTTCAATATAGACCATTATTTAATCTTGTATAAAATGAAATGAAATAAAATGGGGTTTAACGTCCTACTATTTTGCACCTAACCTGGACTAATGGAAGACGGGTATACGCCATACAGTGTGCTATGAGGGAAATTTTGCCCGGGCTACGGCCTACTCTTATATCGTATTCCAACTGCCAAGGGACCTTTTACGTGCACTCCAGTGTGTACACGGGGCCTCGCTATTTCGTCCCATCCGAACGACTAGGCAGCTGTCCTTGCCAGGACCTCCTTCTGCGTCACTGACAAGGAGAAATCGAGAAAAAAAATCGAGATGAAGTTTCTCGGTCATGGCAGGGATCGAACACCCGACCTCCAGGCTAGCGAACCAGCGCCTTTTTTTTCTTTTATTTGATCAATAAATGTACATTTAAAATGTACATTTAAAATAATTAACACATTAAAATATCACAGATAAAGCTAATAAAATTGGTGTAAATTCCTAGAATCATTTAAAATACAACAATTACATTATCGTCACTAAGTTTAATAAATGAGCACGGAATGACAAATTTGAAAATAAAATCATCCACAGGATAATGATTTTGTGATTCTGATATACTTTGTTTAAAAATCGCTTTATATAAACAAACAATATCTAAGCCTACATGCTTATTGTCTAGAGCAAGCATTCTTCTACGGTAAATAGTCAGTCTTAGAGTACTGAAAATAATTGCACATAATTGTACAGGTTTATACTTGTCATATACCCCTAATAAAACCCAATACCTAAACTGCTCAATAGTATAACTTTCCATAAAAATATCTATTATCTTATCTTCAATAAAATCAAATAAAACCCTGAGTTCTAGACAATCACCAAATAAACTAGACCTGCATGCAGGAATGACGGGTTTCACTGGTGCCACGTTACCCTTAAACATGTCACTTCCGGTGCCAAGTTACCCTTGAACATATGTCACTTCCGGTACCAGCGAAACCACTAAACAGGTTTCCAAATTAACATTGCACACAAATAAAATGGACGCAGAATCAACAAAATCCAGCAATATCAATTCATTTTATACATTTGTTACTTGTAAATGATCTTGACAAAATTAAATTACTCCCGGTGTTAATGCAAATGTTCAATTAGTCTCATGAAATCAGAAATGGCATACGATATCATATAGTGAAAATTTTATGTAAATCGAATAATAATTGCCACTTTTAAAGACCAAAAAACTTGAAAAGTGACTTGTAGGAAATCGGCTATTTCTTTGCAACCGTACAAGTTAGAAACCATTTTGTGGTATCTGTATGATCGTATGGGTTCATTCTATTTGTTGATTGGCATCAAATACCATACTTTGAAAAAGATTTCAAAACAGACTCATTTGAATAAAATATCTGTTTTAGAGGCTAAAAATACAGTTTTTGCCAAAATGACGCTACTTCCGGTGATAATGAAAATCTTAAATTACTTGTATGAAATCCCAAATGGCATTAGGTATAACATGGTGTGACGTTTATGAAAATCGAATAATAATTGACCCTTTTATGGCCCCGAAACCTTCAAAAGTGACCTGTAGAAAACCGTCTATTTCTCGGCAACCGAACAAGTTAGAAACCATTTTATGATATCTATATGACCATATGAGTTTTGTTTATATGTGAATTTAAACCAAAAGTTAAAATTATTAATACATATTAAGTTATTCTTGGTTGAATAAAACATTGATTTAAAAAGTTTAAAATGCATTTTTTGACCAAATGATGTCACTTCCGGTGTCAATTTTAAATTGAAATCAACTTGATATGACGCTACGTGCTTTTTGAATCAAATGATGTCACTTTTATAAAAATCCAATCATAATTGACTATTTTACAGGCAAAATAACGAAAACAGTGACTTGTACAGAACTGCCCATTTCTTGGTAACTGCTTATAGTACAAACGAATTTTAACATACATTTTCTTCGTATGGATTATAGCTACAAGTTTATAAAAGTTACGAAGAAATATTTTAAAATCTGAAAAGCCTGAATAGGTTGTAAATAGGCCAATTTTACACCATTTTTAGCCTCTTAATCGAATTTGCTCGAAAATGAAATCGAAATTAAAAAAACTGCTTCCTACATTTTTTGCGCCTTGAAAGGGCGCACTCTTTGAGTCAAATAATTTTTCCAAAAAATAATATTTGTTTTCGAAGAAGGAAAATAACTGTCAAAATTGTAGTTTTTGGTAAAATTATGCCACTTCCGGTGCCGACAGATAAAACTTTTGGTAATAAAAAAAATGACAATTGATACAACGAAGCATATGAACTTTGTTTTATACAAATCGAACAATAAAAAATTAATCTAGGACTTAAAAACTGAATTAGCCAATGGCGGCCAAGGTAAATTACTGAGACAAAATTCTTTAACATTTTTGCACTAGTCAGATGACCCTTTAATTCTGTGCATAATACGACTAAAAAATATTCATAAATAAAAAAGTTTTTTGTAAAATTTTAAATTTTCAAAATTTGGCGCCTAATATCTTTGAAGATTTACCGAAAATCAAAAATCGAAAGTAGTGTAGCTATGTGCCGTGTCTCCGGCTATGCCAAAATGTATCGAAAGTTAAAAATCAATGATTATTGTTAAAATTACTGCAATATTTTAAAAAACGATAATTTGGTGATTTCGGACATTTCGCATTGTCGCAGAACGTTCAAAATAGCTTTATCCTCTAAGTCACACCCACTTTCCCAGTAAAACCGAAGAAATCGTAACGATGCGACAAGCAGTTGCTGAGATCTACTCAAGACAAAAGAAGAATAATAATAATAAGAATAACTAGACCTGCATGCAGGAATGACGGGTTTCACTGGTGCCATGTTACCTTTGAACTTGAACTTGTGTCACTTTCGGTGCCACGTTACCCTTGAACACATGTCACTTCCGGTATCAATGAAACCAATATACAGGTTTCCACATAAGCATTGCACACATCAAATAAAATGGAAACAGAAACAAACAAATCCAGCAATATCATTTCATTTTATACATTTGTTACATGTAATTGATCCTGACAAAATTACAGTACTTCCGGTGATAATGTAAATGTTCCATTAGTTTTATGAAATCAGAAATGGCATAAGGCATCTCATGGTGAAAATTTTATGTAAATCGAATAATAATTGCCACTTTTATAGACCAAAAACCTTGAAAAGTGACGTGTAGAAAATCAGACTCATTTTAAAAAAATATCTGTTTTGAAGGCTAAAAATACAGTTTTTGCCAAAATGACATTACTTCTGGTGATACTGAAAATGTTAAATTAGTTCTATGAAATCATCAATGACATAAGATATCATATAGTGAAAATTTTATGAAAATCGAATAATAACTGACACTTTTATAGACCAAAAACCTTGAAAAGTGACTTAAGGAAAATTGTCTATTTCTCGGCAACCGTACAAGTTAGAAACCATTTTTTGGTATTAATATGACCGTATGGGTTTAATCTATTTGTTGATTGGAATCAAATATCATAATTGTATAAACATTACAAATCAGACTCATTTGAATAAAATATCTGTTTTGAAGGCTTAAAATACAGTTTTTGCCAAAATGACTTGACTTCCGGTGATAATGAAAACGTTAAATTAGTTTTATAACATCGTCTATGACATTAGGCTTCAAAGGGTGAAAATTTTATGAAAATCGAATAATAATTGACACTTTTATGGGCCAAAAACCTTCAAAAGTGACTTTTAGAAAATCGCCTATATCTCGGCAACCGAACAAGTTAGAAACAATCTTATGATATCTTTTTGACCGTATGAGTTTTGTTAATATGTGAATTTAAACCAAAAGTTGATTTTATTATTATATGTGACATAATTCTTGGTTGAAAAAAATATCGATTTCAAAAGTTAAAAATTGAGTTTTTGACTAAATGACGTCACTTCCGGTGTCAATTTTAAATAGTAATCAACATGATATAACGCACACTTGCTTTTTGAATCAAATGATGTCACTTTTGTGAATATCCATTAATAATTGACTATTTTACAGGCAAAATTGCGAAAACAGTGACTTATGCAAAACTGCCCTTTTCTCGGCAACTGCTTATATTACAAACTAATTTTTACATACATTCTCTTCGTATGGATTATAGCTACAAGTTTATAAAAGTTATGTAAAAATATTTTAAAATTTGAAAAGCCTGAATGGGTTGTAAATAGGTCAATTTTACGCCTTTTTTCACCCCTTAATCCAATTTGCTAGAAAATGAAATAGAAATTAAAAAAACTGCTTCCGCCATTTTTTGCGCCTTGAAAGGACACACTCTTTGAGTCATATAATTTTTCAAAAAAATAATATTTGTTTTTGAAGATCGTAAAAAACTGTCAAAATTGTAGTTTTTGGTAAAATTATGCCACTTCCGGTGCCGACAGATAACACTTTCGGTAATAAAAAAAATGACAATTGAGACAACGAAGCATATGAACTTTGTTTTATACAAATCGAACAATAAAAAATTAATCTAGGACTGAAAAACTGAATTAGCCAATGGCGGCCAAGGAAAATTACTGAGACAAAAATTTTTAACATTTTTGCGCTAGTCAGATGACTCTTTAATTCTGTGCACAATACGACTAAAAAATATTCATAAATAAAAAAGTTTTTTGTAAAATTTTAAATTTTCGAAATTTGGCGCCTAATATCTTCGAAGATTTGCCGAAAATCAAAAATCGAAAGTAGCGTAGCTATGTGCCCTGTCTCAGGCTATGCCAAAATGTATCGAAAGTTAAAATCCAATGATTATTGTTAAAATTACTGCAATATTTTCAAAAACGATAACTTCGGTGATTTCGGACATTTCGCATTGTCGCAGAACGTTCAAAATAGCTTTATCCTCTAAGTCACACCCACTTTCCCAGTAAAACCGAAGAAATCGTAACGATGCTACACGTAGTTGCTGAGATCTATTCAAATTGGAATCTGAATAATAATAATAATAATAATAATAATAAGAACTAGACCTGCATGCAGGAATGACGGGTTTCACTGGTGCCATGTTACCTTTGAACTTGAACTTGTGTCACTTTCGGTGCCACGTTACCCTTGAACATATGTCACTTCCGGTATCAATGAAACCAATATACAGGTTTCCACATAAGCATTGCACACATCAAATAAAATGGAAACAGAAACAAACAAATCCAGCAATATCATTTCATTTTATACATTTGTTACATGTAATTGATCCTGACAAAATTACAGTACTTCCGGTGATAATGTAAATGTTCCATTAGTTTTATGAAATCAGAAATGGCATAAGGCATCTCATGGTGAAAATTTTATGTAAATCGAATAATAATTGCCACTTTTATAGACCAAAAACCTTGAAAAGTGACGTGTAGAAAATCGTCTATTTCTCGGCAACCGTACAAGTTAGAAACCATTTTTTGGTATTTATATGACCGTATGGGTTTAATCTATTTGTTGATTGGAATCAAATATCATAATTGTATAAACATTACAAATCAGACTCATTTGAATAAAATATCTGTTTTGAAGGCTTAAAATACAGTTTTTGCCAAAATGACGTGACAGCCGGTGATAATGAAAACGTTAAATTAGTTTTATAACATCGTCTATGACATTAGGCTTCAAAGGGTGAAAATTTTATGAAAATCGAATAATAATTGACACTTTTATGGGCCAAAAACCTTCAAAAGTGACTTTTAGAAAATCGCCTATATCTCGGCAACCGAACAAGTTAGAAACAATCTTATGATATCTTTTTGACCGTATGAATTTTGTTAATATGTGAATTTAAACCAAAAGTTGATTTTATTATTATATGTTACATAATTCTTGGTTGAAAAAAATATCGATTTCAAAAGTTAAAAATTGAGTTTTTGACTAAATGACGTCACTTCCGGTGTCAATTTTAAATAGTAATCAACATGATATAACGCACACTTGCTTTTTGAATCAAATGATGTCACTTTTGTGAATATCCATTAATAATTGACTATTTTACAGGCAAAATTGCGAAAACAGTGACTTATGCAAAACTGCCCTTTTCTCGGCAACTGCTTATATTACAAACTAATTTTTACATACATTCTCTTCGTATGGATTATAGCTACAAGTTTATAAAAGTTATGTAAAAATATTTTAAAATCTGAAAAGCCTGAATGGGTTGTAAATAGGTCAATTTTACGCCTTTTTTCACCCCTTAATCCAATTTGCTAGAAAATGAAATAGAAATTAAAAAAACTGCTTCCGCCATTTTTTGCGCCTTGAAAGGACACACTCTTTGAGTCATATAATTTTTCAAAAAAATAATATTTGTTTTTGAAGATCGTAAAAAACTGTCAAAATTGTAGTTTTTGGTAAAATTATGCCACTTCCGGTGCCGACAGATAACACTATCGGTAACAAAAAAAATGACAATTGAGACAACGAAGCATATAAAGTTTGTTTTATACAAATCGAACAATAAAAAAATAATCTAGGACTGAAATACTGAATTAGCCAATGGCGGCCAAGGAAAATTACTGAGACAAAAAATTTTAACATTTTTGCGCAAGTCAGATGACTCTTTAATTCTGTGTACAACACGACTAAAAAATATTCATAAATAAAAAAGTTTTTTGTAAAATTTTAAATTTTCGAAATTTGGCGCCTAATATCTTCGAAGATTTGCCGAAAATCAAAAATCGAAAGTAGCGTACCTATGTGCCCTGTCTCAGGCTATGCCAAAATGTATCGAAAGTTAAAATCCAATGATTATTGTTAAAATTACTGCAATATTTTCAAAAACGATAACTTCGGTGATTTCGGACATTTCGCATTGTCGCAGAACGTTCAAAATAGCTTTATCCTCTAAGTCACACCCACTTTCCCAGTAAAACCGAAGAAATCGTAACGATGCGACACGTAGTTGCTGAGATCTATTCAAATTGGAATCTGAATGGGTTTCACTGTTGCCAAGTTACTCTTAAGCTTGTCACTTCCGGTGCCAAGTTACCCTTGAACATATGTCACTTCCGGTACCAGCGAAACCACTAAACAGGTTTCCAAATTAACATTGCACACAAATAAAATGGACGCAGAATCAACAAAATCCAGCAATATCAATTCATTTTATACATTTGTTACTTGTAAATGATCTTGACAAAATTAAATTACTCCCGGTGTTAATGCAAATGTTAAATTAGTTTTATGAAATCAGAAATGGCATACGATATCATGTAGTGAAAATTTTATGTAAATCGAATAATAATTGCCACTTTTAAAGACCAAAAAACTTGAAAAGTGACTTGTAGAAAATCGGCTATTTCTCGGCAACCGTACAAGTTAGAAACGATTTTGTGGTATCTGTATGATCGTATGGGTTCATTCTATTTGTTGATTGGCATCAAATACCATAATTTGAAAAAGATTTCAAAACAGGCTCATTTGAATAAAATATCTGTTTTGGAGGCTAAAAATACAGTTTTTGCCAAAATGACGTTACTTCCGGTGATAATGAAAATCTTAAATTACTTGTATGAAATCCCAAATGGCATTAGGTATAACATGGTGTGACGTTTATGAAAATCGAATAATAATTGACACTTTTATGGCCCCGAAACCTTCAAAAGTGACCTGTAGAAAACCGTCTATTTCTCGGCAACCGAACAAGTTAGAAACCATTTTAAGATATCTATATGACCATATGAGTTTTGTTTATATGTGAATTTAAACCAAAAGTTAAAATTATAAATACATATTAAGTTATTCTTGGTTGAATAAAACATTGATTTAAAAAAGTTTAAAATGCATTTTTTAACCAAATGATGTCACTTCCGGTGTCAATTTTAAATTGTAATCAACTTGATATGACGCTACGTGCTTTTTGAATCAAATGATGTCACTTTTATAAAAATCCAATCATAATTGACTATTTTACAGGCAAAATAACGAAAACAGTGACTTGTACAGAACTGCCCATTTCTTGGTAACTGCTTATATTACAAACAAATTTTAACATACATTTTCTTCGTATGGATTATAGCTACAAGTTTATAAAAGTTACGAAGAAATATTTTAAAATCTGAAAAGCCTGAATAGGTTGTAAATAGGCCAATTTTACACCATTTTTAGCCTCTTAATCGAATTTGCTCGAAAATGAAATCGAAATTAAAAAAACTGCTTCCTACATTTTTTGCGCCTTGAAAGGGCACACTCTTTGAGTCAAATATTTTTTCCAAAAAATAATATTTGTTTTCGAAGAAGGAAAATAACTGTCAAAATTGTAGTTTTTGGTAAAATTATGCCACTTCCGGTGCCGACAGATAACACTTTCGGTAATAAAAAAATGACAATTGATACAACGAAGCATATGAACTTTGTTTTATACAAATCGAACAATAAAAAATTAATCTAGGACTGAAAAACTGAATTAGCCAATGGTGGCCAAGGTAAATTACTGAGACAAAATTTTTTAACATTTTTGCACTAGTCAGATGACTCTTTAATTCTGTGCATAATACGACTAAAAAATATTCATAAATAAAAAAGTTTTTTGTAAAATTTTAAATTTTCGAAATTTGGCGCCTAATATCTTCGAAGATTTGCCGAAAATCAAAAATCGAAAGTAGCGTAGCTATGTGCCCTGTCTCAGGCTATGCCAAAATGTATCGAAAGTTAAAATCCCATGATTATTGTTAAAATTACTGCAATATTTTCAAAAACGATAACTTCGGTGATTTCGGACTTTTCGCATTGTCGCAGAACGTTCAAAATAGCTTTATCCTCTAAGTCACACCCACTTTCCCAGTAAAACCGAAGAAATCGTAACGATGCGACACGTTGTTGCTGAGATCTATTCAAATTGGAATCTGAATAATAATAATAATAACTAGACCTGCATGCAGGAATGACGGGTTTCACTGGTGCCATGTTACCCTTAAACATGTCACTTCCGGTGCCAAGTTACCCTTGAACATATGTCACTTCGGTACCAGCGAAACCACTAAACAGGTTTCCAAATTAACATTGCACACAAATAAAATGGACGCAGAATCAACAAAATCCAGCAATATCAATTCATTTTATACATTTGTTACTTGTAAATGATCTTGACAAAATTAAATTACTCCCGGTGTTAATGCAAATGTTCAATTAGTCTTATGAAATCCGAAATGGCATACGATATCATATAGTGAAAATTTTATGTAAATTGAATAATAATTGCCACTTTTAAAGACCAAAAAACTTGAAAAGTGACTTGTAGAAAATCAGCTATTTCTCTGCAACCGTACAAGCTAGAAACCATTTTGTGGTATCTGTATGATCGTATGGGTTCATTCTATTTGTTGATTGGCATCAAATACCATAATTTGAAAAAGATTTCAAAACAGACTCATTTGAATAAAATATCTGTTTTGGAGGCTAAAAATACAGTTTTTGCCAAAATGACGTTACTTCCGGTGATAATGAAAATCTTAAATTACTTGTATGAAATCCCAAATGGCATTAGGTATAACATGGTGTGACGTTTATGAAAATCGAATAATAATTGACCGTTTTATGGCCCCGAAACCTTCAAAAGTGACCTGTAGAAAACCGTCTATTTCTCGGCAACCGAATAAGTTAGAAACCATTTTATGATATCTATATGACCATATGAGATTTGTTTATATGTGAATTTAAACCAAAAGTTAAAATTATTAATACATATTAAGTTATTCTTGGTTGAATAAAACATTGATTTAAAAAGTTTAAAGTGCATTTTTTGACCAAATGATGTCACTTCCGGTGTCAATTTTAAATTGTAATCAATTTGATATGACGCTACGTGCTTTTTGAATCAAATGATGTCACTTTTATAAAAATCCAATCATAATTGACTATTTTACAGGCAAAATAACGAAAACAGTGACTTGTACAGAACTGCCCATTTCTTGGTAACTGCTTATATTACAAACGAATTTTAACATACATTTTCTTCGTATGGATTATAGCTACAAGTTTATAAAAGTTACGAAGAAATATCTTAAAATCTGAAAAGCCTGAATAGGTTGTAAATAGGCCAATTTTACACCATTTTTAGCCTCTTAATCGAATTTGCTCGAAAATGAAATCAAAATTAAAAAAACTGCTTCCTACATTTTTTGCGCCATGAAAAGACAAACTCTTTGTGTCATATAATTTTTCAAAAAAATAATATTTGTTTTCGAAATAGGACAATAACTGTCAAAATTGTAGTTGTTGGTAAAATTATGCCACTTCCGGTGCCGACAGATAACATTATTGGTAACAAAAAAAATGACAATTGAGACAACGAAGCATATGAACTTTGTTTTATACAAATCGAACGATAAAAAATTAATATAGGACTGAAAAACTGAATTAGCCAATGGCGGACAAGGAAAATTACTGAGACAAAATTTTTTAACATTTTTGCACTAGTTAGATGACTCTTTAATTCTGTGCACAATACGACTAAAAAATATTCATAAATAAAAAAGTTTTTTGTAAAATTTTAAATTTTCGAAATTTGGCGCCTAATATCTTCGAAGATTTGCCGAAAACCAAAAATCGAAAGTAGCGTAGCTATGTGCCCTGTCTCAGGCTATGCCAAAATGTATCGAAAGTTAAAATCCAATGATTATTGTTAAAACTACTGCAATATTTTCAAAAACGATAACTTCGGTGATTTCGGACATTTCGCATTGTCGCAGAACGTTCAAAATAGCTTTATCCTCTAAGTCACACCCACTTTCCCAGTAAAACCGAAGAAATCGTAACGATTCGACACGTAGTTGCTGAGATCTATTCAAATTGGAATCTGAATAATAATAATAATAATAATAAGAATAATAATTTTAACAAAAACAATAGTGTTTCACACAAGCTACGCAGTGTGAAACCCTAACTAGACCTGCAAGCAGCACTGAACCGGCTTTCAGGAATCATACAGGAAGTTTATTATACCATAGCCGATCCATAGAGCTACCGAACTATACTTTAGATGTTTTGCTACAGTGAAACCTTCTATCATATATAAAAGTAATATGTGCTGGCGAAAAGACTTGCCAAAATTGTAAATTATCGCAAAATTATGTCACTTCCGGTGCCGAAAGAAATTTTTATAGGGGAAAAATAAGTCAAAAATTCGTAACATACAAAATACAAACTTTGTTTTATACGTATCGGGCAATAAATAACTAACCTGTAACCCATCAACTGAAATTAAGAAGGTAAAAAAATTAAAAGTGACCCTGGGAAAATTGGCTATTATTCGACAAGGGAACATGCTAGAAGCCTTTTCTTGATATCGATATGATGGTATTGATTCAATCTTACTGCCCATTAGAGTCAGACGTTATAAAGTTAATTGAATAATAAATATAAATCCCTTCAAAAAAATGTTTTGTTTTGAAGGCTAAAAATACGTTTTATGCAAAAATTACATTACTTCCGGTGATATTGAAAATGTTAACTTAGTTCATCGAAGTCATAAATGGCATAAGGCATCAAATGGTAAAAATATTATAAAAATCGAATAATAATTGACACTTTTATAGACCAAAAACCTTGAAAAGTGACTTATAGAAGATCGCCTATTTCTCTGTAACTGTACACGTTAGAAACAATTTTGTGGCATCTGTATGGTCGTATGGCTTGATTCTATTCGTTGATGGGAATCAAATATCATAATTTTAAAAATATTATAAGGCAGACTCATTTGAATAAAATATTTGTTTTTTAGGTTAAAAATACAGTTTTTGCCCAAATGACGTCATTTCCGGTCATAATGAAAGTGTAAAATTGGCTTGACCTAGTCCAAAATGGCATTAAGCATCAAATGGGGAAAAAAAATTGCAAATCGAATAATAATTCATTCTTTTATAGGCAAAATAACGTGAAAAGTGATGCATGCAAAATTGCATATTTCTCGGCAACTGTTCACATTACAAACTAATTTTCGCATGCATTCTCTTCGTCTGGATTATTGCTACGAGTTTATGAAAATTACAAATAAATATTTCAAAATATGAAGAGCTGAATGAATTGCAAACAACTGAATTTTACACTTTATTTTACATTTTATTCGAAATTGCCCGAAAATGAAATTGAAATTAAAAAATCTGAGCTAAGAATATTGTGCACCTTTGCAGGGTACATCCGTTTAGTTATATCAGTTTTGAAAAAAAATAATATTTGCTTTCAAAAAGTAGTACCGAACTGTCAAAATTATAGTTTTTGTTAATATTACGTCACTTCCGTTGCCGACAGAAAAATTTCACCATAACAAAAAAAACTAGACCTGCATGCAGGAATGACGGGTTTCACTTTTGCCATGTTACCTTTGAACTTGAACTTGTGTCACTTTTGGTGCTACGTTACCCTTGAACATATGTCCTTTCCGGTACCAATGAAACCAATATACAGGTTTCCACATAAGCATTGCACACATCAAATAAAATGGAAACAGAATCAAACAAATCCAGCAATTTTATTTTATACATTTGTTACATGTAATTGATCCTGACAAAATAACAGTACTTACGGTTATTATGTAAATGTTCCCTTAGTCTTATGAAATCAGAAATGGCATAAGGCATCATATGGTGAAAATTTTATGTAAATCGAATAATAATTTCCACTTTTATAGACCAAAAACATTGAAAAGTGACGTGTAGAAAATCGTCTATTTCTCGGCAACCGTACAAGTTAGAAACCATTTTTTTGGTATTTATATGACCGTATGGGTTTAATCTATTTGTTGATTGGAATCAAATATCATAATTGTATAAACATTACAAATCAGACTCATTTGAATAAAATATCGGTTTTGAAGGCTTAAAATACAGTTTTTGCCAAAATGACGCTACTTCCGGTGATAATGAAAACGTTAAATTAGTTTTATAACATCGTCTATGACATTAGGCTTCAAAGGGTGAAAATTTTATGAAAATCAAATAATAATTGACACTTTTATGGGCCAAAAACCTTCAAAAGTGACTTTCAGAAAATCGCCTATATCTCGACAACCGAACAAGTTAGAAACAATTTTATGATATCTATTTGACCGTATGAGTTTTGTTAATATGTGAATTTAAACCAAAAGTTAATTTTATTATTACATGTGACATAATTCTTGGTTGAAAAAAAGATCGATTTTAAAAGTTAAAAATTGAGTTTTTGACTAAATGACGTCACTTCCGGTGTCAATTTTAAATAGTAATCAACATGATATGACGCACACTTGCTTTTTGAATCAAATGATGTCACTTTTGTGAATATCCATTAATAATTGACTATTTTACAGGCAACATTACGAAAACAGTGACTTATGCAAAACTGCCCATTTCTCGGCAACTGCTTATATTAGAAACTAATTTTAACATACATTCTCTTCGTATGGATTATAGTGACAGGTTTATAAAAGTTAAGTAAAAAAATTTTAAAATCTGAAAAGCCTGAATGGGTTGTAAATAGGTCAATTTTACGCCTATTTTCACCCCTTAATCCAATTTGCTAGATAACACTTTTGGTAATAAAAAAAATAACAATTGGGACAACGAAGCATATGAACTTTGTTTTATACAAATCGAACAATAAAAAATTAATCTAGGACTGAAAAACTGAATTAGCTAATGGCGGCCAAGGAAAATTACTGAGACAAATTTTTTTAACATTTTTGCGCTAGTCAGATGACTCTTTAATTCTGTGCACAACACGACTAAATATTATTTATAAATAAAAACGTTAAATCGAATAATAATTGCCACTTTTAAAGACCAAAAAACTTGAAAAGTGACTTGTAGAAAATCGGCTATTTCTCGGCAACCGTACAAGTTAGAAACCATTTTGTGGTATCTGTATGATCGTATGGGTTCATTCTATTTGTTGATTGGCATCAAATACCATAATTTGAAAAAGATTTCAAAACAGACTCATTTGAATAAAATATCTGTTTTGGAGGCTAAAAATACAGTTTTTGCCAAAATGACGTTACTTCCGGTGATAATGAAAATCTTAAATTACTTGTATGAAATCCCAAATGGCATTAGGTATAACATGGTGTGACGTTTATGAAAATCGAATAATAATTGACCCTTTTATGGCCCCGAAACCTTCAAAAGTGACCTGTAGAAAACCGTCTATTTCTCGGCAACCGAACAAGTTAGAAACCATTTTATGATATCTATATGACCATATGAGTTTTGTTTATATGTGAATTTAAACCAAAAGTTAAAATTATTAATACATATTAGTTATTCTTGGTTGAATAAAACATTGATTTAAAAAAGTGTAAAATGCATTTTTTGACCAAATGATGTCACTTCCGGTGTCAATTTTAAATTGTAATCAACTTGATATGACGCTACGTGCTTTTTGAATCAAATGATGTCACTTTTATAAAAATCCAATAATAATTGACTATTTTACAGGCAAAATAACGAAAACAGTGACTTATGCAGAACTGCCCATTTCTTGGCAACTGCTTATATTACAAACGAATTTTAACATACATTTTCTTCGTATGGATTATAGCTACAAGTTTATAAAAGTTACGAAGAAATATTTTAAAATCTGAAAAGCCTGAATAGGTTGTAAATAGGCCAATTTTACACCATTTTTAGCCTCTTAATCGAATTTGCTCGAAAATGAAATCGAAATTAAAAAAACTGCTTCCTACATTTTTTGCGCCTTGAAAGGGCACACTCTTTGAGTCATATAATTTTTCAAAAAAATAATATTTGTTTATGAAGATCGTAAATAACTGTCAAAATTGTAGTTTTTGGTAAAATTATGCCACTTCCGGTGCCGACAGATAACACTTTCGGTAATAAAAAAAACGACAATTGATACAACGAAGCATATGAACTTTGTTTTATACAAATCGAACAATAAAAAATTAATCTAGGACTGAAAAACTGAATTAGCCAATGGCGGCCAAGGTAAATTACTGAGACAAATTTTTTTAACATTTTTGCACTAGTCAGATGACCCTTTAATTCTGTGCACAATACGACTAAAAAATATTCATAAATAAAAAAGTTTTTTGTAAAATTTTAAATTTTCGAAATTTGGCGCCTAATATCTTCGAAGATTTGCCGAAAATCAAAAATCGAAAGTAGCGTAGCTATGTGCCCTGTCTCAGGCTATGCCAAAATGTATCAAAAGTTAAAATCCAATGATTATTGTTAAAATTACTGCAATATTTTCAAAAACGATAACTTCGGTGATTTCGGACATTTCGCATTGTCGCAGAACGTTCAAAATAGCTTTATCCTCTAAGTCACACCCACTTTCCCAGTAAAACCGAAGAAATCGTATCGATGCGACACGTAGTTGCTGAGATCTATTCAAATTGGAATCTGAATAATAATAATAATAATAATAATAATAATAATAATAAGAACTAGACCTGCAAGCAGCACTGAACCGGCTTTCAGGAATCATACAGAAAGTTTATTATACCATAGCCGATCCATTGAGCTACCAAACTATACTTTAGTTGTTTTGCTTCAGTGACACCCTCTACCATATGTTAAAGTAATATTTGCTGGCGAAAAGACCGGTCAAAATGGTAAATTATGGCAAAATACGTCACTTCCGGTGCCGAAAGACATTTTTATAGGTGAAAAATAAGTCGAAAATTCGCAACATACAAAATACAAACTTTGTTTTATCATATCCGGCAATAAATAATTAACCTATAATCCATAAATTAAGAAGGTAAAAAACTTAAAAGTGACCCTGGGAAAATTGGCTATTATTCGACAAGGGAACATGCTAGAAGCCTTTTCTTGATATCAATATGATGGTATTGATTCAATCTTACTGCCTATTGGAATCAAACGTTATAAAGTTAAACGAATGATAAATATAAATCACTTCAAAAAAATGTTTGTTTTGAAGGCTAAAAATACGTTTTTGCAAAAATTACATTACTTCCGGTGATATTGAAAATGTTAATTTAGTTCATAGAAGTCATAAATGGCATAAGGCATCAAATGGTAAAAAAATTATTAAAATCGTATAATAATTGACACTTTTATAGACGAAAACCCTTGAAAAGTGACTTATAGAAGATCGCCTATTTCTCTGTAACCGTACAAGTTAGAAACCATTTTGTGGTATCTGTATGGTCGTATGGCTTCATTCTATTCGTTGATGGGAATCAAATATCACAATTCTAAAAATATTATAAGGCAGACTCATTTTAATAAAATATTTGTTTTTTAGGTTAAAAATACAGCCCAAAAGACGTCATTTCCGGTCACAGTGAAAATGTAAAATTGGCTTGACCTAGTCCAAAATGGCATTAGGCATCAAATGGAAAAAAAATATTGCAAATCGAATAATAATTCCCTCCTTTATAGGCAAAATAACGTGAAATGTGATGCATGCAAAATTGCATATTTCTCAGCAACTGCTCATATTACAAACTAATTTTCCCATACATTCTCTTTGTCTGGATTAATGCTACGAGTTTATGAAAATAACAAATAAATATTTCAAAATATGAAGACGCTGAATGAATTGTAAATAACTGAATTTTACACTTTATTTTACATTTTATTCGAAATTGCCCAAAAATGAAATTGGAATTAAAAAATCTGAGCTAAAGATTTTGTGCACCTTTGCAGGGTGCATCCTTTTAGTTATATCAGTTTTGAAAAAAATAACATTTGCTTTCAAAAAGTGGTACAGAACTGTCAAAATTGTAGTTTTTGTTAATATTACGTCACTTCCGTTGCCGACAGAAAAATTTCACCGTAACAAAAAATATTACAATTGGGACCACGGAGCATATGAACTTTGTTTTATACAAATCGAAGAATAAATAATTGTTCTGGGTACGAAAAACTAAATTAGCCGATGGCGGCTAACGCAAATTACCGAGACAATTTTTTTTCTCATTTCTGTTCAAGTAGGATGATATTTTAACCCTGTGTAAAATACCATCAAAAAATAATCATAAATGAAAAAGGTTTTCGTAAAAAAATTTTTTTTTTTTCAAAATATCGGACATTTTTTCGACTACTTCCGGTTTTACGATCATTGTCGTGATAGCTTTACGAAGTTCTTTGGATACTTAACTTTCTGTACCAGAAGTGTCAGAAACATCTATTGAGTAGTTTTGGAAAAAAAGATAAATTAAAGAGCGTTTCCAAAACTTTAACGATTTTTCAATTTTTTTCAAAGTTTGAGGCCACTTTTGGACCACCTATATTATTTCAATGCTTTTCATTTTGGATTCACTATATAGACAACCGATAGGACGTTGAGTAAGAAAAGTTTAAGAAAAATCGTAGGCGTCGTTTTCGAGAAAAGGGCGTCACGGAATGTTAAAAAAGCGGAAAATACTTGATTTTTGACATACAATAATTTATTTCCTTACCATTGAAATCGTATTATTTAGATACCATATGATGGTCCATTAATAGGGCTATCCAACGACACTTTAGTTCTTTTGGTCCGCTATTACCTAAGGGAGCAATCAAGTTTTTCGCAAGTGAGACAATGTTTTTAACCTTTTTTTTTCATTTTTTGAATACTTCCGGTATGGTTATCATTGTCGGAATATTTTTAATAGCCGGTTTGGGCACTAAAATAGCCACAGGGCTCTGTAATGATATATTACATTATCTGATCAGATAAAATGCCCCTGAGAAATCCTGTGTTCAAAAGTGCTAAAAATGAAAAAAATTTAAAATATCGAAAATTAAATTTCAATAACTACATACATATTATACATCGATAGATTCTTAATTAGGTCAGCTATCTGAATATACAACCTTTTTTAAAAAATCTCTTCAAATAAAAAAATAGTAGAGCATTTTCCAAAATTTCACGATTTTTCGACTTTTTTCGATTTTCAGTCCGTTATTTCACCCATTCCAGATATTTCAAAGGCTTATTGGGTGGTTTCATGCAAATTAACTCCGAAAGGACTCTCGATAGAAAAAATTTAAGAAAAAGTTACGGTTAAGTTTTCGAGATATAGGCGTCCAAAAACGCTCCAAATCAGAAAATACTTGATTTTCAGCGTGCCATATTTTGCTGCCTGATCATAATATCCGTATGAATTGGGTATCATACGATAGTACAATCCTAGTGCAGTCCAATGGTACCCTAATTTGTTTAATCCATTGACATCGAACGGAGAAATCGCGTTTTCCCCAAAACTATCCATTTTTTGCATTTTTTCAAAATATTGCACATTATTTCGACTACTTCCGGTCTACGGATCATTGTTGAAATTGCTTTATTCCTTGCAATGGTCATTTGGCTTCATGCCTTAGAAGTTTCAGATTCGCCAATTCAGCCATATAACGAAACCCGAGCTCACAAAATAGGTAGAAAATTCGAAAAAAATCGAAAAATAAAGGGCGATAACTCTGAATGAAACTTATATTACTGGAATCGGATGGACTTACGGTATCCAAAAATATAAGTCAAATTTGAAAATTTTGAAAAATGAAAAAAATTGTCTCTTAAACAAATTTTTTTAATTTTCGAACACTAGAAGTCAGCGACGAAGTTTCGAAATTACAAAATCTTAGATTGCTATTGACTCGGAAAAGATTCAGGGTTTCCGAAAATGTCATTTGTTTGAAAATGGGTAAATAATTGACGAAACTATGGCCAATTTTCAATTTTTTGACAACGTACAAAGATCTGCCACTTCCGGTATGCGCAGAATTTTCGAAAATACTTTATCAAGTAGCCACCACATGGTTTCCCGAAAGAAAAGTTGATTTCAGATCGATATCTGCTTTCGATCATGGAGAACTTGGCCCCCGCGGTAAATAATAATAATAATAATAATTTTAGTAATCTCAATAGGCTTTCAGACGAAAGTCTGAAAGCCTAATAATAATTTTAACAAAAACAATAGTGTTTCACACAAGCTACGCAGTGTGAAACCCTAATTACAATTGGGACCACGGAGCTTATGAACTTTGTTTTATATAAATTGAACAATAAATAATTTTTCTGGGTACGAAAAACGAAATTAGCCGATGGCGGCTAATGCAAATTACCGAGACAATTTTTTTCCCATTTCTGGTCAAGTAGGATGATATTTTAACCCTGTGTAAAATACCATCAAAAAATATTCATAATTAAAAAAGGTTTTCGTAAAAAAAATATTTTTTATCAAAATATCGGACATTTTTTCGACTACTTCCGGTTTTACGATCGTTGTCGTGATAGCTTTACGAAGTTCTTTGGATACTTAACTTTCTGTACCAGAAGTGTCAGAAACATCCATTGAGTACTTTTGGAAAAAAAGATAAAATAAAGAGCGTTTACAAAAATTTAACGATTTTTGAATTTTTTTCAAAGTTTGATGCTATTTTTGGACCACCTATATTATTTCAATGCTTTTCATTTTGGATTCACTATATAGACAATCGATAGGACTTTGAGTAAGAAAAGTTTGAGAAAAATCGTAGGCGTCGTTTTCGAGAAAAGGGCGTCTCAGAATGTTAAAAAATCGGAAAATACTGGATATTTGGCATACAATAATTTATTTCCTTGCCATCGAAATCGTATTATTTACATACCGTATGATGGTCCATTAATAGGCTATCCAACGACACTTTAGTTCTTTTGGTCCGCTATTACCTAAGGGAGAAATCAAGTTTTTCGCAAGTGCGACAATGTTTTTAACCTTTTTTTTTATTTTTTGAATACTTCCGGTATGGTTATTATTGTCGGAATAGTTTAAATAGCCGGTTTGGGTACTAAAATAGTCATAGGGCTCTGTAATGATATATTACATTTACTGATCAGATAAAATGCCACTGAGAAATCCTATGTCCAAAAGTGAGAAAAATGCAAAAAATTTAAAATATCGAAAATTAACTTTCAATAACTACATACATATTATACATCGTTAGAATCGTAATTAGGTCAGCTATCTGAAAATACAATCTTTTTTTGAAAATCTCTTAAAATAAAAAAATAGTAGAGCATTTTCCAAAATTTCACGATTTTTCGACTTTTTTCGATTTTCAGTCCGTTATTTCACCTATTCCAGATATTTCAAAGTCGTAATGGAATGTTTCGTACTTCAGACTACCACAAGGTCTCTCGATAGAGAAAGTTTCATAAAAATCGCTGGAGTAGTTTTCGAGATACAGGCGTCCAAAAATGCTAAAAATCAGAAAATACTTGATTTTCAGCGTACCATATTTTGCTGCCTGTTCATAGTATCCGTATGAATTTGGTATCATACGATAGTGCAATCCCAGTGCAGTCCAATGGTACCCTAATTTCTTTAATCCATTTATATCGGGCGGAGAAATCGCGTTTTTCCCCAAAATATCCATTTTTTGCATTTTTTTCAAAATATTGCCCATTATTTCGACCACTTCCGGTTTAAGGATTCTGGTCGAAATTGCTTTATAAGTTGGTATTGGACTATAACTTCATGTTCCAGAAGTTTCAGAAACGTCAATTCTGCCATAAACCGAAACCGGAGCTCACAAAATGGGAAGAAAATTCGAAAAAAATCGAAAAATAAAGGGCGATAACTCTGAATGAAACTTATATTACTGGAATCGGATGGACGTCAGGTATCCAAAAATGTAGGTCAAATTTGAAAATTTTGAAAAATAACAAAAATTGTCTCGTAAACAACATGTTTGCAATTTTCAAACGATAAAAGTCATAGACGAATGTTCGAAATTGAAAAATGTCTCAGAATAGATTGTCTCAGAAAAGATTCAGGGATTCCAAAAATGTAATTTGTTTGAAAATGGATAAAGAATTGACGAAACTATGGCCGATTTTCAATTTTTAGACAACGTGCAAAGTTCGGTCACTTCCGGTATGCGCAGAAATTTCAAAAATATTTTATCAAGTAGCCACCACATGGTTTCCCAATAGAAAATCTAATTCCAGATCGATATCTGTTTTCGATCATGGAGATCTAGGCCCCCGCGGTAAATAATAATAATAACTAGACCTGCATAGCAGTGCTGAATCGGCTTTCAGGGTCCTTTAGATCATTGCCATGCTTTTAAATTTACCTTTATACCCTAAACGACCGATAGGACTCGGGGTAACAGAAGTTTAAGAAGTGAAATAGAAGTAGTTTTCGAGATAAACGAGTTTAAAAAGGCTTCAAAAAAAGAGGAAAATACTATATTTTCGGCATCTCATAATCTATTGCCTAACCATCGAATTTGTATCATTCTGATATCATATAAAAGTCCAAAAAGGAAAATACTAGATCTTCAGCGTCCCGTAATATTTGTCATTGAACACGCCATCTTGAGTCGGATCGCGCAAAATCTAATTTTGGAGTAAAATTTTATTTTGAAGTCTAAAAATACGGTTTTTGCAAATATGACATTACTTCCGGTGATAATGGAAATGTTAAATCAGATCATTGCAATCATAAATGGCATAAGGCATCACATGGTGAAAATTGTATGAAAATTGAATAATAATTGACACTTTTATAGACCAAAAAGCTTGAAAAGTGACTTATAGAAAATCGTCTATTTCTCGGCAACCGTACAAGTTAGAAACTTGTTTGTGGTATCTGTATGATCGTATGGGTTCATGCTATTCGGTGATGGGATTCAAATATCATAATTTTAAAAATATTATAAACAAGATTCATTTGAATAAAATATTTGTTTTCTACGTTAAAAATACAGTTTTTGCCAAAATGACGTCATTTTCGGTCACAGTGAAACTGTAAATTTGGCTTAACCTAGTCCAAATTGGCATTAGGCATCGAATAAAAAAAATTTATTGAAAATCGGATTATAATTTACTATTTTACAGGCAAAAAAACGTGAAAAGTGATGCATGCAAAATTGCATATTTCTCGGCAACTGCTCATGTTACAAACTATTTTTCGCATACATTCTCTTCGTCTGGATTATGGCTACGAGTTTATGAAAGTTACGAATGAATAGTTCAAAATATAAAGACGTTCAATGGGTTGTAATAACTGAATTTTACCTTTTTTTTTACATTTTATTCGAAATTGCCCGAAAATGAAATTGAAATTTAAGAATCTCAGCCAAACATTTTATGCGCCTTTACAGGGCGCATACTTTTTGTTATATCAGTTTTCGAAAAAAAAAATATTTGCTGTCAAAAAGTGGTACTTAACTCTCAAAATTGTAGTTTTTGTTAATTTTACGCCACTTCCGTTGCGTGCAGAAAAATGTCACCGTAACAAAAAATATTACAATTGACATTACGAATCATATGCACTTTGTTTTATACAAATCGAACAATAAATAATTAATCTAGGTACGAAAAACTAAATTAGCCAATGGCGACTAAAGAAAATTACTGAGACAAAATTCTTTCTCACTTATGCTCAAGTAGGGTGATACTTTAACACTGTGTAAACTACCATCAAAAAATATTCATAAATAAAAAAGTTTTCTGTAAAAATGTAAAAAAAAATCAATATATCGGATATTTTTTCGACTACTTCCGGTTTTCGATCATTGTCGGAATTGCTTTAACAAGTTGATTAGATACATAACTTCCTGTAGCAGAAATATCAGAAACATTCATTAAGTAATTTTTGAAAAAAAGATAAATAAAAGAGCATTTTCAATAATTTAATGATTTTTCAACTTTTTTCAAAGATTGAGGTCATTTTTGGACCGCCTATAATATTGCAACGCTTTTATTATTAAATGCACACGCTAGGCCACCGATAGGACTCTGAGTAAAAAAAGTTTAAGAAAAATCGTAGGCGTCGTTTTCGAGAAAAAGGCGTCTCAGAATGCTCCAAAACGGAAAATACTTAGTTTTCGGCGTACCATAATTTATTTCGTAAGAATCAAATTCGTGTTATTTAGATGTTATTCGATCGTCTATTAATGGAACTATCCAAAGACACTTTCATTGTTTTGGTCCGCTAATATGTGACGGAGAATTCGAACTTTTGGCAAGAGCTCCAATTTTTTTTCATCTTTTTTTCATTTTTCTTTGTTTTTTGAACTACTTCCGGTATACGAATCATTGTCGAGTAGTTTTCACATCCAGTTTTGGAGTTTGCATGGGAACAGGGCTCTCTAATGATATACGACACTATACGATCAAATAAAATACTTCTGAGAAATCCCATGTTCAAAAGTGTTAAAAATGTCAAAATGTCAAAATATTGAAAATTAAATTTCAATAACTGCATACATATTATACATCATTAGAATCGTAATTAGGTCAGCTTTTTAAATATATATCTTTTTTTTGAAAATCTCTTAAAATAAAAAAATAGTAGAGCATTTTCCCAAATTTCACGATTTTTCGACTTTTTTCGATTTTGAGTCCCTTTTTTGTCTTATTCCAATTATATAATAGTCTTAATGGATGGATCCATGCTAAAGACTACCGGAAGGACCATCGATAGATAAAGTTTAAGAAAAATCGCTGGAGCAGTTTTCGAAATACAGGCGTCCAAAAACGCTCCAAATCAGAAAATACTTGATTTTCAGCGTGCCATATTTTGCTTCCAGCTCATCGTATCCGTACGAATTGGGTATCATTCAGTGGTCCAATCACCGCTAGACCAAATGATACCTTAATTTGTTTAATCCGTTGATATCGGACGGAGAAATCGTGTTTTTACCTAAGACACCAATTTTTCACGATTTTTTCAAAATATCGCATATTATTTCGACTACTTCCGGTTTACGGATTGTTGTTGAAATTGCTTTAAACGGTGGTTTGACAATATTGCTTCATGTATCAGGAATTTGAGAAACGTTGATCCGGCCGTAAAACGAAACTTAAGCTCACAAAATGTGAAGAAAATTCGAAAAAAATCGAAAAATAAAGGGCGATAACTCGGAATGAAACTTATATTACTGGAACCAGATTGCCTTCAGGTATCCAAAAATGTAGGTCAAATTTGAAAATTTTGAAAAATAACAAAAATTGTCTCTCAAATAAAATTTTTCATTTTTCGATCGCAAGAAGTCAGCGATGAAGTTTCGAAATATCGAAATTTTCAACTGCTATCGTCCGAGAAAAGACTCAAGGTTTCCGAAAATGTCATTTGTATGAAAATAGGTACAGAATTGACGAATCTACGGCCGTTTTTTAATTTTTTGACAGAGCACGAAATTCGACCACTTCCGGTCTGCGCAGAAGTTTCAAAAATAGTTTATCAAGTAGCCAACACATGGTTTCCCTATAAAGAATTAGGTCCCAGATCGGTATCTGTTACAGGCGCTGAGAAATAGGCTCCCCCGAAAAATAAAATAATAATAATAAATAATAATAATTTTAGTAAAAACAATAGTCTTTCAGACGAAAGTCTGAAAGCCTAATAATAATAACTAGACCTGCAAGCAGCACTGAACCGGCTTTCAGGAATCATACAGGAAGTTTATTATACCATAGCCGATCCATTGAGCTACCAAACTATACTTTAGTTGTTTTGCTTCAGTGACACCCTCTATCATATCTAAAAGTAATATTTGCTGGCTAAAAGACCGGTCAAAATTGTAAATTATGGCAAAAGTATGTCACTTCCGGTGCCGAAAGAAATTTTTATAGATGAAAAATAAGTCGCAAATTCGCAACATACAAAATACAAACTTTTTTTTATAAATATCGGACAATAAATAATTAACCTATAACCCATAAACTGAAATTAAGAAGGTAAAAAACTGAAAAGTGACCCTCGGAAAATTGGTTATTATTCGACAAGGGAACATGCTAGAAGATTTTTCTTGATATCAATATGATGGTATTGATTCAGTCTTACTGCCCATTAGAGTCAGACGTTATAAAGTTAAACGAATAATAAATATAAATCCCTTCAAAAAAATGTTTGTTTTAAAGGCTAAAAATACGTTTTTTGCAAAAATTACATTACTTCCGGTGATATTGAAAATTTTAACTTGGTTCATAGAAGTCATAAATAGCATAAGGCATGAAATGGTAAATAAATTGTAAAAATCGAATAATAATTGACAGTTTTACAGACCAAAAACCTTGAAAAGTGACTTATAGAAGATCGCCTATTTCTCTGTAACCGTACAAGTTAGAAACCATTTTGTGGTATCTGTATGGTCGTATGGCTTCATTTTATTCGTTGATGGGAATCAAATATCATAATTTTAAAAATATTATAAGGCAGACTCATTTGAATAAAATATTTATTTTTTAGGTTAAAAATACAGTTTTTGCCCAAATGACGTCATTTCCGGTCACAGTGAAAATGTAAAATTGGCTTGACCTAGTCCAAATTGGCATTAGGCATCAAATGGAAAAAAAAATATTGCAAATCGAATAATAATTAACTCTTTTATATGCAAAATAACGTGAAAAGTGATGCATGCAAAATTGCATATTTCTCGGCAACTGCTCATATTACAAACTAATTTTCGCATACATTCTCTTCGTCTGGATTATTGCTACGAGTTTATGAAAATTACAAATAAATATTTCAAAATATGAAGACGCTGAATGAATTGTAAATAACTGAATTTTACACTTTATTTTACATTTTATTCGAAATTGCCCGAAAATGAAGTTGAAATTAAAAAATATGAGCTAAGGTTTTTGTGCACCTTTGCAGGGTGCATCCTTTTAGTCATATCAGTTTTGAAAAAAAATAATATTTGCTTTCAAAAAGTGGTACCGAACTGTCAAAATTGTAGTTTTTGTTAATATTACGTCACTTCCGTTGCAGACAGAAAAATTTCACCGTAACAAAAAAAATTACAATTGGGACCATGGTGCATATGAACTTTGTTTTATACAAATCGAACAATAAATAATTTTTCTGGGTACGAAAAACTAAATTAGCCGATGGTGGCTAACGCAAATTACCGAGACAATTTTTTTTCTCATTTCTGCTCAAGTACGATGATATTTTAACCCTGTGTAAAATATCATCAAAAAATATTCATAAATAAAAAAGGTTTTCGTAAAAAAATTAATTTTTTTCGAAATATCGGACATTTTTTCGACTACTTCCGGTTTTACGATCGTTGTTGTGATAGCTTTACGAAGTCCTTTGGATACTTAACTGTACGTACCAGAAGTGTCAGAAACATCCATTGAGTAGTTTTGGAAAAAAAGATAAATTAAAGAGCGTTTCAAAAAATTTAACGATTTTTCAATTTTTTTCAAAGTTTGAGGCCATTTTTCGACCACTTATATTATTTCAAAGCTTTTCATTTTGGATTCCCTATATAGACAACTGACAGGACTTTGAGTAAGAAACGTTTAAGAAAAATCGTAGGCGTCGTTTTCGAGAAAAGGGCGTCTCGGAATGTTAAAAAATTGGAAAATACTAGATTTTTGGCATACAATAATTTATTTCCTTACCATCGAAATCGTATTATTTAGATGCCATATGATGGTCCATTAATAGGGCTATCCAGCGACACTTTAGTTCTTTTGGTCCGCTATTACCTAAGGGAGAAATCAAGTTTTTCGCAAGTGCGACAATGTTTTTACTCTTTTTTTTCATTTTTTGAATACTTCCGGTATGGTTATTATTGTCGGAATAGTTCTAATAGCCGGTTTGGGCACTAAAATAGCCACATGGCTCTGTAATGATATATTACATTATCTGATCAGATAAAATGCCCCTGAGAAATCCTATGTTCAAAAGTGCCAAAAATGCAAAAAAATTAAAATATAGAAAATTAAATTTTAATAATTACATACATATTATACATCGTTAGAATCGTAATTAGGTCAGCTATCTGAATATACAACCTTTTTTTAAAAATCTCTTAAAATAAAAAAATAGTAGAGCATTTTCCAAAATTTCACGATTTTTCGACTTTTTTCGATTTTCAGTCCCTTTTTTATCCTATTCCAGACATTTCAAAGTCCTATTGGATGGCTTCATGTCAAATACCTCCCAAAGGACTCTCGATAGAAAAAATTTAAAAAATATTGCAGGTTAAGTTTTCGAGATACAGGCGTCCAAAAACGCTCCAAATCAGAAAATACTTGATTTTCAGCGTGCCATATTTTGCTGTCTGTTCATAGTATCCGTATGAATGGGGTATCATATGATAGTCCAACAATCGTGCCATCAAACGGTACCTTCATTCGTTTAATCCATTGATATCGGACAGAGAAATAGCGTTTTTCCCCAAAATATCCATTTTTTGCATTTTTTTCAAAATATTGAACATTATTTCGACCACTTCCGGTTTGAAGATCCGTGTCGAAATTGCTTTATCAGTTGATATTGGACTATAACTTCATGTTCCAGAAGTTTCATAAACGTCAATTCTACCATAAAACGAAACCCGAGCTCGCAAAATGGGAAGAAAATTCGAAAAAAATCGGAAAATAAAGGGCGATAACTCTGAATGAAACTTATATTACTGGAATCGGATGGACTTCAGGTATCCCAAAATGTAGGTCAAATTTGAAAATTTTGAAAAATAACAAAAATTGTCTCGTAAACAACATGTTTTCAATTTTCGAACGATAAAAGTCATAGACGAATGTTCGAAATTGAAAAATGTGAGATAGCCATTGTCTCAGAAAAGATTCAGGGATTCCAAAAATGTAATTTGTTTGAAAATGGATAAAGAATTGACGAAACTATGGCCGATTTTCAATTTTTAGAGAAAGTACCAAGTTCGGTCACTTCCGGTATGCGCAGAAATTTCAAAAATATTTTATCAAGTAGCCACCACATGGTTTCCCGATAGAAAAGCTAATTCCAGATCGATATCTGTTTTCGATCATGGAGATCTAGGCCCTCGCGGTAAATAATAATAATAATAATAACTAGACCTGCATGCAGGAATGACGGGTTTCACTTTTGCCATGTTACCTTTGAACTTGAACTTGTGTCACTTTTGGTGCTACGTTACCCTTGAACATATGTCCTTTCCGGTACCAATGAAACCAATATACAGGTTTCCACATAAGCATTGCACACATCAAATAAAATGGAAACAGAATCAAACAAATCCAGCAATTTTATTTTATACATTTGTTACATGTAATTGATCCTGACAAAATAACAGTACTTCCGGTGATAATGTAAATGTTCCCTTAGTCTTATGAAATCAGAAATGGCATAAGGCATCATATTGTGAAAATTTTATGTAAATCGAATAATAATTGTCACTTTTATAGACCAAAAACCTTGAAAAGTGACGTGTAGAAAATCGTCTATTTCTCGGCAACCGTACAAGTTAGAAACCATTTTTTGGTATTTATATGACCGTATGGGTTTAATCTATTTGTTGATTGGAATCAAATATCATAATTGTATAAACATTACAAATCAGACTCATTTGAATAAAATATCGGTTTTGAAGGCTTAAAATACAGTTTTTGCCAAAATGACGCTACTTCCGGTGATAATGAAAACGTTAAATTAGTTTTATAACATCGTCTATGACATTAGGCTTCAAAGGGTGAAAATTTTATGAAAATCAAATAATAATTGACACTTTTATGGGCCAAAAACCTTCAAAAGTGACTTTCAGAAAATCGCCTATATCTCGACAACCGAACAAGTTAGAAACAATTTTATGATATCTATTTGACCGTATGAGTTTTGTTAATATGTGAATTTAAACCAAAAGTTAATTTTATTATTACATGTGACATAATTCTTGGTTGAAAAAAAGATCGATTTTAAAAGTTAAAAATTGAGTTTTTGACTAAATGACGTCACTTCCGGTGTCAATTTTAAATAGTAATCAACATGATATGACGCACACTTGCTTTTTGAATCAAATGATGTCACTTTTGTGAATATCCATTAATAATTGACTATTTTACAGGCAACATTACGAAAACAGTGACTTATGCAAAACTGCCCATTTCTCGGCAACTGCTTATATTAGAAACTAATTTTAACATACATTCTCTTCGTATGGATTATAGTGACAGGTTTATAAAAGTTAAGTAAAAAAATTTTAAAATCTGAAAAGCCTGAATGGGTTGTAAATAGGTCAATTTTACGCCTTTTTTCACCCCTTAATCCAATTTGCTAGATAACACTTTTGGTAATAAAAAAAATAACAATTGGGACAACGAAGCATATGAACTTTGTTTTATACAAATCGAACAATAAAAAATTAATCTAGGACTGAAAAACTGAATTAGCTAATGGCGGCCAAGGAAAATTACTGAGACAAATTTTTTTAACATTTTTGCGCTAGTCAGATGACTCTTTAATTCTGTGCACAACACGACTAAATAATATTTATAAATAAAAACGTTAAATCGAATAATAATTGTGAATTTAAACCAAAAGTTAAAATTATTAATACATATTAAGTTATTCTTGGTTGAATAAAACATTGATTTAAAAAGTTTAAAATGCAGTTTTTGACCAAATGATGTCACTTCCGGTGTCAATTTTAAATTGTAATCAACTTCATATGACGCTACATGCCTTTTGAATCAAATGATGTCACTTTTATAAATGAAAACGTTAAATTAGTTTTATAACATCGTCTATGACATTAGGCTTCAAAGGGTGAAAATTTTATGAAAATCAAATAATAATTGACACTTTTATGGGCCAAAAACCTTCAAAAGTGACTTTCAGAAAATCGCCTATATCTCGACAACCGAACAAGTTAGAAACAATTTTATGATATCTATTTGACCGTATGAGTTTTGTTAATATGTGAATTTAAACCAAAAGTTAATTTTATTATTACATGTGACATAATTCTTGGTTGAAAAAAAAGATCGATTTTAAAAGTTAAAAATTGAGTTTTTGACTAAATGACGTCACTTCCGGTGTCAATTTTAAATAGTAATCAACATGATATGACGCACACTTGCTTTTTGAATCAAATGATGTCACTTTTGTGAATATCCATTAATAATTGACTATTTTACAGGCAACATTACGAAAACAGTGACTTATGCAAAACTGCCCATTTCTCGGCAACTGCTTATATTAGAAACTAATTTTAACATACATTCTCTTCGTATGGATTATAGTGACAGGTTTATAAAAGTTAAGTAAAAAAATTTTAAAATCTGAAAAGCCTGAATGGGTTGTAAATAGGTCAATTTTACGCCTTTTTTCACCCCTTAATCCTTTTGGTAATAAAAGAAGTAACAATTGGGACAACGAAGCATATGAACTTTGTTTTATACAAATCGAACAATAAAAAATTAATCTAGGACTGAAAAACTGAATTAGCTAATGGCGGCCAAGGAAAATTACTGAGACAAATTTTTTTAACATTTTTGCGCTAGTCAGATGACTCTTTAATTCTGTGCACAACACGACTAAATAATATTTATAAATAAAAACGTTAAATCGAATAATAATTGCCACTTTTAAAGACCAAAAAACTTGAAAAGTGACTTGTAGAAAATCGGCTATTTCTCGGCAACCGTACAAGTTAGAAACCATTTTGTGGTATCTGTATGATCGTATGGGTTCATTCTATTTGTTGATTGGCATCAAATACCATAATTTGAAAAAGATTTCAAAACAGACTCATTTGAATAAAATATCTGTTTTGGAGGCTAAAAATACAGTTTTTGCCAAAATGACGTTACTTCCGGTGATAATGAAAATCTTAAATTACTTGTATGAAATCCCAAATGGCATTAGGTATAACATGGTGTGACGTTTATGAAAATCGAATAATAATTGACCCTTTTATGGCCCCGAAACCTTCAAAAGTGACCTGTAGAAAACCGTCTATTTCTCGGCAACCGAACAAGTTAGAAACCATTTTATGATATCTATATGACCATATGAGTTTTGTTTATATGTGAATTTAAACCAAAAGTTAAAATTATTAATACATATTAAGTTATTCTTGGTTGAATAAAACATTGATTTAAAAAAGTGTAAAATGCATTTTTTGACCAAATGATGTCACTTCCGGTGTCAATTTTAAATTGTAATCAACTTGATATGACGCTACGTGCTTTTTGAATCAAATGATGTCACTTTTATAAAAATCCAATAATAATTGACTATTTTACAGGCAAAATAACGAAAACAGTGACTTATGCAGAACTGCCCATTTCTTGGCAACTGCTTATATTACAAACGAATTTTAACATACATTTTCTTCGTATGGATTATAGCTACAAGTTTATAAAAGTTACGAAGAAATATTTTAAAATCTGAAAAGCCTGAATAGGTTGTAAATAGGCCAATTTTACACCATTTTTAGCCTCTTAATCGAATTTGCTCGAAAATGAAATCGAAATTAAAAAAACTGCTTCCTACATTTTTTGCGCCTTGAAAGGGCACACTCTTTGAGTCATATAATTTTTCAAAAAAATAATATTTGTTTATGAAGATCGTAAATAACTGTCAAAATTGTAGTTTTTGGTAAAATTATGCCACTTCCGGTGCCGACAGATAACACTTTCGGTAATAAAAAAAACGACAATTGATACAACGAAGCATATGAACTTTGTTTTATACAAATCGAACAATAAAAAATTAATCTAGGACTGAAAAACTGAATTAGCCAATGGCGGCCAAGGTAAATTACTGAGACAAAATTTTTTAACATTTTTGCACTAGTCAGATGACCCTTTAATTCTGTGCACAATACGACTAAAAAATATTCATAAATAAAAAAGTTTTTTGTAAAATTTTAAATTTTCGAAATTTGGCGCCTAATATCTTCGAAGATTTGCCGAAAATCAAAAATCGAAAGTAGCGTAGCTATGTGCCCTGTCTCAGGCTATGCCAAAATGTATCGAAAGTTAAAATCCAATGATTATTGTTAAAATTACTGCAATATTTTTAAAAACGATAACTTCGGTGATTTCGGACATTTCGCATTGTCGCAGAACGTTCAAAATAGCTTTATCCTCTAAGTCACACCCACTTTCCCAGTAAAACCGAAGAAATCGTAACGATGCGACACGTAGTTGCTGAGATCTATTCAAATTGGAATCTGAATAATAATAATAATAATAATAATAAGAATAATAATTTTAACAAAAACAATAGTGTTTCACACAAGCTACGCAGTGTGAAACCCTAATAATAATAATTTTAGTAATCTCAATAGGCTTTCAGACGAAAGTCTGAAAGCCTAACTAGACCTGCAAGCAGCACTGAACCGGCTTTCAGGAATCATACAGGAAGTTTATTATACCCTAGCCGATCCATTGAGCTACCAAACTTTAATTGTTTTGCTTCAGTGACACCCTCTATCATATGTAAAAGTAATATTTGCTGGCGAAAAGACCTTTCAAAATTGTAAATTATGGCAAAATTACGTCACTTCCGGTGCCGAAAGAAATTATTATAGGTGAAAAATAAGTCGAAAATTCGCAACATACAAAATACAAACTTTGTTTTATACATATCGGGCAATAAATAATTAACCTATAACCAATAAACTGAAATTAAGAAGGTACAAAACTTAAAAGTGACACTGGGACAATTGGCTATTTTTCGACAAGGGAACATGCTAGAAGCCTTTTCTTGATATCAATATGATGGTATTGATTCAATCTTACTGCCCATTAGAGTCAGACGTTATAAAGTTAAACGAATAATAAACATAAACCACTTCAAAAAAAAATGTTTGTTTTGAAGGCCAAAAATACGTTTTTTGAAAAAATTACATTACTTCCGGTGATATTGAAAATGTTAATTTAGTTCATAGAAGTCATAAATGGCATAAGGCATCAAATGGTAAAAAAAATTATAAAAATCGAATAATAATTGACACTTTTATAGACCAAAAACCTTGAAAAGTGACTTATCGAAGATCGCCTATTTCTCTGTAACCGTACAAGTTAGAAACCATTTTGTGGTATCTGTATGGTCGTATGGCTTCATTCTATTCGTTGATGGGAATCAAATATCACAATTCTAAAAATATTATAAGGCAGACTCATTTTAATAAAATATTTGTTTTTTAGGTTAAAAATACAGCTTTTGCCCAAAAGACGTCATTTCCGGTCACAGTGAAAATGTAAAATTGGCTTGACCTAGTCCAAAATGGCATTAGGCATCAAATGGAAAAAAAATATTGCAAATCGAATAATAATTCCCTCCTTTATAGGCAAAATAACGTGAAAAGTGATGCATGCAAAATTGCATATTTCTCAGCAACTGCTCATATTACAAACTAATTTTCCCATACATTCTCTTTGTCTGGATTAATGCTACGAGTTTATGAAAATAACAAATAAATATTTCAAAATATGAAGACGCTGAATGAATTGTAAATAACTGAATTTTACACTTTATTTTACATTTTATTCGAAATTGCCCGAAAATGAAATTGGAATTAAAAAATCTGAGCTAAAGATTTTGTGCACCTTTGCAGGGTGCATCCTTTTAGTTATATCAGTTTTGAAAAAAATAACATTTGCTTTCAAAAAGTGGTACCGAACTGTCAAAATTGTAGTTTTTGTTAATATTACGTCACTTCCGTTGCCGACAGAAAAATTTCACCGTAACATAAAATATTACAATTGGGACCACGGAGCATATGAACTTTGTTTTATACAAATCGAACAATAAATAATTGTTCTGGGTACGAAAAACTAAATTAGCCGATGGCGGCTAACGCAAATTACCGAGACAATTTTTTTCCCCATTTCTGGTCAAGTAGGATGATATTTTAACCCTATGTAAAATACAATCAAAAAATATTCATAAATAAAAAAGGTTTTCGTAAAAAAAATATTTTTTATCAAAATATCGGACATTTTTTCGACTACTTCCGGTTTTACGATCGTTGTCGTGATAGCTTTACGAAGTTCTTTGGATACTTAACTTTCTGTACCAGAAGTGTCAGAAACATCCATTGAGTAGTAAAAAAGATAAATTAAAGAGCGTTTCCAAAACTTTAACGATTTTTCAATTTTTTTCAAAGTTTGAGGCCACGTTTGGACCACCTATATTATTTCAATGCTTTTCATTTTGGATTCACTATATAGACAACCGATAGGACGTTGAGTAAGAAAAGTTTAAGAAAAATCGTAGGCGTCGTTTTCGAGAAAAGGGCGTCTCGGAATGTTAAAAAAGCGGAAAATACTTGATTTTTGGCATACAATAATTTATTTCCTTACCATTGAAATCGTATTATTTAGATACCATATGATGGTCCATTAATAGGGCTATCCAACGACACTTTAGTTCTTTTGGTCCGCTATTACCTAAGGGAGCAATCAAGTTTTTCGCAAGTGAGACAATGTTTTTAACCTTTTTTTTTCATTTTTTGAATACTTCCGGTATGGTTATCATTGTCGGAATATTTTTAATAGCCGGTTTGGGCACTAAAATAGCCACAGGGCTCTGTAATGATATATTACATTATCTGATCAGATAAAATGCCCCTGAGAAATCCTGTGTTCAAAAGTGCTAAAAATGAAAAAAATTTAAAATATCGAAAATTAAATTTCAATAACTACATACATATTATACATCGTTAGATTCTTAATTAGGTCAGCTATCTGAATATACAACCTTTTTTAAAAAATCTCTTCAAATAAAAAAATAGTAGAGCATTTTCCAAAATTTCACGATTTTTCGACTTTTTTCGATTTTCAGTCCGTTATTTCACCCATTCCAGATATTTCAAAGGCTTATTGGGTGGTTTCATGCAAATTAACTCCGAAAGGACTCTCGATAGAAAAAATTTAAGAAAAAGTTACGGTTAAGTTTTCGAGATATAGGCGTCCAAAAACGCTCCAAATCAGAAAATACTTGATTTTCAGCGTGCCATATTTTGCTGCCTGATCATAATATCCGTATGAATTGGGTATCATACGATAGTACAATCCTAGTGCAGTCCAATGGTACCCTAATTTGTTTAATCCATTGACATCGAACGGAGAAATCGCGTTTTCCCCAAAACTATCCATTTTTTGCATTTTTTCAAAATGTTGCACATTATTTCGACTACTTCCGGTCTACGGATCATTGTTGAAATTGCTTTATTCCTTGCAATGGTCATTTGGCTTCATGCCTTAGAAGTTTCAGATTCGCCAATTCAGCCATATAACGAAACCCGAGCTCACAAAATAGGTAGAAAATTCGAAAAAAATCGAAAAATAAAGGGCGATAACTCTGAATGAAACTTATATTACTGGAATCGGATGGACTTAAGGTATCCAAAAATATAAGTCAAATTTGAAAATTTTGAAAAATGAAAAAAATTGTCTCTTAAACAAATTTTTTTAATTTTCGAACGCTAGAAGTCAGCGACGAAGTTTCGAAATTACAAAATCTTAGATTGCTATTGACTCGGAAAAGATTCAGGGTTTCCGAAAATGTCATTTGTTTGAAAATGGGTAAATAATTGACGAAACTATGGCCAATTTTCAATTTTTTGACAACGTACAAAGATCTGCCACTTCCGGTATGCGCAGAATTTTCGAAAATACTTTATCAAGTAGCCACCACATGATTTCCCGAAAGAAAAATTGATTTCAGATCGATATCTGCTTTCGATCATGGAGAACTTGGCCCCCGCGGTAAATAATAATAATAATAATAATTTTAGTAATCTCAATAGGCTTTCAGACGAAAGTCTGAAAGCCTAATAATAATAATTTTAGTAATCTCAATAGGCTTTCAGACGAAAGTCTGAAAGCCTAATAATAATTTTAACAAAAACAATAGTGTTTCACACAAGCTACGCAGTGTGAAACCCTAATGAAGCAAAGTTTCAACGGAGTTTTTACATATTGGACAAAGATTATCATCCACTTTATTAATTAAAAACAATTTCTCTTTCGTCCATACAATGTTGTGCAAAATCTTAAAATCTAACTGAGTTAAATCTGGATTTTTAAACACACGATATAAGTAATCCCAAGCTAATTTCCAGTTAACATTAAAACCCAGATTTGTCCAGAAACCTATACTAGTAGGGGGGAATAAAATGAGTCTCTAATAAAATAGAATATAAAAGTTTGGTTTTAAAATCATAACTATTGTATAAAGCTGAAAGATGTAAAGTCACGTGTATAAATCCATTTACATTTAATTTCGTCTGTCAGTGTTTTCTTTATCATTTCCTATGGTGCTTTACACCTAATAAGCGTTGCTGAATCAAGTGGCGGCGTGTAGTTGGGATCACGTTCTATTAATAGCTCTGTAGGCCGACATCCACCACATCCTACGACTGACCCACAATAACCTTCAATACGACGTCCATCTTGTGACCGTGTTATATTACCCACTCGTCCACCAACACCCCACGTTTCCCAGGTAACGGGGGATTTTATACGTAGTCCTGTACCAATAGTGTTTATAACAAATCTTCCAATTAGTCCACAATCGCTGTTTGTATCATTGACGTCATTATCAACGCAATCTCCGGCGCTTCCAAAGTTTTGTCTTTTAAAAGTAGAATTGGAATAACGAAAAGCATCAATATATAGCCTCTTTTGAAAAAGCCCAACACCTGCCTTCTGGAAATCCGTGTAACCCATACTTGGTAGTTTGGGAGTTACAGGTACTTGGATACACGTTACTGGGTCCTTTAAAAATATAGGAGTAGAAAACGTATTAATGCCGTGTAAAGTTACATATTCTACTTCATTTTCCGAAGAACAGTAAGTTTTAACAAAATCACCCAATTTTCTACTGAAAACCCAGTATTCACCCTCGGCAGTAGCATTACCGCTACATACGCTTCTCCTTTCACATCCTGTAAATGGTAGACAATCAAAGGGCGACCAAGTACCAGCCATAGAGCACGTGACATTAATAGATGGATAGTAGCCAGCCTCGCACGCATATAGTACGGTTTCATTAAAGAACCACAATGATTTTACCTCAAATGACGTAATGTTAATATTTTGTGTATCTGGATTACCATGACAACCAACTACAACACATGCATGGCTTGAATCTTCAACCTGACAAACTGTGTTACTAGGACAAACATGATTTTTACAAGATCCAAAAAGCTGATTTTGACGATTGGGAACGCCCATTATGATATTGTTAAGCACGGGTTCAGTATTGGTATTATTCAACCCGAGTAATTCACATTGATGAGTTTCGACATCATAATTGAAAGATTGGCATAGGGAATAAAATCCACATTGACGATAGCAATCTAAAAGTCCACCAGCTTGATAATATACCATTGGTTCTCCTAATAACTTTTCACCAATCCGCATATTCTGATAAAATTCTGGTTTCAAACACATATGTCCCTCCACTTGAACACGGGTGCCAGCCATAACCCAAAACATAAAAGTGAATATAACTTTGGTATTTATATCCATCGTGCAAATCAACCCAGAGTGTTACCAACTGTAACCATTAGTTAATTCATACAAATATGGTACATCCTAGAGGGTACCGTCCACTAAGGAACTGTATATCTATATCATTGGTTGATTGCAAGAACTCGCGGAAAGAACACTCTTAGTCAGGGATATATCATCAATCTATAATACAAAAATGCAACTAAATATTATTAGCTCCTTTACAAGAAGACAAAAGAAAAAGAAATAAAATGGAGATTACGACCTACAATATTTAACGGAACCATCAACGCGAATGACGACAAGATTCTCTAAAGAGAAGTCGTATAGGATGTAGATGTTTTCCTGATTAAGTATTTGAAAATTAATGACGGTCTTGTAATTCGAGATTTAAAATTTGATTTATCATGATCATCACATTTGTTTTATATGTGTCTTGATAACACCCCCCCCCCCTGCAATGCGTATGCCCGGTTGGACCAACCACCGACGTGGAATGGTGAAGCTATCAAACAAACTTTCGAATGGTGCCTACCTCAAGAATAAGAACAATAAGATGAGTAGTACTTGGGTACGAGATCCTTGTGCCCCACATATCTATTTTATGGACGAAGGACATTATTCAAACCCATTGACACCTTCACTACTAGAAAATAGAGTGGAATACAAGATGAAAAGTGTTTGTCAGTGTGATACAAACCCTAACTTTACCGGCGCGTATGAATTATCAAATAACTTGTCAGACAAATGGCATTCCCGTTGCATAACACGGATGAAATAAAAAGAATCATAATGTTCTACCGATTGCGAGTATTCCAGTGATTCAAGAAAGGGTGAGTTAGACAAATTCCCGAGGTTGCAGAATGCAAATATGTGAGTCCCTAGTAATTAAAACCATTTGCCTTCAACTCACGATAGTCTGATAGTTAATTGTGTTTGACCGTGCATCCTTTGTGTCCTCAAAAGAATAATAGGGGAAGAATATCATCGGATTGAAACACATTTTGGTTTAACATGTATTTATGTTTAAACCTGAAGGAAATTACAATGAAAACGTATATTTTAATATATTTACACACCTTATCAGGGAACATTATGAGTTAACGGAATTAGTCGTCACTTTTAGGACGAATATCGAAGCTCATTAGATTTAGCAGGTCAAATTCTTACAGAAACCACTTAGATGCTGTAGTCCGAGAGAATTTGTCCCGAATTGTACTCCATTAAATTTAAGTAAATAACCAGAAAATGCCTCATGACGGCCACCTTGAATATTTTAATTACTCCATGCCAAGGTGGGTGGCATCACCCGGATTCTGAAACTACACATATTGAAGATTTATAATACACCAAAAAAAAATATATTTCAATACACACCGTTATAGGGAACGTTGTAGGTTTCCAGCCAAAATAAGCTACCATTTTGAATTTGGCCCCCTAGCGGAATTAGCCGTGAATTTTAGTAGGAATACCCATGCTGATTGGATTCAGTGGGTCGAAGTCTTCCAAAACCCATCTTAAATCCGAGTTCCGAGAGAATCTGTCACATATTTTACTCCACTAAATAACCAGAAAATAAAATGCCTCATGGCGGCCATCTTGAATATTTGAATTTCCCCAAGGGTGCCAGGGCACCATCCGGATTCTTCATCTACATAAACTGAGGATATATAATCCATCAAAAACATTAGGTGGGCTGTATTTCTTGGTTTATCGACCTGCTGTCGGACTATTAATAGTATTAGGCCGAGGTGGCTAGTCGGACGGCTAGGGACGTTGGATGGTGTCTGTTTGTTTTCCAGTCCCACAGTAGGGCCCTACCCTACTTTCAGCAATTGATGCTGGCAGGAATTGTCTGTGAATTAGTCTAAGAAGGTTAAATCTTGCAAAATACCTACTTAGCCAATTTCTCGTGGTCACCCATTTGTTTATCCACTTCAATATATTAAACAGGCACCTTTCATAGAACTAAAATAACCCCTATAGTAAAAAAAATATCGACCAATCGTTCACAGTAAGAGTCAAAAGGAGAGAATCAGTTAACAAGAGATTTTAAATCACATTCAACATAAATAGATATAATCTCAACAACTTTCATTCATTTTTACCCACCTGGTGTAAAGACTTGACATACCTCTTCTCGGTCTTATTATTTCAATCATTATGGCGTGTACTTACATTTGCGTATGTATATGTAAAAGTTTGGAAAACCCCCAAACCAATTAAAATGTTCTTAGGCTTTTGATTTCTTTAGGCAGCTTAACGTCTAATAGATGCCAGACCAATTAAACAACTCAATAACAATATAGCGCCATTCGTGTGACAAATAAAAAAATCAGCAATAATTTGACGAATAACAAATTGTCATTAAATCTGCAATAAAATAGTTTTTTTTGCACGAAGCGGACTAATGAAGAATTTTGCCATGTTAAAGTATTTTTTTTTAAAGATACATGTATAAACATTATTTGTATCTGTGTTCAATTAAAATAGATTCTTGATAAAACGTTTTGAATGGTCGATTTGGTCAGAGAATTGGATCATTAAACCATATTTCATCTATTCTTGGTTTGAATACACTAGTCTATAAGATAATTCCATGCCACAGCAAACATCATTACGTATTGTGTAATAAATGCTACATGAAGGAATAGTTATGTTTATCATGTCAATGATACATATTATCTGTATTAATCTTTTCATATTTAAAGGGATATGTTGGCACTACTTCTGCAACCAGGGGGAGGGGAATTATTTATCTCCCCTTCCAACCACCACCTTTGGCAAGGAGGATAGGGGCAACTTGTAAACGTGAAAGTGGCGGAATGCTGAATATCGATCCAAATACTTTACACCATTCTGGAAAAAAAATATTTCAAAACGTATGACCCCTGTGTCATTCACAAAGTTTTCTGAAAAGGGGCATAACTCTGAAATGGATAAGATGAGAGATAAGATAATCTTTATTTATAATCGGTATGTACATATAACAGTAAAAACACAAGCTCCTTGGAGCTTTTGGACCGACATAAGTATTTCAATTAAAATAAAATAAATATAAATTTACATTAAAAAGAAATATTACAGTTAAACATAACACATTCCTATTTCAGTTCTTTGGCAAGTTATAATTAACATTTGGAATTCGCCAAGTGTAGTACTACGCGTAAGGCTTAATATAGAAATCGCAGTTGAAAGCTTACCACTTCCGACGTGTGACGCAGACCCTTGCTACACATCTCTCCAGCCTCGTGGGTTTTCTCTGGGTCCTCCGGTTTCCTCCCACAGCTAAAGACCCCTACGCAAAAGCGAATTATTGACATAAAAAGGAACCACATGTTAGTCCCACAATGGCTTATTTTGTGTCGAGTGGACGTTAAACCCCATTTCTCTCTAACTACACATCTCTCTTTTGGCCTTGATGGGCATTAACATGGCTAACCAATCCGGTATATTATCAGGAACAAGATTTTCTTAAATACTTTTTATGTCAGAGTAGGATACACAGTTTACAAGCATAAGTTTACATGCAACTTATAAAATAACATATCGCGGTCGAAAAAAACCTCACATCATGATTCTGGTAAGAATTCAAACGGCGTCTGATTTGCAAAGCCTAAGTTTACCCTTTTATATTCCCTGATTTCCTCTATCAATTAGGAGATTGGTTAATTAGGCCCTATGACGTCAAGACGTGGTCAAATGTGGATATGTAAACAAAATGACCTTGACTCTAGATGAGTCGAAAGGAAATCAAATGAAGTTTAACTTCCTACTGTACTGCTCCAAACTGGGCTAATGAAGACGGGAATATATCATACAGTGTGCTATGAGTCTAATTTTGCCCGGACGGCCTACTACCTTTCCGGTAGTGACATCATCGACTAACGGTCAACGTTAGCTTTGTCCGCCATTTATTAATTTAATTTTAAATGGACGACTGTCCGTGGTCTAGAGAGTTGATTTTGAGATTATCGTGTAAATAAAGTTCTAATTAATAATAAATAAAGACTTGCAATAGGGAGTTTTCAGAGTCCAGGGCCCGGTTGCTCAAAACTAAGTTATTTTAACGATCCGTTAAACTCTAACGGATCGTTATCTTTGTAACGTGTCGTTTGGTAACGGTCCGTTAAATTTCGGTTGCTGGAAAGTCAATTTCATTATCCGTTAGCTAACGGATTCATTAAAGTTAATCCAAGAGAAGACTGTCCTCTTGCTGAATTTAAAAATTTTAATTTCAATGTACATGTATAACAACTTCATAGAAGTTACTATTAACAAGAAACTAAAGACAGCGAGACAACTGTGCAGTCTGTTCACAAAACTAGATTAAAGACAAAAATATGACTGTAGAATTTACAACAGAAAAAACTATAGAATACTTTTTTTCCTTTATAAATTGTAGCGTAAATCTGTAGGAAAAATTATGGGATTTGCACTACAGAATTATGGGGCCATTATTTCCTATGATCCACCAAAATTCTGTAGAATAGTATAGAATTTCATCCTATAGAAAATGGAATAGGCCCGCATCGCCCAGCACTCTAGAATGTTCTATAGAAAACTACATTGGTAATCTATGATGTTTTGCTAATGCCATCATTAAACAGATAACGGAGCCCCAAACCTCCGTTAAATATAATGCCAAGTTAACGACACATTAAAGTTAACGGGACTTCCAGCAACAGTCTTTCTCTCTGTTCAAGTTAACGATCCGTTAACATGGAGTTAACTGGTCATTAAAAGATAACGGAGCTTTGAGCAACCGGCCCCAGATCATTATAATGTGTCTCTTGCTGTCAGATTCTCTCCCTAATTTGGGCTTGATAATAATAAGAGGATACTTGTCGAAACGTCATGCTTTTAGAATAAAACCAGTAATTGTTGCCCATAAAAGTGTGTTCTGTTCATGTGTTTCACAATCTCCTGGAATAGTCCCACCTGTCATGCCCCACTGACAAGGGGATAAGACGCTGGAAATTTTGTATTACTTTTTCAGTCAAGACCGGGATCTTACACAAGGAGCTCCAGATTAGTTAGCCAGTCTTACTCGCTGAGCCACCGTGGCCGCATTTGTCGCCAATGCTTAATTATAGGGAACACAATAAGGAAAGGCGTTCTAGACTATATATTTGGAAAGCAGCAATAACTGAAGTTTAGATCAATGTTAACGAATGAACTTTTTTCAACTATCGACTAAAACGCATCGAGCCTTTGTTGACAACAACAATTATGAAAATAATATTGAGCACTGATATCAACACAGACTATATTTATTCAGTAAAACATAACCAGAAGACAGAATTAATAAAATTTGTAAACTATATTCAATTGTCCTTAATATCTTGAAACTACACATCGAATTGGTGTATTAACTTTAAGGAGCTAAATCGCTAACATTTGAGTCTTGGGACCTAGAAATTGACACAAATGGGTCACAACGCATATAACAATGTAATATGAATGTATATCAACTGATATACATTCAATCGTGTCCGTCATTACTCTAATTTCAAATCAGTTATGTTCGGCGAAATATGCCTGAAGTCTCAATTGAATTTCAATATCTAGCGTATGGTTATTCCAGTCTACATAATATCTATTGCGTATTCTCTCCAGGTAAGAATATGCACCACCGTATAGCCTCGTTCTTCAAGTCCCTTGTTAAATATGGTACACTACCCATGGTAAATTTTTCATTTTGTCTTAAATAATGGATATCTGAAGCCCATCTTTTCCCGGTAAGATCACAACATCAATGTTGATTTAAATTGAGCTATTTTTAATAGTCAGTTGTCCAATTTTTCTTGTATCTCTCCAATGTGTAACTTTCTACTGAAACCGGTCGATATTTGTAACATTTTTGCAGGAAATGACAGGAAGTGCATTTAACGTTCTGCATCAACGATAAAACGCACTTCTTGTCATTTCATGCAAACATGTTACAAATATCGACCGGTCATGGAGTGTGATATGAAGGAAAATGCTACAAGCAAGATCCAGATCGTACGCGCGACTATATACCCCCCCCCCCCCTCGCCAATTGCTATAATTATAGGGGACATAATTAGGAAAGGGCGGTCTAGACTATATATTTGAACATGTGAAATAATTGAACATTAAATCAATGTTAACGAGTGAACTTTTAACAATCGAACAAAAAAGCCCCGATCCTGTGTTGAAAACAAGAATCCTCATAATAATATTAACATATGACGGGCGGATGCGGTCACAATGGGCCATTTATATGACTTACTAATTCCATTTATATGACTTACTAATGCCATTTATATGACTTACTAATTCCATTTATAAAGCTTTATAATTAATTTCTTACTTAGGCACGTGTGGACGCTGAAACCCATCGAAATGGGTGACTGAATTGAATATTATTTTCATAGTTTGATAAATAATTATGAAACTACGTAATTATTTATCAAGTCTTATAAATCCATTTATATAACTTAGAAAATAATCGGCAATCTCCGTACTCCTTCGTTGAGTCAGCCAATTGGCCAATGAAATCCCTCGTTACATATAGCGATGTTTTACCTTTCATGGCGGCTATTGTAAACATAAAATGACGAGAATAAGTTGTATGCATGTTTTAGTTATCCTAGCGTCAATTTACTTTGCTAAGATCACCGCTCCCCCTCCACCCACCGACCATGACAGCGACGCACACAACTTGAAAACCGCGGACGGGAGTGGGAGGGGCTTGCCATTCAGTAAGACGACCTGTGATTGGCTGGTCGAAGCATCCTCGGGAATTTCCGGGCAGATGTACGAACTTTCCCGAATATTTAGTTCGTTGGATAATTCATTTATATAACCAAATATATATCATAAAGTTTTTATGCAGAAAGAAAATTTTAAATAAACCAAGTACGAACAATCGATGTCCTAAAGAAATGGTATAGGCAAAATAGTGTAATCAGAACGTTATTATAGTTGAAAGTAAAGAAAGGATCTTTTGATTTCACGAACAATTACAGGCTATAGTGTAAGAAAGGGTTCTAAAAATCGGTCCAAACTTTGTCACCATCAAACTTGAATATTAAGAAGAGATTTGGTATGAGATTAATATTAGATTTGGCACAGACTTCCGTCCCTCAATAATGAAGGAGATATTTGGACGATTGTTTCTTGACCTAGAATGAAGATCAAGATCCTTCATGAACTGTTTAACTATATCATTTGGGTCACATTCATAGTATCCAGTTCCCTATTTTAAAAAAAAATCGACCTGATTAAAATACAAATCTATATTTCGATTTTTTATGCTGCCGTGGCCTACACTCCATGAAGATCTGAACAGATGTTTTTGGAGGTTGGGTCAGGGGTCATACAAACGGATTTTGACCCTATGACGTCAGACATTTGATAAACCAATTCGCTGCGAAGGACTGTTTCCAGATCCTAGTGTAGTACAGACAAATAAAACGAAATATTGAAGTATAAAAAATGAAACGAAATAGTATCTGTGTTTTAATCAGATTGGAAAAAAAAATGAATTGTCTTTGAATTTTCGAGGATGACATATATTGCCGATACTTACTTTCTCATCCTGTCACTGTCACCCTTCAAAACGATATATCTTATATGGTCCGGCGCGAAGATTCTGCACACTAGGTAGAAATGATAAAACAAAACTTCCATGCGAGCATCAATTGATGCTGGTCACTACATAGAACCCTTCTCAAAAGTATCTTGGCATCAACAAACAGTCACATTTATAAAATACAATGATAGTTTTACTTGTAATGATATCCTTGAAGGATGACCTATGTATCCCGGAAGGTCACAGCAAGCTAACCCCATTTCTCCAATCCAAATTTGTAATTACGGGAATATCGAGTGGTACACTAGTAGATAGAATCTGTACAGTTAGACGGGGGAGCAATCTACATGGTGAATGTAAGTGAGAGAGTAAAATGGCTGTGACGACTTCACATACAGACATAATAAAGTCATACTCCAACTACACACTGCTATTATGAGTGGATATTGTTGTGTTAAATTTTGATTGATCAGTAGTCCGTCTACCAACCAATCACGAGCTGCCAATACTGGACCAAATATGTTTACATAACGTATACGTCATGACTCACGATTTTATTATGCCTAATTAACCCGTGCATAGCAGAATACTGCAGTAAAACTAATTGCGTGACAAACGAGGCTATCAAGTCGAATGAAATGTAAACAATACTGTTTGGAAACGAACATACTTTCACCGTTTTAATACCTTAAATCACTGTCCAAAGTTTTAGGAAAGACCCAGATGAAACGAAGGACTGTCATGTTGCTGTACTTAAGTGATAGCTTTCATTGAACCGAAAGAATAGACACACTCCCGCATAAGTTCAAGAAACAGACGCTATTCCAGCAATGGTCAGAGAGGGATTTCTCGGGCCATTGCTTTAGGAATATGGAATAAAGTCGTCTACTTATAATTAATCAGGTTATTGTTTATTATAATTTTTCGCCCAACATAGTTTACACCAGTAACGTATTTACATGAAATAGTAATCAAATATAAAGAAAAAAAACCCTTTAATCATGAGTTTTCATGCTTCAGCAAATTTTTTGTACGCATAGAAATAAAAAAAAATAGGGTTGAGCACACATGATTTATCCTGGAACACCTTTCGTCTAAGTTCTAATCATAGAGATCCAATAAAAGTATGGCCTATGCATAAATTAAAATAATCTACTACTAATAAAATCCAGTACTAATACCAGACATGCATAACTCTAAACCAATTCTCTCAATCGTTTCCAAATCGATCTGAACTCAAGTTTTCTCGTGAGTAAGGTTTTTCCCAAAACACAGGGCGTACAATCTTCATCTTAAAGCCCCAATAACACTCTTGTAACTGAATAATATGTCCCAATCTTCATTCTGGTCAACAAATCGTATTATTTTAGAATATTCCAATTAAATGATGATATAAATTTCATCTTAAGACACCTATTTTAAAAAATTGGAAAAATTCAACAAATTGATTTGAAAAGTCTAACGTAAACCTTTTCAAATGTGACTTGGATTTTAAAATATTTTCGAACCCTCTGGACAAATAAAATAGGTTGTAATGGATAATGTACACAACGGGTAGGACATTTAAACATCTAGTACTTAGAATAAAGGTATTATTTATTTTCTGGAGCTACAAAGCCAGCGAGAATGGTATTGTCCCTTTAAAGTAGCTAAGTTTTTAACTCTATATCATCCAAAATCTTCAACAATGAAAGCACAGGACGTACAATCTCCATCTTAAATTGCCGGCAAATTCAAAGTAATGGATGTTTCTAAAACCTACGTGTAGCGATCGAACTTTCGTAGTAGATTGGTAGAGGTGTCTTTGGAAATGTTTCTAAAGTGAACACACCACTTGAATTGTTTCTAGAAGTGCGTTAAACTGAACATTTCGGTGGAAATTTTTGAAACTGTGTTTGAAGTGTTCATAGAAATTTGTCAGGAACGAACACTTATAGGAAGTGAAAAATTCGGTTTTGCAGGGTCAGGAAGGCCTCCAAAACCGAACATTGAAAAACTTTGGTCTATCAGCCTTGTTTTGTTTTAGATCAAGTTGGGTTCTTTCTTCGAGTCTTTATCTTCAGCATCATCAGGTACTCGTGTTTTATTCATTACTGAATGGATAGTTAATGCACATTTAAAAATAATATATAGCTGCTTTCCTTTATATTGATTTATAACATTTAATTAATGCGCATGATCTAGAAGCATTATACATATCTGCCGGAAAATTCTCCCATGTAAATACAAGAAGAAAGCAGCGTGCCTTCCTTGTGGTGCTCTTTATCGTAGCGTGGTTATAACGAACATATAATCTCAATTTTAATTGTAAAACGGATAAATATATTTAGTTTTAAATTGCAAGCATGACACCGGTGTTAAATTTGATAATTCTAACCTCTAAATTACATAGGCATACATGCAAATTGAGCTTTTTAAACAGAGAAATCATTTTTTTACTGATGTAGGATCACTTTGTGGTATCATTTCATTGATGCGAGGCATTATTTTTTTTATGTAGCTGAGCGGGGTGGGGGGCTCCCAAAACCCTCCTCTGTATCCGACCCTGCTTCCCTTTTATAAGTGAAAAGAAGTATTTATATTTTAGTTCCCAACCCATTCCTCAAAGCTGCTTATGGTCACCTATTGCAAGAACAAGCTTCGACAACGTATTTTTCTTGTCTTTTCTTTTCGCAGAATTATGTTTTTATATAGGCGTAGCGAGAGGGAAATGGGGTTTAACGTCAACTCGAGACAAACCAGGTAACGTCGAGACTAACACATGATTCAATTTTATTTCAATGATCTGCTTACGTGTAGGTGTCTAAGCAGTGAGAGGACCCGGTAAAACCTACGAGGTTGGACATGCGACCCTAATCGTTGTCACGGTCAACCGAGGAATCGAAACCACGTCAGTTTACTCACCCTTTAGACGAATAAAAGGTAACTCACGAAGTTATGCGGACAAAGTAACCCATTGTCGTGCCATGATCCAATTGTAAATAGTGTACTCAAACCTAAGCCGAGTAGATAGACACTTGTTTTAAACACCCGCCAATGTATACCGATAAATTTTATTTACAGAATATTGGACGGAATTCAGATAATACTACCACATGTCCTATCGGATACTTTAGAGGTGTAAATTCTCTCTTCGGATATAACAGACTTCGATTGTTTGTTGAATTCTTTAATATACCGGAACATAAACATACAGATATATCGTCATACAGTACTGACAGGCCAGATACTACACTTAGTAAGGGATCCTAACTAGTGACTGCCTTCAATGTACAATTTTTGTGATATTTAAGGCAAATCAGACAATAGGATAAAAGTGAAATTGATAAATGTTGTAATTAAAACTGACATGTCGATATATGAACAATGCATAAAAGATTAAACAATAATATAAATCAACAAAAACAATAGATTGGATTAACGTAGTTACCAATGACAGGTTAACGACTTACAAATCAGTTGACTTTAAAGTGGTTAATTTAAGAACCAATAAATATATTAGCCATTGGTAGATTATCACACCATTATAATACTACGATTATCACTGAGTGTTGTCCACGGTAAGCATTTAACGGTTAACATTGCAGGCCAATTAATCAAACATGTCTAGGGACTCCGGAATGGCGGAGCTACGGTTGCGTATGCTCGCACCCACCCTGCTCCCACCCGACCAAACAAAAAAGTCCCTTGTCCTCTGTAGCACGGGGCAATTGCCAACAACCCTTACAATTTTGCCTATTGAGTTTTAAAATATATTTCAATAATACGTATTCGCAACACTCCGGGTTTCAGATTTGTTTTCGGTATAAACATTCACCAAATCGGTTATTTATTGTGGTAACTGATCAAGGACAGTCAGATTTCACCGTCTGTCCACGACAATTGCAACATCCCACCCTCTATCCCCAGACTTTCGGGTGCCCAAGTCCATGCTCTGCCAAACTGACCTGGGACAAGTCGAGATTTCGTTAAGCTCCATTTATGTCTATGTTCCAGCATTTCCCCCATTGCCTTCCCGCCATTGGGGCCAAGCTCTTTCATGATAAAGTGGAGATAGTCTTGCAGCAGTTCGACAAACCTTGATTTTTTTTTATGAATTGTATATCCTCAGTACGTGTAGATTCTCAATCCGGATGATGCCACCCTGGCACACCTGGTAAATTCATATATTCAAGATGGCCGCCCTGTTATATAGTCGGGTTTCATATGTGACAGATTATCTCGGAAAACGGGGTGAAGGTGGTTACCATTAGAATTTGACACACTGATTATATAGAGCTTGGGTATTTAAAGGTACCAATGGTGCATCATCCAGATTCTGGATCTACGCATATTTAAGAGATATAATCAAAACAAAACCTACATTTCAATATATTACATATCTCTGTAGTAACTTCATGAGCCCCTATTTTGACTTCTTTTAGGAGGAATACACAAGCTCATTGGAATGAGCAAGTAGAACACTTATAGAATCCATCTTCAAATCAGAATCTGTGAGAATCTATCACATATTTTATACCACTAATAAATATCCAGAAAATACCTCATGACGGTCATCTAAAATATGTAAATTTCCCCAAGGGTATCAGAGTAGCATGAGTCTGCATCTACACATATCGAAATATAATCCACCCTAAAACATTAGGTGAACTATATTTCCACGTCAAGATTTAAAATTGGGTTTGGAAACACGACTGAAAATGTTCCGGCATTCAGATCTGCCCCTTGAATATCGTCGAGACTGTTTGGGGTTCCAGACGAACCTCTTTGTTCTGTCTAGTTACCTTATGCCAGTCATGGCCCTCTTTTCAAATGAAAAAATATTTACTCCACCACCTTCTCGCACAATTTAATTATGTTAAATATTTTATATCTGCATCCCTTTTTTATACTCCCACATTTTCATGTGGACGTATTATGTCGTCGCCCCTGTCCGTCCGGACGTCTGTCCGTCCGTCCGTCCGGACGTCCGTCCGTCCACAATTTGTTTGTGGACCCTCTACAGGTCACAATTCCTATCCGATTTTGACGAAACTTGAAATATAGGTTTATCCCCATAAGATCTCGGTTCCTTTCGATATTGGCATGTATCGGATCGGAACTTCATGGATTATGGCCCCTGATTGTGCGAAATATCATGTTTTTAGCTTGTGGACCCTATAGAGGTCACAATTTTGAACCGATTGTGATGAAACTTGACATGCATGTCTATAACCCCACAATCTTGGTTCCTTTCAAAATTTGCGCCCATCAGATCGTAACTTCCTGAATTATGGCCCCTGATTGTCCGAAAAATCGCCCTTTTTAGCTTGTGGTCCCTCTGGAGGTCAAAATTATTATCCGATTTAAAAAACTGTTTGATTATATCACCGTTACATGGTAATGAAGGTTGAGTTCAAATTTCGTGAAAATCGGACCAAAATTGACGGACAAAATGGCCGACGTTTGTACGCGAATAGTGTGAAAATATGTTATATCAAGGTTGTGGACCCTATAGAGGTCACAATTTTGAACCGATTTTGATGAAACTTGACATGTATGTTTATAACTCAAAGATCTTGGTTCCTTTCGATATTTGCACCCATCGGATCGTAACTTCCTGAATTATGGCCCCTGATTGTCAGAAAAATTGCCCTTTTTAGCTTGTGGTCCCTCTGGAGGTCAAAATTATTATCCGATTTACAAAACCGTTTGATTATATCACCATTACATGGTAATGAAGGCTGACTTCGAATTTTGTGAAAATCATACCAAAATTGACGGACAAAATGGACACCGTTTGTACGCGAATAGTGTGAAAATATGTTATATCAAGGTTGTGGACCCTATATAGGTCACAATTTTGAACCGATTTTGATGAAACTTGACATGCATGTTTATAACCCGAAGATCTTGGTTCCTTTCGTTATTTGCGCTCATTGATTCATAACTTCCTGAATTATGGCCCCTGATTGTACGAAAAATCACCCTTTTTAGCTTGTGGTCCCTCTGGAAGTCACAATTATTTTCCGATTTAAAAAAACGTTTGATTATATCACCGTTTCACCTTAAGGAAGGTTTGAGATCAAATTTCAGGAAAATCGGACCAAAATTGACAGACAAAATGGCCGCCGTTTGTACGCGAATACTGTTAAAAAATGGTATATCATGGTTGTGGACCCTGTATAGGTCACAATTTTAATTTGATTTTGATGAAACTTGAAATGCATGGTTATAACCCAAAGATCTTGGTTCCTTTCGGTATTTGCGCATATCGGATCGTAACTTCCTGAATTATTCGAATTTCGTGAAAATCGTACCAAAATTGCCGGACAAAATGGTCGCCGTTTGTAATCGAATAGAGTAAAGTTATGGTATATCATGGTTGTGGACTCTCTACAGGTCACAATTCTTATCCGATTTTGCCGAAAAGTCACATTTCTAGGTTGTGTATCGTCACACCATAATCATTGTCGGCTTTGAATTTCATGAATATCAGACTGGAACTGACCAACAAAATGGCTGCTCCCAATACAGTATGAAATACAGGACTTAATGATGTAGGAAAAATCACTTTAGGTATTGCTTGTTCTCTATCCATCTCTCGAAAATGTGGGCGTATCCTGCCTGGCAGTGCCAGCCTATCTTTAGACTGTGAAGAAGCATTTTCTAGAGATATACAGTCGAAGTTTGATTCCAAATTCGTACTGACATACATAAAACCAGTGAGGTCACCAGCACCATTTGAAGTCAAATATATATTAAATGCTGGTGGAAAGTCGGAATTATTACACAGAACAAGCTCCTGTAGCAGTGTAAACTTCAATAGCTCCATGGTGGAATATGAACAAGGCGTTGGTAATATCATCCGGAACTATTGGATTGGTTTCAACAAATTAATTTATATTTTGCACAGCTCCTCCGTGTCATTTCGATTACGTGTATCCTTGCTTCGGCCCAGTTCGACTTGGTGTGGCACCCTCTATGACGGATTTCACATCGACGACAAGACATCGGGATACAGCTTCAGTTTCAACTCCACCCATTCCCGTCTCCCCAGTTGTGGTGATTCAATGGCTGGAAGTCTGAACTTAGTCGGAAATCGCTTCTCTACTGACGATAATGCTTACACTGGAGTTCATCAATGTGATAAACGTCTTGGAGGTGGCTGGTGGTTCGACGACGGTCCTATAATTGTACCCGAAGTTTTTTAACTGGATTTCTAAATGTTTCAATGTTCGGCATGTTTTGGAAGGACAACTTGGATGGAAAATTCTTATACAAGGCGATTTTGACTTTGCATAAAGATTAGTCACATCATTTTATTCAGGGTCGGGTTTGTTTCTACGACTTTTTTGATAGTAGGTCCTTTTTAGGTATTTTTGTTACATGTTATAGTACAGTTTATTAAATATAGATTATCTCGAGACTAACATGCTTCAATTTTATGTCATCTTTAAGGATTGTATCTTCGTGTAGTGTTAGCTTTATGCACTGATCACTGTCGTATATGGCACACGTGTGGATATACATGTACAATATTAGGTTTCAATATGACATCATAAAAATACTTGAAGTTTACATTTTACTTCCTTTTTGACAATAAATATTTTAATAACACACAGTATTATTCACTCTTCAACATGGTGAACACGTTGATGGTAATGGTGGTATTCTGTCTTTGTGTGTTTTCCATCAGTCAAGGTATGTAACAGTTCTTTTTAGAAAGGTTGTATGGTCATATTCAGTCATATAGTCAGTCTGGTAGCTATAGGCCTGAATGGAGATGTTTACCAATCAGTCAGGTTATGTATTATTACTACTTGTATTACAATGCTATGTGTTCAGCCTAAGTCGGGTCAAGCAAACCCTGTGGTAGTAACAAATATTCATGATATTTCATCGAACTTTTGAAACGTCGTAGAACTTTGATAATGTCATGCTATCGCCTAATGTCAAGCACCACGCCACGATTATCCAGTACGAAATCTTAATAAGCAATATTCTCCTTACTTTATCGCCTGATAATTAATTTGGTATAATGTAATTTTTATTGGTTTGAGTTTTACAGGATTAAACAAGATTACAGTGGAACCATCTGATGTGGTGGAGGGCGAACCAGTGACACTTACATGTACTCTTGATTCACCTAGGTTTTATTATATCATGTGGTACAGAAACAGTACGAGAGTTGCAATATGTCGATATACTTACTGTGATGACTACACATCTTATTCTAACACTACGATGAACCGTTTAAACAGAACAACGAGTATTTATATACAGAACGCATCGAAGTCAAGAGATAGCGTAACCTGGAAATGTGAAGATGTATTTGACGGATTTTATGCCAACACTACACTGGATGACATCGCGCCTGGTACGTTCGTGCATTTTTTATGCGCGAACTCTTAGTTTTTCTATTACTGGCACGCGCACGGGCACTATTTTTTTTTGTTTTCCATGTACCAAAATCGAGGGTTTTGCGCGGAGGTACTTTTGAGGTATTAGCCTGAGAAGCATAACACTTGCCACTGTACCTGTATATCGCTAATTATTAATCGAGTGTGTGAAGACAGTTTATATAGATCACGCGAAAATTTTTCAGTACAGAGTTTATTCCCGTTCTATTTGCCGCTAAGGAAACCAATGGGACTATTTTCTCAACAGTGTATGAACTTTTTCATTAGCGATAATATCCTTACACCGAGAGAAATTATCTAGTCTCGGTGAAAAACCTTGATCATCTGGTAAAAAATTACTTTTCTATTTTTTGGAACGAAAAACAGTGTTTTTAAAAACAAACGAACCTGCCGCACATGAGGAAGTCATTATACTAATAATAACAGACGAGAACTCTTTTTGGGCACAGGCTTTCTTACTGAGTAGTAAATCGTCCACAAAATAAGACTAGCGACGACTGTAGACAGTAAGTAGGTTATACACTATACTTTTGAGTCGAGATTACTCGCTTTGAGTCGAGATTACCAGCTTTCAGGTCACCGATAACCAATTATGTCAGAAATACCATACTGACATTCGGTTTTTTCAAGTTGTACGCGAACTAACAATCGGCGCCCTAACTGTCTTCGTCAGCTACTTTCAGTTTCACAATGGCGTACGACATTCGGTTTTTCAAGTTGTACGCGAACTAACAATCGACGCCCCAGCTGTTTCGTCAGCTATTTTCAGTTGCTGGCGTACGGCCAGTGCCGGTGGGAAAAGACAACATTAAAATCAGAAATAGTTTATTTATTATTGTCGGACTTACGGTATCAATCCTGTCTAACAAATCATAAAGCTGTGGTGTTACGGTAGCGGCATAGTATTTCACCGTAACACCACAGCCAATGTAACCATTCATAATACATCTAACTATCACTCCCTACACATTTCCCCTCGACCTACTTTCCCAAACGTCAACAACACATCTCATACATCCAGTTCACTGATTAACCCTTGTACCACGTCTACTGGATGTTAAAGGTAATGATTGTATCAATATTATACCTCACTACCTACTCCATAAAAAATATCCTGGCGTTCATTTGAATGATAGTAGGTAAATCATTGTTTAAATTCACTTATATTTACATACAATTCGTTCATTGATCGCGGTGGTTAAGTGGGAAAGACGCTGGCTCGCTGGCCTGGAGGCCCACTGGAGGGCGGGTGTTCGTTCCCTGCATTGCCCGAGGAAGTTCATACAGATTTGTTGGCGTGGTTTCCCCTTGTCAGTGATGCAGGACGGATGGCCTGACAAGGGCAGCTGTCTAGTCGTTCGAATGGGTCATAAAAATCCTCGGTCCGGTGTACCCATTGGTGGGTACGTTAAAGATCCTTGCCAGTTGGACTTTGATATAAGAGTAGGCCGTAGCGCCGCTGCCTGGGCAAATTGTCACTCAAAACACACTGCATGGCGTATATCCGTCTTCATTAGCCCAATCAAGGAGCAGAACAGGACAGCGTTAAACCTCATTTAATTTCATTGATATTTCGTGTTGATAATCATATGACAATCACAAAATTTTGATTGTAATATTTAATTTTATTTTGCCGGATTTCTATCGTGTGTTGGGTGGAGGAGTGTGTGGGAAGTGGGATATTTTCGGGAAAACGACAGCTAATAAAACAATTAAGATAATCATTGAATTCAGCCATGGCAATATCAAATATTGTGTTGGTTTTTTTTTTGTTTTTCGTGATTTTCATTATTTTAGAACCAACTGGAAACTTGACATTAATTCGACCAGGAAACGCAAGATTCATTGCTGGTCAGTCCATTGATATAATGTGTAAGACGGAAGTGACGTATCCTTCAACCAGCATCACGTGGTACATGGACAGTGCAGATAATAGGCTAACTGATGGTATAACAACGAATATTCAGGATGGAGTATCAACAAGTAGACTTAGATTAACACCGGAGAAACAACTGAATAATCATACTCTCCATTGTTCAGCTTTTAATGGTTATGGCAAAGTTCAAACGGATTTTCTCAAACTGGATATAATGTGTAAGTCCAAAACCTAAAAGTGGCTGTCTGTGTTATGGTCAAATAATTTCAAATGTGCTAAATATCCATGTGTCATCGTTGAAATCCTATTTCGAACTTTAGTATAAAACTTTAGAAGGACATTAAATTAAGATATCCGGAATGATAATGTTTATTCTGAAATATATGAAGTTAAATAACCATAACAACTATTAGACATTCCAAATAGACAAAAACGCAACTTTGGTTCAAGTTAAACTTTTATAGAAACGACTCTTAATATTTTTTCTTACTCAACCTTCAACCAATATCGGGGTTTCCTCTCACTGCTAAAGATCGGTACGCGCAAAGCGAATAGTGGGAATAGATTTGAATCATATGTTGGTCCCGAAATGCCTAGTTTGTGTCGAGTGGACGTTAACCCCCATCTCTCCCCACCCCCTATGGACTTATTTATGACTGCATTTCCATATGCTGATGTATTAAGATTTAGGATTTTCAACTTTTGTTTTCATCTTTCTTTAGATCCACCCACAATCCATATTGTAACAGAAGAAGCTTCAGCAGTCATTGATGAAGCAACCTCCATAGCCATTGCTGAAGGGGGACAACTCCTATTAACATGTTCCGTTCAAGACACCAACCCTCGAGTTCCACCACATGGTTATACTTGGAGTAGAAATGGTATAAAGTTGATAGATGAAACATCAGATATATTTAAAGTGGATTCGACATTGTCGCGCGACCCGGGTAACTATACCTGTACGGGTCACAATGGTATTGGAACAGGTATATCATCACCTGTAAAGGTTTATGTTATTTCACGTGTTTACGAAGATAAGTCTAAGGTTGTTACCGGACTTGCCGTGGGTTTGGCTTTGTTTATGGTATTGTCCATTGTACTCTCCTTACTGGTCGCGTATCTGATATTAATAATTAGAAGGTCAACAACCAAAGCTAAAGGTAAGGATACTGATCTTCGTATATAAACTTGTTATCCGCTGTATCTGATTTTAACCATTATAAGGCATTGCTTATCGTTCTATACATTGTATTATTGTGTTGAACTTCTACTGTCGTATATCGACTTTGTTTATGGCCCCGCCTTTGTACTTTCATAACTGGTCGCATGAATAAAACATGAACTAAAATGTTTTCTAAAATGTTATTGTATTGAAAAGAGATATGGGTTAATGTTAGAAGGCTATAGTGGTTAGAATAACGGTAGACTGGCTATGTGCGTGCCTTTTTGTACAATCTAAAATAGAAATCTTTTTAAACACACAATGCTATCCCCAAATCAAATAAAATGGGAAAAAATGGAGTTTAACGCACTACCTTTCTACACCGACTGAACTGATAAAGACGGGTGTACGCCATAGAGTACGTTATGGAGGAGACTTGCCCCTAAGTCGGCACTACGCTTCCAATTCCAACTGTCAATGGTTCTTTTACGTGAATACCAACGTGTACAAGGGACGTCGGTATTTTGTACCATTGGAACGGCTGAACAATGCCATTACCACGCCCGTCGTCTTGATCCCACGGACAAGAGGATAATACATTGGCTAATAATAGTTTTGAGGTGCACGATCCTTTAAACAAATCGTATATAAGGCCTGTGTTATTCAATGTCATAATGAAATTCTAATCCCGATAATAATAATTGTTTTTATAAAGTTTTGTTTATTTTTGTTTTGGAATCCAATGAAATGAGCAGAATTACGTGAGTAACATGATATGTTGAATCTAATTCATTAATCATAATAAAATAATTATAGTGTACGATGTAATAGATGCACAAAATATTTTAAATTTGGAATATCTGTTCTGTATTATGTGTGTGTTGGAAAAGAGTCGGGGGGGGGGGGGGGTAGCGAGCAGTCACTGCTGCACAGTGAAAATGTTCCATTGTTTAACCCGCCCACACACAGACTTAATAAACATATTTATAAACAGATTAATATTATTTGTCAACAAAAAAGGACTAGCGTAATACCACGACTAAGTATGAAGTTCGATCGCTACTGTATTTGCCCCCCATTTACGATGGATTATGCGTTCTGTGTTTTGGAAAAAAAAGTTTTATCGCCAGTTAATTTGAGTTCAAATCGTTTTTGAAACCAATTCTGATAGGATAATTGGTGAATTGGTGTATACTTATGAATAAAAATAATCTTCTATTTTACAGACCTGTACCCGCTCCCAATAATACAATTAGCGGTGAGTATTTTGGTTGTAATTAGGTTGGAGCACTGTATAAGTACATGTACCCTTTAAATAGGGGTTTATACACAGTATCAACTTCTCGGTAGCATGTTGATCAAAATTTAAAACACAACACAAATGTTGACTAACGTTACCGAGAGGTTGATAGTGTATACTCTGCTTAAGATGGGTCATGTATATTTTTGTCAGAGACGAGAATACCCACATGGGAAAACAATAGCCAGGTAGATTAATACTGTTAAACACTGTTTGAATCCAGCTCCGATATTTACATTGAGATTCATTGTAAAAAGTGTAGTATGCTTAAGATGGGTCATGTATATTTTGTACAAGGATAAGGATACTCACGGGGAGAAACAATAGGCATGTAGATTAGTACTGTTAAAAATACTGTTTGAATCAAGCTCTGATAATTATTACATGTCATTTTATTCGGTTATCATTGGATTTATTGGATACGACATCAAACAGACGAGTAGCTAAAATAATAACTCGGACATTTAAACAATAATAAAACTATAGGTTATTTGGGACACCCTGTCTTTTACATGCTGTACTGTAACCTGTTCTACACGCCCTGGTTGATAAATAACCCAACAGAACATTGGAATCTCGACTTGCATGACATGTGTTCCAATCGTGGGGTGCGCGGAGAAGAACTTTAGTGATTGTTCAAGTTGTGGAACTGTTAATGTATATTCCCCTCTTTTATTTTAGAAGTTTCAAATTATGAAGGATTGGAGCTGGGTAACAGAGGTGACAATCAGTATGCAAGTATTAATGTTACCTTGGTTCCAGACACGTCTCCCGAACAAATACAAGAATACGATAATCAAGCTTCCGGTGGGTTGTAAATCTACGTAGCCTTTTCAATCTTGTTTATAGAAATGGATCTTTATGATTACAAAGCATTCCAAATATAGTTTTGACAGAGAAATCATTGCTACGGGTGATAAACACTGGATTGAACGGGAAGTGATGCCAAACATGACAAACACGGAATTATCAGTGAAATGAAAGTCGCCTGTGTGTTTGTTACCACTCGTTGGTTCAGTCAGTTATATAGAAAGATAACTCATGTGTTTGTCATGGACTAAGACTAGTAATTATTTGTAGTGCGAGTTATAAATAGACAATTTTTCCCTTATTTTTTTTCTCCCCTCTTCCTGCCTTTTTGGGTTGATGTTTTGTTCTAGAATTGGAGAAAAGGCATCAAATTTTCAATTTCATAGCAGTTTTGGGTAATACTGAGGATATTACAGCGGAGGGATAGGGGGTGTAAAATGTCTTTCTGCGGAGCAATCATTGTGTCGGAAGTGAGATTTTTACCCCAGTGAACTTCAAATCCCCGTAGCAAAAAATCTAAATGGTCAACCCCCTACAAATTTATGATGAGGAGATTGCCAAATGTGGTCTCCATTGTGCCTATAAAGATTGGAACCAACGGAATTTTGAGCAAAATGTTACAGCCTGTGATGTTACAGCCATTTAACATTGAAGTCAATGGACAAATAATTACTAGTCTGAGTCCTCATGGTTGATGTCACTTCGCGTTCATTCCATTGTTTGTTACACATCTCCCGTAGCAATGATCCCTGTGTCAACATTATATTTGGAATGTATTTAACCAGTTCTATCACATATGTAATAATGACTGGCACCGATATTGTCCTTTAACCCCTATGACAGATATATGGCTGAACGTTTTATGACGGGATAAATATGACGAACAGGTAGACGATGGTATCACGGTGCTGTTGTAGATAGTCTTAAAACACACGGGCTGTATGGGGACTCGTCTCTGTAGCGTACATCGAGCTTGTCGGTGGTTGCTTCTGATATTATTGGCACGAGATTCTACGGAGTCCTGGATTCTGGTAAACAGAAACACACGAATATAGAACAGGGAACAAAGTGACGTCACGCGTTTGAATGCCATATATACGTGTTTTGAGGGATTATCGGGGAGTAATCAAACTGAGTAAATACAATGTGTCCAATTTAACAGAATCAGTAAATAGCCCAAGACTTTGTATTTGATTTAAGATAACTAATGGAGTTGGACGGCCGAATAATCTAATGCGTACCCTTGAGACAATGATTCCATGCTTGTCCGTGACAAGAAATAAGGGCATCTGCCCTAACTAGTGGGATTTCTCCGGGTCCTCCGGTTTCTCTTTTTCTTTATCACATACACCCTCTCATTTCGTGATTATCAAAAGTATCGATAGCAATGAAAATAAGATGGGATTTAACGTCCGACTTTTCTAATAAAGCGTGCCATGGGGAGAATTCTGCCCAGACAGCGCCGCTATGGCGTACTTTTATATTGAATGACATCATTATTAGCATTTGTAAAATAAAAATATTTACAGATGTTGCTGGTGCCAAGGGAGATAACTCGCTTTATGAAAACGTGGGGAGGACACAAGACTCGACAGCATTTGTCCCGGAAAGGCAATCACATGGTCCAAGAATATTCCAACTCTAAAACATAGAAGTATATTTTGGTGATGGGATGTATTGAAAGAAGTGTAAATTTTAATACTAATTTTATGTGAAATAAACCAAAGCGGAAAATTATATAAATGTATAATCGCAAAAGAGAGTGGAAAATCGCGTATAGTAGTTACACAGGATTTGCCTTTATACAAAAGCTTTCAAATAGTATCTTCTGCTGTGGCATTGTAACAGTAGCCCATGATATTAGTATCTGATATAAGTACTGGATTTTATTATTATCAAATAATTTTGATTTATGCATAGCCGATAAACTTGAGCGGTACTTTTATCGAATTTAAGTGGTTCATTGTTTGTTTTACTGTAAATACCTTGAGCAGTGTTAGTTATCTTTGTGTTGTAAATTGACTTTCAAATGTATAATAGTTTATGTAACATGTGAAGCCAAAATAAAGACCAACAATAGGCAGATGTAGCTCTTACATAAAACATCGTTTATCGAAGTGTTGTTGTAACTGCCGTAGAATATATATTTAGAATGGTGAGCCGAATGTCTGTAATTGAGAGACTTGGTACGCAAGTCTATGTGTCTGCTCGAAATTGGAGTATTAATTTTTTATATTACAAATGATTACTTTATCTTTATCTAATTAATTAACAAGCTTATTACCTACATATACCTTCTGGTTAATTTATAAAATTATGTTGTTTTTTTTATTGAGCACGTATTAAGTGAACTATTATTAACTTAAGCAATTATCGTAAGCTCTAGCATATTGAGGATTACATCAGCGCACATGGGGGAGGGGGGCAAAAATGGAGGAGCCATAGAAATTTTGTGCGTGATGAAAGAGTTTTCACGGTGACATTATGCATTAAATATAACTGTTTTACTGATATACATTGGCACGAAGTGGTGAACTGGCTCGGCCTAATGCTGTATACAGAGTAATGGTTGCCATGTAGTATTTATTGTTTTATGCCGGCCGACTAACAGTTAGTCTCTATCATCCACACAAATATTCTACGAATATTAGTCTGGATGGGTCCTAAAAAATTTGACGGAAAATAGGTCATTGTCTGGATTATCCAGTCTTTTAAGTTACCACGTACTGAATGTATCAAACAGCTCGCCTGTCAACGATGACACTCTTTAAAATTTTGTTTGTAAGGTTTCAATTGAAATGGTAATTTTCTCTCGTCATGAATCAGACGTATGGCTTCTCACAATCTTCTTAATTCTTCATCGCGATGCATGCTTATTCCTCGTCTCTATTTTGTTTCTAATAATAGATGTGCCAAGTGAATTGTGGGATATATTTCAACCACGCTTTATAGAATCTAGCAAAATCGGCCCGGCTTCATAAGATCTAGCACTTACCGATACTTTAGCCAAAAGGTTCCATTGCCCATGCGTAACCAAATGTTTGGTTTTTTTATGTGGTAGATTATCCAGTAATTTTCGTCAAAAATTGAGAACCGACCCAGACCCTCCGTGCGTTGAAGACTAGGGGGTTCTGGGTGACAGAGACTAACTAACAGTACACAAGATATTTCTTCGGTCCGGTGACGTCAGTATGTTTCTTTTGGACTCATAGGCCTAAATGATGTTAACAGGGGAGGGGCGATTATTTGTTGTGGGTTTTCAATGTGGGTTATTCTATTTCTAACTCCTAGATTTATGTACCGAAATGAACAATGACACCGTTCTGTTCAGTTCCACTAATCTCTGGTTCCATTCACGGGGAAGGCACGTAATCAAATTACCCGCCCTTGATGTGTGATCTATTTGTATTAACCAATCGCGTGGGCGAAGGAAGTAACTATTGATAAAATTATTGCGGTGAACATTAACACCAAATACTTTATAAAGTCATGTAAAAATTCTTCTCAATACGCGTTTGTCTTAAGATATTATTGGTCGCTTACTACGTTAAAATTTGTATTTATTAAATGCATGAGTTGAACAGCCATATTATCCCAATACAATGCCCAATAAACTATGTCAATGACAATGAGAAATCCAAATGGAAACACAGCGGCTACAATTCTATGTAATTAGTGTATAGGCAAGTGTCTACAAATCAAGGTATTATATTATATGCACCTGAATCAAACATGTCATGTCATTTTTACAGGTATTGTCGTTCTTTAATATATATAAATAGAAATCAATAATCTGGGCCGTGTCAATGTCACTGTTCATGTTTTGTATAATGACTTTATATAAATATCAGTCAGTAATCTGGAGCATGTTATTGTTAATATCCCTCTTTTGTTGAACAACTTTCAATACCGCTTGTGTAATATGTTTAATATATTATATTACCTTTCAATACCTGTTACAAGCAAGCTATGACTATAAAGAGGTATTAAGCTAACATATTGTACTATATTTACTACACGAATACATGTAGTAATGTATGTTGTCTTATCTTTACACCCGAACAAAACATACCATGTATTGACGTGAAGTTCAGCTCCATTCAGGGACGGATCCAGGAAATTTTGCAGGAGGGGGTTTGCCAGGTTTCTGTTACGGAAATATGCCATCATCGTCTCTAAATTACAAATTGGGCTTTTTAAACAGAGAAATCATTTTATACTGATGTAGGATCACTTTGTTATGTAATTTCATTGGTGCAGGGCATAATTGTTTTTATATAGCTGAGCAGGGGGGTGGGGGTGGGGCCAAACTTCCCCCTGGATCCGCCCCTGTCATTACTTTCTTTACCTGTATAACTTACATCATATAATAGTGTGTGTATATTTATAAACAGTTGTCGGTAATAATAATTAATAATAGTAATAATTTATTTTATTAAAGTGTCACAAATCAGTTGAATATTTACAGAGATTATACATCGTGATACAAATGATTTCTGGCCAACTACAGATAAAACATTAAAATAATATAAGGCAATAAATATAGATAGTAAAACTACTGTTAATTACGTAATCACGTGTATCTAAAATACCTATTCAAATCATAAAATTCTACACTATATCCAAAATAAAGATCAACCAGCCTTTATATAACCAAATGTATATTAAATACCCATGTCAATGTTACTATCTCTCTTTTTTGTTGATACCTTTCAAGCCGGCTATTGTAATATTTTTAGGATCTTATATAACACTCCAAATCCTTACAATATCCGTAAAAAGACTGAATACAAAGAGGTATTCAACTAGTATATTTACTACATGTACACCAATAATCATAAAGCCTATTGAGTTAACTGGCGTGGTTTCGAATCCTCAGTTGTACGTGACAAGGAGTAGGGTTGCCTGTCCAACCTTGTGAGTTTTCTCCTGGTCCTCCGGTTTTCTCCCATTGCTTAAGATCCCTACGCGCACAAGAATTATTGAAATAAAATTAAAACCATGTGTTAGTCCCGAAATGGCCTAGTTTGTGTCGAGTGGACGTTACCCCCCTCTCCCTCTCCCTCAAGAATTATATTTGATTATGTCAAGCAAACCAACAAAGAATCACATAAACGTATATAATCCAAGAACACACGTGTCGGGGTATTGTATTATTAGGGTTTCACACTGCGTAGCTTGTGTGAAACACTATTGTTTTTGTTAAAATTATTAGGGTTTCACACTGCGTAGCTTGTGTGAAACACTATTGTTTTTGTTAAAATTATTATTCTTATTATTATTATTATTCAGATTCCAATTTGAATAGATCTCAGCAACTACGTGTCGCATCGTTACGATCTCTTCGGTTTTACTGGGAAAGTGGGTGTGACTTAGAGGATAAAGCTATTTTGAACTTTCTGCGACAATGCGAAATGTCCGAAATCACCGAAGTTATCGTTTTTGAAAATATTGCAGTAATTTTAACAATAATCATTGGATTTTAACTTTCGATACATTTTGGCATAGCCTGAGACAGGGCACATAGGTACGCTACTTTCGATTTTTGATTTTCGGCAAATCTTCGAAGATATTAGGCGCCAAATTTCGAAAATTTAAAATTTTACAAAAAACTTTTTTATTTATGAATATTTTTTAGTCGTGTTGTACACAGAATTAAAGAGTCATCTGACTTGCGCAAAAATGTTAAAAATTTTTGTCTCAGTAATTTTCCTTGGCCGCCATTGGCTAATTCAGTATTTCAGTCCTAGATTATTTTTTTATTGTTCGATTTGTATAAAACAAACTTTATATGCTTCGTTGTCTCAATTGTCATTTTTTTTGTTACCGATAGTGTTATCTGTCGGCACCGGAAGTGGCATAATTTTACCAAAAACTACAATTTTGACAGTTTTTTACGATCTTCAAAAACAAATATTATTTTTTTGAAAAATTATATGACTCAAAGAGTGTGTCCTTTCAAGGCGCAAAAAATGGCGGAAGCAGTTTTTTTAATTTCTATTTCATTTTCTAGCAAATTGGATTAAGGGGTGAAAAAAGGCGTAAAATTGACCTATTTACAACCCATTCAGGCTTTTCAGATTTTAAAATATTTTTACATAACTTTTATAAACTTGTAGCTATAATCCATACGAAGAGAATGTATGTAAAAATTAGTTTGTAATATAAGCAGTTGCCGAGAAAAGGGCAGTTTTGCATAAGTCACTGTTTTCGCAATTTTGCTTGTAAAATAGTCAATTATTAATGGATATTCACAAAAGTGACATCATTTGATTCAAAAAGCAAGTGTGCGTTATATCATGTTGATTACTATTTAAAATTGACACCGGAAGTGACGTCATTTAGTCAAAAACTCAATTTTTAACTTTTGAAATCGATATTTTTTTCAACCAAGAATTATGTCACATATAATAATAAAATCAACTTTTGGTTTAAATTCACATATTAACAAAATTCATACGGTCAAAAAGATATCATAAGATTGTTTTTAACTTGTTCGGTTGCCGAGATATAGGCGATTTTCTAAAAGTCACTTTTGAAGGTTTTTGGCCCATAAAAGTGTCAATTATTATTCGATTTTCATAAAATTTTCACCCTTTGAAGCCTAATGTCATAGACGATGTTATAAAACTAATTTAACGTTTTCATTATCACCGGAAGTCACGTCATTTTGGCAAAAACTGTATTTTAAGCCTTCAAAACAGATATTTTATTCAAATGAGTCTGATTTGTAATGTTTATACAATTATGATATTTGATTCCAATCAACAAATAGATTAAACCCATACGGTCATATAAATACCAAAAAATGGTTTCTAACTTGTACGGTTGCCGAGAAATAGACGATTTTCTACACGTCACTTTTCAAGGTTTTTGGTCTATAAAAGTGGCAATTATTATTCGATTTACATAAAATTTTCACCATGAGATGCCTTATGCCATTTCTGATTTCATAAAACTAATGGAACATTTACATTATCACCGGAAGTACTGTAATTTTGTCAGGATCAATTACATGTAACAAATGTATAAAATGAAATGATATTGCTGGATTTGTTTGTTTCTGTTTCCATTTTATTTGATGTGTGCAATGCTTATGTGGAAACCTGTATATTGGTTTCATTGATACCGGAAGTGACATATGTTCAAGGGTAACGTGGCACCGAAAGTGACACAAGTTCAAGTTCAAAGGTAACATGGCACCAGTGAAACCCGTCATTCCTGCATGCAGGTCTAGTTATTAGGCTTTCAGACTTTCGTCTGAAAGACTATTGTTTTTACTAAAATTATTATTATTTATTATTATTATTTTATTTTTCGGGGGAGCCTATTTCTCAGCGCCTGTAACAGATACCGATCTGGGACCTAATTCTCTATAGGGAAACCATGTGTTGGCTACTTGATAAACTATTTTTGAAACTTCTGCGCAGACCGGAAGTGGTCGAATTTCGTGCTCTGTCAAAAAATTAAAAAACGGCCGTAGATTCATCAATTCTGTACCTATTTTCATACAAATGACATTTTCGGAAACCTTGAGTCTTTTCTCGGACGATAGCAGTTGAAAATTTCGATATTTCGAAACTTCATCGCTGACTTCTTGCGATCGAAAAATGAAAAATTTTATTTGAGAGACAATTTTTGTTGTTTTTCAAAATTTTCAAATTTGACCTACATTTTTGGATACCTGAAGGCAATCTGGTTCCAGGAATATAAGTTTCATTCCGAGTTATCGCCCTTTATTTTTCGATTTTTTTCGAATTTTCTTCACATTTTGTGAGCTTAAGTTTCGTTTTACGGCCGGATCAACGTTTCTCAAATTCCTGATACATGAAGCAATATTGTCAAACCACCGTTTAAAGCAATTTCAACAACAATCCGTAAACCGGAAGTAGTCGAAATAATATGCGATATTTTGAAAAAAACGTGAAAAATTGGTGTCTTGGGTAAAAACACGATTTCTCCGTCCGATATCAACGGATTAAACAAATTAAGGTATCATTTGGTCTAGCGGTGATTGGACCACTGAATGATACCCAATTCGTACGGATACGATGAGCTGGAAGCAAAATATGGCACGCTGAAAATCAAGTATTTTCTGATTTGGAGCGTTTTTGGACGCCTGTATTTCGAAAACTGCTCCAGCGATTTTTCTTAAACTTTATCTATCGATGGTCCTTCCGGTAGTCTTTAGCATGGATCCATCCATTAAGGCTATTATATAATTGGAATAAGACAAAAAAGGGACTGAAAATCGAAAAAAGTCGAAAAATCGTGAAATTTGGGAAAATGCTCCACTATTTTTTTATTTTAAGAGATTTTCAAAAAAAAGATATATATTTAAAAAGCTGACCTAATTACGATTCTAATGATGTATAATATGTATGCAGTTATTGAAATTTAATTTTCAATATTTTGACATTTTGACATTTTTAACACTTTTGAACATAGGATTTCTCAGAAGTATTTTATTTGATCGTATAGTGTCGTATATCATTAGAGAGCCCTGGTCCCATGCAAACTCCAAAACTGGATGTGAAAACTACTCGACAATGATTCGTATACCGGAAGTAGTTAAAAAAAACAAAGAAAAATGTAAAAAAGATGAAAAAAATTGGAGCTCTTGCCAAAAGTTCGAATTCTCCGTCACATATTAGCGGACCAAAACAATTAAAGTGTCTTTGGATAGTTCCATTAATAGACGATCGTATAACATCTAAATAACACGAATTTGATTCTTAGGAAATGAATTATGGTACGCCGAAAATTAAGTATTTTCCGTTTTGGAGCATTCTGAGACGCCTTTTTCTCGAAAACGACGCCTACGATTTTTCTTAAACATTTTTTACTCAGAGTCCTATCGGTGGCCTAGCGTGTGCATTTAATAATAAAAGCGTTGCAATATTATAGGCGGTCCAAAAATGACCTCAATCTTTGAAAAAAGTTGAAAAATCATTAAATTATTGAAAATGCTCTTTTATTTATCTTTTTTTCAAAAATTACTTAATGAATGTTTCTGATATTTCTGTTACAGGAAGTTAAGTATCTAATCAACTTGTTAAAGCAATTCCGACAATGATCGAAAAAACCGGAAGTAGTCGAAAAAATATCCGATATATTGATTTTTTTTTACATTTTTACAGAAAACTTTTTTATTTATGAATATTTTTTGATGGTAGTTTACACAGAGTTAAAGTATCACCCTACTTGAGCATAAGTGAGAAAGAATTTTGTCTCAGTAATTTTCTTTAGTCGCCATTGGCTAATTTAGTTTTTCGTACCTAGATTAATTATTTATTGTTCGATTTGTATAAAACAAAGTGCGTATGATTCGTGATGTCAATTGTAATATTTTTTGTTACGGTGACATTTTTCTGCACGCAACGGAAGTGGCGTAATATTAACAAAAACTACAATTTTGAGAGTTAAGTACCACTTTTTGACAGCAAATATTATGTTTTTCGAAAACTGATATAACAAAAAGTATGCGCCCTGTAAAGGCGCATAAAATGTTTGGCTGAGATTCTTAAATTTCAATTTCATTTTCGGGCAATTTCGAATAAAATGTAAAAAAAAGGGTAAAATTCAGTTATTACAACCCATTCAACGTCTTTATATTTTGAACTATTTATTCGTAACTTTCATAAACTCGTAGCCATAATCCAGACGAAGAGAATGTATGCGAAAAATAGTTTGTAATATGAGCAGTTGCCGAGAAATATGCAATTTTGCATGCATCACTTTTCACGTTATTTTGCCTATAAAATAGTAAATTATTATCCAATTTTCAATAATTTTTTTTCATTCGATGCCTATTGCCAATCTGGACTAGGTTAAGCCAATTTTACAGTTTCACTGTGACCGAAAATGACGTCATTTTGCCAAAAACTGTATTTTTAACCTAGAAAACAAATATTTTATTCAAATGAGTCTTGTTTATAATATTTTTAAAATTATGATATTTGAATCCCATCACCGAATAGCATGAAATCATACCATCATACAGATACCACAAAAAAGTTTCTAACTTGTACGGTTGCCGAGAAATAGACGATTTTCTACAAGTCACTTTCCAATCTTTTTGGTCTATAAAAGTGTCAATTATTATTCAATTTTCATACAATTTTCACCATGTGATGCCTTATGCCATTTATGATTGCAATTATCTGATTTAACATTTCCATTATCACCGGAAGTAATGTCATATTTGCAAAAAACGTATTTTTAGACTTCAAAATAAAATTTTACTCCAAAATTAGATTTTGCGCGATCCGACTCAAGATGGCGTGTTCAATGACAAATATTACGGGACGCTGAAGATCTAGTATTTTCCTTTTTGGACTTTTATATGATATCAGAATGATACAAATTCGATGGTTAGGCAATAGATTATGAGATGCCGAAAATATAGTATTTTCCTCTTTTTTTGGAGCCTTTTCAAACTCGTTTATCTCGAAAACTACTTCTATTTCACTTCTTAAACTTCTGTTACCCCGAGTCCTATCGGTCGTTTAGGGTATAAAGGTAAATTTAAAAGCATGGCAATGATCTAAAGGACCCTGAAAGCCGATTCAGCACTGCTATGCAGGTCTAGTTCTTATTAGGGTTTCACACTGCGTAGCTTGTGTGAAACACTATTGTTTTTGTTAAAATTATTATTCTTATTATTATTATTATTATTATTCAGATTCCAATTTGAATAGATCTCAGCAACTACGTGTCGCATCGTTACGATTTCTTCGGTTTTACTGGGAAAGTGGGTGTGACTTAGAGGATAAAGCTATTTTGAACGTTCTGCGACAATGCGAAATGTCCGAAATCACCGAAGTTATCGTTTTTGAAAATATTGCAGTAATTTTAACAATAATCATTGGATTTTAACTTTCGATACATTTTGGCATAGCCTGAGACAGGGCACATAGCTACGCTACTTTCGATTTTTGGTTTTCGGCAAATCTTCGAAGATATTAGGCGTCAAATTTCGAAAATTTAAAATTTTACAAAAAACTTTTTTATTTATGAATATTTTTTAGTCGTATTGTGCACAGAATTAAAGAGTCATCTGACTAGTGCAAAAATGTTAAAATTTTTTGTCTCAGTAATTTTCCTTGGCCGCCATTGGCTAATTCAGTTTTTCAGTCCTAGATTAATTTTTTATTGTTCGATTTGTATAAAACAAAGTTCATATGCTTCGTTGTCTAAATTGTCATTTTTTTTGTTACCAATAATGTTATCTGTCGGCACCGGAAGTGGCATAATTTTACCAAAAACTACAATTTTGACAGTTATTTTCCCATTTCGAAAACAAATATTATTTTTTTGAAAAATTTTATGACTCAAAGAGTGTGTCTTTTCATGGCGCAAAAAATGTAGGAAGCAGTTTTTTTAATTTCGATTTCATTTTCGAGCAAATTCGATTAAGAGGCTAAAAATGGTGTAAAATTGACCTATTTACAACCTATTCAGGCTTTTCAGATTTTAAAATATTTCTTCGTAACTTTTATAAACTTGTAGCTATAATCCATACAAAGAAAATGTATGTTAAAATTAGTTTGTAATATAAGCAGTTGCTAAGAAATTGGCAGTTCTGTACAAGTCACTGTTTTCGTTATTTTGCGTGTAAAATAGTCAATTATTATTGAATTTTTATAAAAGTGACATCATTTGATTCAAAAAGCATGTAGTGTCATATCAAGTTGATTACAATTTAAAATCGACATCGGAAGTGACGTCATTTTGTCCAAAACTGCATTTTAAACTTTTTAAATCAATGTTATATTCAACCAAGAATTATTTAATATGTATTAATAATTTTAACTTTTGGTTTAAATTCACATATAAACACAACTCATATGTTCATATAGATATCATAAAATTGTTTCTAACGTGTTCGGTTGCCGAGAAATAGACAGTTTTCTACAGGTCACTTTTGAAGGTTTTGGGGCCATAAAAGTGTCAATTATTATTCGATTTTCATAAACTTTACACCATGTTATACCTACTGCCATTTAGGATTTCATACAAGTAATTTAAGATTTTCATTATCACCGGAAGTAACGTCATTTTGGCAAAAACTGTATTTTTAGCCTTCAAAACAGATATTTTATTCAAATGAGTCTGTTTTGAAATCTTTTTCAAATTATGATATTTGATGCCAATCAATAAATAGAATGAACCCATACGATCATACAGATACCATAAAATGGTTCCTAACTTGTACGGTTGCAGAGAAATAGCCGATTTTCTACAAGTCACTTTTCAAGTTTTTTGGTCTTTAAAAGTGGCAATTATTATTCGATTTACAAATTTTTTCTCATTATATGATTCTGATTTCATAAAACTAATTGAACATTTTCATTAACACCGGAAGTAATGTAATTTTGTCAAGATCATTTACAAGTAACAAATATATAAAATGAATTGATATTGCTGGATATGGTTGATTCTGCGTCCATTTTATTTGATGTGAGCAATGTTTATTTGGAAACCTGTTTAGTGGTTTCGTTGGTACCGGAAGTGACATATGTTCAAGGGTAACTTGGCACCGGAAGTGATATGTTCAAGGGTAACGTGGCGCCAGTGAAACCCGTCATTCCTGCATGCAGGTCTAGTTAGGGTTTCACACTGCGTAGCTTGTGTGAAACACTATTGTTTTTGTTAAAATTATTATTCTTATTATTAGGGTTTCACACTGCGTAGCTTGTGTGAAACACTATTGTTTTTGTTAAAATTATTATTCTTATTATTATTATTATTATTATTCAGATTCCAATTTGAATAGATCTCAGCAACTACGTGTCGCATCGTTACGATTTCTTCGGTTTTACTGGGAAAGTGGGTGTGACTTAGAGGATAAAGCTATTTTGAACGTTCTGCGACAATGCGAAATGTCCGAAATCACCGAAGTTATCGTTTTTGAAAATATTGCAGTAATTTTAACAATAATCATTGGATTTTAACTTTCGATACATTTTGGCATAGCCTGAGACAGGGCACATAGCTACGCTACTTTCGATTTTTGATTTTCGGCAAATCTTCGAAGATATTAGGCGCCAAATTTCGAAAATTTAAAATTTTACAAAAAACTTTTTTATTTATGAATATTTTTTAGTCGTATTGTGCACAGAATTAAAGAGTCATCTGACTAGTGGAAAAATGTTAAAAAAATTTGTCTCAGTAATTTTCCTTGGCCGCCATTGGCTAATTCAGTTTTTCAGTCCTAGATTAATTTTTTATTGTTCGATTTGTATAAAACAAAATTCATATGCTTCGTTGTATCAATTGTCATTTTTTTTATTACCAAAAGTGTTATCTGTCGGCACCGGAAGTGGCATAATTTTACCAAAAACTACAATTTTGACAGTTATTTTCTTATTTCGAAAACAAATATTATTTTTTTGAAAAATTATATGACTCAAAGAGTGTGTCTTTTCATGGCGCAAAAAATGTAGGAAGCAGTTTTTTTAATTTCGATTCCATTTTCGAGCAAATTCGTTTAAGAGGCTAAAAATGGTGCAAAATTGGCCTATTTACAACCTATTCAGGCTTTTCAGATTTTAAGATATTTCTTCGTAACTTTTATAAACTTGTAGCTATAATCCATACGAAGAAAATGTATGTTAAAATTCGTTTGTAATATAAGCAGTTACCAAGAAATGGGCAGTTCTGTACAAGTCACTATTTTCGTTATTTTGCCTGTAAAATAGTCAATTATGATTGGATTTTTATAAAAGTGACATCATTTGATTCAAAAAGCACGTAGCGTCATATCAAGTTGATTACAATTTAAAATTGACACCGGAAGTGACATCATTTGGTCAAAAAATACATTTTAAACTTTTTAAATCAATGTTTTATTCAACCAAGAATAACTTAATATGTATTAATAATTTTAACTTTTGGTTTAAATTCACATATAAACAAAACTCATATGGTCATATAGATATCATAAAATGGTTTCTAACTTATTCGGTTGCCGAGAAATAGACGGTTTTCTACAGGTCACTTTTGAAGGTTTCGGGGCCATAAAAGGGTCAATTATTATTCGATTTTCATAAACGTCACACCATGTTATACCTAATGCCATTTGGGATTTCATACAAGTAATTTAAGATTTTCATTATCACCGGAAGTAACGTCATTTTGGCAAAAACTGTATTTTTAGCCTCCAAAACAGATATTTTATTCAAATGAGTCTGTTTTGAAATCTTTTTCAAATTATGGTATTTGATGCCAATCAACAAATAGAATGAACCCATACGATCATACAGATACCACAAAATGGTTTCTAACTTGTACGGTTGAAGAGAAATAGCCGATTTTCTACAAGTCACTTTTCAAGTTTTTTTGGTCTTTAAAAGTGGCAATTATTATTCGATTTACATAAAATTGTCACTATATGATATCGTATGCCATTTCTGATTTCATAAGACTAATTGAACATTTGCATTAACACCGGGAGTAATTTAATTTTGTCAAGATCATTTACAAGTAACAAATGTATAAAATGAATTGATAATGCTGGATTTTGTTGATTCTGCGTCCATTTTATTTGTGTGCAATGTTAATTTGGAAACCTGTTTAGTGGTTTCGCTGGTACCGGAAGTGACATGTTCAAGGGTAGCTTGGCACCGGAAGTGACATGTTTAAGGGTAACATGGCACCAGTGAAACCCGTCATTCCTGCATGCAGGTCTAGTTATTATTATTATTATTCAGATTCCAATTTGAATAGATCTCAGCAACTACGTGTCGCATCGTTACGATTTCTTCGGGTTTACTGGGAAAGTGGGTGTGACTTAGAGGATAAAGCTATTTTGAACGTTCTGCGACAATGCGAAATGTCCGAAATCACCGAAGTTATCGTTTTTGAAAATATTGCAGTAATTTTAACAATAATCATTGGATTTTAACTTTCGATACATTTTGGCATAGCCTGAAACAGGGCACATAGCTACGCTACTTTCGATTTTTGATTTTCGGCAAATCTTCGAAGATATTAGGCGCCAAATTTTGAAAATTTAAAATTTTACAAAAAACTTTTTTATTTATGAATATTTTTTAGTCGTATTGTGCACAGAATTAAAGAGTCATCTGACTAGTGCAAAAATGTTAAAAAATTTTGTCTCAGTAATTTTCCTTGGCCGCCATTGGCTAATTCAGTTTTTCAGTCCTAGATTAATTTTTTATTGTTCGATTTGTATAAAACAAAGTTCATATGCTTCGCTGTCACAATTGTCATTTTTTTTGTTACCAATAATGTTATCTGTCGGCACCGGAAGTGGCATAATTTTACCAAAAACTACAATTTTGACAGTTATTTTCCTATTTCGAAAACAAATATTATTTTTTTGAAAAATTATATGACTCAAAGGGTGTGTCTTTTCAAGGCGCAAAAAATGTAGGAAGCAGTTTTTTTAATTTCGATTTCATTTTCGAGCAAATTCGATTAAGAGGCTAAAAATGGTGTAAAATTGGCCTATTTACAACCTATTCAGGCTTTTCAGATTTTAAAATATTTCTTCGTAACATTTATAAACTTGTAGCTATAATCCATACGAAGAAAATGTATGTTAAAATTCGTTTGTAATATAAGCAGTTACCAAGAAATGGGCAGTTCTGTACAAGTCACTGTTTTCGTTATTTTGCCTGTAAAATAGTCAATTATGATTGGATTTACATAAAAGTGACATCATTTGATTCAAAAAGCACGTAGCGTCATATCAAGTTGATTACAATTTAAAATTGACACCGGAAGTGACATCATTTGGTCAAAAAATGCATTTTAAACTTTTTAAATCAATGTTTTATTCAACCAAGAATAACTTAATATGTATTAATAATTTTAACTTTTGGTTTAAATTCACATATAAACAAAACTCAAATGGTCATATAGATATCATAAAATGGTTTCTAACTTATTCGGTTGCCGAGAAATAGACGGTTTTCTACAGGTCACTTTTGAAGGTTTCGGGGCCATAAAAGGGTCAATTATTATTCGATTTTCATAAACGTCACACCATGTTATACCTAATGCCATTTGGGATTTCATACAAGTAATTTAAGATTTTCATTATCACCGGAAGTAACGTCATTTTGGCAAAAACTGTATTTTTAGCCTCCAAAACAGATATTTTATTCAAATGAGTCTGTTTTGAAATCTTTTTCAAATTATGGTATTTGATGCCAATCAACAAATAGAATGAACCCATACGATCATACAGATACCACAAAATGGTTTCTAACTTGTACGGTTGCAGAGAAATAGCCGATTTTCTACAAGTCACTTTTCAAGATTTTTGGTCTTTAAAAGTGGCAATTATTATTCGATTTACATAAAATTTTCACTATATGATATCGTATGCCATTTCTGATTTCATAAGACTAATTGAACATTTGCATTAACACCGGGAGTAATTTAATTTTGTCAAGATCATTTACAAGTAACAAATGTATAAAATGAATTGATATTGCTGGATTTTGTTGATTCTGCGTCCATTTTATTTGTGTGCAATGTTAATTTGGAAACCTGTTTAGTGGTTTCGCTGGTACCGGAAGTGACATATGTTCAAGGGTAACTTGGCACCGGAAGTGACATGTTTAAGGGTAACATGGCACCAGTGAAACCCGTCATTCCTGCATGCAGGTCTAGTTATTATTATTATTATTCAGATTCCAATTTGAATAGATCTCAGCAACTACGTGTCGCATCGTTACGATTTCTTCGGTTTTACTGGGAAAGTGGGTGTGACTTAGAGGATAAAGCTATTTTGAACGTTCTGCGACAATGCGAAATGTCCGAAATCACCAAAGTTATCGTTTTTGAAAATATTGCAGTAATTTTAACAATAATCATTGGATTTTAACTTTCGATACATTTTGGCATAGCCTGAGACAGGGCACATAGCTACGCTACTTTCGATTTTTGGTTTTCGGCAAATCTTCGAAGATATTAGGCGCCAAATTTCGAAAATTTAAAATTTTACAAAAAATTTTTTTATTTATGAATATTTTTTAGTCGTATTGTGCACAGAATTAAAGAGTCATCTGACTAGTGCAAAAATGTTAAAAAATTTTGTCTCAGTAATTTTCCTTGGTCGCCATTGGCTAATTCAGTTTTTCAGTCCTAGATTAATTTTTTATCGTTCGATTTGTATAAAACAAAATTCATATGCTTCGTTGTCTCAATTGTCATTTTTTTTGTTACCAATAATGTTATCTGTCGGCACCGGAAGTGGCATAATTTTACCAAAAACTACAATTTTGACAGTTATTTTCTTATTTCGAAAACAAATATTATTTTTTTGAAAAATTATATGACTCAAAGAGTGTGTCTTTTCATGGCGCAAAAAATGTAGGAAGCAGTTTTTTTAATTTCGATTCCATTTTCGAGCAAATTCGATTAAGAGGCTAAAAATGGTGTAAAATTGGCCTATTTACAACCTATTCAGGCTTTTCAGATTTTAAGATATTTCTTCGTAACTTTTATAAACTTGTAGCTATAATCCATACGAAGAAAATGTATGTTAAAATTCGTTTGTAATATAAGCAGTTACCAAGAAATGGGCAGTTCTGTACAAGTCACTGTTTTCGTTATTTTGCCTGTAAAATAGTCAATTATGATTGGATTTTTATAAAAGTGACATCATTTGATTCAAAAAGCACGTAGCGTCATATCAAGTTGATTACAATTTAAAATTGACACCGGAAGTGACATCATTTGGTCAAAAAATACATTTTAAACTTTTTAAATCAATGTTTTATTCAACCAAGAATAACTTAATATGTATTAATAATTTTAACTTTTGGTTTAAATTCACATATAAACAAAACTCATATGGTCATATAGATATCATAAAATGGTTTCTAACTTATTCGGTTGCCGAGAAATAGACGGTTTTCTACAGGTCACTTTTGAAGGTTTCGGGGCCATAAAAGGGTCAATTATTATTCGATTTTCATAAACATCACACCATGTTATACCTAATGCCATTTGGGATTTCATACAAGTAATTTAAGATTTTCATTATCACCGGAAGTAACGTCATTTTGGCAAAAACTGTATTTTTAGCCTCCAAAACAGATATTTTATTCAAATGAGTCTGTTTTGAAATCTTTTTCAAATTATGGTATTTGATGCCAATCAACAAATAGAATGAACCCATACGATCATACAGATACCACAAAATGGTTTCTAACTTGTACGGTTGAAGAGAAATAGCCGATTTTCTACAAGTCACTTTTCAAGTTTTTTGGTCTTTAAAAGTGGCAATTATTATTCGATTTACATAAAATTTTCACTATATGATATCGTATGCCATTTCTGATTTCATAAGACTAATTGAACATTTGCATTAACACCGGGAGTAATTTAATTTTGTCAAGATCATTTACAAGTAACAAATGTATAAAATGAATTGATATTGCTGGATTTTGTTGATTCTGCGTCCATTTTATTTGTGTGCAATGTTAATTTGGAAACCTGTTTAGTGGTTTCGCTGGTACCGGAAGTGACATATGTTCAAGGGTAACTTGGCACCGGAAGTGACATGTTTAAGGGTAACATGGCACCAGTGAAACCCGTCATTCCTGCATGCAGGTCTAGTTATTATTATCATTATAAACAACATCGATACAGCGAATAGTGAAACAAAGTATGATCAGATGAGCTGTATAATATAAATTATAAGATAAATATATAAAAATAATATATTTAACAATCTATAATAATTTAGGGAAGAGGTTGTATAAATAAAACATCCAATTCTTAATTTATAATATCTTTAAAAATCAGGGCTTGACAAGGACAGTTGTCTGGTCGTTCGGATGGTACGAAAAACCCGAGGTCCCGTGTAAACATTGGCGTGCACGAAACCGATCGCTTGGCATTTGAATTAGATATAAGGGTAGGCCGCAGTGCCAATGTCCGAGCAAAATGTCCCTCATAGCTCAGTGTATGACGTATGCCCGTCTTCATTAATCCAGTTGGAGAATAACAGTAGGACGTTAAACCCCATTTCATATAATTATATTTCATTTTCGCTTGTTCTCCAGCCTCAAACACAAAGGGGGAAAAAATGATGAGATGGTAATGTGTTCTCTTTGTTTTTCGTGTAGCTTATGCTGCACGTGCTGTTCACTGGGACCAGCCCTATAAATTGCACCCACATATCTGATTGAATCATTCACACTACAACGTCAGCAGCATGCCACGACTCACAACAGTTCAGGGGAACCCGGCGTTTGGGAGACTCAACGTTGGCCCACTGCCCAAGCCGTTGCCAATCACTTCCAGGTTCATGTTTGGACCATCTACAGGCTTCAACAACGCTTTCGGGCTACCAACACCACGGATGATCATCTCGAACTGGTAGGGTTACCACAAGGCGACAAAACTGCCATATTGTGCGACAGCACGAGCGTAATCCTTTCACACAGTCATCTAAGACGTCACGCCAGACCGTGCAAACACACAGAAGACCATTCAGTACCGATAAAAAGCACCGACGTCTCACCAGAGAGAACATCCATGCCGAAGACCTTACCGTGGACCGATCCTAACCGTCGCCTTCGACATGAACGTCTACAGTTTGCCCCTAAACACCAGAACTGGCGACACAGGCGATGGAGAACTGCTCTGCTCACAGGTGGGAGTCGGTATTGCGTATCAACTGCAGATGACAGGACCAGAATATGGCGTCATCTGACCAATGTTTCACGGAACAAGACTCACGGGAAGATCCAAGCATAATAGTTTGGGGTGGAATCGGTCGCAACCGAGGGTGGGTCCTGTGGTTTTCCATAATCTTGGTCCAGTGCGATGCATCGATCAAGCTCTCAGACCCCACGTCATAGCACATTTCACACGTCATCGAAACAACGTTTTCCAGCATGACACCGCCTGTGCCCACACCACCAGAGTTACCCGGGAACAGTGTGAACTTTATGAACAGGCCAGCCCTTAGTTCGGACTTCAAGGCGACTGAACATCTTTGGGACGAAATTCAGCTGAGACTTAATAACGTACCGAGACCAAACACAGCCGATGAACTGTGCGCCAGTCTTTTCCGAGAGTGTTGTTCCAGGTGCCAATGGCGTTCATCAAATGTCTGGTCCACTCCATGTACAGCTGAGCTGCTGCTATTGACACTCGTAGTGGACACACCAGATACTGATGTATAGTCTGTGTACAAACTCTTAAAACTTCTCGTAATGTCTTGGAATTGTGATGAATTAATAATTGATGTGTCAACATACTGTTTACAAAAAATGTTCTGATCCATTTAGCAAGTCATTTTCTAGAATGATTGGAATAAGTACCTCTCTGATTTTGAAATCGTTCTGACATTTTTATTTTGCAGTTAAGTATAATATGTTGCCTTCACTGTCGTGTAGGCTACATGCATGGATAAAGATATACCTTATGAACTTTCAGTATGACATCATAAAATTACCTATAGCCCACATTTTACTTCCTTCTTGTGAATATATTTTAATAACACACTATATTATTCACTCTTCAACATGGCGAACACGTTGATGATATTGGTGCTATTCTGTCTTTCTGTCTGTTTCATCAGTGAAGGTATGTAACAGTTTTTATTAGAAAGGTTTGCGGTTGCCATACATTCAGTCATATTGTCAGTCTGGTAGCTATAGGTCTGATACCACTCAGTTAAGAAAGGTTTCATTGCTTGTTGTATTGCAATGCGATCTGTTCAGCCTTATTCGGGTCGAGCAAACCCCAAATTAATAACGAATATACACGACATTTTGAAACGTCGTAGAACGTTATCCAGTACGAAATCTTAAGCAATAATCTCCTTACTTTATCGGTTGATTCTTCTTTCTACATCAATTTAAATTATTATACCGGAACGTCGATTGTCATGCCAAGCTCATGTTGTTTATAATTGTATGTATAATTCAGAATAATGTAATTTTTATTGGTTTGAGTTTTACAGGTTTAAACAAGATTACAGTGGAGCCATCTGATGTGGTGGAGGGCGAACCAGTGACACTTACATGTACTCTTTTTTCACCTTTTGATTATACCATGTGGTATAGAAACAGTACGAGAGTTGCAAGATGTAGAAAACTAGACTGTGATGGCATGTATTCTTATTATAACGCTACCATTAACCGTTTAAAAAGAAAAACGAGTATTTATATACAAAACGTGTCGAAGTCAAGAGATAGTGGAACCTGGATATGTGAAGATATATATGACGGATTTTATGCCAACACTACACTGGATGTTAAAGGTAATGATTTTATCAAATTATACTTCACTACCTGCTCCATTAAAAATATCCTGGCGTTCATTTGAATGAGGTATTAATGGGTAAATCATTGTTTAAATTCACTTATATTTACATCAAATACTATACAATTCGTTCATTGATCACGGTGGTTAAGTGGGAAAGACGCTGGCTCGCTGGCCTGGAGGCCCACTGGAGGGCGGGTGTTCGTTCCCTGCATTGCCCGAGGAAGTTCATACAGATTTTCTGGTGTGGTTTCTTCTTGTCAGTGATGCAGGGCGGATGGCCTGACAAGGGCAGCTGTCTAGTCGTTCGAATGGGTCATAAAAATCCTCGGTCCGGTGTACCTATTGGAGTGCACGACAAAGATCCCTTGGCAGTAGGAATTCGATATACGAGTAGGCCGTAGCGCCGCTGTCTGGGCAAATTGTCACTCAAAACACACTGCATGGCGTATGTCCGTCTTCATTAGCCCAGTTAAGGAGCAGAAAAGGGCAGCGTTTAACCTCATTTAATTTCATTGATATTTCATGTTGATAATCATATCACAATCACAAAATTTTGATTGTAATATTTAATTTTATTTTGGCTGATTTCTATCGTGTGTTGCAGGAGGGTGTGGGCAGCGGGATATTTTCTTTTTTATCTCGTTTTGGAAAACGGCAGCTAAAAAAACAATTAAAATAATCATAGAATTCAGCCATGGCAATATCAAATATTGTGTTGGTTTTTTTTTTTGTTTTTTGTGATTTTCATTATTTCAGAACTAACTGGAAACTTGACATTAATTCGACCAGTGAACACAAGATTTATTGCTGGTCAGTCCATAGATATAATGTGTAAGACGGAAGTGACGTATCCTTCAACCAGCATCACGTGGTACATAGACACTGCAGATAATAGGCTAACTGGAGGTATAACAACGGATATTCAGGATGGAGTATCAACAAGCAGACTTAGACTAACACCAGAGAAACAACTGAATAATCATACTCTCTATTGTTCAGCTTTTAATGGTTATGGCAAAGTTCAAACGGATTTTCTCAAACTAGATATAATGTGTAAGTCCAAAACCTAAAAGTGGCTGTCTGTGTTATGGCCAAATAATTTCAAATGTGCTTAATATCCTATTTCGAACTTTAGTATAAAACTTTAGGACATTGAATTAAGATATCTGGATTGATAATGTTTATTCTGAAATATATGAAGTTAAATAACCATAACAAGGACTAGACATTCCAAATAGACAAAAGGGCTCAAGTTAAACTTTTATAGAAACGACTCTTAATATTTTTTCTTACTCAATTTTCAACCAATATGGGGGTATCCTCCCACTGCTAAAGATCGGTACGCGCAAAGCGAATCGTGGGAATAGATTTGAATCATATGTTGGTCCCGAAATGCCTAGTTTGTGTCGAGTGGACGTTAACCCCCATCCATCTCTCCCCACCCCCTATGGACTTATGACTGCATTTCCATATGCTGACGTATTAATATTGAACGTGAGTTTTATTTTTAGGATTTTCAACTTTTGTGCTTATCTTTCTTTAGATCCACCCACAATCCATATTGTAACAGAAGAAGCTTCAGCAGTCATTGCTGAAGCAACCTCCATAGCCATTGCTGAAGGGGGACAACTCCTATTAACATGTTCCGTTCAAGACGCCAACCCTCGAGTTCCACCAAAAGGTTATACTTGGAGTAGAAATGGTATAAAGTTGATAGATCAAACATCAAATATATTTAAAGTGGATTCAACATCGTCGCACGACCCGGGTAACTATACCTGTACGGGTAACAATGGTATTGGCACTGGTATATCATCACCTGTAAAGGTTTATGTTATTCCACGTGTTTACGAAGATAAGACTGGAGTTGTTACTGGACTCGCCGTGGGTTTGGCTTTGTTTATGGTATTGTCCATTGTACTCTCCTTACTGGTCGCATATCTGATATTAATAATTAGAAGGTCAACAACCAAAACTAAAGGTAAGGATACTGATCATCGTATATCGACTTGGGTTAATGTTGGATGGTAATTGTCTGTATAATTACGGTATACTATGTGTGTGCCTTTTTGTACAATCTAAATTAGAAATCATTTTAAACACACAATGCTATCCCCAAATCAAATAAAATGGGAAAAAATGGAGTTTAACGCACTACCATTCTACACCGACTGAGTACGTTATGGAGGAGACTTGCCCCTTAGTCGGCACTACGCTTCGAAATCCTAATGTCAATGGTTCTTTTACGTGGATACTAACGTGTATACGGGACCTCGGTATTTTGTACCATTGGAACGGCTGGACAATGCCATTACCACGGGCATCGTCTTGATCCCACGGACAAGAGGATAATACATTGGATAGTAATAGTTTTGAGGTGCACGATCCTTTAAACAAATCGTATATAAGGCCTGTGTTATTCAATGTCATAATGAAATTATAATCCTGATAATAATAATTTTATAAAGTTTTGTTTATTTTTGTTTTAGAAAACAATGAAATCAGTACAATTACGTGAGTAACATGATATATTGAATCTAAATCATTAATCATAATAAGATAATTATAGTGTGCAATGTAATAGATGCACAACATATTTTAAATTTGGAATATCTGTTTTGTATTATGTGTGTGTTGGAAAAGGGGTGGGAGAGGAGAGAGCGGGGGTAGCCAGCAGTCATTGCTGCACAGTGCCAATCTTAATAACATGTACCATTGTTTAACCTGCCCGTACACAGACTTAATAAACAGATTAACATTTTGTTGTCAACAAGAAAGGACTAGCGTAATACTACAACTCAGTATAAAGTTCGATCGCTACTGTATTCCCCCCTCCCTATTTAAGATAGATTGTGCTTTCTGTGTTTTGGAAAGAAAAGTTTTCTCACCAGTTACTTTGAGTTCAGATCGATTTTGAAACCACATTCTGATAGGATAATTGGTGACTTGGTGTATACAGTGGACTCTGTCACATCCGATCTCTGATAAATCCGAATCTCTTTGACATCCGACATGATTTTAATGTCCCGATTTATTTCCTTATTACTTCAGCCAAAAAATCTCTGGTAGATCCGGACTCTGTACGTTCCGGATTCCGACATCAATCAGCCGTCCCGTCACATGATTTTTCACGGTATAATCCGACTTTCATACGGTGGGTGTGAAGCATCCAATTATCGGTGAGATTAAAACTCGATCGGTATGAAGCCAGAAAAGATTAACAAGCAATCACCAATCAATTATCGGTGAGATTAAAACTCGCAAGCACCGGTCTGTGTTGATTACTTTGATAATGTTATAAATTCTTCGTTGATTATTTAATCTCTTGTAAGCGTGCGCTTGGTATTTGATTTTAGTTACTCGTGTCAAATACCGCGACATTATATAAAAATTGCCGCGACTGAAGAATCATTATACAATATTGTACAGTTTTCAAAATGTCTGAACGTCCTGCAAAGCGTGCCCGAACAGATTTGACATTAGATGTAAAGCGGCAACTTATAGCAGATTTCGAGAAAGTTCCACGACCTACACAAAGGGAATTAGCCGTTAAGTATTCAATTGGCCGAGCTACAGTGTCAGACATATTAAAGCGGAAAGATGAATTTAAACAGAAGTTTGCCGATAATTTAAACTGCAGTAAGAAACGATTTTACCCCAACTCAAAATTTGGTACCGTCAACACAATGACACATGAGTGGTTTGTACGCGCCAAAAGTAAAAACATTCCAATATCAAGCCCAATAATTAAGAGTAAAGCGTTACTTTTTGCGAATGAAATGAATTTGGTGATTTTAAAGCATCGGAAGGCTGGCTTACTTCGTGGAAAGAACGTTTTAACATCAAAGGATTTAAAGTTAGTGGCGAAAGTGCAGGTGTTGACATCGATAGCGTTGAAGAATTCCACGCGCGCATCCCGACTATTGTTGAAGGCTATTCTCCTGAAAACATTTTTAATTGTGATGAAACGGGTTTGTTTTTTAGAGCATTACCCGACCGATCCTTATGTGATAAAAAAATGGGCGCTAAGGGCGGAAAAATTTCGAAAGAAAGATTAACAATCCTATGAATAAAAATAATCTTCTATTTTACAGACCTGTACCCGCTCCCAATAATACAATTAACGGTGAGTATTTTGTTGGTTGTAATTAGGTTGGAGTACTGTATAAGTACATGTACCCTTTAAATGGGGGTTTATACACAGTATCAACTTCTCGGTAGCATGTTGATCAAAATTTAAAACACAACACAAATGTTGACTAACGTTACCGAGAGGTTGATAGTGTACATTCCAATATCAGGCCCAATAATTAAGAGTAAAGCGTTACTTTTTGTGAGAATACCCACATGGGGAAACAATAGCCAGGTAGATTAATACTGTTAAAAACTGTTTGAGTCCAGCTCCGATATTTACATTAGATTCATTTTAAAGAATGTAGTGTACATGCTTCTTAAGATGGGTCATGTATATTTTGTACAAGGATGAAGACACTCACGGGGAGAAACAATAGGCATGTAGATTAGTACTATTGAAAAAACTGTTTGAATCAAGCTCGGATAATTATATGTCATTTTATTCGGTTATCATTGAAAGTCTAAGTGTGTTGGAATTTAATGGATACGACATCAAACAGACGAGTAGCTAAAATAATAACTTGGGCATTTAAACAATAAAACTATAGGTTATTTGGGACACCCTGTCTTTTACATGCTGTACTGTAACCTGTTCTACAAGCCCTGGTTGATAAATAACCCAACAGAACATTGGAATCTCGACTTGCATGACATGTGTTCCAATCGTGGGGTGAGCGGAGAAGAACTTTAGTGATTGTTCAAGTTGTGGAACTGTTAATGTATATTCTCCTCTTTTATTTTAGAAGTTTCAAATTATGAAGGATTGGAGCTGGGTAACAGAGGTGACAATCAGTATGCAAGTATTAATGTTACCTTGGTTCCAGACACGTCTCCCGAACAAATACAAGAATACGATAATCAAGCTTCCGGTGGGTTGTAAATCTACGTAGCCTCTTCAATCTTGATTATAGAAATGGAGCTTTATGATTACAAAGCATTCCAAATATAATTTTAACACAGAAATCATTGCTGGGGGTGATGTGTAACAAACACAGGATTGAACAGGAAGTGATGCTAAACATGACAAACACGAGTTATCCTTCTATATAACTGACTGAACCAACGAGCGCTAACGAACACATAGGCGAATTTCACTTCGCTGATAATTCCGTTGAAGATGGAAAGCTATTTTATAAGACAATGAGAAGATATCTCACAATTCAAAAATAGAAATGGCTGTCACTAGATAAGACAAAACGAGAAAAATAGAAAAATCCCGTGCATTCCCCAGTTTTTATTCATCCTGCTCTTAATAAAAACATGGAAATGCACGGACTTTTTCTAATTTGTTCGTTATCTTTTATCTGCTGACAGCCAATTCTTTTTGTGAATTGTGAGATATCTTCTCACCGTCTCATATAATAACTTTTTATCGTCAACGGAATTATCAGTGAACTGAAATTCGCCTGTGTGTTTGTTACCACTCGTTGATTCAGTCAGTTATATAGAAGGATACCTCGTGTGTTTGTCATGGTTGATGTCACTTCCCGTTCATTCCATTGTTTGTTACACATCTCCCGTAGCAATGATCCCCGTGTTAACATTATACTTGAAATGTATTTAACCAGTTCTATCACACATGTATTAATGACTGGCACCGATATTGTCCTTTAACCCCTGTGGCAGATATATGGCTGAACGTTTTATGACGGGATAAATCTGATGAACAGGTAGACGATGGTATCACGGTGGCCTTGTGCTGTTGTAGATAGTACATCAAGCTTGTCGGTGGTTGCTTCTGATATTATTGGCACGAGATTCTACGGAGTCCTGGATTCTGGTAAACAGAAACACACGAATATAGAACAGGGAACAAAGTGACGTCACTCTTTGAATGCCATGTTTTGAGGTATTATCGGGGAGTAATCAAACTGAGTAAATACAATGTGTCCAATTTAACAGAATCAGTAAATAGCCCAAGACTTCGTATTTGATTTAAGATAACTAATGGAGTTGGACGGCCGAATAATTCCATGCTTGTCCGTGACAAGAAATAAGGCCATCTGCCCTAACTAGTGGGATTTCTCCGGGTCCTCCGGTTTCGCTTTTCTTTATCAGATACACCCTCTCATTTCGTGATTATCAAAAGTATCGATAGCAATGAAAATGAAATGGAATTTAACGTCCGACTTTTGTAATAAAGCGTACCATGGGGTGAATTCTGCCCGGACAGCGCCGCTATGGCGTACTTTTATATTAAATGACATCATTATTAGTATTTGTAAAATAATAATATTTACAGATGTTGCTGATGCCAAGGGAGATAACTCGCTTTATGAAAACTTGGAGAGGACACAAGACTCGACAGTATTTGTCCCGGAAAGGCAATCACATGGTCCAAGAATATTCCAACTGTCTCAAGCATAGAAGTATATTTTGGTGATAGGATGTATTGAAAGAAGTGTAAATTTTAATACTAATTTTATGTGAAATAAACCAAAGCGGAAAATTATATAAATGTATACTGTACAATCGCAAAAGAGGGTGGAAAATCACGTATAGTAGTTACACAGGATTTGCCTTTATACAAAAGCTTTCAAATAATATCTTCTGCTATGGCATTGTAACAATAGCCCATGATATTTAAGTATCGTGTACATACATACGTCACATATTAGTATCTGATACAAGTACTGGATTTTATTATTATCAAATAATTTTAATTTATGCATAGCCGATAAACTTGAGCTGTACTTTTATAGAATCTAAGTGGTTCATTGTACTGTAAATACCTTGAGCAGTGTTAGTTATCTTTGTGATGTAAATTGACTTTCAAATGTATATAGTTTATGTAACATGTGAAGCCAAAACAAAGACCAACACTAGGCAGATGTAGCTCTTAAACGTTTGTTGTATTTTACGACGTCAATGTGATGGTTGATTCACAAATGTGCACGTACCTAACCATGTGGTAGAAATCTAAGTATCAAAGTAATGCCTATCAGTAGTGACAAGTATTTAAGATGCTAAGCTTCAAGTGTGTAGATGTATTTAAGTATTTAGACGAACATGATAGTATAAACTTTGTATGCAGTTTAAACAGTTTAGTTTTAAAATATGTCAGCAGTAGATCAAATAAAACTCAACTTATATTATTTTTTTAAATCCTGATATATAAACTCTAACCGCCTACACACAGACCTACCTCCTCCATCCCGTTTTGTGCCAGAAAAGAGGCGTCAGCTGAATTTGAAACTGGTCTTCAGTCTTTTAAATATGTCCATTCGGTGTTCAGTTTAGAACCTGCAAGTACCCTCATATTTTTAAACTATTGGGATTAGTTCCAAGAACTATCGATGCACAACTTACGTATTCCAACTTTCACGTGCATGTGTACACGGAACCTCGGTGTTTCGTCCCACGCGAACGACTACGCTTTCACGTGCCCAGCCCACCATCCTGCACCACTGGCAAGGGAGGACCACGCCGGAAAAGGCCGATGAATTTTCTCGGTCAATACCACCGTAGAGCGGACAAATGACACACTCTTTAGATGATTAATAACCCACCCCACCCCACCTTTTTGTGTTTTCTTGGCTTACATGTGGGTTTATATTAGTTTGGTGGATATATACGGAGTTGTTCAGTCTGTGTTAAAATCATGAAACTTTAAGATCAATACGGTAGTAGATGCTGATCATATCAAGATTTGATGTCACTTCCGGAAATACCTTAACGACGTCATTATGACGCCATAACTAAGTAAAATTGTAGTCGAGAACCTACTTATGGCTTTAAGATTACGCATCCAGTTCCAATATTATTGTGTCCAGAACAGCACCTTCCTTATCTGCTCCAGCACACTGCTGCTTGATACGAAGGAACATTGTCACTGTCACGTATGGCAATACCGTTTTTAAATAAAGATAATTTATAGTATATTTGTTGTATAATTACGCTAGTATTGCTGTCTGTCTGATGGTCACAAGTATTTGTACATTAATAAATATAGTATATATGTTATTGTTGTTTATTATAGTTAAAAGGGTGAAAGTGGAAAGACAGCGAAAGACTAAAAATAACTTTGACACTTAGTTAATTGTGAGCTGTGCCCATGTGATTTAAACATTTAAAAGAAGAATTGCAATTGTTTATTACCAAATGCATAGTATATATATTTTACAAAACAATACAGTAGTGAATCACCTGATTTTGAATTTAAAAAAAAAACAATGGTTAACCAATGAAGGTGGATGAAAAACAGTGATGGTCACAATATTTACTTCCGGTAATCACAGTGATCTAATCGTGATGTAACAGACCTGAACAACTGTTACTTGGATAATGAAGACGTGGGAAGTTAATGGTGAACTGTTTCCACATATAACAGTTCGATATAAATGTTACAAGAATGACCTTATATTGATTTTTATCGTCCAATAACACATTTGACAGTAGATATCGCTTGTGTGATAAATCACATAATTTACATGAATCTGATTGGTCAATCAAAAAGGAACTACTTTCTCTTATTTTAAAGAAACCACCTTTTTTAAATTAAAAAAAATAACTTCTTTTTTTTAATTAAAAAGAAACTGTTTTTATTTTCAAAAAGGAACTACTTTCTCTTATTTTAAAGAAACCACCTTTTTTAAACTAAAAAAATAACTGTTTTTATTTACTTGACCTTTAGGGAAATGCTGGGTCGATGTATAGGACTTTGTAATAGGTAAACTGCTGTCAAGAAATGATGTATCACTACGCTGTAATGTAATCAGGTTCAGTAAAAGTGAAATCTGTACCAAAGAATTATATTTAATGATTTGTGCATGTAAAAAAAAAACGATTGCGTGAGAAATAAAATCTACAACTCGTATTTTTTATATCAAAAAATGTCAACACTCGTTGATAAAGTAACAAAAAAAAACTCGACAGAGCCACGGTTTTCTTTTACTTTATCAACTTGTGTTGATATTTTTTGTTACCAAAAAAGACTCGTAGCTGATTCTGTATATATACCATGGATTACCAGTGAAATTGGATTAATGCAGGGGTCATATTCACTCTCGGTAATAGCATTGATCTGATTGTGATGTGTCAAGCGCTTGAATAACGGTTTTGATGAACTCGACTGGCCAATGTTTTCTGATTTTACTAATATTCATAAATCGAAAATAGCAGGATCTGCAAATGTCGTTGAAATGAAAAGCAATGGGGTTTAACGTCCAACTGTTCTATTCGTAAAATGGACTAATGAAGAGAGAGAGAGAGGGTGAGAGAGAGAGAGTTTAACGTCCTCTCGACACAAACTAGGTCATTTTGGGACTAACATATGGTTCCATTTTATTTCAATAATTGCCTTGTGCGTAGGGGTCTTCAGCAGTGGGAGGAAACCGGAGTGCCAGGACGAAACCCACAAGGATGAGAAGGCGCCCCTATCTCCATGCCACGCTCACACCAGGGCTCGAAACCACAGCCGCAAGCCAGAGGTGACCGGCCAGCTAGAAGTCGACGCGGATATCAAAGGGAAAGAGAGAGAGAATGGGGTTTAACGTCCATTCGACAGAATCTAGGTCATTTCGGGACTAACAATTGCTCCAATTATATTCCAATAATTCGAGCGGGAGGGACCCGGTGAAAACCCACGGGTTTGGAGAGGCGGCCCGGGGATTCGAAACCACGCCAGATGACTCAATGACGGGCTGCATCATGCAGCCATCCAACCCTCACCAATATCAAGCTTGTAGACTAAACTGTTTCGTCCAAAGATAATATATTCAGTTTGAGGAAATGGATATCAATACAGTGTCACTAATATACTCTTTAATTTGATGTGTTGAACCTTCCAGACAGAAAGGTGTCAAACAACATGTACAACCAAGTGTCATATATTTAACGTTGGACCGGCAGAATCATATTTCTTTAAAATGTTGGAAACTTTTATTGGTGGTGTATTTGCTATACAAAATTGGGTCATAAACTGTGGTCTGGGACGCACTGAAGAACAAATCTTTGTTGTCGAATTGTTTCTTGTCTATAATGACAGAAAAGGTTACAAACGATTTAAGTAGATTGAGAGCTAAATAATCCCCTTTCCGCCAAATTCACTAGCAAGTCGAGAGAACAGCACGGGTCTTGTAGTCAACAGTATCAAATGCTTCTAGGATATCTAAAGTCAGCAGTAAAACGCAGCTTTGACTATCGATGGACAAGAGAATGTCATTTTTGTACGTTTAACAATGCCGTTATTGGCGATAATGACTTTGACGACTAAATGCAGGATAAAGTCTAGTTATTGCAACAAGACAGGACTGCAATTGAAAATAGTTCAGATATTTATAGCAATGCACCCGACGTTTCCCTATGTCTGTGTGTTATTTTGTGGACCTTGTCAAGAACCAGGAGGTAAAGACACATGAATTTGAGAAATCACCTGCGAAATAGGCATCGCAGCCTATAAATACACACTTCTCATGACAGCTAGCTCCCCTCGACACTGTTATCAGATTGTTGTGACGTAGTGGTTATTACGATTATCCGAATGTTTAATGGAAAGTGAACTACCAGTCCCTGTACTTGTCTTCTTAATTCTCGTCAACTTTGGCCGGTCGAATAATTTACAACTTAACTCTTTATGGTATCTTTCACTTTTGCTGATCGAATGATATACTAATTAAATCATTCTTTAAATCATTAAGCAATAATTCCATTTACTTCATTCTGAGCTGTCTAATGGTCATTCGATGAATAGTGTGGTTTCGGTTGTTACGATAATTAATCTCGATTATCCATTTTAAAATCCATTTTTAACATGCAATTGTGTTTAGATCCGTTGAATGTCACAACCACGCGATGTTCTAGAGAGTTGGTTATTGGCTGGGCAATTGAATAAATTTCTAATCAATGATTTATATAATATATAATGTGAGGCCAAACGAAAGATTTACAACATGCCGATTTAGCTCTTATATACTGCATATTTAAGCATTGTATCTCGCTTTATGCACTTATCACTGTCGTATAGGGCACACGTGTGGATATAGATATACATTATTGTGTTTCAATATGACATCATAAAAATACTTATAGTTTAGATTTTACTGCCTTATACAAAATAGGCTACATGTATATAGCAATTGATATACAATATTAAGCTTCATTAAATTACTTATAGTTTAGATTTTACTTCCTTGTTGGCAATAAATATTTCAATAGCTCGCCATATTATTCAGTCTTCAACATGGTGAAAACGTTGATGATATTGGTGGTATTCTGTCATTCTGTGTGTTCCATCAGTCAAGGTATGTAAGAGTTCTTATTAGAAAGGTTGTACGGTCATATTCAGTCATATAGTCAGTCTGGTAGCTATAGGCCTGAATAGAGATGTTTACCACTCAGTCAAGTAAGGTATCATTACTACTTGTATTTCAATGCGATGTGTTCAGGCTAAGTCGGGTCAAGCAAACCATGTGGTAGTAACAAATATTCATGATATTTCATCGAACTTTTGAAACGTCGTAGAACTTTGAAAATGTCACGCTATCGCCTAATATCAAGCACCACGCCACGATTATCCAGTACGAACGAAATCTTAATAAGCAATAATCTCCTTACTTTATCGCTTGATAATTAATTTGGTATAATGTAATTTGTATTGGTTTGAGTTTTACAGGTTTAAACAAGATTACAGTGGAACCATCTGATGTGGTGGCGGGCGAATCAGTGACACTGACATGTACTCTTGATTCACCCAGGTTTTTTTATATCCTGTGGTATAGAAACAGTACGAGAGTTGCAAGATGTCGATATACTGATTGCAGTGAGTACACGCCTTATTATAACACTACGATGAACCGTTTAAACAGAACAACGAGTATTTATATACAAAACGTATCGAAATCAAGAGATAGCGTAACATGGAAATGTGAAGATATATTTGACGGATTTTATGCCAACACTACACTGGATGTTAAAGGTAATAATTTTATCAAATTATACCTCACTACCTGCTCCAATAAAAATATCCTGGTTGCGATTTGAATGAGGTATTAAATTCACATGTATTTACATCATATACTATACAATTCTTTCATTGATATTACATCATATACTATACAATTTTTACATTAATATTCCATGTTGATAGTCGTATCGCAATCTATAGAAGACCAAACAGCTCTTTATTCGTTGTTCTTAGTTCTAAATTCATAGTCCTTAATTCTTCATTTGTTGTCGTATTTCGACATTTGTACACTAAAATTAACATTTGTATCTTAAAATCAATATTTGTTTTACAAATCAGATATTTGTCATATCAGATTTGTAAAATGTATTTTAATATAAGATATTTATTTTTTTAGAAAATCAAAAAAATAGTCTATATCTACATTTCATCAGAAAAATACAACGAAAAACAAATATCGAACAACAAATTTCAAAATAGAAATCTCCAATTACAAATCTTGCAAAACATTCTCCAAAAAACATTTCTCCAAAAACATTTCTTCAAAAACATTTCTCCAAAAACATTTCTCGAAATTCATCGAACCGGAACATTAGAAATCAACCTGGCATACAATAAGTCACCATACAATAAAGAAGAATCGAGCAAGCATACTATCAAACTGACCCCGCAGTGAATATTCGCTTGGCCGCTACAATCACCGATAAGCATGACATCGACGAGGCTTAATGAGTACGGCATATTAACTTTTTTACTGCGACAAATTAAATTCTCAAACATTTTTTTGAGGTAAAAGAAAAATAAATAAAGACGTTGGAAGTATTTGTAGTTAAAAAATATTTCCAATTTAGTGTAAATGGGTATTAAAATGAGTAAAATGCATCATTTTGCCCGAAGCAGTTAGGTGTTAAGTAAACATTGCACGAGCCGTTGAGCCAATGACTACGAGGCTGGCAGTCAACGCACGTGTTGTGGACTGTCATCCGTTACAGAGATAATTCGTATGTAATTCTCTGTGAAACAGATTGGCATACTATAAGTAAAATCATACAATGACCGTGACTTTAATGAACTCACGGGCGTGTTATGTTTCTTTATATGAATATATTGGTTAATATGATCTAGCATTAAATGACATAAATTGAAAGAAGACATATGTCGTTGGATCAATGAAAGAGGACTTTATCTCTTTTAAATCATGTATATGTCAGAAAATATTTTACAATTTTTAAAAGAGATTTGGACTTTCTTAATGGTTTGCAACCCGCTATCTTGTATTTCGTGTCATGGCCTCCCCAAACCTCATTTGTTAGTGCCAGTCAATTTTTTTTCTTTTTGCAAGTTATGTAAATTTACATTTTCTAGCAAGCAAAAAAACGTACTTTCCAGTAGTATATGAACAAATATCGAGAATTTCGTATTAAGATCATTTTTTAAGATTTAAATCCCCGCCACCTCCCCTCACTGAATAAATGAAATGAAGGGAAACGGAGTTTAACGTCACACTATTCTGCTCCGAACTGGACCAATAAAGACGGGTATACACTATACAGTGTGCTATGAGGGGAAATTTTGCCCGGACTGCGACACTACGGCCTACTCTTATATGGAATTCCAACTGGCAAGGGATATTTTACGTGCACGCAAATGTGTACACGGGGCCTCGGTTTTTCCTGCCACCCGAACGACTACACAGCTGTCCTTGTTAGGCCCTCGGTCCTGCATCACTGACAGGGGGAAATAACGCCGGAAAATCTGTATGAACTTATTCCCAGGTACATTCATGAAAACTGATTTAGAAGAGGTAAAACATTGTTTCGTTTGAGCAAAGAAGGGGGGTTTGGATGGTCTAATGAATAGCACGTACGCGCTGTACCATAAGGTCTGTCATTGGTTTCGATGTACGCGTCGAGGAGTAGGGACGCCTGTCCAATCTCGTGAGGTTTCTCCAGTTTCCTCCGACTGCTAAAGACCCCTACGCGCAAGCTAATTATTGAAATAAAATTGAACCATGTGTTGGTCCCGAAATGACCTGGTTGTGTCGATTTGTTGTTAAACCCCATTTCTCTTTGAACAAAGAAATATGTAGCTATCAGACAAAACCTAATTTCTGAAAATAGACTAATTTCAATTTATTTTAGTTATCGAAGCCCCGGTCCGATTAGCCGCTCTACGCACGTGGTTTCACTAGAGAAATGAAATGAAATGGGGTTTAACATCCTAATGTTCTGCTCCTAAACTGGGCTAATGAAGACGGACATACGCCATACAGTGTGCTATGATGGAAATCTTGCCCGGGCAGCGGCGCTACGGCCTACTCTTATATCGAATTCCAACTACCAAGGGATCGTTTCACTAGCGTCGCGGTCACCGAGCGATCGTTCTTATTGTACATGTGCTTATACTCGATTCCCATTATTGTATGGTGACTTATTGTATGCCAGGTTGATTTCTGATGTTCCGGTTCGATGGATTTGGAGAAATGTTTTTGGAGAAATGTATTTGGAGAAATGTTTTTGAAGAAATGTTTTTGGAGAAATGTTGTTAGAGAAATGTTTTGCAAGATTTGTATTTGTAGATTTGTTTTTTGAAATTTGTTGTTCGATATTTGTTTTTTGTTGTATTTTTTTGGTGAAATGTAAATATAGACATTTTTTTTGATTTTCTAAAAAAAAAAATATCTTATATTAGAATACACTTTACAAATCTGATATGACAAATGTCTGATTTGTGAAACAAATATTGATTTTAAGATACAAATGTTAATTTTAGTGTACAAATGTCGAAATGCGACAACAAATGAAGAAGTAAGAATTAAGGACTATGAATTAAGAACTAAGAACAATGAATAAAGAGCTGTTTGGTCTTCCATAGCAATCACCACGTGTTGAAAAACTGCAAACGGGTCAAATGAAATAATTGTCAGATTTTGGTGGATTTCTATAGTGTGTTGGGTGGAGGAGGATGTGGGCGGCGGAATAATTTTTTTTTTTTTATCACGTTTTGGAAAATAAAACAATCGAAATAATTATCGAATTCAACCATGGCAATATCAAATATTGTGTTGGGTTTTTTGTTTTCGTGATTTATATTGTTTTAGAACTAACTGGAAGATTGACATTTATACGACCTGGAAACACAAGATTCATTGCTGGTCAGTCCATAGATATAACATGTAGGACGGAAGTGACGTACCCTACCACCAATATCACGTGGTACATAGACAGTGCAGATAATAGACTAAATGAAAGTATAGCAACGAATATTCAGGGTGGAGTATTAACAAGCAGATTAAGACTAACACTGGAGAAACAACTGAATAATCACAGTCTTTATTGTTCAGCTTTTAATGGTTATGGCAAAGTTCAGACGGATTTTCTCAAACTAGATATAAAATGTAAGTCCAAAATCTAAAGGGGGTTTGGGATGGCCTAGTGGTCTAGAGTGCCACGCTTCGACCTCTAGCTGGCCGGTCACCTTTGGCTTGCGGCTGTGGTTTCGATACCCGGCGTGAGCGTATGTGGCATGGAGATGGGGGCGCCTTATCAACCAGACTCAACTTCGTGGGTTTCCTCCGGTTTCCTCCCATTGCTAAAGACCCCTACACGCAAGCGAATTATTTAAATAAAATTAAACCATATATTAGTCCCGAAATGACCTAGTTTGTGTCGAGTGGACGTTAAACCCCATTTCTCTCTCTCCAAAATCTAAAAGTGGCTGGCTTTGTTATAGCTAAATATTTTCAAATGTGCTAAATATTCATGTGTCATTAATATAAACTTTAGAAGGAGATTGTATTAAGATACCTTGATTGATAATATTTATTCTGAAATATATGTAGTTAGATAACCATAACAAGTAAGGCAAAGACCGGTACGCGCAAAGCGAATAAAATTGAACCATATGTTGGTCCCGAAATGTCGAGTAGACTTTATACCCATCGCTCTCTCTCTCCCCGCCCCTATGGACTTACTTATTGCCCAAATATATCTATAACGCATTAAAATGGCCTGACAATTCGTTTGATAACGATGAAAGTACTAGCCAAAAATTTAATTTTTAGTGTTTTTTCTCTAATATTTGATTTTTATTTATATGATTAACTGAGAGTTAGATCGTTTTATATATATATATATTGGTTAGCACTTTCATCGTTATCAAACGAATCATCAGACTATTTTAATGCGTTATATACATATTTGGGCAATATATATATATATATATATATATATATATATATATTAGATTGATCCAGATCATTACCCTCTTGGTATTTGATATAATCGCACGTTTTGTGGACATGTTACATATCAAACTAATATTTGATAATAACCTTTATGACTGCATTTCAATATGCTGACGTTTTCAGATTGGAGATGATTTTTTTTATCTTTTTGTTATAGATCCACCAACGATCCATATTTTAACAGAAGCAACTTCCATATCCATTGCTGAAAAAACTTCCGCAGTCATTGTTAAAGGGGAACAACTCTTATTGATATGTTACGGTCAGGATGCCAACCCCGGGGTACCAACACATGGTTATACTTGGAGTAGAAATGGTATAAAGCTAACAGGTCAAACATCAGATATATTTAAAGTGGATTCAACATCGTCGCACGACACCGGTGACTACACATGTACGGGTAACAATGGTATTGGAACTGGTATATCATCAGCTGTAAAGGTTTATGCGGATCCGCTTGTTTACGAAGATAAGTCTGGGGTCGTTACTGGACTCGCCGTGGGATTGGCTTTGTTTATGGTTTTGTCAATTGTACTCTCCTTACTGGTCGCTTATCTAATATTAACCATTAGAAGGTCAACAGCCAAAACTAAAGGTAAGGGTACTAACTTACTGTTTTAACCGTACATGGGTCCTCGGTAATTTGTACCGTCCGAATGGTTAGAACCTGTCATTGTCATGCCCTCCGCCCTCAACCCACTGACAAGGGGCAACCAAGCTGGAAAATCCAAACAAAAGAAAAGCAACATACATGTATATAATTAATGGACCTTGATGTCCATTTCTGCTTATATTTATAATGGACCATGGTGTCAATTGCGGCTTATATTTATAATGGACACGAGCCTTTTAAACCTATCTCATATAAGGCATCTTGCAATATTCCTTGCCAAAGGGTAATATGATGTTACTAATTTTCATCCCGAAAGTGATTGGTGGTTTTTTTTCACCTTTTTTTTAGAATCGGAGGAAAGCATCAGAACTGCGTGAGTAACATGAAAATTGAACTAAATCGTTAATCATAATTATATAATTTTGTTGCCATTGGAGTAATGGTGTGCAATATAATAAATGTACAAAACACTTTAAATTTTAGAATATCTGTTCTGCATTCTATATGTGGCGAGCGGTTATGGACAAAGTAAATAATATGTTCCATTGGTTAACCCGTATGTACACACTTAATAAACATATTAATATTTGTTCTCAAAATACACGCAGTAGTGTAATACTACTGTACAACCCTGTATGTAGTTTGATCGTTATAAATATAGATATATTATTTGGTATGTCTTGTATATGTTCGTCATTTAAGTTGAATTTGTATCCCGTGTTTCTCACGAGCGAATTTTGGAAAGGTTTTACATGGGAGAATTGGTTTAGAGTTATGCATAAAAATAATCTTCTGTTTTGCAGACCTACCAACGCTCCCGATAATACAATTAACGGTAAGTATTTGGTTGTAATTGTACAAACTGATAAGTACGTGTACCCCTTAAATGAATGTCTGTACACACTATCAGTATACGGAGTAAAATGTTTGTCAATATGTCGATCAAAATATTGTCGAAAGAATGGAAATACAATTCTTCTTGGCCGAAATGTTGACGAACTTGTTACTCAATGCACTTGTCAACCTTTGAACAGTACACTCTGTTCAACATGGCGACATGTTTAATTTGTACAGGGATGGGAATATCCACGGGTTGAAACAATGCGCGAGATTCTAAAGCCTGTTGAATGTAATGGATACGGAAACAATTAGGCCTTTTGTAGGAATCCCAACTCAATCATTTAAACAATTTTGGGCAACCAGTCATTTACATGCAGACTGATAAATTACCCAACAGAACATTGGAATTTCGACTTGCACATGTCACGTGTTACAAACTTGGGGTGAGCGGAGAAGAACTTTAGTGATTTTTCAAGTTGCAGGAAAGTTTGTATTTTCCCCTCTTTTATTTTAGAAGTTTTAAATTATGAAGGATTAGAGCTGGGTAACAGAGAGGGCAATCAGTATGCAAGTATTAATGTTGCCTTGGTTCCAGGCACGTCCCCAGAACAAATACAAGAATACGATAACAAGGCTTCCGGTGAGTTTTAAATCTACGTAGCCTCTGGCCAAATAGACATACACACTCCTTTAACAAAGTACTTTCACACCAAAGGTTACAATTATTCAGCAATTGGTAGAATTTGGATTGATGTAAGTTCTTGATGTTCTTAACCCCTCACGCACTGTGACAGATATATAACTGAACGTTTCGACGGGATAAAGATGATGAACAGGTAGACAATCGTATCACGGTGGCCCTGTGCTGTTGTAGATAGTCCTAAAACACTCGGGCAGCTTTGGAATTCGTCTATCTGGCGTACACAGAGCTTGTCGCAGACTGCGTCTGATATTTGCAAGAGATTCGGTGGAATCGTGGATTCTGGTAAACAGAATATAGAGCAGGGAACAAAGTGACGTCACTCTTTGAATGTCATTGATTATCATAATTCCTATATGGGGAAATGTGGTCTATTATCGTAATGTAAGTGTTTTAGGGGAGTACCTTGGCGTTCGTACATTAAATTATGCATAATTTAACAGAATCAATAAATAGTTCAAGACTTCGTATTTAATTTAAGATAACTAGTTGAGTTGGGCGGCCGAATTATCTCATGCGTACGTTTTAGGCAATAATTCCATGCTTGTAAGTGACAAGTAGTATGGCCTCCTGTCCTACCTAGTGGATTTTCTGCGGGTCCTCCGGTTTCCTTTTTTTTATTAAGAAACACCATTCCCTCTCGTGATTATCAAATGTATCGACTGCAATGAAATGGAATTAACGTCCTACTTTTCTAATGAAATTTGCCACGAGGAGAATTTTGCCCGGACAGCGGGCCGTACTTCTATATTAAATGCCATCATTATTAGTATTTGTAAAAAAAATATTTACAGATGTTGCAGGTGCCAAGGGAGATAACTCACTTTATGAAAACGTGGAGAGGACACACGACTCCTAAATTAACATTTTCTTGAAAAAGCAACCACGCATATATAGCTGAACTGTCTAAAGGATAGATGTATATACTGGGAGTGGTGGGGTTGGTGGATGTATTGAAATAACTGTAAATTGTAATACTAATTTTATATGAAGTAAACCAAAGCGGAAAATTATAATAATAATAATAATAATAATATATTTATTCGTACTCAAAGTAGAATATAATACAATACATTTACAAAATAAATATTTGTCTATAAACTTAATTTGTACATAGGTATATTCTAATATACATGTATACTACAATCATAGAAGTGTGGAAAATCACGTATAGTTTCAAAGAACTCGCCATTTTAGAAAACCCGGCCGTCAAATAGTATCTTCTGCTTTGGCATTGTTACAACAGCTCATGGTATTTGACCTTCGCGTAATATATACATCACGTCAAGTATTTGATGTAAGTAAGTTTAGTAGTAGATTATTTTAATTTATGCACAGCCGATAAACTTCAGCTGTACTTAGATCTGAAAGACTATACGACGCTGATCTGGGATAAATCATGCAATAAATGATACATTTGGTTGTTTGACTGTAAATAAATTTAGTTAGTTATCTTTGTGTTGTAAATTGACTTTCAAATGTGTGCACAATCCTAATTTCTTTTAAATTAATGCCCCTCCATTTATTATAAGGCCCGCCTTCCATGTACGCGTTTCCACCAGCGGAAGAATGTGCGCGATGTTTTATAATTTCCATGTATACAGAACAATCGCTAAATGTAAGACCGGCCTTGCGTTCTTCGAACATGGTAAATCATGGCCACCCATGATTACAGGGTTTTTTTTTTGTTACATTTTATTACTTTTAAAGATACATTATGGGATTTTAGATAAAGAGTTGTCCGATCTAACTATAATAGTTAAAAACTAGATAATGTGCAGGGAATTTGCTAAAAAATTTCACTGAAATTGATCCACTGTGAATCGAGATTTTATCGATTGAATTTTCGGCCGAGTCTGGATCAACATTGCTAAAGTCGGTACGATAAAAAAAAAACAAAACATAGTTTCGATTGTCCATTTCATGATTAAATCATAAAGTGAGGTTAAACAGTTCATTATGACCTGGATAAGTTGATTAAACATACATTGTGCAAGCGCTAAACCTGGCTATTGTTAGTCTTTCTTCAGACCTGAAATGTTTTCTTAATTATTAATGTCACATTAATTCACTTATCCAGGCTAAAATCAACAGTTCAGCCATATTTTGATTTATACGCTTAAATGGAGGAGCGAGACTTACCTTCGAGCAACCAGTACGGTGATTTAAACTATTGCATACGTCTTGTCGAACCTTCAAAGGCTAATATCTTTGCTCGCATTAGAGTAATTTGAATGAAATTTTCAAACTATTTTAGCAAAATGACTAACTCTTTATCAAAATCTACATAATGTTCGTTAAAGTCTAATTAATAATTTAAATAACATAAAATAAAACCAAGTACGAACAATCCAAACCATTAGTCAAAATTCGAAGTCCTAAAAAACGATCGAGGCAAAATAGTGTAATCAGCAAATGGACTGTCAGTCAAAATTCGAAGTCCAAAAAAAAACGGTCGAGGCAAATAGCGTAATTAGCAAATTGACTGTTCACCGTGTACAAAACACTGTCTGTCGCCACACCCGCCATGGCCGCATCAAACTATTAGTCGAAATCTCAGTTAAATAGCGTGATTATATGTCAATATGACGGCCATAAAACTTTTAAACGGCTTTAATGACGGCCATAAAACTTTTTAACAAATGCCTCGATTTACTTAAAAAATTTCAGGCCTAAAGAGTGATATGCAATAGGGAGATTTTGCTCGTGCATAATGTATGTTTAATATGTAAATACATTAAGTAAATGAACCTGTCCATGATGTCATGTAAAATGTATGAGACGTTAAACTAATAAACAATAACCTGATTATAAGTAGACGACTTTATTCTGTCTATATGTGAAGTCATCATGTTTATTGCTCAACCATTAGTTATTATAAATCTTTATGCACCGACAAAGGTTTTAATAGCACATACGAAACAGATGTTTGAACACAGAAGGTGATATGGAGATAGCAAGGACTCGCGGTTTTACCTTGTCACCTTATTTTCGGGGTATTTGTTCGCTAGCCTGGAGATCGGGTGTTCGATCCCTGCATTGGACGAATAAGTTCATCTCGATTTTCCGGCGTGATTTCCCCTTGTCAGTGATGCAGAAAGAGGGTCAGGCAAAGACAGCTGCCTAGTCGTTCGGATGGGACGAAAAACCGAGGTCCCGTGTACACATTGGAATGCACGTAAAAGATCCCTTGGCAGTTGGAATTCGATATAAGAGTAGGCCGTAGCGCCGCTGCCCGGGCAAACCTTCCCTGATGGCACACTGTACGGCGTATGCCCGTCTTCCATTAGCCTAGGTTAGGTGCAAAAGAGTAGGACGTTAAACCCCACTTCATTTCATTTCATAAAAGAGAGAATACTCGTATACGCAATATGGTATCAGGCAGCAAACACGTTAGCAAAATTCCAACTGTGAGTTACGAGTTAAGGGTGCGATTGGAATCCATGTTCTCTTCAAGAGTTGGGCCTGGTTTGCATGTAATATAACTCTGCATATGATAAGCAGATGAATAACGTGTATAGAAGACAAAGTCAGAAAGCAGTGCCCAGTAGTTATTATAAATCATTATATGCACCGACAAGGGTTAAATTGCACATACGAAACATATGTCTAAATACAGAAGGTGCTATGGAGACAGCAAGAACTCTATCTAACTAGAATTACGTCATATAATGTTACATTACGTATAAACTCAAACAGATAAAATCCGTGAAAGATTAGTGATATATCTCTAACTAAAACGAAGTAATAATAAAATATAATATATAAGTATCCAGACATAGTAATAACTGGCGTGGTCTTCGATTCCCCGGTCGTACGTGACAAGTATACTTTTTAGGGCCGCCTGTCCAGCCGCGTGGGTTTTCTCCGGGACCTCAGGTTTCTTCCCACTAAGGCCCCTACGCGCAAGCGAATTTTTGAAATAACATTAAACCATATGTTAGTCCCGAAATATGGTCGTAAAACATACATGATGAAGCAAACTGACCATGGAATGACTGACAATAATGCAGCTGCTCAGATGAACAATAAATCCGGTCTTGGGACTGATTTTAAATAATGTAGATTTTCAAACGAACAAGAGAGAAGCCATTTTATTATAACAAACATATTAAACGATCAATGCACAAGATAAATAGTATCAAAACCGGTCCCAACATAAGAAGATAACATATATGATACATCGATACCATAGTTCTGGAAGGTTGTAAGTGCCACTTATGGCCCAAATAGCTTTCTTTCGCATAGGATCACTATTCACGTTTAGAGGCTTCTCTATGCAAAATTTCAGAACTGTAAGGTCGTAACTTTCATAAAAACATTGCTATTAAAATGTTGATATCCTTATTGCGTTATCAAGATTGGAATAGGTTTTCCTCTCATATCTCAAAAACTAAATCCGTCAATTTTTGAGACTTAAGACCTTTCAGAACTATGACATCGACATATGAAATATATAAATCCCCCAAACAATAACAAACACAACATCAACATACAAGTTATAGTAGTAGGATCAACAAATTAAACAATCAACGTGCAAGATATAGAAGTAGGATCAACAAATTAAACAAACAAAGTACAAGATATGATAGTAGGATCAACAAATTAAACAATCAACGTGCAAGATATAGAAGTAGGATCAACAAATTAAACAAACACCGTACAAGATATGATAGTAGGATCAACAAATTAAATAATCATCGTGCAAGAGATAGTAGTAAGATCAACAATTAACGCAATCATCGTGCAAGATATATATATATATATATATAATAAAATATAGGTAAATACAACTCCCAGTTAATATATATATAAACTAAATTAAAGAAAGACACCAAAATACTAATTTGACGGTTAGCGCTTTCTGTTCGTACTGAACATCATCAGACCATTTTTATTTATGAAGAATTACGTAGAACAATAGACGCAACGTCATGACGTTACTATATATATCAAATACACCATAAAATATTATTTACACATTTTTACATTTAGTAAATTATCACTAAAAAGAGAATTACTTCATCTCTTATTATAGTATCCGTTTATTTAATTCGGGTTTGTACTTTTTGATGAAATAATTTTCTTTACATTCAAGTAAATCATTATTTAAAAAATTCAATTTGTACAAGGGAAATACATTGAATTTTCCACCTCCACATGTTTCGATGTGTGCACTTAAAGGTATCGTTCGATTACTGGGTATCTTAATTTGAGATCTATGAAGGTTCATTCGAAGGTTTAGTTGACCTTCTGTTTTACCAATGTATTTCCCTTTACAACCATAGCATATGATGAGATAAATTACATTTTTTGATTTGCATGTCATGCTTTGTTTTACATGAAAATCATTGGATTCATTTGTTGTCCAAATGTGGGGATGAAAGATGTTTAACTTGTAATATGATAGTCGAAGGGAGCTCCATTAAAATAAATGAATCCAATGATTTTCATGTAAAACAAAGCATGACATGCAAATCAAAAAATGTAATTTATATCATCATATGCTATGGTTGTAAAGGGAAATACATTGGTATAACAGAAGGTCAACTAAACCTTCGAATGAACCTTCATAGATCTCAAATTAAGATACCCAGTAATCGAACGATACCTTTAAGTGCACACATCGAAACATGTGGAGGTGGAAAATTCAATGTATTTCCCTTGTACAAATTGAATTTTTTAAATAATGATTTACTTGAATGTAAAGAAAATTATTTCATCAAAAAGTACAAACCCGAATTAAATAAACGGATACTATAATAAGAGATGAAGTAATTCTCTTTTTAGTGATAATTTACTAAATGTAAAAATGTGTAAATAATATTTTATGGTGTATTTGATATATATAGTAACGTCATGACGTTGCGTCTATTGTTCTACGTAATTCTTCATAAATAAAAATGGTCTGATGATGTTCAGTACGAACAGAAAGCGCTAACCGTCAAATTAGTATTTTGGTGTCTTTCTTTAATTTAGTTTATATATATATATATATATATATGTATACATAGAGAGAGAGAGAGAGAGAGAGAGAGAGAAATGGGGTTTAACGTCCAATCAACACAAACTAGGTCATTTCGGGACTAACATATGGTTTAATTATTATTTCAATAATTCGCTTGCGCGTAGGGGTCTTTAGCAGTGGGAGGAAACCGGAGTGCCCGGAGGAAACCCACGAGGTTGAGAAGGCGCTCCTATCTCCATGCACATACGCTCAAACCAGGGCTCGAAACCACAGCCGCAAACCAGAGGTGACCGACCAACTAGAGGTCGAAGCGCGGCACTCTAGACCACTAAGCTATCCCAACCGCCGCAAGATATAGTAGTAGGATCAACAAATAAATCATTCATCGTACAAGATATGATAGTAGGATCAACAAATTAAACAATCAACGTACAGGGTATACCTGTAGAAGTAGGATCAACAATTTAAACAATCATCATACAAGATATAGTAGGAGGATGAAAAACAGTTCTAACACAAAAGATAAAATATATTTTACAAATGGATTAACCAATATTAAGTAACCCCATCATTAGAGATGGTAACTGAAAAAAAGGACCAAACTTTACGTGACCGATGTCATATAAAAAGAAAATGCTAACTCGCGGTTTTACCTTGTCGCTTTATTTTTATTAACGTCAAAATAATCTTTAATATTCAACCAAAGTGTCTCTGTAATATTTCTCTCGTAATCTGGAAAAACCTAGTAACACTGTTGAATGTAGATTTGAGATATCATAGGAAAACTGTTTTGTTTCAGAATTAAGCTACTGAATATAAAACCAATTTTATTTTGTCTTTTTAGATGAAGATAATTAGAAGCCTTTCAGTGAAGGAGAAAAAACAATTTATTATTGTATACATGGGTCTAACTCAATTTTCACCAAAATTTGACTTGCTAGGTTTTCCCGTATTACGGGAGATTTGTGTATGCATTGGTTCCGTTTTGCTGGACAATGAGATAACTTCTGTGATAAAATAAGGTCTCGTTATTCCTCGTCGGTGCCATCTATTTTTTCATATTTTCTAAGCCAGCAAATCATCGCCATTGTTATAGCCATCACAAGTAACTGAAATAAATGGAAATAAAAATCCTTAAAGGCACAACGTGTCTGTTGGTTTACGTGCGTCTATGTAATTTTAATATATGTGCTGTTGTTAGGGTTCGTTCATTTAGAAGTACGCTTGAATGTGCATGACTTTAATCTCGATATTCGTTAACGTTTCTTATGGCATGAGAAAACGAAATGAAATGGAGGTTAACATTCTACTGGTCTGATGCGACTGGGTTGATGAAGACAGGCATACATCATACAGTAAGTGAAATTTTGCCTCGTTGCGATCGAATTCTGTCACCATGCCTCAGTCCTTCCACAATTGGGTGGGGGTGTGTGGATGGTCGAATGGTTAGCGTGCGCGCGCTGTATCACACGGCCTGCCATTGATTCAACTGGCGTGGTTTCGAATCCCCCGTTGTACGTGGCAATGAATGGGGTCGCCTGTCCAACTTCGTGAGTTTTCTCCGCGTGCTCCGGTTTCCTACCACTGCTCAAGACCCCTACGCGCAAGCGAATTATGGAAATAAAATTGAACCATGTGTTGGTCCCGAAATGCCCTAACACTGTACCACTGACAAGAGGAATCACCACTCCGTGTCCTGACGAACTTTTCAGTCAAGACAGGGATTGAACACGTTACCTCCAGGTTAGCGTGTCAAAGTTTTACTTGGGGAGCTACGGTGACTAAGTGGGTAAGCCGCTTGTTTGTTCTCTTGGGTGACGCTTTTTCGATCCCTGCATCGGTCGAGAAAGTTCACTGGGATTTACCAACGTTGTTTTCCCTTGTCATTGGTGCAGGACGGAGGGTCTGGCATGGACAGCAAACCAGTCGTTCGGATCGGACGATAAACAGGACCCGCTCATGCATTGGCATGCACGTTGAAGATCACTTGGCAGATGGAATTCGATATAGGAGTGGGTCATAGTGCCGCTGCCAGAGCAAAGTTTCCCTCATTAACCCATACGGAGCAGAACAATATGACGTTAGACGCCATTTCATTTCATTTCAAAGTCTTACTCAACATGGCTCACTTTATCATGGCATGTTAGGGGTTTGAATTTATAAACACAAATGACAAGGCGACACATATTTATTTGCATTTCATTCACACTCTTTTCTCCGATTTTAGACCATATTAAGGCTAAAGGCCAGAACCAAAAACCGTGACACAACGGACGGGTGTTGTTAAATAGATAAATAAACTCGGACTCCCACGTTGTGTATATTAAATATGATCTATCAACTCTGTAATATTCTGTTTTTATAACTATGTTTATAAATGAAAGTTTAATCAGCCCAGAATTCAGATCTAACGGCTGAATACACTACATGTTGTTTCTATTTCTGCCTCTAAGCCGAGGAGGCTTAACGCCCCACAGGAACGCCAATGATGCCCTCCGTAAGACCTCTGAATGATGTCTAAAGTGAACTTAATCAAGCCCTTTAATTTATATCAAACGTTTGGTTAAGTCTGCTTTTAGGGTAGGACAATTACCATTTTTGGGTAAGTGTTTCGTATAGGCACCGTTTTACGTTAAAAAATAATTGGACTAATCTGTGCTTGAGGTGACTGGACGATGGCACCCTACTTTCAGCAATTGGTGGTGACATGACTTGAATCTTGCAAAATACCTACTTAGCTCGTTTAACTATTCAATATAATAAAAAGAGCACCTTTCATGGACCTAAAATCACCACTTTAGTATTACACAACATGGGAATATTTGTTATGCCCTGCGGACCCTAAGCAGAGAGAGAAAGAAATGGGGTATAACGTCCTCTGGACACAAACTTGGTCATTTCGGGATTAACATATGGTTTAATTTTATTTCAATAATTCGCTTGTGCGTAGGGGTCTTTAGCAGTAGGAGGAAACCGGAGGATTCGGAGAAAACCCACGAGATTGGACAGGTGACCCTACTCCTTGTCAATTACAACAGGGGATTTGGAAACCACACCAGTTGACTCAATGACAGACTTTATGATACAGCGCGCACATGCTAACCATTCACACATCCAACCATCCGGAACCCTAAGTACGTACACACACGCTCCATATATATATATTAAGACAAATGAAAGACAATACCTGCACAACTCCCAAAACGATGGTAACGATGACCATAAAGGCGAAAATACTTTCGGAAAAGCTTCTAATTTCGCGAAGACAGGCCTGTAAAAAAAAATACATTGGAGATCTTAATTGATAATTAATTAAACATTATGCTATTTCAGTTACTTTCTAAAAGCTACATAATTCTGTAAACTTTCAAGAATATGGTGGATATCTGCGGTGAAAAGTATATAAAGAATGAAAAGAAATGATTCTATAAACTATATTACTGTTTTCACTAAGATGACTCTACTTTGAAATAAAAGATGCATTATGTAAGATTTAGGTAGAGTTGACTGTTCTTGTTATAATTCTTCAAAAATAGATAATCTTGAACATCTGAGCTAAGGGCGTCATTCTGACCTTAGTAAGGGCTGTTCGGAGAATAGCGGATCCCGGTTGTCAATCCTACCGTTGTTACATTAGTATAAAAAAAGTCTGGATTATCCAATATACCCAGGTCCCGGTGTTTCTTCGCATCCGAACGACCATAAATAGCTGTTCCTGTCAAGCCATGATATTATGGACAGACGTCATAATGAAAACAAGTTAAAAACTGGAAGTCCAGCTGTTTGATGTTATCAACGTAAAATTGGAAAGTATTGATAGTTTACTTACAAGTTGGTCAGTTTTACAACCAGAGACATCACAACAATTGATCTACGTTAATACAAATAAAAATGCATGGTATACATTGCCGTGTTTTCATGTGCGGCTATACATTAAATCATAATACAAATTGTTTCCCGACGTTCGACCTGTAGGGCTCCCCGACACTTCCTTATTACTGAAACCTTAGAGAAACTGGACGAAGTATAACTCCGTAAAAGGAAACGGTAGTGGAACTCCCCCTAGCTCAAACCGTTTTCCCTGTACCCCAAATGCCGGCCTCGGTTATCCCCAGTAGCTTCCAACCACAGAATAGACAAACAAACTATATTATAAGAAAGATGTCCGCATATTCCACCACCCCGATTATGTCATCTATTCCAAGCTCCTTAATTGGTAACAATAATTCATAGAATTTTCGTTGAAAAAATCTATTTAGGTATAATTTAAAAGGGGATTAGAATTTTGACAGATTGGTACAAGATAATTTTCAATTGACAGTGATGCAATTATACAGTTCCATCGGGGGTGTTTAGAGTATATTGTGTGTCAAATTGAGTGCACATGAAGTCAAGTAACTAATAAATTCTTTGTTAAAGTGATAATTGCTGTTAAATATCAGTTTATACCCTAGCATAAAAGCCTGTAAGAAAATATCTGTATTACCATAGATTCAATGATACCAAATTCGTAGTTTATGTCAGGCCTCTTTAAATGATCCAACACCGTGTCCTCGATGTTTGCACAAATCTACAAATTCATAAAGGAATCAGATATCGGTATAAAATTAATGTTAAGGCCACACCAAAAATAATATTAACATGCCTATAAATATGTTTTAATTACATGTCAGGCGCCGGATAATTAACCTGGATGTCCGGGTTTAGATCTCGATGTTGGCCGTGAAATTTCCTCTGGTTTCATCCTTGTCATTTTGAACGCACCTGTACGATAGTATACGTTATATTAATAATTAAAAGGTCTGATGAAATCGGACATGTATTAATGCTTTTAAAAGTAAATTTAGTGTTGTCATACCTCCTCTCTCATAAGATAAGCATATATTCCACTCGATATTTGAAGAGCAAACACGAATATTAGGAGAGTGAAAAACTGAAAAGATTAAATCAGTAATATAATGCTACATGATATTGTGATAGAGTAAAGTAAAGTAGAGTAATACTTTACTCTATCACAATATAATGGTACTTAAAAGTAAACGTAGAACACATAGAAATAGAGAGTTAAATCAAAACATATTTAAATACAGATGAAATAAAATACCCAAACAAACACACATACAAATATACAATTTGAAAACAACTTCTTTTTCAGCAATTAAATTGCATAATCTACTGGATGTTTAATTCTATAGAAATGTTCTCACAACTGTTAGTCATTAGACCAACACAAATGAAGCACCCCTTACGTCAATCGGAGATACAGACTGCCTTTTAAGGATACGCTGACATTTTTATACCCCCGCTTATGTTATGATCGCCTCTGTCTGTCCACCCTGTCGTCCGTCCACCTACAATATGTTTGTGAACACCCTAGAGGTCACAATTTTACACGATTGTGATGGAATTTAAAATATATGTTTATATCTCAACGATCTCTGCTCCGCGCGATATTCGCGCCGTAACTTCCTGGATTATGGCCCCTGATTATACGAAAAATTACGAACCATGAAGACGGTTGATTTCAAATCTCGTGAAAATGAAGGTGAGACTGTCTGACAAAATGGCCGCTCCATGTACGCAAATAGTGTATAAATATGTAATACCAAGGATGTGCATCCAAAGGGGTGATTTTGATGCTGCTTACAATGTGCATACCAAAGATGTTGATTTCTTTCGATACTTGTGCGTATCGGACAGTAACCGTTTGGATTATAGTCCCCGGTTGTACGAAAAGTAATTTCTTGAAAAGTAAGTATTTTGCATGGCAAGCGTTTGTTTTCTTTTACACGTTCCATCGAAGATTTCTAGGAAATCCAGTCTTTCTCGTGTAAGATTAGTGTATCAATTGCCATACTTTTTATTAAAAATAACTGCATGTTACAAATAAATAATTTCTGGGGATTGCATTTTTCAAAAGTAATAAGAGCCAGTAGTTAAAACAGTTAGAAATACATTCATGAAATAAAAATTCAACTTACAACGATCAGCATACTGTGACTCATCTTAAAGGCTCCAAAGAATCCAGTAATAGCCACAACAATAATAAAAGCTCCGGAAGCTAAGTCCATACATACCAGATCGAAAAGTGAACTGACGTACATATCTTCATTCATGTAATCGCGACCAATATAATATATGTAAACTGCAAAAGCTATCATAGCTACTACTCCTAGTATCTGCCGAGACACAAAAAGTTAAAATTATAACAATTTCATTGTATTACTTGTGTTCTATTTAGTTTTTATATTTACTTGTGTTCTATTTAGTTTTTATATAAACAAAACTATAAATTGCAGAAACCTATCTTAGTGTCATAATGTTTGACAGCATATATGTTTATATCTCAACGATAACCAGGGCAATAGGCAGACCATAAATACTTATATATAGCCATTAAGCAGCCCGATGGATTAGGCAGACAAAAACCGGTCTGCCTAATATTTTAACCGATGAATTCTACAAGTTAAAAAGTGAGAAACCACATTTTAATAGTTGGAATGGATTTTAGTTGTCCCTCGCAGTAATTTTAGGCATCTGGATTCTAAAAATACAAAACAATGAAATTTATTTTTTTACCTTAAGTTTTGACCTGAGTATATTTCTTTATCTATTATTATAGGCATTAGGCAGACAGTCTTTGACCCTAAACAGCTTTCTTAAAACATATGAATGTCTATATTTTTTTTTCATTTTTTCATTCAGGAAACGTTGCTTTTAATTTTAAAAACAAATTTGTTTCGTGGTTTTAATTAATTTCGAAAATAATATTTTGTCATTTTTTTACCGTCCAAATTTCGTTTTGATGTGAGCAATCATTATTAATTGAAACATGCACGAGTATATGACGTCAACGTCTCGATGACGTCAATGTTTCGATGACGTAAACGGCAGGTCTCAACTCGGGAACTTTCGGAGCTTTTGGTGTTTTTTTTTTGGCTTGTGAAAAATGGCAGCGTATCTTCCATATGGAAAACGGATGGTAAGTAAAATTATTATTTCGAATACCGAAAGAATTTTAAGTAAATAAACTAAATCAAATGAGTATGATTGAGTATGGATTAGTCTTATGTGGGGTTTATTTTGGCCAGGACGGCATGGGGCTCACTTTAATACTATGAATCATCATAATCATAATTTACATTCGGCCTAGCCTGTGGAATTTTTACAGGCCTAGCTATCTCGAATAGGCCTACAGTAGTCTACAATTTCCATTTCGAGGCACCACAACTTCATATGTATAATCAAAACCAATAATGGCCTTTCCATTCAAGCAAGTTCAGAAATGGTCGTCACGCAGGGTTCGGTGCTAAGCCCTACACTGTCACTTTTCATTGTATAATTTATGTTCGATCTCTAAGCTACAAAATCGGGTACACTTTTGTTACTTGTTAACAAGCAATCAGGTAGGCTTTCATCGTTGGCATATGTAGGCTCTGCATCTAGCGTAGCAAAAATTGGTTCCTAATCCAGTAAATATCACAGGCTAGTGATAAGTTCATTATTGTCCAATTAATAATTCAGATAATATTTCAGGCCTAAAGAAAGGTCTGCAACAGGCAGTTTTATCTCTTGCATAACGTATGTTTAATTTAAAAATAAAGCACTCCATATAAGTTATACATATTTTATTCTAGTGTCTAAAAGTAAAAGCTAAGTGGATAAGGCGCTGGTCCGCTAGCCTGGAGGTCGGGTGTTCGATCCCTGCATTGGCCGAGAAAGTTCATCTCGATTTTCCAGGGTGATTTCCCCTTGTCAGTGATGCAGAAGGAGGGCCTGACAAGGACAGCTGCCTAGTCGTTCGGATGGGACGAAAAACCGAGGTCCCGTGTACACATTGGAGTACACGTAAAAGATTCCTTGGCAGTTGGAATTCGATATAAGAGTAGGTCGTAGCGCCGCTGCCCGGGCAAAATTTCCCTCATAGCACACTGTATGGCGTATGTCCGTCTTCCATTAGCACAGGTAGGTGCAAAAGAGTAGGACGTTAAACCCCATTTCATTGCATTTCATTTCTAAAAGTAAAAGTGGTTGTCATGCAATATACGGGCACAAGTGGCGGGTGGAGAACAATGAAAATAAGAAAGCGCTTTCACCCATTTGCCTAATGCTTCTCATGAAATTCACTGTAACACTAAATATAGATATGGTTCTTACCTCGTGATCTGAATGCTACTCACAAAATATGAAAGAAATCCGTTAAATGTTGTAGCCTCTATCGCGACCCGTTGTTTCAAACCAATTTTGATAACCATAATATAGATAAAGGAAGAGCCCCTTTTAGGCAAAGAGAGTATAACTCTGTAACTGAAGGTCTGATGCACAAAAAACCCAAACTCATATTTATGCGCCCACATTTTCATGTGGACGTATTATGCCGTCGCCCCTGTCCGTCCACAATTTGTTTGTGGACTCTTTACACGTCACAATTCTCATCCGATTTTGACGAAACTTGAAATATAGATTTATCCCCGTAAGATCTCGACTGCTTTCGATATTGGCATGTATCGGATTGAAACTTCGTGGATTATGGCCCCTATATTGTACGAAAAATCACAATTTTGAACCGATTTTGATGAAACTTGACACGTATGTTAATAACCCAAAGATCTTGGTTCCTGTCGATATTTGCGCCCACCAGATAGTAACTTCCTGAATTATGGTCCCTGATTTCTCCGAAAAATAGCCCTTTTTAGCTTGTATAGTCCCTCTAGAGGTCAAAATTAAAAACTGTTTGATTATATCCCTGTTACATGGTAATGATGGTTGAGTTAAATCCATGATATTAAATGCTTCGTATTGCAAATGTTAGCATGGGTAGAACTACAAATTCTAATGATTTTCTGATAATTATTTAATGAGTTGTTACTCTTAATCAGACTTTATTGAATTATAAATGTTTCATTAACGACAATATAGAAAAAATATGCGACAAATTATTACCCGATTTAGAAAAAAACGTTTGATTATATCACCGTTACACTGTAATGAATTTTGAGTTCGAATTTCGTGACCCTATAGAGGTCCCAATTTTAATTCGATTTTGAGGAAACATGAAATACATGTTTATAACCTAAAGATCTTGGTTTCTTTGTGGACCCTATAGAGGTCACAATTTTAATTCGATTTTGATGAAACTTGAAATACGTGTATTGGTTTCTTTCAATATTTGCGCATATTGGATTGTAACCTCCTGAATTATGGCCTCTGGTTGTACCAAAAATTGCCTTTATTATCTTTTGGTCCGTCTGGTTGTCACAATTATTACCTGATTTAATAAAACGTTTGATTATATCACTGTTACACTGTAATGAATCTGTGATTCGAATTTCATGAACATTGCACCAAAATTGCCGAATAAAATGGCCGCCACTTTTACACGAATGTTGTAAGAATATGGTATATCAAGGTTGTGGACCCTGTAGAGGTCACAATTTTAATTCCGATTTGGATGAAATTTGAAATGTAAGTTTATAACCCAAAGATCGCGGCTCCTTTCGATATTCGGACACATTAGACCATAACTTCCTGAATTTTGGCCCCTGATTGTACAAGAAATAATGTTTTTTGCCTTTTGGACCCTATGAGGGTCACCATTTTATTCCGAATTAAAAAAACGTTGAGTTTGAATTTCTTGAAAATCGATAATTGAATAGCTAAATCCATAATATTAAATGTTTCGTATACTGAACGTTAGCATGGGGCAGAACTTTATAAAAACCTGATAATTACTTAATATGCGACAACTCTTGTTGACTGCCCAGACGATTTAGCGTATGTTTCGTTGCGTGGCAACCCATTTTTTTTCATATGTATATTTTAAGTTGCATCTAAATCGGACAAAAATATAGGTTATCTATTGTGTGTCAAAAGTGTGCGTAAAAGGCATGAGACATAACCAAGAAAGTTGCAGGCCATTATTTCCGTAAAGGTGAGATGGACAATTTGTTGAGAAGTGTTAGTCTGATTTTCGAGCAATTCAAACTCAAGCGCGATTGTTGTGCAATAATTATATTTGAACGTTACTTAATATCAAGTAATCACCGTGACCCATATATAATCCACAGTATTAAAAAGGTTCAGTCATTCAGGAAGGTATAATTCGAACTCATCCCAAGATCTTTGGCCATATAAGTTACGTTGGGGCTTATTAGTGGATGAATTTGAAAATAGTACACATCAGACTGCATCTTTTAGAGGTTCCAAATATTGTGCAAATTATTTCTCGATATTTATGACTAAATAAAATATTACGATTTCAAAATCTTTGATACAGCAGAATATTCAATGAAATAATGTTTGCATAATGATTTCTTCAGTTAAATGGAATAGTGAGAAAACAAGTCTGCTGACTATTTTAGTACAACAGTATACAGCACTGAAAACAGCAATAAAGGTTCTTTGCCGAGTAAGTTATATACTTGTTTTCTAAATGATTGAATCAGTTGAACTCGATCGTTCTAGTATAGTTAATGCAATACTAATGGCAGTTGATTTGAGACAAACATATTAATTAACGGAGTTGTTAGAGACTCACACGTTATCGGAGATGGTACAAAAGTGCTTAACATAATGAATGTATTAAATTGGGGCTTTTGGGTCCTTAACACTTTAATATTTCTCAGTTCAATTGAATCAGGACTAATATATTGTGCAATTTTATTTCGTCGGTCTCCCCATAAATTTTAAAACACCATTGGAATATTGTATCGTACTTAATGAGAATTACATCATTTATATTCACAATACGTTATTTGAGTATACACAGATAATACACAGTAGACTGGGCAATATTGATGTAATTATCAAAATATTTAAACATTGTATATTTGGATGGCTTATATGGACATATTATGTTTTATTACTAAGTGGAATACTGATGTATGGGTTGCAGTGGATATTTGAAAACACTTTCTTTAGTAGTTATTTGGGTAATGCTCTATTAGACCTTTAGATAAATCAGAATTATTTCTTTCTTTCAGGTAAGAAGGAAATAAGAAAGTTTTTGAGTGAAAACAAACAATTTTTAAGTGCGGTAAAGTGCCTTTATATCAGCAGCCGATGCTTACAAAAAAACACGAGTAAAACTATTCAATGTACGAAAAACATACCGAATGAAAGCATCCAAAGTCCTTAAAAAAATGTCTCGGTAAAGAGATGACAGCTGTCGCTATAAGGGAATAGTCTATTCTCAAGAAATTTACTGTATGAATGTATATATATAAAATGAACTATATTCAATGTTTAAAATATTATTATGATTTGCAATCTGTTATGTTTCGTAAAAACGCCAGCAGTCCAAATTGAATTGCAAACGTTTGTTAGTTCATTCTACACGATTTTATTGTCCCGCCCCTTTCGAAGAAAGCAGGGGACTATTAAAATGGGTTCGTCTGCCTGCCTGCCTGTCTGTCTGTCACTATAATGTTCAAACTTGGTCCTGGTCAATTCCTTGATGGAGTTCGGAGATGAACATTTTCTGTTTAGGGCAAGCAGAGATAAGCAATTTGAATGGTTGATTCTTTATTTTGGGATTTCGGCGGGGAACATCAACCTCGCTGTTGGCTTCTTATAATTATTTTGTCGTTTGTGAATCGGCCCTCTTTATATCCCCACATTTTCATGAGGACGTATATTGTCGCCGTCCCTGCCTGATTGTACGAAAAATCACGTTTATAGCGTGGGGTCCCTCTAGAGGTCATGATTATTGTCCTATTAAAAACAACGCCCGAATATATTACCGTTACACCCTAATGTCAGTTGATTTCGAATTTCGAGAAAATCGAACTAAAATTGACGGGAAAAAAGCGGTTCCTAGTACACAAATAGTGTAAAAAAGATATGGTATATTAAGGTTGTGGACCCTCTAGGCCACAATTTTGACCCGATTTTTCTTTATATCACAAAGATCTTGGTCCCTTTTGATGATCGCGCATATCCGAATGTAACTTCCTTGATTATGTCATTTTTAGCTTGTGGATTCTCTGGAGGTCACAATTTTGTCCCCCTATTTTAAAACCATTTAAATATATCGCCATTCCACCATAATGAAGGAGAAAATTGAATTTCGAGAAAATCAAAATGAAACTATCCAACAAAATGGACGTTCTTTTTACGTAAATTGTGTACTGTGAAGGTTGTGGACCCTCGAGAGGTCACAGTTTTTATCCAATTTTGATGAAATTTAAAATATATCTTTTTATTCCAAAGATCTCAACCCCTTTTGATATTTGCCCATTTCAGGCCATGACTTTCTGGATTATGGCCTCTGATTGTACGGAAAATCGCTTTTGTTTTTAGTTTGTTCTCTATTCAACCGCTGGTTGAATACACCCGTGCAATTGAAATGGAAGAAAAATTAAATTTTGATTCGTGTTTAATTATTATTATGGATAATACTGAGTTTATGTTTAGCTCTAAATTTCTCAAACATATATTAAGACTAAATGATTGATTTATAAAAACCTTTATTTTTGTTGTACATGTGCCACAGGTCATATATTTGGGTTGTTGGCATTCGTTTCAAACACTTAAATAAATTTTATGTTTTTAAGTATGATGTTGTTTCTGAAATTTATTGTTGCTGCAAACAAGATTAAGTGTGCATCAAACAACTCTGATCAGTACCATCTATTAGCTTAGACCTAACCTGTGTAACAAAACGCTCCTGCGACTATACTCTTTGGTTCATAGTTCTTGGAACTCAATATCACTTCATATGACAGAATCAACGTATACATTATATTGTATTTTGAAAACAACATTGAAAGTCCGCCTCTTTATGTAAGTCTAGCAATGTTTCCTTATCCACATTCCATATAATTGCTTCTTCATAGACATGTTGTCCTACCTAATGATCATGTTATAGACACCTGTATACAATGTCTTAAGCTCAAGACCTTTAAACAATTTAAAATACACACACTATCGCACACGTGAATCTTATATTGCACCTAGTATAACGAATGTACAATTGACAAGGTGCTCTTAAATTATTTGAAATAATGGTACGCCAACATGAATGAGTGAAGTCACGTCTGTGTTTTAAGTATAAATACTAGCCTGTCCTGTGGCTATTTAGTCTGCCTAATGGCTATCTATATGCATGTGTCTGCCTAATGGTCATTTATATGTACCTCTCTGCCTAATGACTATATTACGTGTCTGCCTATAATGGCTATATATATACATGTACGTGTCTGCCTAATGACTATTTTTATGTACGTGTCTGCCTAATGGCTATATATATGTACGTGTCTGCCTAATGACTATTCTTATGTACGTGTCTGCCTAATGGCTATATATATGTACGTGTCTGCCTAATGGCTATATATGTGTACGTGTCTGCCTAATGGCTATATATGTGTACGTGTCTGCCTAATGGCTATATATATGTACGTGTCTGCCTAATGGCTATATATATGTACGTGTCTGCCTAATGACTATATATATATGTACGTGTCTGCCTAATGACTGTTATATATTAACAAATATTAGGCAGACCACAAAAAATGTATATTTTATATTTTTGAGAATTTTTTTATTTCAAATTTTGGAAATCAATTAGACGGTCACAAAGGTGTCATTTTTAAAATTTTTATCTTCAAAAAGTAATAAGTTTGGATTTTCATAAATGTCTACCTAATGCCCAAAATATAATATGGTCTGCCTAATGCCCTAATCATATATATATATATATATATATATATATATATAGAGAGAGAGAGAGGGGGGGGGGAGAATCTCCTACGAGTCTTAAAGTTGATTTTATATAAGCTGATAAAGCTTGTTATCGTATCCTCTATTCATTATATAAATTTTATAAATTTAAATGTATAAAATATTGTTTAAATGAAAGTTGATAAAGGAGAAAAAAACAGACTCTACCGAGTATTTTTTTTAAATTATCAACGAGTGTTGATATTTTTTGATATCAAAAAAGACGAGTTGGAGATTGTATTTACCACCCAATCCTTTCTTATATTTCTTTGCAAAGGATTTCACTTTTACTGAGCCTGATTACATTACAGCGTTTTGAGAAATTCAAGATGGTGTCCAAGACGGCAGCCACATTAAATAATGCCCTATAGTTCTCATAGTATTTTTTCTAGGATGATAACTGTGGTGTCTAACCCTATGTTTGGGGGTCAAGGAATACATTGAAATTATCTATTATGTTGTGGGTTGATTAGATGATAGTAAAATCAAACATGCCATATTTAGACCCATAGTATACATTTCAGGACATAGGATCGTATGAATTATATGTGGCTATTTCGGATTGAAACCTATCGAGCCAGAAATGTACAGATTGTATGCCTAGTTCTATTTCTATATTATTATACAAGCTATTAACATTAAATGTGATAAGTACACTATTTGGTTCAGCTTTACTAGGTAAATTACACAATAAATATGTATCATCTCGTATGTAACTCTTGCTGTGCTTCAAAAAATGGATAATCGAGACTACGCTGTCTATCTTACCGAATTTAATAATGACGATCGAGACTAGGCGGAAATTTCAACCGCTTAGTTCTCGGTTCATAGTGGATCAATTGGCCTGAAATGTTCAGCAAATTATCTTTGCAGTATGTATAGTTTTTAACTATTATAGTGAGAACTGCCAACTCCTTATCTTATTTCCCATAATGTATCTTTAATTCCGAATTTTAAAGGAGTAAGAGGTGTTACATCTTTAATAATAAATGTTACATCTTCAATAAACGATAAAGTTCGCATTAAAAAAGACCATAAACAATCAAGATCACATATTTGAAATTTTCATATTTTGAAATAGTTTGAAATTTAAAATCAATGTCTACTTACTAATAGTATTGTATTCAGAACCGTAAAACTGATTCGAACACGCTCAAATGAATTGAGTTTCTGCATGACGGCTGTTAATTCGCTACAACAAAAAACAAATTAAATAATAGATATATCAGTATACTAAATAAAGGTGATACATAAATGAAACTGCATGCTTGCTAAGGTTCATCTCGTGAAAGGAATAAGTCAGTTGTACCAATTTTTGATTACACTGAGAGAGGGAGGGAAGGCCGTTCAGCCATCCAAAAATGAAATGAAATGGGGTTTACAGATGCCCGAAAAATGTCGCACAAAGTAGAGTGGCCCCAGACAAAATGTCTATCCATAATTAACTCAGTACAAATTCGTGGCATACAATTAAAAGAAAAGTAAAATTAGTGTTATATTAGGGCTCGATGACAGTAACGGAAGTAAAACTGTAATGCCCGGAAAATTTTCGGGTTTACAGACAGCGGCGCCGGTTTTCTTCCGAGAAGCGAAGAATCGGAAATGATCTAGTATGGCCCCCCCCTCCCCAAGAAATTTTTGAATATTTGACGGCCGCAAACGCGTTTTCCTGTTATTTCAGCCAGTAAAATAAGTGTTCTATTCGATTTCGGGCACTTCATTTTGCCAAGTAAATGAAATAGTTTTTTTTCCTTTTAAACGTATGCCAGAAAATCCAGCTTGCCCGAATGGGTAAGGGGGTCAGCTAAACCTGCCCCCCCCCCTCCCTGGCTGGTACGCCTATGGATATAGTTTCATGGTCAGTTGAGTCAAATGGCGTGGTTTCGATTCTCCGATTGCACGTGACAAGCGGGTCTCATAAAATTTGGGGAGCTACGGAATTTTTTTTTTGGAGGGGGGGGGGGTGAAGATGTGGCCGGCTAAGCTTATTCGATTTTTTAGGGGGCTTAACATAGAAAATTCGTTATCTACACGATGTGCGACGAAAACTAGGCCAGTGAAGTATATGGCATTATTCTACACTGATTCATCGACATTTATGTCAGTATCCATTACTGGAAGGGCGTTATACAGGCCGGACAGGAACATTGTGTATAACTATAAATAAATATAATTTATTGGATACATTTCAGTCAGCATATAGATCAGCCCATAGCACAGAGACTGCTTTGAACCGTGTCGTCAACGACTTGCGAGTTGGGGTAGATACCGGAAACATATCGCTATTAGTTCTTCTTGATTTATCAGCAGCATTTGATACCATTGACCATTCACGGCTGATAGATCGTCTTCATTCAGATTTTGGTTTTGATCGCTCAGTTCTCCAGTGGTTCAGATCCTACCTTTCAGATCGCCAACAGTATGTCAATATTGGCGACTCTAACTCGGTACGCAAATCATTAAATTGCGGAGTCCCCCAAGGATCAGTGCTTGGACCGATTTTGTTCACTCTCTACACAAAGCCACTTGGGAGTATCATCACTACATCAGGTATCCTATATCATTTATATGCAGATGACACTCAGTTGTCAGATAATTTCTCTATCGAGAATCAGCAGGATAGATTTAATAAGGTGGAGCAATGCCTTGTGTCCTTGAAAACATGGATGAACAACAACATGTTAAAATTAAATGATAACAAAACCGAATCAATGATCATTGGTCCTTTAAAACGTCGAGAGAAAGTGGAGCGTGATGGTCTAAACTTTGATCAATTTAATATACCATTTGCACCATGTGTTAAAAATCTTGGGGTTTATTTGGATGCTTCCCTAAACATGGACAGACAGGTCTCAGAAATAGTGAGAAAGTGTTATTTCCACTTGCGAAATATTGGCAATATCCGTCACCTGTTGACACAGTCCGCCGCCGCAACTATAACCAGATCATTAGTTATCTCCAGGCTAGATTACTGCAACAGCCTCTTGGCTGGCATCTCTGCTGAAAACATTCGTCGCCTCCAAAAGCTTCAGAATACAGCCGCAAGAATCGTCACCATCTCCAAACATGATTGTCATGTTGCTTCGCTTTTAAAATCTCTTCACTGGCTACCTGTTCGATCAAGAATAAACTTTAAAGTTCTAACCCTAACTTATCAGTGTATACACGGTACAGCACCAGGCTACATGTGTAATTTAGTTCATAAATACTCCCCATCTAGATCACTCCGTTCTAGCTCTCAATATTTATTAACTGTTCCAAAGTATAACCTGAAAACTTTTGGCTGTAGATCATTTGCCTATAATGCAGCACATACATGGAACTCTCTGCCACTACATCTACGGACTGTTCCATCTTTAAGCATCTTTAAACAAAATCTCAAAACTTACTTGTTTCCTGTAAACATTGTTAGCGCTTTGAGCAAACAATACTGTTTGGAGTCTAGCGCTTTATAAGAACCCTTATTATTATTATCAAGTGCGTGGCTCTTCTCACGTTTCAGTCGCTAGGTCTGCGTTATAAAGGATGTTAAAAACAGATCGTAAATATTATTATAACTCATAATGTACTATCTTAGATGCTGTAGTTTCCTGAATTTAACCTTTGTATCATGGATGTTGTATTTCATATTTAGACTTAGTTATAAAAACAGAATGTTCCAAAGTCATTTGTTTCTTGAAGTTTTATTGACCACGTCGAATGCAAACCTAATTTATAGTTGACTTAGTGTTACACAAGGGGTAACGTCACCTGCTCTACCTCGTGGGTGTTATCTGGGTCCTCCGGCTTCCTCCCACTGCTAAAGACCCAGACGCACAAATTAATTATTGAAATAAAATTTAACCCTGATATTAGTCTTGAAATGACCTAGTTTGTGTCGAGTGGACGTTAAACCCCCATTTCTCTCCATCATGGATTCTTATGCTACTGTCACACATGCAAATTTTAAATGTGCGATTAGGGTGGGAATGTGCTTACGAAGGCAATTCACCATTAATGCTGAATGACCATAATGTGATTGCCAGACAGCCGTAGTTGTGTTATGTGAGCATTTGCTGGGGGTTGTGAATATAAGAAACATGCTCCTTACATTCTCCACATAATTCTTTTTGTCGCAATACTGTCGTAAGCAATCGCAAGCGATTCTTACCGACGGCAGGGCATTTGCAATGGTCATTAGAACTTCATAAGCACGGATAAACATTTGATAATTTTCAGGAAAACGGTATCATCCGCCGCCGAGTCGAGACGATTTCTAGTAAACCCTAATGCTTGCGTCTCATTGTCACGAAAGTGACACCGGATTTTTTCGGCATGGACCCCGCTTGCCAACGTATAGGGACAACGTATAGCCGTTCTGAAGTCACGAAAAGGCGAGTTCCGTCTACATATAAAGGCTCAACTGGCAGTTGGGATTCGTAGAGTAGATAGTATAGCCGCGGTCCGTGCAGTGTCCCCCCACCAATAACACAATATTGGTCGTATAAGCCCAATCATTTGCATTTTATTTTCAATTCTATTGATTACTTTTAAATGTAAATACATGTAGTTCAAACTTTGATGTAGTAATAAATGTATTAATATTATAATAAAAGATACTATGTATAAATATTAAATGACATACAACAATCGTTACACTCTTTGTGAAATGAAATTTAATCAATTTCTGGTGGTGTTTGTGAATAAAGATTATTATTATTATTTTACTATGGCAACAGCTGACGCCGATTCAAATCATATATTACGAAGACTCACAGTCGACATTACGACTTTATTAGGGCGGACACACATCAAAGTGCATCAAACCTCAACAAATAAATAAAAATAAATAATATAACAAAAGAAACTTTGGAACACATGGATTGATTTTACTTAACAAAATATTAAAATAAATGTGTATTCTGACCATTTAATTTTGTATTTCACTCTTAGTCCCACGACGTGAATGCAGGAAACACTAACAATTTATACTCTTAGTCCCGCTATTTTAATGTAGAAAATACCGCCTTTATGCGATGGTCCTCTGATGTTCGTATGACTACTTGGATTGGTCATGTACAGAGAACACATTGTTTCCAACGAAACCAAAGACAACGAGTCGGTCTCAACGGCCACAGCTTGATGGTCGTTTGCCCTACTAAGAAACCTTGAATGACGTTGTTGAAGACGATGCCTCAAACGTGGATTATGATCGGCCCTGCACCTCTAACAAGGAGGAACCACGCCGAAAAAATTCCCATGAACTTTTTCGACCAATGCAGGAATCGAACCCAGAACCTCCGTGTTAGCGAGCCAACGTCTTACCCACTGAATTACCGTGACTCCCAACAAGATATAATAAACATACATTCAATTATATAATGTTGTCTAACAGCACGGGTGATGTTGATATATCAATGACTTGATTAATGCACGGTATAAGGGGTATCAGATGTTCCAGACAAATTTATAAAGGTCTGTTTATACTGATCTGAGCCGCGACCACGAACGCACTTCACTGCTTAACTGCTATTTCAATGAACTCGTTTATACTGACAGCGAACGCGAACACGGCAATGATTGCCACCAGAGCGAATTTTTGGAAGTAGATTGCGCGAAACATTTTCATTAGCTAATCAAAGTGCGCGATAAAAAATCATACATTTAACATATCTGTGACAGGTGATTTTTTGGTCACTTCGGGACTAACACATGGTTCAATTTCACATCAATAATTCGTTTGCACGTAGGGTGTTTTTTAGCCATGGGAGGAAACCGAAGAAAACCATGAGGTTGGGCAGGCGACCCTACTCCTTGTCACTAGCCTCATCGGAAACAGTGGATACTGTCTTTGTCAACCATCCGTCCTGCACCCACTGACCAGGGCATCGAACAATTCCTTGTATAGGGATCAATCGCCTTATACCCTGTGTCACCACGGCTGCTATATTGTCTGTGATACAAGCGTGGACGTTTTGGAAACGATAAAACACTACAATTCACAAAAGGTCTTTGCAAATCTCAATCGACCAAATCTAGGTGATTTCGGCTCTAAGGTATGACCTTTCATTCATTCACAACTGAACCGTATAAGTTTCAAGAGGACAACCTATAATGATAACAGTAATATCGATTTGAAAAAATAACGCTGTTTTTCATGGTCGACGGCCGAATTTTCTTCGATTTTGAAAAATAAATCTAACCTACCAGAACAGTACTTATTTGAAACTCCTCCAGTAAAACAAAGTCAACGGCAACTCTTTTCAATGTTCACGATGAAAAACCTTAATAATACTCTACTACGCATGTCCGGGTATATACCATCTCATTATTGGTGGTTCAAAATGTAGCCCTATTCATTGAAACATTAAACTAGACGACAAAAAATCGATAATAAGAAATAAACTGATCTACATTCAATTTGTATACACCTTGCACAGGGGAGATGTACGGAATGCTACTAAACTGTTTCTAAGTCATTGCGTTGCGTATGGTGTTAAACTATTTGGGTTAAGACACACACGCTGGCCGCTTTATACACACCCATAATTGAGGTTTGGTTTTATTATTGGTGGGTGTTATCATTACGGTCTGCTTCAATCTGTTTCACAGAGAATTACTTACGAATTATCTCTGTCACAGATGACTGTCTTCAACACGTGCATTGACTTCACGCGGCGTCAGTCATTGGCTCGTGCATTGTTTACATGACTGCTTCGGGCAAAATGATGCATATTACTCATTTTGATATCCATTTACACTAAAATAGGAAATATTTTTCAACTACAGATACTTCAAACGTCTTTATTTATTATTTCTTATACTTCAAATAATGTTTTAGAATTCAGTTTGTAGGAAGAAAAAAGGTAATACCGGGGACTCATTAAGTCGCGTCGTTGTTATCCTTTTCAGTGATTGTAGCGGCCTAGCCAATATTCATTGCTGATCAGTGTGGGCCTGCTCCGCATTCAACACTTGATAATCAGATGACGGCAATTATTGGTACAATGAATAGAGCTACATTTTGAACCACCAATAATGAGACTGTGTATCCTTACATGCGTAGTAGAGTATTATTAAAGTTTTGACCGTGAACATTGAGTTGCCGTTGATTTTGTTTTACTGGAAGAGTTTCAAATAACTACTGATCTGGTAAGTTGGATTTATTTTTCAAAATGAAAGAAACGTCAATCTTCAACGGTGAAAAAACAGCGTTATTTTTCCAAATCGATATCACTGTTAATATAATAGTTTAATTGTCCTCTTGAAACTTAACGGTTCAGCAGTGAATGAATGGAAGTGCATTCTTAGTTTTTGTCGATTGAAATTTGCAAAGACGTTTATTAATTGTAGTGTTTCATCAATTTTAAAACGCCCTTGTTTGCATCACAGACAATATGGCAGCTGCGGTGACAAGGGGGTTTATGCGATGGCGCACTTTACAAGCGTTTGTGGTTCGATGCCCTCGTCAGTGGGTGCAGAACGGGTGGATGGCAAAGTCAGTATCCATTGTTTTCGATGAGGCTAGTGACAAGGAGAAGGGTCGCCTGCCCAATGTCGTGAGTTCCTTCGGTTTCCTCCCACGGCTAAAATCCCCTACACGCAAGCGAATTATTGAAATATAATTGAACCATGTGTTAGTCCCGAAGTGACCAAAAAAAACACCCGTCACAGATGTGTTAAACGTATGACATTTTACCTCGCACTTTGATTGGCAATCTGTTTTCAAAAATTCGCTCTGGTGGCAATTGTTGAGAGTCAAGGCTAACAAGGCGCGTCTTTGAACGAATCTGCACACAATGTGAATGTTAACCAGGGAACTAATCGGTTTGTCTCATGCTTTTCCATCAGAGTGGTAATCTACTTTAAAACGACAGGGGTGTTTTTATGTCCATCTCCCGCTTTTCCTCAACTTTGTTTTGCTTACAAAGCAAGGATAACAACCCCGTAGATGTCTATACTGTATATACATCATTTTTATGTCCAGTCTGAATTTCTATTTACGCTTGGGTCGGCGGATGGTGAGAGCTTGTGCGTTGTGGTTTCGATTCCCGGTTGTATGTTGCGAGGAGTAGGGTCGCCTGACCGACCTCTTGTTTTTTTCCGGTTTTGGCCCACTGCTTAAAACCCCTACGCGGATTATTAAAATAAAATTGAACCATATGTTAGTCCCGAAATGTTTTCTCTCTCACTTTCTCTCGAACCAACTATTTATCTTTCTCTCTGAATTCTAGTAACGGGTTCCAAATTATTCGCCTGTTCCAAGTGCTTTACATTTAATAAGAGTTGCTGAATCAAGTAGTGGCGTGTAGTTGGGATCAAGTTCAAGTAATAGTTCAGTCGGTTTACAACCACCACATCCTACAACTGACCCACAATAACCTTCAATACGATGTCCATCTTGTGATCGTGTTATATTACCCACTCGTCCACCAACACCCCACGTTTCCCAGGTAACAGGGGATTTTATGCGTAGTCCTGTACCATTAGTGTTTATAACAAATCTTCCAATTAGTCCACAATCACTGATTGTATCATTGACATCATTATCAACGCAATCACCAGCGCTTCCAAAGTTTTGTCTTTTAAACGTAGAATTGGAATAACGAAATCCGGAATCTATCCTCATTGGCAAAAGCCGAACACGTGCTTTTTGGTAATCCGTGTAACCCATACTTGGTAGTTTGGCAGTTACAGGTACTTGGTCACACGTTACTGGATCCTTTAAAAATATTGGAGTAGAAAACGTATTAGTGTTGTGAAAAGTTAAAAATTCGCCGTAAAACCCCGAACCACAGTATGTTTTAACCCATGCATCCAAAGCCACACTGAAAATCCAGTATTCACCCTCAGCAGTAGCATTACCACCACAAACGCTTCTCTTTTCACATCCGTCAAACTGCAGACATTCAAAGAGCGTCCAGGTACCAGTCGTATGGCACGTGACATTAAGGGATGGGTAGTAGCCACCCTCGCATGCATACAGCACAGTTTCATTAAAGAACCACAACGCTTTGGTCTGAAATGAGGTAATGTTTATATTTTGTACTTCTGGATAACCAAGACAACCAACAACAACGCATGAATGGTTTGAACCTTCAACTTGACAGACTGTGTTATTAGGACAAATGTGATTTTCACAAGATCCAAAAATCTGATTATGACGATTGGGAACGTCCATTATGATATTGTTAACCACTGGTTCAGTAATGCTGTTATTCAGCGCGAATAATTCACATTGATGAGTTTCGATATCATAATTGAAAGATTTACATAAGGAAAAAAATCCACATTGACGATAACAATCTAAAAGTCCACCAGCTTGATAAAACACCATTGGTTCTCCTGATAACTTTTCACCAATCTGCATATTCTGATAAAATTCTGGTTTTAAACACACGTTTCCCTTCACTGGCATACCAGTGCCTACCAAAACCCAAAACATAAATCTGAAAATATCTTTACGTTTTGAAGCCATGGTGAAAGTTTTGATCAGGATCGCTCAATGACATTGGTTTTATTAAAGCAAACATGAATATCATCCACTTATCTATGGAAATTGAATTTCTGTGGGAACATATACCATCATTGGTTGATTAACAGAAATCGTCAGGGCAACACTTCGACGGTCACTGCCATCAATCTATAACACAACAATGCCACTGGAAATTATTAGCTCCTTAAATCAAATTAAAGCGGTTTAACCGGAAAATCACCAAGTCGATTAAAGACGGGTTCTTCAAAAAAGAAGCCGTATCGGATATATATGTTTTTTCCGGTTTAAGTATTTCGATCATTATTTGTCTTAAGATTTCTATCGGGCTTGTAAATCGAGTCATAGTCATAACACAACAATGCCACTGAAAATTATTAGCTCCTTAAATCAAATTAAAGCGGTTTAACCGGAAAATCATCCAGTCGATTAAAGACGGGTTCTTCAAAAGAGAAGCCCTATCGGATATACATGTTTTTCCGGTTTAAGTATTTCGATCATTATTTGTCTTAAGATTTCTATCGGGCTTGTAAATCGAGTCATAGTCATAACACAACAATGCCACTGGAAATTATTAGCTCCTTAAATCAAATTAAAGCGGTTTAACCGGAAAATCATCCAGTCGATTAAAGACGGGTTCTTCAAAAGAGAAGCCCTATCGGATATATATGTTTTTCCGGTTTAAGTATTTCGATCATTATTTGTCTTAAGATTTCTATCGGGCTTGTAAATCGAGTCATAATCGTCACATATATATTGTCAGATAGAAATAAATTAGTACCAGTCAATCTTTATATTCGTCTCGTATCGTGTGCTGCTCAATTTCGATCTAACAAAACGTATATACGGCTTTTAATTGTTGTCTATAATTTCGTGTGCCCATTTTTTGCAAAATATATATAGGGCTGTTAATTAATTGAATTCTATAATTTCGTGTGCCCATTTTTGTGTTCAAAATACATTTTGGGCTTTTAATTTCGTGAGCTCAAACTATATGTCGGGCTATAATTTCGTGTGCTCAATTTTTATTTCAAAATATGTATTTGGCCTTTAATTACCCATGACTAATATTTTTAGGTTAGAGTTGGATCATTTAATTATAATCAAGGGGGGGGGGGGCGCTTAGCAATCTTCTTGGTAAATTATAACCCAAATATTTATATGCTTTTATCGACGATCAATTAAATATGTTTCCATTGAGTTTAATGCGACATCAAACAAATTTTAACTGCAAAAATGTTTATGATAAACATACAAAGACATTTCGATGTGTCAGAATCTTAGAATGAAAATATAATAAATTATTTTTTTGCACCCCACCAATCTGGATATCGTGGGAGACAACTATAGGCATTATACCACATTCAAAACATATTCCTGAAGCAATGGCCCGAAAAATTGCTCTCTGACCATTGCTGAATTGGCTTCTGATACTTAGCTGTTGAGGAAGTGTGTCTATTCTTCTCGTTCAATCACATCTATCCCAAGTACAGCAACATGACAGTCCTTCGTTTAGATATGGGCCTTCCCTAAAACAGCGGACAGTGATGTATGGTATTAAAATGGTAAAAGTATTGTTCGTCTCCATACAGCATTATTTACATTGAATCCATGTTGATAGCCTCATTGATCACATCATTAGTTTTTCTGCAATGTTATGCTATGCATTGGTTAATGGGGCATTATAACATCGTGAATCATGACGCAATTTTATATAAACATATTTGTTTCCAATTTGAAGCTCTGTGTAAAGCGTAATCATATTGTTACGCAGTTAACTATTGATTGTTAATCGGACTATTGACCAGTCAAAATTTGGAACCGAATTTCGCTTCCTTTACTGCAGTGTAAATTGGAATTATGTCTAATCAAACGAAACACGTGCATTCAAAATGAATTGATATAAAATTCTGGATTAGATTAGATCCAAATTTTGGTAATTTGATTGGACAATATTAAATTGATTTTAGTGCTTAGTCAATCAAAATTTAAATGTCTACTAAATTTCATCTCTAGTTACAATTTCGTGAAACGGGGCCCAGGAAAATAAAATCTCTTCTACGTCTTTCACAATTAACAACGCAATTAAATCTCCTTTTCACAATAGACAGAAAAACGTTGAGTATATACAAGACCAATTAAAATATCATAACTCGGTATTTTCCATTATATTAGAAATAAAAAAAAATACGAAATAGAATTCAATATTGGTCCATTGCCGTGAAAACATGAGCTCCTTATATCCAAATCAAGAAATCGTGTATGGCGTATTCCATGGCTTTGGGCGCTATTTGTTCTGAACAAAGAAATAAATACCGTCAAGACAACTCGGAAGTAATTTGTAACATTTCACTTAATATATTGATTAGAAATTACAATAATGTTTGGTAAAAATTGAATATTAATCACTTTACATATATATATACATTTGGGCCTTTAAACCCGTTTTTGTCTATGTTACGGTTCCGAGCAATAGAGCAGGGGCTGATCCAGAGGTGGGGGGAGGTGTCAATGAAAGTACATCACAAAGTGATCCTATATCAGTATAAAAATTTCTCTGTTTAAAAAGCTCAATTTGTATGCACGCCTATGTAATTTAGAGACGATGGTGACAGATTTCAGTAACAGAAACCTGGCAAACCCCCTCCTGCAAAAGTTCACGGATCCGTCCCTGTAGAGCCTCGCATCCTTTGAAACATACATAAAGGTCTACTTGCGTTGAAACACATATCTTGCTGTATTTAGCACCCCTTACACAACACTTAATGATGCTTGCTGTTGTATTAAATCCCTTGTAAAGACTTATCTATTCAAAACAAGAATTAATGAAATAGGGTATAATTGCCTGCACAAAATCGACTAATGAAGACAACCATTAAAAACTTTTTTCATCAAGAATTTATTTTAATTGAACACATCTACGCTGTTTTTTTCTATCTTAGAAGACTTTTTTTTCAGTAAATTTTTTTTTTCAGTAAAATTGGTTTTTTTTTCTTTTGAGGATTATTTTATCTTAAAGATGCATTATGCAATAACTAAATCTGCTTACTGCAGGTCTTTCTTTAAGCCTTAAAGGTGAACTGTGCTAGAGTTAAATCTGCCAACTGCATGTCTTTCTTTGGGAATTATTTTTATCTTGATGCATTATGCAAGATCTAAATTTGCCTATTCCAGGGCCCGATTCCTAGAAAATTCTTAAGCACGTTCTTGTGCTTAGATTTTAAATAGACTTTGCAATTAAGTAAACTTACCTTATTTTGTGTTCCAAGAAAATTCTTAAGAACGTTCTTGTGCTTAGATTTTAAGTAGACTTCAGTGTAAGCACAAGCACTTTATTATGTGTTCCAAAAAAAAACTTAAGCACAACTTCGTTCTTACAATTGTCAATCTAAGCACAAGTCCCGAGCAAGGTATAGGGCTTGTTTCTGCTTCAAACAATATGGCTGACCGTATAGTTAGTTATTCGACGGCATTTGATACCTAAGAGACATTTGGAAGACGGAAAATCCTTAAGAAATATATTCTCGACAAGAATGCTATAGAATATTTCGCTTCTACACTAATTTTTTTTTATTTATTTACAAATTGGTAAACAACACAAACGCAGGCAACTTGAAAGGAGCTAAATCGCAAACATTTGGGACCAAGAAGTTGACACAAGTGGGTCGCAACGCATATAATACTCTAATATGAATGTATATAAACTGATTTACATTCAATGGTTTCCGTTTTTACTCCAATTTCAAATCAGTTATGTGCGGCGAAATTTGCCAACAGTGTCAATCGAATGCAAATTTCTAGCGTCTAGTTATTCCAGTCTACATGCGCCGTTTGATTTGGTGCAATGTTTCTAGCCTTGTTCCCCCGAGTCTCTCGCTAGAACTGGGCTGAAACGCATTATGGTACACGATTCGTGTACCAATGGTAAAATATTTATCTTGTCTTAAATATTGGATATCAGAAGCCTATCTTTTTCCGATAAGATCACATCATCAATTTTGATTTAAACTGACAAATAATTCGTGTTTTCAATGTCGAAGATGCTGGATGACATTGAATTAGAGACTTGGCTACTTTAAAATCAGGCGCTGTCTCAGTCATTCCGTCTGTTTGCATGTGCTTGCGTTTTTTTTGTGAGGGGGGGGGGGGTAGCTTATAGGCCTATAGGGGCCATGTCAAAGGGATCACGTGGGCCAATTCCTAGAAAATTCATAAAAGTAAGCACAAAGTTATGCTTCACTTTTGCTTACGTAAGAAACTTTATAAAATACCGTCTCTAGAAAATTCTCAAGACCGTTCTTACGTAAGCACAAGTTAAGTACGAGTCTTAAGCACATTGTGACTGGTGAATTGAGAGTACGATGCTCTCTAACGTCAAAAAAACATTTTTGGTATGCAAATTACACCGTAAATGTAAATTCGTCTGCATCACAGAGTTTCTATATATAGCTCTATGGTCTGCATGGAGTTATAAATAGACCAATGACATTAACCTCCCGGAAAATAATCGATTTAGATGTATTTTATTATTTAAAAAATGAAATGAAATGAAATTTAGCGTCCTACTATTTTGCTCCTAATCTGGGGTAATGAAGACATATACGTCATACAGTGTGCTATGAGGGAAATTTCGCCCTGGCAGCGGCACTACTCTATCGAATTTCAACTGCCAAGGAATCTTTTACGTGTACGCCAGTTTGTACACGAGACCTCCTTTTTTCGTCCCATCCGAATGACAAGACAGCTGTCCTCCGTCCTGCATCACTGACAAGGAGAAACTACGTCGGAAAATTTGGATGAACCTTCTCGGCCAATGCAGGGATCGAACACCCGACCTCCAGGCTAGCGAACCAGCGTCTTACCCACTTAGTCAAGTGATACCTTTGACGTGTTTCCCATAGGCCTACATATATAAAATATACCACAGACTAAACAAAAGAAAACAACCCAAAACGCAAGTACATGCAAACAAACCGAATAATTGTGAGAGCGACTGATCTTTAAGTAGCCCGCGACCGCGTGTGTGTTGTTTACCAATTTGGAAATAAATGAATTGTGTTTAGGGTAGAAGCGAAATTTCCTATAGCATTCTTCTCGAGAATATGTTTCTAAAGGATTTTCTGTCTTTCAATTGACTCTTAGGTACCAACAGATGTAGCAAATATCGTCGAATAAATCCACGGTCAGCCATATTGTTTGAAGCAGAAACAGGCTTAAAGGTTGGTAAGCAAGCCCTATACCTTGCTTGGGATTTGTGCTTAGATTGACAATTTTAAGAACGAAGTTGTGCTTAAGTTTTTTCTTGGAACACATAATAACGTGCTTGTGCTTACATCGAAGTCTACTTAAAATCTAAGCACAAGAACGTTCTTAAGAATTTTCTGTTAACACGAAATAAGATAAGTTTACTTATTTGCAAAGTCTACTTAAAATCTACATGTAAGCGCAAGAACGTATTAAACTTTAAAGAATTTTTTATGAATCGGGCCGAGGAAAGGTGTTCGATCCCTGCATTGGCCGAGAAGGTTCATCCCCTTGTCAGTGATGCAGACGAAAAAATAAGGTCCCGTGTAAAAATTGGCGTGCACGTCAAAGATCCCCTGGCCGTTGTAAATCGATATAAGAGTAGGCCGTAGCGCCGCTGCACGGGCAAACTTTCCCTCATAGCACACTTTATGGCGTATGCCCGTCTTCATTAGCCCAGCTTAGGAGCAAAACAGTACGAAGTTAAAACCTATTTCATTTCATGTCATTTGTCAAATACTTCTAAATCGACTATTTGAAGTTAATGTCATTGATCTATTTATAACTCTATATGCAGACGAATTTACGGTGTAATTTGCACACCAAATTTGTTTTTGTGACGCTAAAGAGCATCTTAGTCTCAATTTACCAGTCACACTGTGCTTAGACTCGTACTTGGCTTGATCTTGAGAAGTTTCTATAGAGACGGTATTTCATAAAGTTTCTTACGTAAGCAAAAGTGAAGCATAACTTTGTGCTTACTTTTAAGAATTTTCTAGGAACCGGGCCCAGGTCTTTCTTTAGGCCTTAAAGGTGAACTGTGCTAGATTAAATCTGCCAACTGCAGGTCTTTCTTTGGGAATTATTTTATCTTAACGATGCATTATGCAAGAGCTAAATCTGCCTATTCGAGGTCTTTCTTTAGACCTTAAAGGTGCACTGTGCAAGAGTTAAATCTGCCAACTGCAGGTCTTTCCTTGGGCCTTAGACATTTAGTCACTTGTAAAGACCATAATCTTTTCTCGATGCCATAGGAACTTCAACAAATTTTAATACGATATGCGGTTAATGATGTAATTTAATTGAAAATAGACAATCGTGACTACACTGTTCTGCAATCGAGGATAACTCTGCTCAGACTGAAGTAATTGTACTGAAATTTTCAACATTTTCCCTTTTCATTATCTATTTTAGTCACCTCTGGATTTTGACTGTGGTTTCGATCCCTGGTGTGAGCGTATGTGGCATGGATATAGGAGCGCCTTCTCAACCTCTTGGGTTCCCCCCGGGCACTCCGGTTTCCCCCCACTGCTAAAGACGCCTATGCGCAGGCGATTTATTGAAATAAAATTGAAACCATGTGTTAGTCTCAAAATGACCTAGTTTGTGTCAAGTGGACATTGAACCCCATTTCTCTCTGTGTCTCATGGGTTTCTTCTGGGCACTCCGGATAACTGCCAACTTCTTATCGAAATCTTACAAAATGCATCTTTACTTCAATTGTCCGGTTCGTGCGAATGTCAGTTTAAATCATCTATTTGTTATTCGTCAATATTGCTGATGCATTGTATTTACCATACATCAAAGAATAAAGGGAATGACTGTTTATCGTTATTGGGTGGCCTTCCATCTTATTACACGTTTAACTTAAGAAACGTTATAATTGGTTTATCTAGCATAAACATACGCATCATATACATACACACCATAATGATGGAAATATTTAGACCAAGAAGTTATGTTATGTCTAAAGACCAGGTGAGTAAAAATTGTTGAAAGTTGTTGAGTTTACGTGTAGTTTAATATATTGTTACCGCACATTGCGTTAGACCAATGTTGTTTCAATAAACAACGCAATTTCTTTAGCTTGAGGGTGGGGGGGGGGTGGCCTAGTGGTCTAGAGTGCCACGTTTCGACCTCTAGCTGGCCGGTCACCTCTGGCTTACGGCTGTGATTTCGAGCCCCGGTGTGAGTGTATGTGGCATGGAGATAGGAGCGCCTTCTCAACCTTGTGGGTTTCCCCCGGTTTCCTCCCACTGCTATAGACCCCTACGCGCAAGCGAATTATTGAAATAAAATTAAACTATATGTTAGTCCCGAAATGACCTGGTTTGTGTTGAGTGGATGTTAAACCCCATTTCTCTCTCTCTCTCTTTAGCTCGAGATCATTAAACAACTCAAATTACTGACATTTTTCCCGCACGTGCTTTTCAATAAAAATACGTCACGCGGTTCCAATATTTCATTTAGTATGGATAATGTACGATTGTCAAGTTGTCCGTAGATTATTGGAAATAATGGTATGTCAAAAGATGACGTCACATCTGTATTTTAAATCTATTTATTTTGACTGTGATTTAAAGTCCCTGACTCTCATAATGATGGACTGGTCGATGTCCACGATTTTGGGCGAATTTATGAGATATATCTTAGTGTGTGTGCAAGACAATAGATTTACCAGCTATCAATAATTCTAACCCAATGCTACGTCTATAAAGAGTGTTGTTATGGCCCCAAATCGTGGAGAGCTTTCTGGCCTTTATCACTAGAAAGGTAAAATAATTGAACTTTTATTCCATGTTTAACCTCTTGCTTATTTAGTGAGATGTGTTATATGCAGGATTGGAAATAATTGAAAAGAAAACACAGGAATATTAACATATTTCGTTTTACTTGTCTTTACTACACTGGGATCTGGAGGAGTTGTTAATCCACCAGAAATATCAATGCTGATTTGTTAATAAAATGTCTGACGTTATAGTGTCAAAAGCCGCTCGTATGACCACAGTGTAAGCCATCGAAAGTATAAAAAAAGGAAACGTAATATGTTATCAGATTGTAATACTAACTACTCCGGCGTTAGAATATAAAAAAGTCCTCATTATGTTGTTCTTGTTCATGGGAGAGGCATCCAAAGATATAGCCTTCAAGAACCGTGTTAAAGCAAAGAGCCACAGATTCCAGACTATAGTCTGCAAATCGTCTCAGAAACAGACATGCCACAGTATTTTATAGGAGTTATGGTGAGAACATATGTAGCCACACAAACATCAACCATGTATGTGTACGCTATGCAGTGGGCTGTGAGGGAAATGTTGTACAGGCAGATATATGATGGTCGACACAAATAAAATTATAGACTTGATTTACAAGCCTATGATATTAATTTTCATAAGAAAATAATGGACGAAATCACGTGAAGTTAATAATTTCCATTTATATTTTTGTATTTTAGGTTGATGATATATCCCTGATTGAAAGTGTTCCTTCAACGATTTCTTGGAATCAATCAATAATATGTTCACATTGACGCACAATTTATTAATGGAGTTCTCTCTTTGCTTTAATAAAGCTTATATGACATGATTTATCCCAATGGTAACACACTGGGTAGGATTTGCACGATGGATATAAATAACCAAGTTATATTCACTTTTATGGTTTGGGTTATGGCTGGCACCCGTGTTCAAGTGGAGGGAAATATGTGTTTGAAACCTGAATTTTATCAGAATATGCGGATTGGTGAAAAGTTTTTAGGAGAACCAATGGTGTTTTATCAAGCTGGCGGCCTTTTAGATTGTTATCGTCAATGTGGATTTTATTCCTTATGTCAGTCTTTTAATTATAATGTCGAAACTCGTCAGTGTGAATTAATCGCGTTAAATAACAGCATTACTGAACCAGTGATTAACAATATCATAATGGACGTTCCCAATCGTCAAAATCAGGTTTTTGGATCTTGTGAAAATCATGTTTGTCCGAATAACACAGTCTGTCAAGCTGAAGGTCAAAACCATTCATGTGTTGTTGTTGGTTGTCATGGTTATCCAGAAAAACAACATATTAACATTACATCATTTGAAGCCAAATCTTTGTGGTTTATTAATGAAACTGTTCTGTATGCATGCGAGGCCGGTTATTACCCCTCTCGCAATGTCACATGTTCTTTGACTGGTACCTGGCCAGCCTTTCTTTGTCAACCGTTTAACGGATGTGAAAAGAGAAGCATGTGTGGTGGTGATGCTACTGCCGAGGGCGAATACTGGATTTTCGCTAGCAAAATGAATTTATGGGTTAAAACGTATTGTCTTTCGGGAACTCACACAGAATATGTAACTTTATACGGCCTTAATACTTTTTCTACTCCAATATTTTTAAAGGATCCGATAACGTGTGTCCAAGTACCTGTTACTCCTAAACTACCACTTATGGGTTACACGCATTTCAAAAAGGTACGCGTTCCGTTTTATCAACAAAAGATAGATGTGGATAATTTTCATTATTCTAATTCATCTTCTAAAAGACAAAACTTTGGACGTGCTGGAGATTGCGTTGATAATGATGTCAATGATACAAACAGTGATTGTGGACTAATTGGGAGATTTGTTATAAACACTAATGGTACAGGACTACGTATAAAATCCTCTGTTACCTGGGAAACGTGGGGTGTTGGTGGACGAGTGGGTAATATAACACGATCACAAGACGGGCATCGTATAGAAGGTAATTGTGGGTCAGTCGTAGGATGTGGTGGTTGTCAACCTACCGAACTACTAATAGAACGTGATCCCAACTACACGCCACCACTTGATTCAGCAACTCTCATTAAGTGCAAAGCACCTTTTCCAATAGGTCATGAGTAATTTGATGTCAGTTACAACGATTCAGAAAGAAATTAGAATTGGGTAATTTGCATTTTGTTCAAGGGTTAGAAAAAAAAATCAATATGAGAATGATCTATATATAGTATGAACATCTACAAGGTTTTTTTTTTTACCAAAATAAGTCGAGGATAGGATGAGGAATATGTTGGACGATTAAACATTTCGGTTGAGTAGAATGATCTATATATACTATGAACATCTACAAGGTTTTTTTTTACCAAAATAAGTCGAGGATAGGATAAGGAATTGGACGATTTAACATTTCGGTTGAGTAGAATTGTAAATTTAACGATAAATTGTATGACAGTAATGAATTGTTTCATTGCGTACATGTATTATTGTTTTTCTTGCATGAAATATAGAAATATGCATGGGGGTTTTATAGTAAGAACGGTATGTATGAGGTTTGTATGTGCTTTGAATGAATGAAGTGGTGTTTAAGATCCTGCTTATCGGCACAAATCGGTGTCTGTGTACGGGGGTGAAATGGGGTTTAACGTCATACTTTTCAGCACCAGCCTCGATAATAAAGGTGGGCATACAGTGTGCTGTGACATAAATTTTGTCCTGACCGCCAATTGGTTCCCTGCAAGAGTTCCTTTACGTGTTTATGAAAATGCAGAAGGCCCCCCAGGTTTTGGTTCCATCCGTACGACTAGACACTTTTCCTTGTCAAATACAGTTCGACATTGTTACAATATCAGTAGTTAGATATTGCTCATAATATTATTATTAATGTAGGCCTAGTCCCTCACATGAGGGGAGTTAACTCTGTTTAATAAATATGTTGAACTGTCATGGCTTCTTTCTTAAACATGGTGGCTGGAGTGGGATCAACATTGCCTCACAACAAACTTAATTTGAACTTTAGTGTGAAAACATCCTGCCAGTAACCTACCATGAGTAATAATCCACCTGAAAATGAACCTGCCATTGATCCTGTTGTCTTACAGGCTGCTGTAGCTGCAGCAATGTCTGCCCTGAATTTAACCGCCAATATTGGCAATAATACAGCTGAAAACAATGAGGCCCGTCAACAAAGACAAACCACGTCTGTGAAAGCCCCTGGTTATCTTGATGTATCCATGAATGCAACCTCTGATGATTTCAAACTGTGGGTACAACAATGGGAAAATTATGAAGTCGCTACAGGTCTCGGTAATCGCCCTCCTGCTGTTAGAAAAGCCAGATTTTTGTCCTACATAGGCTCGGATGCCTTGAAAGTTTATAACACTTTTACATTTGAAAATGAAGATTACACCATCGAAGATATTACAGAAAAATTTAGAACTTATATTCATGGACAAATTAATGAAACTTTTGAGAGATATAAGTTCAATTCCACAACTCAGAAACCGGGTCAAACATTCAATAATTTCCTGACGACAATAACGACTCTGTCTAAGACCTGTGGTTTTTGTGAATGCTTACATGACTCCCTCCTTCGTGATCGCATTGTTCTAGGCATAACAAATAATGATGTTCGCAAGAAATTACTTAATGAGAAAAAACTTACCCTCGATGTAGCTATTGAAACATGTCGTGCATCTGAAGTAACTAATGCCCAAATGGAGTCCATGAATGAATCTGAAATACACTTTGTCAATGACCAGAGAGGAAGACATCGGTTTAGGAATAACTCAAGTGCCCGATCACGCGAACGCTCCTATAGTCAACAAGGTTCACGTAAGCAGTCTAAGCATAGATTTTTGAACAGACCACCAATGAAAAAAGAATGTAATTTTTGTGGATATAGACATGTTCTGGTTAAATCAAGATGCCCTGCATGGGATAAAACTTGTTCTGTCTGTAATGAAAAGAATCATTTTCGATCAAAATGTCCCAAAACCCAAGTAAATAAATGTGAAGAATCACCTGATGATGACAATCCCGATTACACTGGAAGGACTGAAACAAACTTATTCTATTGCTGATTATATCATGATGTTTGGCATTGGTGATAATCTGGAATCGGCAAGACACAATCTTTACGAAGTGATGTCAAATCTGTTAGAAAGATGCAGAAATGTTGGAATAAGACTAAATTTGGATAAACTCAAGATGAATCTTGACTCAATTCCTTTTATGGGTCATTTAGTGACAACCGAAGGACTCAAACCCGATCCTGCTAAAATTAATGCTGTCATGAAAATGCCTGCCCCTACATGTCGTGAAGCTGTTTTAAAGCCCCAATAACACTCTTGTTGTAACTGAAAAATATGTCCCAATCTTCATTCTGGTCAACAAATCGTATTATTTTAGAATATTCCAATTAAATGATGATATAAATTTCATCTTAACACACCTAATTTAAAAAATTGGAAAAATTCAACCAATTGATTTGAAAAGTCTAACGTAAACCTTTTCAAATGTGACTTGGATTTTAAATTATTTTCGAACCCTCTGGACAAATAAAATAGGTTGTAATGGATAATTTACACAACAGGTAGGACATTTAAACATCTAGTACTTAAAATAAGGGTATTATTTATTTTCTGGAGCTACCAAGCCAGCAAGAATGTTATTGTCCCTTTAAGACTACAAGGATTTGTTAATTATCTTGCAAAATTCTTACCTTCGATATCCGAAAGACTTCAACCTATTCGCCAGCTACTACATAAAGATGTTCCCTGGAACTGGTCGTCTGTACAACAACAAGCTTTTGATGATATAAAGAAATCTGTCTGTGAAGCTCCAATCCTTTCTTATTATGATCCTGCCAAAGAACTAACTGTACAATGCGACGCAAGTGAACATGGTCTAGGTAGTACTCTCCTTCAAGATGGAAAACCCTTGGCATATGCTAGTAGAGCTCTCACTGAAACAGAATCTAGATACGCCCAAATAGAGAAAGAGATGTTAGCCATTGTTTACTCTGTAGAGAAATTTCATCAATATACTTATGGCCGACCTGTAAATGTAATGTCTGATCATCGTTCTCTTGAAACTATTCTCAAGAAACCTTTACATGCTGCTCCTAAACGTCTACAAACCATGATGTTACGTCTTCAAAAATACGATGTTAACGTTACTTACTACAAGGGAAGAAGATGTATATAGCTGATACCCTGTCTCGTGCATACTTACCTGATACCTCAGATCAGTTTCAAGATGAATTTGAAAGTGTTAATATGTCACAATACTTACCTATATCTGAAAAGCGTCTTGATTGCATCCGAACAGAAAAAGCCAAAGATGAGACATTACAAGTATTGAAGGAAACTGTCCTTAAAGGGTGGCCAGATGAGAAAAGTTGTGTGAATACACTAGTGACTCCTTACTTTCACTGTCGTGATGAAATCGCTGTACATGATGCTTTGTTATTTAAAGGCGATAGAGTTATCGTACCTCATTCCATGAAAGCCGAAATGAACAAAAGACTCCACTCATCTCATATGGGTATTGATTCCTGTCTACGTCTAGCCCGAGACTCTGTATACTGGCCGTGTATGAACAGTGACATTAGAGATATGATATCTGCCTGTGATATCTGTCAGCAATATGGTCGTTGTCAACAAAAGGAAACGTTAATGTCACACGATCTTCCGTCTCGACCTTGGCAGAAAAATACGATGTTAACGTTACTTACTACAAGGGAAGAAGATGTATATAGCTGATACCCTGTCTCGTGCATACTTACCTGATACCTCAGATCAGTTTCAAGATGAATTTGAAAGTGTTAATATGTCACAATACTTACCTATATCTGAAAAGCGTCTTGATTGCATCCGAACAGAAAAAGCCAAAGATGAGACATTACAAGTATTGAAGGAAACTGTCCTTAAAGGGTGGCTAGATGAGAAAAGTTGTGTGAATACACTAGTGACTCCTTACTTTCACTGTCGTGATGAAATCGCTGTACATGATGCTTTGTTATTTAAAGGCGATAGAGTTATCGTACCTCATTCCATGAAACCCGAAATGAACAAAAGACTCCACTCATCTCATATGGGTATTGATTCCTGTCTACGTCTAGCCCGAGACTCTGTATACTGGCCGTGTATGAACAGTGACATTAGAGATATGATATCTGCCTGTGATATCTGTCAGCAATATGGTCGTTGTCAACAAAAGGAAACGTTAATGTCACACGATCTTCCGTCTCGACCTTGGCAGAAGGTCGGAACAGATTTATTTTCTATTGATGAAAATAATTACCTAGTTGTTGTGGATTACTTCTCCAACTTTATTGAAGTAGATAAGCTGAACGACACAACAAGTGAAACTGTAATCAGAAAGTTGAAATCTCATTTTGCTCGGTATGGTATTCCTGAGACTGTGATAAGCGACAACGGACCTCAGTATACATCTATGAATTTTAGACAGTTTGCAGAAACATGGGATTTTGAGCATATTACCAGCAGTCCTGGTCATGCACATTACCAGCAGTCCTGGTCATGCACAAAGTAACGGGAAAGCCGAGTCAGCTGTTAAAACAGTTAAATTGTTCCTAAAGAAAGCTGTAGATGCCAAGTCTGATCCTTATTTGTCATTACTTGATTTTAGAAATACTCCAGATCAAGCTACGCATCTCAGTCCTTCACAGAAGCTATTAAATCGGCGATCAAGAACATTACTTCCAACTAAGACATCCCTCCTACAACCAAGATCAACTGATTCCTATTCTGTTCAAGAAAACCTGAGAGATAAACAAACCAGATCAGAATTCTACTATAACAAAGGAGCCAAAGATCTCTCTGTTCTACAAGAAGGAGACATGGTAAGGATTAAGCCGTTTGTCAGCAAGAATAAGAAATACCAACAAGGAACTGTATTTCGTCGGTTGGATGAACGCTCGTACGAAGTTGAAACAAATGGAACTGTTCTTCGACGAAATAGGAGATATCTTCGCAAAACTAACGAATCTCCACATAGAAAGGATACTAGCTCACCTATCGCAAATGAGGAATCACTAGCTAGTGAACAAACTTCTGTAAGACCGTTCATAAGTAGACCAACGCCATTCAAGTTCAATAAAACAACGTCTAAATCAACTGAAAAGACACCTACCATCCTTAGCCCTATCAAGCATGATACACCCAAGTCATGTTTAAAGGGACCTCATCAGGCTCAACCTAAGCATGTAACATTCTCTCCAGCTCATCTCAATCCAAGTCCAGGTGTGATAAAGACTAGTTCAGGACGAACTGTAAAAACCCCTCAAAGATTTACTTATCCTTGAATGTTTTATGTTCCTACAATAGTAACACTCTAGTATTATTGACATTTTTAGTTAACTCATTTTCTTCCTTACAGAAAAAAGGATGTTACAATATCAGTAGTTAGATATTGCTCATAATATTATTATTAATGTAGGCCTAGTCCCTCACATCAGGGGAGTTAACTCTGTTTAATAAATATGTTGAACTGTCATGGCTTCTTTCTTAAACAGACATCAGTATGTCACTGACAATCAATCAGCAAGAATACCTTGTGTATACTTCACTGATAAACATGTTCCGTTGTCTCCATTTCAAATTACGGAGATATCGTGAAAGGACAACCTTAATTAGGCCTTCAGATGCATAATAACGTTTAGATAAAGAGCCAATCTTAATAAACATGGATACTATTTCGTTTCGTTTTTATTGTTCAAAATTTCGTTTTGCTTGTCTTTACCACACTAGGATCCGGAACAGTTATATTGAATAAAACTCAACCATATGTTATTCCCAAAATGACGTAGTTTGTGTCAAGTATTTAAACCCAATTTCACTCACTCTCTCGTGGTTCCTGCACTCTTTTATTTGTAGAATGACTAATGCCATCGGTGAGCTGGAATGGGTTAAACAGAAGATGAACTACTACGAAGCTTATGCTTCAGGGCCTGGAACCACGGATGGACCCAAGCGACTTATAGTTCTTTTTTTTGTTAAAGCCCCAATAACACTCTTGTTGTAACTGAAAAATATATCCCAATCTTCATTCTGGTCAACAAATCGTATTATTTTAGAATATTCCAATTAAATGCTTTTCAAATGTGACTTGCATTTTAAAATATTTTCGATCCCTCTGGACAAGTAAAATAGGTTGTAATGGATAATTTACACAACAGGTAGGACACTTAAACACCTAGTACTTAGAATAAGGGTATTATTTATTTTCTGGCGCTACCAAGCCAGCAAGAATGTTATTGTCCCTTTAAGCCTACTATAGGTGTGGGAACCGTTACTAAGTACTACCAAAACAAGTGAGGTTACTACCAAATATTAATAAATAAACAGTTCTCTGATTATCATCGGATGGAACGAAAACCGTGGTACCGTTTGTAACGTTGGCATACGTATTATAATTTGATGAAACGACTGTCATGTCAAAAATTGTCTCATAGCGAATTTTCCGTTACGTGTAGAACAGTAGATCATTATACACATTTCATGCCATATACCAAACGCTGTTATAAAGGATACTTTGCTCAGCCTACTCTTTTTTCGAATTCCAACTGTCAAAGGTTCGTTTGCGTTCACTCCAATCAGAACGACTAAATACCGTTCGTTGTAATGACCGCACCACTACTAAGGGGATATCACTAAGAATATTCGCTGCCGTCACCAGGAGCGTACCCGAGTCCCCCTTTCACTGCACTGAGCCACCATGCCTTCCTGTTGTTGTTTTTTTTTTGGGGGGGGGGGGTATTGTAATGTCACAATAACACGAGATATGCAGACTGTCCGTATAATCCCCAGCTGACGGATCCTCGTGAAATTGACCCAGGCCTGGAAGATAACATCTCGGCAAGACCGGCAGAATTTACGGAAACAACTGCAGGGGAGCAACCCTCCCAGTACTGTAGGTTCACCAATAAGTTGTGCCAGTACCAGTGTTTCCCATAAAAAGGAGTTCTGTTAATGTGTTTCTAAATCTCCTTTGATAATTATTATACTAGGCATGTTAGGGCAAAGCACACCTTGATGACACTTAATTAATTTTTCACATGAAAAATATTGCAAAATGTGAAAAAAAGTACATTTACTATGGTTAAATGTACTTGTAAGGCACGCTTATAGCGGCCAAGTTTAAACCGGGCTTATATGTACATTTAACCGGGTCGCGACTGTTACGGTACAGCGACCACTGACCTGTTGACACCCGACACGCTTAAAATTTGTAATGTAGCCTAAACGGGGTTTTACTGGATCAATTTGACTGAAATTTTCAGCATATTACCTTTACATTATCTAGTTTTTGACTATTATAGTGCGAACTGCCAACTCTTTATCTAATCCCACATGGTGTATCTTTAATGCTTAATGTAAACAATCTACAGGTTATTCTTCAATGAATAATCTAGATCTGGTCCCGAGTTCACAAATCATTCTCAGGCTTAAGACAAGTTAACATATTAGGCCGTATTCTCGGGTCGAAAAACCTGTCACCTTCGCTCCCGTTAAACGGGTCTAGAAAATCGGACTATTAATAATCGTGCAATCAACATGTCAACAAAGTTCTCCAATATATTTTGTTAGTTTAATAGTTAAAGCTCGGAATTGGCCAGAAATGACCTATTTCTTTATAATGCGGAGCCATATTTCCGTATAAGTGAGTTGGATGCTGCGCAGGTATTTCAAATTTGACCAATCACGGGTTGCGCTTGAGGAGTCGCGGACAAAAGTTATGGGGTCAAGTGCCGGGTCAAAGCCATGTGCACGATTTACCTTTCAAATTGCTCGCGGTCGGTCCAAACAGAGATCCAGTGAACCAAATAAAAGTCCCATCCGTGTAGGGAAGTGGTGTAAGAGACCCATGGAAATATATTTTGAATCGGCATTGATTAATTCGATTCATCAAAATGATTAATTCGTTTAAACGAATAAGTAATTCGTTTAAACAAAATAATTGATTCGTTTAAACGAAATATTAATAACGAATTAATAATATTTCTTTATAACGATATAATAATATTTCGTTATAACGATTTAATAATATTTCGTCATGACGAATTAATAATATTTCGTTATAACGAATTAATAATACGTCGTTATAAAGAATGAACAATATTTCGTTATAACGAATTAATAATATGTCGTTATAACGATTTAATAATATTTCGTTATAATATTTCGTTTAAACGAAATACTATTTCCTTGTTACGAAATAATATTCCGTTATAACGAATTAATATTTCGTTATAACGAATTAATAATATTTCGTTATAACGATTTAATAATATTTCGTTATAACGAATAAGTTATTTTGTTTCAACGAATTAATTATTTCGTTATAAAAAGTGGAATCATGCACGAAAAAAATATATAAGAATGGAATCGTGCACTTAAGGGGTTCCGTAGATTACAGAAATTATCAAAGAGCATTTTTAAGGATGATTAGTTGAAACCGCGTTTAAACGATTATGTTACGAGTGAATTGTTATTTTTGTTAATGATTAATATACTAATAGTCAGTTGTTATTTTTATCAAAGGTAAATCATGTTTGGTACATTATTATGTACATCCCAGTAGTACAATGCAATGGCAGTTGTTGAATTGTAAATTTAGTTGGACTGGATGCAGATGTTGCCTTCTCACTCTCTAGTTTGGGTTTCTTTCTCGCATCTGTTAACTGATTTTAAGAGGCTCATGTTGTCCACAAAACATCTAGAACACGTTGGGTGAAATCAAACACTACTGTCGACTTTATAGTATCCTTCGTTATCAATCCATTTGTATCGACAACTAGACTGGCCATTTCCATCTAATTGAAACCAGTCTATATACCTCACGACACTTGTCCCATTTTGTCTTTGTAAAGACATTTCGTGTAGATTCTACAACTGGAATGTGCTCCTCGTTGAGCACGCTATTTTGTGTTTACCAACAACAACACACGCGAATGTAGACAATAACGTGATTGATCGATTGTGGGAAAAGCGATCACGTGACGCGGCGAATAGCTTTGAATCTTGTCCAGTGACCCAGCGCACAATGAAATTTACTATCAATAAATAATCCGGATTTCAAAGACGAATATCATCGAAGAACTATTAAATATTTTGTGGAACATTTTAGCAAACGCTAATTACTATATTAACTATTCACCGATAATTCTTTTCCTAGACCCAATTTGAAGGAACGAAAATATTTTTCTAGCGAGAATTTGCCTCCATAGAATGCGGCCTATTTCTAGTCAACACGTTGCCGTATCGACGGTATCGTGACCCATACATTGCAGCATTGGAATAATTTATTGTGTCAGTCAACTCAGAATGTGCTACCCTCTCTAGGCCTAGCTACAAAGAATAGAATCGAAGACATTTGCGTAAAATTTAGAATTATAAATAAAAGTGTGAAAGCCGGCCTTTATTTATTAATTAATTAGAATTAGGCTACTGGAGTCTAAGATTTTAACTACAGTGAATGGCCTGGTATTGTAATTCACGAGAAAGGAAAAATTAAAACGTGATTAAAATCATTTAAGAAATGTCCTAGTTATTGAAGCTTACAATACAAATACACTACACTACAATTATCTTGATATTTTTTTTTTCACTTATGCTTGGTTACGGTACTGCGGTAGCTGGAAAATTGGTGATTATTTTAGGCAGATTTTGATGAACTATTTTAGTTTATAAAATTAGTGGTAATCAAGTACTTTGCTATAGATCTACGGACTATTTTTATTTTAGGCTGATTTTGCAAGAACTATTTTCCTGTATAGTTGGAAGTTTATCTGTTTAGTTATAAAACAAAACATTGATCCAAGTATTTTATCCATGTGAGTAAAAATTATTGTATTTATCATGTAGTAGACGGCCTAGGTCACATTTCAATCAATTTAAAAAAACAAAAAAAAAATAACAACCCTATATATAAATTGCTTTTCTTTTTTTTAGCTTGTTCTTCATCCAAATAGCCATTATTTGAGGCTGTATTTTGCTGTTCATTAGTTTTAACTATTTTATTTTTTCAAAATTTGACTTTTTATTTTAGGCTGATTTTGCATATGAAAAGGAGTTTATAACTATTTTTGCATATAAAAAGGAGTTTATAACTATTTTCCTGTTAAGTTAATTTTGAACACTTTATCAATAAGGTTGTTTGCTCTTTTTTTATTAGTATTCAGGTTCCTTTGCGATACAAATCAAGTGATGAGGCGGAAGCTAGACCATCGAAGCGCATTGTAAAGAAACATAATTGGCTTCCATTGCCTAAACTTCCTAGTAAGTACATAATAATAGTGTTACGCGGTGTTAGGCTACAGTCTAGCTCATAATTAATAACGTTTGTGGTGTAATGGGAGGTAACTCGATATTACCTCCCTTTTAATCAAATCCCTCAGTAAGTATTTCTATCTTATTAAAATAAATGTTTTTAGAAGAATAGTAACTGCCTTAGATCATTAGTTGTTAATGAAATTTTTGGATTGAATAGATCAAAGCATGATATATCAGATGATGACATTTCCTTGACTTTTTACAGATACTAGAATATTATTGAATCGCATAATTTGCTTGTTCTCTGTCGAACAAAATGTTGTTTTATCTTGCATGGTAACTATACTATTCAAAAAAAGTAGGGGATATTTGATTTTGGGAGCATAATACTAAAATATGCAAATGACTTCGAAAAAAAGTCACTATAGAACCTAACAGAAGAAACATTTCCAGTTACATGTGACGCACCAATAGCTACCGCATGGAATGCAGGTGATGCTTGGGGTCATCATGGGGGTCCAACCCAAGATTTGCACGACTCTGACTTTGAATGTTACAGTCATTGTGGCATTGAATTCCAAGGTGGGAACATCAGTTTAATTGTTTTAGTGACCAGAAAACACATTTTGATATGCGTCGGCTTACCCAAAATGAAAGGTTACGTGGCCTTGGCATGCTACAGATCGGCACAACACGGGCGGTTGTGGCGCGGACGATGAATGTTTCTCAGTCTGTCATAAGCAGGCTATGGTCCAGATACCGTGATACACAATCTGTAGAGGACAGACCACGCTCAGGTCGACAACTCAAGCCCAGGATCGATTTATCCGTACCTTGGCCTTGAGAAATCGTGTCATCACAGCAAATCAGATCAGCGCTCGTCTTCAAACAGACACTGGTGTGAGAGTGAATGGCCTGACGATTCGGAATCGACTGCATAGGGGTCACCTTCGCGCCCGACGTCCTCGCGTGATCCCTTGTTTGAGAGATCATCACATTCAGGCAAGACGTCGTTGGTGTAGGGATCGTCAACACTGGGATAATCGACGCTGGAGCAATGTGATGTTTTCAGATGAGTCAAGGTTCACTGTTGATTTTTTGGACAGACGTAGGAGGGTGTGGCGTCGTCGAAACGAGCGCTTCCAAGGCATTAACGTCATCAGACATGATCGATTTGGGGGTGGTTCAGTTATGGTGTGTGTGTGTGGGGGGGGGGCATCACTGTTGCTGGAAGAACGGCTTACATGTTGTTGCAGGGTGTGTTACAGGCCGGTACTACCGGGACAACATCTTGGCAGCCCATGTTGTGCCGTTCGCACGACGTCATGGCCGCTGTTTCATCTTCCAGGATGACAACGCAAGATGTCACAGGGCCAGGATCGTTACAGGTTCGTTACTTTGCTGATTGACCCCGGGTATGATTTTACCCTTATAATGGTCAGTCTGTGCCTTACTTAGTCTAACGATCATTTGGAATAAATCGATGAATGTGAACTTTCAATTTGTCATTTGTTTCTTCGTCAGTTTTAAATTAAAAACACTAGTAAGAAAAAATCATATACATTGTACATGAAACTAACTGAGTAATCAGTGACATAAATATCGCACCAATCTTAACCATTTCAATTTCTTAAAAATATCACAACTGAATAATAGCTAAGCCTCTAACTAAATGTCATCCAAAGTCTTTGACACTGAAAACATGAAGTATTTGTAATCATGTCAAATGGTGACACCATTTTCTTTTCCAGAGATTATGCATAATAAATACTATTTGTGTAAACTACTATTCGTGTCCTTCCTAAGTGTATTAATGGATTATCCTTTCCGGAACATCATAACATTCATGTAAAGAGCAACTCAGGTATATTTAGTCTGTGTATTGTTTGTAGTACTTTTGTTGGTATACTTTGGTGGTAGTAAGTGCTTGGTGTGGGTTACATCTTCCAGGATGAAAACGCAAGATGTCACAGGGCCAGGATCGTTACAGGTTACCTCCAACAACAGAACATCACCACATTACCTTGGCCAGTACTGAGTCCCGACCTCTTCCCCATCGAGCATGTCTGGGACATGCTTGGACAGAGGTTACGTCAACGTCAACAACGTCCTGCCAATGTCCAAGAACTTGCTGCTGCGTTGCAACGGGAATGGGACAATCTGGACCAAAATGACCTTAGACGTCTCATTAGGAGTATGCCACGTCGGATCAATGCTTGTTTGGCAAACAGAGGAGGATTTACCCGTTACTGACTTTGTTGTGATGCTGTGGTAACTTTGCTGATTGACCCCGGGTATGATTTTACCCTTATAATGGTCAGTCTGTGCCTTACTTAGTCTAACGATCATTTGGAATAAATCGATGAATGTGAACTTCATTTCATTTTGTCATTTGTTTCTTCGTCAGTTTCATTAGGTGACTTTAATAACATTTAAAAATCAAATATCCCCTACTTTTTTTGAATAGTATACTTGTTAATTATTGGAAATATAAAATGACAATTATTTTTACAAACAGAAACAGATGAATGGATTGTAAATCGATAAGAATTATTCTGGGTCAAGTTAGGCAAAATACATTGCTTCAGCATGTCAATTAGTAATAACAGAGCTGCAGCAGTTGTTGATGTAGACATAGATTTTTTTGGGCTTCCCCTGAAAACCTAAGACGAAGTAGACAAAGTGGAAACCCTTTTAAAAGAGAAGACTAAATTAAAAACACTGGCGGTAAGAAAAAATCATATACATTGTACATGAAACTAACTGAGTAATCAATGACATAAATATCGCACCAATCTTAACCATTTCAATTCCTTAAAAATTACACACCTGAATAATTGTAGAATTATGATTACATAATTCAATTAATTTAAAGTAGCCAAGTCTCTAACTAAATGTAATCCAAAGTCTTTGTCATTGAAAACATGAATTATTTGTAATCATGTCAAATGGTGACACTATTTTCTTTTCTGGAGATTATGCATAATAAATACTATTTGTGTAGACTACTATTCGTGTCCTACCTAAGTGTGTTAATGGACTATCCTTTCCGGAATATCATAACATTCATGTAAAGAGCAACTCAGGTTAGTGTGCACACGAAAATCAACTTTTTATGAGAATAATTCAAATCAAATCGGCCCACCTGTCATTTTGTTCATTTTGATAAGCAGATAACAGAATTCAATTTTCAGAACATTCGGACTTTATTTAGGGGGGCCACCTTTATCATGAAATTTAAGAAATTTCGACAAAAATGAAAAAAACAAGGAATTTAAGTATCATTTATTTAGTAACCAAAACTATTCGTCATGTATGCATTTTATTGATTTATCTTGCTGTGTTTACGTAGGTTAGGTTGCAGCTTTCTATTGTCCTCTACGACTTTAAGAATATTTTGATAATTATCCTCTAATCGGGCACATTCCAGAAAGTCTGCACTCAACTTCACACCTCGCTCAGCACAGTCGTTAACGCAGTTCAATGACCGTATCTTTTCGCAGGCTTCTATATAAGGTCCATTTTCAAGCCAAGTCAAGGCAGGTTGTTCAAGAAATGATGGATCAATATCTAAAAGTTTGAAAATATACCAAGAATCCTTGTCAATTAAGTCGCCAAGTTTACTAACATTGTCCATGTTAGGGAATTTAGGTTTTCCTGGTCCAGTACCAAATCTGTTTTCTGGTAATAAGTTTTCATCCTTTTTAGTTGGTTTACATTCTAATAGTTTTTGAGATAGATAGTCTTTATCACAAAATTCCACATTAGCACTAAACAGGCTTACAGGGACCATTTCTGAGGTGAGGTACCAAAGATGTCGTTTGAAGGCCTTGGCATTACTAGTTGATATGCCTATATTGATTTTTGAGTATGCGTGTAATTTCTTAAACAAATCCATATCATTGAAAGGTGCGTCTGTTGAAATAGAACTTTTAAGCCACCAAGGTATGTAAGCCAACACCACAAAGTGTACAAATTCCCGTAATTTCTCTAATTGGTGCTGTGTAGTGATGGTTCCAGAAGGGAATGAGCTTACTTGCAGTGATAATAAACAAATCTTTATGGCATACAAGAGTTTGGCCATCCATCTGGCCTTGTGAATAGCTCCAGGTTTCTTGAATGTAACTTCCTTCTCCAGGTGACCACCAAGAAACAAAGTACACAATCAGTTCTTTATAGTCATCTCGAAGTAAATCAATGCCCTTGTTACATTGGAGAAGAGTCACAGCCCGAAGTTCATCTGCCAGCATCAAACCCTCATCATTGCCACTGACACCAGCAAGATCAATAGTTTGTATTGGAGTAAAGCCGAATAGTTTTTCCGGAATCTTCCAAACAACAATGATTCTGGAGACCTGGAGACTTCGATTTTAAGATCGTCATAAACATGTGACAATAATGATGATGGCAACAGGACCAGAGAAGCGGTTTTTGTAAATACTGCTGGATACTAACACATGCTGCTGTTACATGTACATGCCCAGTAGTGTCAAAACACATGTTTATAATAGATTTACCACAGTTCCACAGCTTTACCAACTCTGCAGTTTTCCTCATAATAATTTCCCCAGTATTTTCATCAGTACCAGGTTGGTACTTAGGCACTGCTAACATTTTTACCTCGTCCTGGGTTCCAACTGCTACAGTCAGCCGTTCTTCTAATGAATATTTATCATTTAATTTCTCCAGTAGCTTAGAATCCCAGTGGAGAGATAAGTATGGAGCATCATCCCATGATTGACGCACTGATGTTGCTGTGGTAATGTTTGCTAGTCTTCGATGCTTGTCAGTGAAGGCATATGAAGTAAAAACTTGGTTAGTATCGCCACCAATTTCACCGATCAATGCTGCTGTATAAGCAGCTTGTTGAGTTGGAGTCATTTTCATTCTAGTCGCGACTACAGCTAGCTTTGGCGATTGTAGAATATTAGCTAGGGCGAATAAATTTGCTCCTTTGTGGTCAGACTTCTGTCGTTTTGGTGTCGTCAGAATCAACCCAAACTCATCATCACTATCATTATCAGTGGAATCTTCAGAGTTTGAGACAATAGCACTTGTTCCAGGTCTAGATGATGATAAATGTTGTCTCTTGAGTTCTTTTTCTTTTTTCTTCATTTGTTTTTCTATCCTCTTTAAAGATCCAGTAGTTATTTCGAATTTTAGTTGTGATATTCAGATAAATGGCATTAAATAAATAATTAGAATGACTTATAATATTTATTTAATTACTAAGATAGTTATTCTGGTGTTATATTCAATATTGGCTCAACTTATAATTATTCTGTATCATTTCGGTGGTGAAAACTAATATTATGCACCAAAATGGTAACCCATAATCTTAAAAGTGGAGGTGGCCCCCCTAAATGATGTCCGATTTAAAAAAAAAAGATTTATTCATTGTGGCCACAGTTGCACACTTTTGCACTAGGGCCGAAAGAATCTATGATGGTAAGTTTTTCGTGTGCACCCTAACTCAGGTATATTTAGTCTGTGTATTGTTTGTAGTACTTTTGGTGGTATACTTTGGTGGTAGTAAGTTCTTGGTGTGGGTTACATCTTACCTTGGTTTTTCCTAAACCCAGAAATCATTGTCAGCCTCTTTTTAGCCATTATTGAAGGCTTTCTGCAGGGTAATTTGTTGAGTAAATTTACAACATCAATATTCATAATCAGACACCTACATAATTGAACTGACAGTGATTGAAATATAATAATATACTAAATGTATTTCATTTATTTCCTTTGGGTAAATATTTCCTTTAGGTAACTCATCTCACAAGCGTTGGTGGTTCAAATGTAGAGAACATGGTCAAAAGATCCATGTCCTCTGTTTTTTCCAATGGTAATTATATTTAATCTAAATCATTATTTATTTGCAGCTACTACTGAAGTTGAAGATCTGCTCTCATCTGAGGAAGATTAAAGTGAGGCTTCCCCCGCCGAAATGCCCAAATAAATAGATGACACATATTAATTAATGAACTAACTATAAAAACTAGCCAACGGAAAGGGAATGTTATTAAAATTGCTTGGCACTTAGTCGAGAAAGCCTTATATTAAAATCACAATAGCCTTATCATTTTTACCGCTGTCACATTAATTAACCATGCGTATACTGCTGTTGCCCCTATAGTTAGTTACTATAGTTCGTGATTGTTCATAAATATCAGGAATCATTTCCTTAAGCGCTACATTGCCATTGAAAACTCAATAGAAAATGTAAATACTTAAACATACATTATGGAAGAGCAAAAACTGACTTTTGTCGGTCTTCCTTTGAGCCTCAGATGTCATAGAAATTATAAATTAGATCTTTATTTAAACAACAAGCCCAAAATGAACTCTGTAGACCCACGGATGGCTTGGATTGGGCTCGGATTAAAACAGGATTTCGTCGACTGATTTAATCACTATGGCGTCGTGGGTGGGGTTTCTCCGTGATGTTGACGTCATCATACTTCTGGAAATTATTCATAAAAGACAGTGATGACCGAGGCTATACACAAGCTTCACTAGATACCGTTTAAACATTACTTGATGATCGAGACTATGTAGGTGGAGTTAACGCCTGTCAATCAATAATCGGCCATAGTGGCCTGTGTGTGGCATACAGGTCGTATTTATTTAATCAATCGTCTTGAAAAATGTTCATACTTATTCCTTATACCCTCTATCACTTTAGGTGAATACCCCCCCCCCCCGGGACAGAGCCACACCCAATTTTTGTGTGTGCTTGTGTGTTGCCTACAGTGGTCTAGAGTGCTTAGCTTCGACCTCTAGCTGACCGGTCACCTCTGGCTAGCGGCTGTGGTTTCGAGCACTGGTGTGAGCGTATGTGGCATGGAGATAGGTGCGCCTTCACAACTTCGTGGGTTTCCTCCGGGCACTCCGGTTTCCTCCCAGTGCTAAAGACCCCTACGCGCAAGGGCATTATTGAAATAAAATTAAAACCATATGTTAGTCCCGAAATGACCTAGTTGGGTCGAGTGGGCGTTAAACCCTATATTCTCTCTTTTTTTTTGTTGAAACTTTGCATACGTATGCAGAAGTAGACCTATAAATGCACAATTGTTGAAGAAGCGTGCCAGGTTTCATGTCATTGGACTTGAACTGCATGAGGCTTTCGCTTTTTTTTTTAAGAGCCCACCCAAAAGAACAATAAAACAAATCGTGTGCCTTGGAGAGGTTGATGGGGGAGGGGGGATACCTAATTCACCATTATTTCACTTCATATCAAAATAATTCGTATTGATTTTTGATGATTTATTTTTCTTTATGCCAATTTGTCATGGGTAGAGTTAGGTGGCTTAGGGGCCTCATTGTGCCGTCATACATGAATAATGAGGTCTAGGCTATTTTGAAAGGTGAGGGGGGGCTGTAACTGTAAGTTGGCCAACATTGGCCCAATGTTGGGCCAACAGATGTAAATATACTAGATGCAATGTTGGCCTAATGTAAGTTCGGCCAACATTGGCCGTGAATAAACTCTGTTCAGCCTCGCCTAAAATGAAAGGAAAAAGAGTTATTACAAATATATACACAAAATTTTTCAGGTTTTATAGAGTCCGAAACGTCGCCAGCCCGAGTTTTAAAAGTTGATTCACCGGGTCCGAAAAGTCGCGAAGTAAGTCCAAAAAGTCGTCAGACTGTGTCCGAAACAACGTTTGTGTTGAGTTCGAAATGACGTGGGATCGAAATGACGTGCTACCTAATCAGCCGGGAAATTGTGTCACATGAATAAGGAGTGAGGCTGTTAGTCTAATATTGTAAACATTTACTTACCAGCATCCAAAGTCTGTGTTTTATATAATAATAATAAATCTTTCATTCGCTTTCCAGCACCTTTGCTATACGAGTCGATTTTCTTGCACATGATACAAACAGATGGAAGAACACCACCGGTAGAAGACTTGACTTTACATGGTAACGGTCGATGGGATCTTAATCGTTTCGGTGAAGGAGTTGAAGGACTATATGTTGTCGGGCCTCGGGTGCTGCTCTTTTCAAGGTTCTCTTTTCTGAACGTTGGGTCTGTTGTTTAGTACGGAAGCGACAATAACATTTGAAGAGAAAACCGTACACCTTAATACTTCTGATTTGAGCCTACAAAAAATGAGCCCATCTTCGAATAAAGTTTATATTTCGAAAAAAAAATGCATCACCTAGTTTTCAAATTTTGCATTATCTAGTCAGCAAGAAATAGATTTCCTGCAATATCAAAATAAACTTAAGATATTGCTTTAAACATGTATCTTCAACATGCCATTTGCCGAGACTGATTAATAAGCTACCGGCATATAGGTTGTTTCCGATTCATATATAATTTTGTATGCAAATATATGCTAAATAAATAATGTTTAAACCAAAAATGTATCTGTTAGAAAAGATAGAGGCCCACAGACATAACGAATCCGTAGTAATTTCGGTGTAAGAAAGAGATCATAAAGAATCCGTAGTCATTTCTGTGTAAGAAAGAGAGAAAAATAATAAGGCCTACTTTACCTTCAAACACATTACGATAAGAAACGGCAATTTTCTGCTCTTCTCCGTAGAGATTTTGCCACTAAGAAGCGTAGTTCACAACAGATTTCGAACTGCTGTCACTAAATTGAACTAATTTGCCAGGATCCTTGATAGCTTGGTGAATAGGCACTTTGCACTTCGAGAAACTTTGTCAAAACGACGAAAAAATAAACACGTGTCTTTGTTGATGTCCCGGATCCAGAACTTTCAGTTGCAATTCTTCCAACCTTTTCACTCGCGTATTAATATGGCGGTGAAAAAGACCCATGTCCGCGTAAACAAAATAATTAAAAGTTATAAAAATATTTAGAAGCAGTTTGTTATTAATAGGGAGGCGTGATGGAATGTCATTATTCATTTTATGTATTTATTTTCTATTAGAGGTGAGAATGGCGCAACCGAGTGTGTATCTGTCATGCAGCAATTAGATATCTATGATTAAACTTGGGTTTAATATTCGTTCATTAGGCTTTCCTTTGTTTTCTCAAAATAAGAAAAAGGTGAGTTACGAGGTGTTGCCTTTTGGCGGGAGAATAATGGACGCTATTCCCACAAAATATGAATATTTTAGTTTTTCTACGCTAAAAAGGAAGCTGGGGAGGGGGACATTTTGTTGCCATGGATGTATTATTCAAGGGGAAGTACTCTCGATGAAAATAAAAACAACCATACAGTCCCGTGTCGTATGAAATACTCAATATATTTAGTTTGTCTTGCTCCAAATGCCAATCCAACAGATCCTATCCGCCCGTTTGAAATTTATGTTCTTTTCTGCAGTTATTCATTAGATCGAAAGCCAGTGGGGATATATTTTATCGGAATCTGTAGAAGTGAAACTATACGAAATCTGTAGTCTAGCTTTCCTCATCTTGTTGGTTCGTGTCTGGGTTGTTTAGTCCACTTCCAACCGAGGTGAGATCATCGACATCATCGCATCAAAAGCATGGGACTTTTTTAAAGGAGAGATTAATGGGGTTTAAATAACGTGCATTTGACACAAACTAGGACTAGCATATGGTTTAATTTTATTTCAATAAATGGCTTGTGCGTAGATGTCTTTAGCAGTGGGGGGAAACAAAAGAAAACCAACAAGGTTGGACAGGCGACCCTACTTCTTGTCACGTACAACCAGATTCGAAAGGGATTTTAATAATCGTACGCTGAATTCTGAACGGACTGTTTGTAAACATTTATTTTTTGATTTCTCTGGAGGTCACAATTATTTCAAAAGATAGGCTGGCACGGCCAGGCAGGATACGCCCATATTTTCGAGAGATGGATAGAGAACGAGCAATACCGAAAGTGATTTTTCCTACATCATTAAGTTAGAATTTGATATGTGCAAATATCGAAATGAATCTTAAAAGATCTTTGAGTTATTTCAGTAGGTTTCAAATTCGACTGGGGATCATGTTGCTAAGTGGGTAAGATGCTGGCTTGGTAGCCTTGAGGTTGGGTGTTTGATCCCTTCATTGGGTAACAAAGTTCATCTACTGTCTGTTCCAGGTAATACTACAACTCGAAAATCGCTTGTCATTTATTCAAATTTTAATTAAAATGGTTAAAACTTCGTGTAATACCTGGAATCGTCATCCCATTGCTTTCTGTCTTGTGAAAACTAAGTTCAGGTCATGCTTTATGCCCTTTCTCCTATGAAAAATCGTTATTTGTTTACATCTTACTAATTAAACCTGCCATGTTTGGCCTAGTTATCTGGACGAGCCTAACTGGACAAGGGGTGCTTAAGTCGTTTCACCCTACTTTGATTAGCAGTTGGTTGTTTCGTTCCACTAACTTGAATATTTAGTCGCCAACCGTCCGGAGGTTGTAATTTTTTGATATCGATATAAGCTACATGTAAATTTTAACCTGCTATCAACGAAATTGTGGAAGGAGGCTGCAAGACATACCCAAAAGTAGTTACGAGAACGTAGCTAAAACCGTTGAGATATCCTGATGTGTTTGTTTTAAGCTACGATTGGATGTCTGCCTTTAGTTCCAGATGACAAACTCAGTTTCTTTATTAATGCACGTAACATCTTAAAAATAAGATAATTTTACACTATTATATCCAGTTAAACAGAGCTATAAAGTCGCAGAAAACAAATTCCGGAATCATTTTACCAGCCATATTTATTCAAATTTCAAATAACCTTTTACACCAATTTACTTATTTCTCAGAGATCGCAAGGTTAATAGTTTTAATCTTTAAGTCACTCCAAATTTTCCAATGAGAATTTTTGTGGGAAATAATCAAGGTGGAAACAGAAAAAAAAACATATCAATCTGAACAAAAACAATATTGTTTCACACAAGCTTCAAAGTGTGAAACCCTAACAAGTATTATTGTCGCGAAAAGACGGGCGAATTCTCCTTCACTAGACATGTGTCACATTTCTAACCGAATGCACCAAATTTGTAAAGTACCTGTCTACCCTAATGCGAAATGCATGTGCCCCAGTTAGCGCACGCGCATTCGTAATGTTGATGTTCTGAGAAAGTGACAATGTCTAAATATGTGAAATTTACAAGAGAATACTGGATTTTATCGGACTTCTAGTCATTTAGGCTAAGGGAAGAAATCAAAGGGACGTCAATTCCAGGTATGTCACAAAGTTTTAGCCATTTTAATTAAAAAATGAAGGCATGGTAAGCGTTTTTCGAGTTGGAGTATCACCTGGAACAGACAGTAGATTTTCTGGCGTGGTTTCCCCTTGTTAGTGACGAAGGATGGGTGGCTTGACAAGAACAGCTGTCAATTTTGGTCAGATTTTCACGAAATGCAACCTCAACCTTCATTACGATGTAACGGTGATATAATCAAACGGTTTTTTTTTTAAATCGGATAATAATTTTGACCTTCAGAGGGACCAAAAGCTAATTAGGGTGATTTTTCGAACAATCAGGGGCCATAATTCAGGAAATTACGTTCCAATAGGCGCAAAGGAACCAAGATGTTTGGGTTATAAAGTGGGATAATAATTCTGAGCGCAGAGGGACCACAAGCTAAAAAAAGGTCATTTTTCGTACAATCAGGGTCCATAATTCAGGAAGTTACAATCCGATAATGTACAAATATTCAAAGGAACTAAGATCGTTAAGTTGTAAACATGTGTTTCAAGTTTCATCAAAATTGAGTGATGATTGTGGCGGCAATTTTTTTCAGTCAATTTTGATCCGATTTTCACGAAATTCGACCTCAACCTTCATTACGATGTAACGGTGATATAATCAAACGGGTTTTTAAATGGGATAATAATTCTAAAGCTAAAAAAGGTCATTTATTCGGACGATCAGGGATCATACACTGTAATTCAGGAAGTTACGATCCAATAGGCGCAAATATCGAAAGGAACCAAGATCGTTGGGATATAAACATGCATGTCAAGTTTCATCAAAATCGGTTCAAAATTGTGACCTCTATAGGGTCCACAACCTTGATACAACATATTTTCACACTAATCGCAAACAAACGGCGGCCATTTTGTCTGTCAATCTTGGTCCGATTTTCACGAAATTTTACCTCAATCTTCATTACCATGTAACGGTGATATAATCAAAAGGTTTTTTTTTTTGTAAATCGGATAATAATTTTGACCTCCAGTGGGACCAGTGGCGTACATAATAATTTCGTTTGGGGGGGGTGGGTTGTTTAGCCAAAATGCGACCGACTGATGCACCCCCCCCTCCAGTGCGAGTGACGCAATTAGGAGCCGAGCACCGCGAGTGAGTTTTCTAAGGAATATGGGGGTAGGGTAGGGGCGGTTTCAAATCTAGGGCGCCATCCGCAGGCACGAAAAAATTTCTGATATGTAACGAATCTTTTAAATTTTTGGGACTGGGCTTGAAAATTTGAATTAATATCATGGCAAATGGAACCAAATTCTCGTTAACGAGAGGATAAGAAATTGGACAGAATCTTGAGGCTTATCTGCCAATTTCGCCCGTTTTGTGATAGTTGGTTTATCTCATTAATTCGTTTAGTCGGGCCCGACTGACGTCTCATAGAACAACATACTCACTACAGAATAAGCGCACGACAAGCATACATGGTTATTTTATACTATAGTTTTGTGTGACATATGCAATTTAAGCACATGGTTTCGCGCAAATACACAGGTATTGTTTTTGAGACCGACTGCAGTGACTGTACTTAGTTTGTGACCGACTTTTTTTCTCCCTGGGGGAAATTTTGTTGTTAGACAAACATACAACAGAATGAGACTGAAACACAGCATCGTTTCAAACATGATAAGTTGACAAGGTTATTTTATACTTAAGTTTTGCGTGACGTATACATTTAACACTTATTTTGTTACCGACTGCACTATTTTTATACTAAAGTTTTGCGTGACGTATACAGTGAGCCCTTATTTTGATACCGACAACTCCTATTTAGCGACCGACTGCACTGATTTTGTGACTATTTTGGGGGCTGGGGGTGTACCACTCCCACATTTACGCCCCTGAGTGGGACCACAACCTAAAAAGGGTGATTTTTCCTACAATCAGGGGCCATAATTCAGGAAGTTACGAATCAATGGGCGCAATATCGAAAGAAACCAAGATCTTTGGGTTATAAACATACATGTCAAGTTTCATCAAAATCGGTTCAAAATTGTGACCTCTATAGTGTCCACAACCTTGATATAAAATAACATATTTTCACACTATTCGCGTACAAACGGTGGCCGTTTTGTTTGTCAATTTTAGTCCGATTTTCACGAAATTTGAAATCAACCTTCATTGCCATGTAACGGTGATATAATCAAACGTTTTTTTTTTTAAATCGGATAATAATTTTGACCTTCAGAGGGACCAAAAGCTAATTAGGGTGATTTTTCGAACAATCAGGGGCCATAATTCAGGAAATTACGTTCCAATAGGCGCAAAGGAACCAAGATGTTTGGGTTATAAACATGCATGTCAAGTTTCATCAAAATCGGTTCAAAATTGTGACCTCTATAGGGTCCTCAAGCTAAAAACGTGATTTTTCGAGACCATAATCCATGCAGTTTTGATCCGAAACATGCCAATATTGAAAGCAGCCGAGGTCTTTTGGGGATAAACCTATATTTCAAGTTTCGTCAAAATCAGATAAGAATTGTGACCTGTAGAGAGTCCACAAACGAAATGTGGACGGACGGACAGGGGCGACGACATAATACGTCCACATGAAAATGTGGGCGTATAAAAATCGTTTTAATATGTCACTGTTACACGGTCCGAATGTCGTGAAAATCGGGCCAAAATTGCCTGACAAATTGGTCGCCGCTAGTACGCGAATATGGGATATCAAGGTTGTGGACCTCTAGAAGTCACAAGATCTTGGTTCCTTTCGATATTTGCGCTTATCAAATTGTAACTACATGAAATATGGCCCTAGATTGTATGAAAGATAGGCTGGCACTGCCAGGCAGGATACGCCCACATTTTCGAGAGATGGATAGAGAACAAGCAATACCGAAATTGATTTTTCCTACATCATTAAGTCCTGTATTTCATACTGTATTGGGAGCAGCCATTTTGTTGGTCAGTTCCAGTCTGATATTCATGAAATTCGAAGCCGACAATGATTATGGTGTGACGGTACATAACTTAGAAATGTGACTTTTCGGCAAAATCGGATAAGAATTGTGACCTGTAGAGAGTCCACAACCATGATATACCATATCTTTACACTATTCGCGTACAAACGGCGACCATTTCGTCTGGCAATTTTGGTACGATTTTCACGAAATTCGAATAATTCAGAAAGTTACGATCCGATATGCGCAAATACCGAAAGGAACCAAGATCTTTGGGTTATAACCATGCATTTTAAGTGTCATCAAAATCAAATTAAAATTGTGACCTATACAGGGTCCACAACCATGATCTACCATTTTTTAACAGTATTCGCGTACAAACGGCGGCCATTTTGTGTGTCAATTTCCCGAAATTTGAACTCAAACCTTCCTAAAGGTGAAACGTAGATATAATCAAACGTTTTTTTAAATCGGAAAATAATTGTGACTTCCAGAGGGACCACGAGCTAAAAAGGGTGATTTTTCGTACAATCAGGGGCCATAATTCGGGAAGTTACGAATCAATGAGCGCAAATGTCGAAAGGAACCAAGATCTTCGGGTTATAAACATGCATGTCAAGTTTCATCAAAATCGGTTCAAAATTGTGATCTATATAGGGTCCACAACCTTGAATAACATATTTTCACACTATTCGCGTACAAACTGCGGCCATTTTGTCCGTCAATTTTGGTTCGATTTTCACGAAATTCAGCCTTCACTACCATGTAACGGTGATATAATCAAACGGTTTTTTTTTTTTAAATCGGATAATAATTTTGATCTCCAGAGGGACCACAAGCTAAAAAGGGCAATTTAGCTTGTGGCCATAATTCAGGAAGTTACGATCCGATGGGTGCAAATATCGAGAGGAACCAAGTTATAAACATACATGTCAAGTTTCATCAAAATCGGTTCAAAATTGTGACCTCTAGAGAGTCCACAACCTTGATATAACATATTTTCACACAATTCGCGTACAAACGGCGGCCATTTTATTTGTCAATTTTGGTCAGATTTTCACGAAATTTGAACTCAACCTTCATTACCATGTAACGGTGATATAATCAAACAGTTTTTTTGTTAAATCGGATAATAATTTTGACCTTCAGAGGGACCACAAGCTAAAAAGGGCGATTTTTCGGACAATCAGGGGCCATAATTCAGGAAGTTACGATCCGATGGGCGCAAATATCGAAAGGGTTTATAGACATGCATGTCAAGTTTCATCACAATCGGTTCAAAATTGTGACCTCTATAGCGTCCACAAGCTAAAAACATGATATTTCGTACAATCAGGGGCCATAATCCATGAAGTTCCGATCCGATACATACCAATATCGAAAGGAACCGAGATCTTATGGGGATAAACCTATATTTCAAGTTTCGTCAAAATCTGATAGGAATGGTGACCTGTAGAGAGTCCACAAACAAACTGTGGACGTCCGGACGGACAGGGGCGACGACATAATACGTCCACATGAAAATGTGGGCGTATAAAAATCACTTTTTATCCACCTCTAGAAAATGTGGGCGTATCTTGAGTGGCAGTCGCTGGTTTGAACTGAGATACAATTGGGCATACCAACAGATATGGGTGTGTATATTTATCTAAATAAATATATATATGTGATCATGACAAATTAAATTATAGACTCGAATTACAAGCCCGATATAATATGATTTCCATGATTGAAATACTTCAGATACGGCTTCTCTTTAGAGGATCCCGTCTTTATTCACCTGGCTGATTTGTTAAGTCGTATGTTAAACCCCTTTAAAGATTGATGGGCGTGGCCGGGAAAGTGTTGCCATAACGATTTCTGTTAATCGATCAATGATGATATGTTTCTATAGACATACAATTTCCGTAGATAAGCGGGTGATATCCCTTTTGGCTGTAACAAAACCAATACCATAGCGCCACTCTGAATATAACTTTCACGATGGGTTCAAACTGTGAAACTATTTTCCGCTTTCTGTTTTGGGTTTTGGTAGGCACTGGTATGTCAGTGAAGGGAAATATGTGTTTAAAACCAGAATTTTATCAGAATATGCGGATTGGTAAAAAGTTATCAGGAGAACCAATGGTGTTTTATCAAGCTGGTGGACTTTTAGATTGTTATCGTCAATGTGGATTTTATTCCTTATGTCAATCTTTTAATTATGATGTCGAAACTCGTCAATGTGAATTACTCGGGTTGAACAATACCATTACTAAACCAGTGGCTAACAATATCATAATGGACGTTCCCAATCGTCATGGTCAGCTTTTAGGATCTTGTGAAAATCATGTTTGTCCTAATAACACAGTCTGCCAAGATGAAGTTTCAAACCACGCATGTGTTGTTGTTGCTTGTCATGGTAATCCAGATTTAAAACATGTGAACATTACGTCATTTGAAGCCAAATCTTTGTGGTTCGTTAACGAAACTGTTCTATATGCATGTGAGGCTGGCTACTACCCATCTCTTAATGCCACGTGCTCTAAGACTGGTACCTGGTCGCCTTTTAAGTGTCTACCGTTTGATGGATGTGAACAGAGAACCTTATGTGGTGGTTATGCTGCTGCCGAGGGCGAATACTGGATTTTCAGTATGACTTTGCATGCATGGGTTAAAATTTACTGTAGTTCGGGGCATAATGGAAAATTTATAACTTTATACCACATTAATACGTTTTCTACTCCAATATTTTTAAAGGACCCGACAACGTGTGCCCAAGTACCTGTAACTCCCAACCTACCAAGTATGGGTTACACGGATTTCCAAAAAGTACGTGTTCAGTTTTTACAAAAAAAGATACATGTGGATAATTTTCGTTATTCTAATTCATCTTTTACAAGACAAACCTTTGGAAGCGCTGGAGATTGCGTTGATAATGATGTCAATGATACAGACAGTGATTGTGGACTAATTGGAAGATTTGTTATAAACACTAATGGTACAGGACTACGTATAAAATCATCTATTGCCTGGGAAACGTGGGGTGTTGGTGGACGAGTGGGTAATATAACACGATCACAAGATGGGCATCGAATTGAAGGTTATTGTGGGTCAGTCGTAGGATGCGGTGGTTGTCAACCTACCGAACTATTAATAGAACTTGATCCGAACTTCAAGCCACCACTTGATTCAGCAACTCTTATGAAGTGCAAAGCACTAGTTCCAATAGGACATGAGTAAATTAAAACCAGATTGAAAAAGATATGAGAATGAACTATATATGGACATCTACAAGTTTGTTAAGCGAAAAAAAAGTCGATGCAAAGCTGTGAGATATGTTGTGCGACAACATTTTGCTTGAATAATATTGTTATTGAGTGTCTTAGAAAATCACACAAATCAATAACTTGGAACCAGTTACAAATATTTAGTTTGGAAATAAAATTGATTAGTCTACCAGGTTGTTAATATCCTTGAATTTGAAGCAAAATAAAGATGAGGAATAGCGGGGGATGACAAGCATGACACAAAGCGTGTCTTCAAAATAGATTAGTCCCTTGTTTAATACTGCACGTTCCCTCTTGACCTCGACATTGCGCTATACAATTCTAATGAAGTCGGTCATTCGCAAGGCAGTGTGCTATACATGAATTTTAATTCCCTGACAGCGGCGCTATACTTCTCTTATTTTGAATTCAAGCTGTCACGGGTCCTTTTCGTGCACGTCAATGTGTCCATGGATCTCGATTGTTCGTACCATCAGAACAATGATACGTCTTACTCATTGAGCCACATAGGCTCCCTTAACTTTCCTGCAAGAACTGAGATAATGAAGGCAGGTCTACCTCACACAGTGTGTCGTTGTATTTTATCTGAATGTCTGCCCAACTATCTCCTTATTTTGTGCTTGATAATTGTAAGGGACTACTTGTAGAATAAAACCAGTGATTGTTTCCCATAAAATTGTGTTCTGTTAATGTGCTTCTATATCTACGGCAATAAGAACACCACTACGTTGTAGACAGAGGAATCATTTTACCCCCGAAGACGAATACGTTGAATGTTGTCTGCAATATTTTTATCGTGTATTTTTGTATATATTTAATAATTACTACTTATTTCGAATTAAAATAGCAATGGACAAATGTCAGAATTGATATCTCACTAATTCCTTCAATTCTTTTAACTGTTCGGGTTTAAACATAATATAAAGATATTATGTAATTATAGTTAACACGTATTCCAGCTCGGTCATCTTCTGCATATAAACATCTGTTTCTTAAATATTATATAATTATTTTAATCCTAAACTTTTGTCTGCAACTTTAGCCTGGTGACCGGCTAACCCTATCTCGTTATTATAACCGTTAGCCAATTTTGGATACCCGTCTATTAAAAGTACAATAATTATTCCGAGTCATCGGCAATAGTGTTGGAATAAGCTGATCCGCAAAGCCAACTATCGATGGTTCATGTTTGCATAAGATGAAACTGGGCTATAGTCCTGGGGCTGAGGGGGTCCTGTGTACAATCATATGTCCCCTAATTTTGATTCTTGGTCCCTGTAGGGTACCCATAGGAGATTGAAAAAAACGTGGGTAGACATTCCAGAAATGGGGCAGAAAGGTGTAATTCAAAATGGCGTCCAAGGGGGCCGCTGTACCCTTATACCGGATATAACTCACGAGGAACTCGATATTTCCAATATCGCATATTGTATAAAAATTATGTTTAAACAACCCATTGCTGTGTAGTATTTAAATAAACCCATGTATAGAACGGCATAACAATTAAGTTTAAAGTCGATTTTCTCGGTTTGTCTTTTTGTGCAGTTACGCCACTTTGACTTAGGGGGCAGTATACATGTATATTTGAAAAGGTGAAATAATGGAACTTTAGATCAATGTTAACGTCTATGTTTCACAGTGAGGAAGTCGGTTATGTAGGTTTGGAAAAAAACAAAGAAGTAACAGCAGAAAGGAAGGTTACGAAAAAACCCGATTTATGAACCGTCTCTGCAGAACAGACAGGGGTCGTAACCAAAGACGTTGGTTTACACGTGGCAGACAGACAAGACGTTGTTCCTTCAATACAGACAGATGGGAATTTTATCAGGTGAACAACCGACCAATAAAATCGAACACAACAATCCTCACAATAATATTAGTACTAGTTTCAACACAGCCTTTGTTCAATCTGTGAAACACAGACATAAAACGGATCTAATCAAATTGGTAAACTGTATTCAATTGTGCCTAATCTCTTAGAACTACATAGACACATCGATTTAGTGTATTAAGATTCATACCTTAAAAATATTAATATAAACAGCGTGATACGAATTTGTTTTCCTTGTTTCATACATAAAAGCTTGTGTAAATATCTGATTACCAGATCAAAATAAAACTTTTGATGGAATTAAGGAATTTACAAAATTACTTTTCAATTGGTTAACAATACATGTAAGATTAAGGCACATGGTATTGGCTGTCTATCTCATTATAAACAATTTAAAGATGCGTTAGCTGAAGAGTTGAGTAAAGAGTTGGCTATTCTTGCGTTAATAGTTCAAAAATAAATGATAGAAAATTTCAGTCAAATTACATTATTCTGAACTGAGTTATCAGTGTTGGAAGATTGGACTAGAAATCTATAGGCATTAACTGCGTCTACACCGTCAACGAGATTTGCCGATCGTTTGATTGACAGACAACTCCACCCACACATTCATGATTATCAAGTAACGTTCTTAATAGCACAAATACTCTCGATTGAAAGGCCTTCCATCACCAGTTTCCGGTACGACGTCACCGAGTAATGGTAAACGCTAGCTTGGTCAGCTATTCACTGATTTAATTGTAAATGGACGACCGTTTAAATGCATGTTAAGGTTTCCTGTTTATCAAGTGCTATCGGATTAGAAACAGTAACCACATAATTAGCGCTGATATTTTAAGTCTTGATGTATCGTCGATGCACCGATTCAGCCAACGCCGATGCGATTCTCGGTCCTTTTTCGTATTATCAATGGATCGACTACATTTGCGAATAATTATCTTTATGTATCCGATGAATACATAAGTTCATCCACTAGAATAAATAACAAATTTTTAGTACGTTTTTCGCGTGTTTTATTTATTTAAAATAAAACAATATACATGTAACCAATCTATTAATGAATCCCGCGCGTTGTATTTACTTTTAGGCTTGCCCAGCTGTTTACTTTTAGGCTTGCCCAGCTGTTTACGCTTCTGTTGTGTTAGTCTCCATTTTCCAGTGGCTACACAGACTGCCTTTGTTAGTTACTTCCCCTGGCTATCATGCCCGTCAAACCCAAGTTCAATTTCACTGCATCTGTTTTTCAACATAAATACGCGGGTGATTTTTTAATATATCATATCATTAGATTCATCAATATGGTATAAAGAAGAGGTTTTTTGGGGGCCGTGCAGGAAGTGATGTGTGGAAATATTTTAGTTTTGAATGTAATGAAAAGGGGAATTACATTGATAAAAATATAACAGTATGCGACATCTGTAAATTAAAAATGAAATATAGTGGCAACACAGCCAAACTATCCAGTCACCTTGACAGTAAACTATACGGCACACAAATGAGAATAAATCAAATAGTCAAGTTGCGGCTTCTTCTTCTTTGCAGAAGATGTCACATGACAGCTACAAATTTAAAAATATAACTAACAAACTTGCGGAGAATATAATGGATGAGTTGAGGCCCATAAATTTCATTGAGTCGACTTCCTTCCTGGAATATTCTAATGCCACATGTCCCGAATACCCCGTGCCCCATAGAGGCTACTTACTTGAAAAAGTAATTGTACCCATGTATCAGGGGGGAAAAAAGAACATATTATTTCTATCAATAAAGTCTCCAATGTCAACCTTACACATTCACTGACCAGGCATGTGGACGTCAAAGTCGAATGAAGGCTACATGACTGTCACAAGTCACTTTTTTAACGATGACTGGGATCTGGTGTACCAAAATCTCGAAACTAGAGTGGTGAACGACCAACACACAGGCGAGGTCATCGCTGAAGATCTTCCGCGCGTTCTTAAAGACTGGAGCATAAAAAATCCTATTGTTGTATCCGACAATGGCAGCAACATTGTCAAAGCCGTAAACAAAATATTACTTTGGCCACATGTACCTTGTTTGGGCCACACGTTAAATTTTTCTGTGAAAAAGGTACTACATGCGTCATCTGTGTCTGCCTTCTTGGTAAAATAGGACATGTAGCAGAACATTTTAATTGAAGTGTTGAAAGTACTGTAGTCGCATTTTAGTTGAAAAATAAGCCCGTTTAAATATTCCCAATCATAAACTTTTAATCGAACGTCGATACGCGGTGGAATTCTACTTTAGTCATGCTGGAACGGTTCAATGAGCAGGAGCCGGCTATATGTGCTACGCTTTTCAGCAGTAACAATGAACATGTCCGTTGCCTTATAACAGCGACTTCCGATTCACAGATGGCACACGCACTGAAGAAGGGATTTTTCTTTACATCGATCATATACATATACAACAATTGACATTAATAAAACAAATAATAATTGAATAACAATAAAATTCTATCGAAAAAAACCTATGCATTTACCTCTGATAAATATTGAGTAATTTTTTTTTAATTTTGAGATGCTGTACCACTACCAAAGCTTCAAAAAGATTTTAACACGGCAAAAGGCATGTACCATATATACCATGGCACAAGAATCAATATCCACAAGGAAAATCCATTCCTTGGTGGAAATGCAAATCCTAAATGTAAGCATTCAATCAACATGACTTTGATAAGATTTGGTTTTTATTGTTACACATGATATACTATAGAAACACTATCTTCAGGGGCCCTGTATAATATAACCAAAAGCAACAAGTCTCCTTCTGATGAGTACCTCACAAAAACAGTTGTTGTCCTAAGTTCTATTAACCTCTCTGATGACCAAATAACTCTATTATCCAATGGCCTAAAATTCATTCCTGTTTCTAAACCGAAGAATCGTAGAAAAGGGTTTACGTCAACTGAAACCAGCAGGTGGTAAGGTAGATTACCTCAGGCATCAGATCTCGAATATTCTTTAGATAGCTAAACCCCAAACCGATAATCTAACCAAATCGCAGCAGCTAGCCCTAAAAGAATTGAAAGCAGACTCCAAAATCACCATCATACCTGCTGACAAAGGTAAAGCTACTGTGATTATGGACACCAATGACTATGTGGATACTGTGAACAACCTACTTCAAGACACCAAAACATACCAAAGAATGATGAAAGATCCCACAACCATTAATGAAACCAAGCTGCGGAAACTTCTCACCTCATTGAAAGACAAAAAGCAGATCACGCCAGCACTTTACTATAATCTGAATCCATCTCACCCCGGTCAAGGCTCGCTTATTGGTTTGTTCCCGAGATTCAGTTTATTACAATACAGCAAAGTTCATAAGCCGTCTTTTGGCACCACAGTCGGAGGATAATTTTTCACATTGATTGGTTTCAGTTTATTGGAAGAATATATTTAAGGTTCCCCCCCACCCATGTTTTAAGTCTAATAATCTTTCATGATTTTCAGCTTTCAGAATTAACACAATTCAGGAATTATCCAGTTCCACAGTCTAGTTATATACTTTACATATCTTGGTTTGCAGTAATTATGCAGTTTTACAGTCAGAATATAGTTCATATGTACTGACCTTTAATACGTGGGAATAATATATTTACTGTTTCTTTCTTCCAGATTTATACTGTAATAATAGATTTTATCTTTCAGGACTTGCAGCTTATTGGTTCCAATACTTTTGTTCTCTTTCAGTGCTTATCCAGTTTTTTGTGTTTTTTTGACATTATCTTATCATACATTTTATAAATGATTCTTTTCAGTACTTAACCCGTTTTACAGCCTCGATTTTCAGTTTATATCAGGATATCTTTCATGATTATATATATTTTTTATTCTTAATTTCAAATTATTATTTAATTTTCTTAGCACATGCATCAACGACCACTTTTGTTGACTTATACATACAGACTTCTCTTTATATTATTGTTTCTCTAAAGCTCCGGGGCCCTTTCCACGAAATTTTAACTAAGATAAGATCCCAATTTTAGTAATTTGATTGGATAATATTAGATTGATTTTAGCCAATCAAAATTGAAGTATCTACTAAAATTGGATTTTATCTTAAGTTAAAATTTCGCGAAACAGGGCCCAGGTTAATTGGTTTTCCATTAAGTGTTAATACACTGATATTTTTATAAATAATAGCATTCGCCTCCTTTTAATCCCCGTAAGAGTTTTCTGTTGTGTAAGATTAGTCCTTAATGCCCCACTAATCAAAGGTGTTAAACTTTAATTGTATTTGATTTTTTATCTTGCATATTCTGTATATATTTGCCTACACTATTCACAAATTTGTATCATTGCTTGATCAAGACGAAAGCATCTTCTTTGAAACGTCGCTTAGTATCAAACTCAGTAATTGTGTATCCATAAAATTGTACCTTGTGTTAACCTGCAAGTTAAATATAATATACAACGAAGAGAAATAAATATATCGTTAACCAATGATCTTTCGTGATCCTGTGTTTGCAAAAATCATCTTTCTTTGGTGCTTTACACTTTTACCCTTTGGAAAATACATTTTATTTCTTTGCTTCAATGGCAATGCAAAGCTTACAGGAACATCTCCACCACTTTCGTTGTCTTTGTACTGCAGCTACTTTTGTTCAGTGAAACCAAATTTACTTTAAATTTCTGGCTTTGTTCCTGATATACCATAATATCTCATCATTTTAGTCTGCACTATGTTTTGTTTCTTGTTAGTTAAACATGCAAGAGATAAATCAACATGTTGTAAGTCTTTATTTAGGCTTCATGTCTTATAGATATTATTAATAAGACCTTTATCACATGACAAAATCAACCATGTAGACCCTTGGATGGCTTGGTTGCACGTCAGATGTAAGCAATCATACATTTAAAATTAAATCAGTAAATGGCTGACCAAGCTAACGTAATTTTCTCTTTTTTATCATCTATTTTTGAATTATTATAGCAAAAATGCATCTTTAATTAATATTTGTACATTACTGCAATTTTTCTTGAATTTTTGATAGGGTTGTGATACTTTGAAATAATTGAAGATTATAGGACGGTCAGAAGATGAAGAATTTGATGATTCTATTGATGAGTTTTAAGAAGCTATTTCATCAGTTATTTCTAATGATATTTTAGATAACGTAAAATCTTCACCCTTTTTTTCTGTGCAAATTGATGAGGCAACTGATTGTGCTAATTTGACAAATTTAATATTGGATAGTGTTGGCCATGTTCAATCAAAATGTTTCAGTGTGACTGAATTATCATCTTGTAATGCACAAACCATTTTTGAAAGTTTGAAAAATGCACTAGAAAGCAAGGGACTAGATTTTTCTAAATTGATTGCTATGACATCCATGGTGCATCTGTCATGTCAGGTGTCAAGAGTAGAGTTACTACTCCTGTTAGAAATCTTAATCCTTTTCTTATTGCCACGCACTGTTTAGCGCATTGACTGGCATTAGCCAGTGAGAAATCTGCAAAACAAATTTCCTACTTGGTGAAATATCTTGAGGTGATCAACAGACTAGTTAAAATTTGTAAATTTTCCCCTAAATTTTGCAGAATACTTGGAGAGTCTAAACGACTCAATGAACAAGAAACTGCAGGGACGCTAAAGTAAGTCTTCTTTACACGATGGCTGTGTAACATGTCTGGGAAGTTTAATTTCACGCCACATATTCTGACAACTCTCATGGTGTAACTGCAGCTGGTATTCTTAAAAATGTTTCCATGCTATAAATTTATCGCCACCACTCATTTTTGTGCAGATCTTGTGGGGAATTTTGGCTATACTTTGCAATTTGGCTATACTTTGCAAAAGACTGCTTTGTCATATACTTCTATTAAGCACAATATTGAAGGGGCAAAAGCCTCTATACAACCTTTAAGCAAAACTGATGGTCGGTCCCTATATGACAGCCTTTTTTAATAAGGTCGGTAGAAATCCACCGCCACAAGCTTTCCACACACAACCACATATGGGCTGCATGAAGTAAGGGATTCTGAGAAGCAACGGTCAGATTTTTATGAAATGAAAACACAGTTTATTAAGAATGTTGTTGAAAATTTAGAAAATAGGTTTCCTGATTCTGGAATCATGGATGCTTTCTCCCTTTTCATGTGGACGTATATTGTCGTCGCCCCTGTTCGTCCGTCCGTCCACAACTGTTTGTGAACAGTCTACAGGTCACAATTTTTATCCGATTTCAATGAAACTTAAAATATAGATTTATCACCCTAAGATCTTGGTTCCTTTCGATATTGGCATGTATCGGACTGTAACTTCATGGGTTATGGCCCCTGGTTGTACACAAAAATCATGTTTTTTAGCTTGTAACAACAATGTAGAGGTCACAATTTTGAACCGATTTAGATGAAACTTGAAATTCATGTTGATAACCCAAAGATCTTGGTTCCTTTCGATATTTGCGCCAATCGGATCGTACCTTCCTGAATTATGGCCCCTGATTGTCAGAAAAATCGCCCTTTTTAGCGTGTGGCCCCTCTGGCGGTCAAAATTGTTATCTGATTTTTAAAAAACCCGTTTGATTATATCACAGTTACATGGTTGTGGAGGTTGAGTTCGAATTTCGTGAAAATCTGACCAAAAATGACGGACAAAATGGCCGCTGTTTGTTTGTACGCGAATAGTGTGAAAATATGTTATATCAAAGTTGTGACCCTTATAGAGGTCACAATTTTGAACCGATTTGGATGAAACTTGAAATCCATGTTTATAACCCAAAGATCTTGGTTCCTTTCGATATTTACGCCAATCGGATCGTCACTTCCTGAATTATGGCCCCGGATTGTCCGAAAAATCGCCCTTTTTAGCTTGTGGCCCCCCTGTAGGTCAAAATTGTTATCCGATTTAAAAAAAAAGTTTTGTTATATCACCGTTACATGGTTGTGGAGGTTGAGTTCAAATTTCGTGAAAATCGGACCAAAATTGACGAACAAAATGACCGCCGTTTGTACGCGAATAGTGTGCAAATATGTTATATCAAAGTTGTGGACCTTATAGAGGTCACAATTTTGAACCGATTTTGATGAAACTTGACATGTATTTTTATAACCCAAATATCTTGGTTTCTTTCGATATTTGCGCCCATCAGATCGTAACTTCCTGAATTATGTCCTATGATTGTCCGAAAAATCGCTTTTGTTAGCTTGTGGTCCCTCTGGAGGTCAAAATCATTATCCGATTTAAAAAAAAAAAACGTTTGATTATATCACCGTTATATGGTAATGAAGAAAGAGGTTGAATTTTGTGAAAATCGGACCAGAATTGACGGACAAAATGGCCGCCGTTTGTACACGAATAGTGTGAACATATGTTATATCACGGTTGTGGACCCTATAAAGGTCACAATTTTGAACCGATTTTGATGAAATTTGAAAAACATGTTTATGACCTAAAGATCTTGGTTCCATTGCATATCGGATTGTAACTTCATGAATTATGGCCCCTGATTGTACGAAAAATCACCCTTTTTAGCTTGTCGTCCCTCTGGAGGTCACAATTATTATCTGATTTAAAAAAACATTTAATTATATCACAGTTACACCGTAGTTATAGGTGAGTTTGAATTATGTTTTTCTGATGATTACTTAAAATGGAACAACTCTTGTTGACTGCCCGGACGATTTAGCTGCTGTGTGGGCGTATGTTTCGTTGCCTGGCAACGTATTTTTGATCCTACTAATGAGAAAGATAATTAAAACTATTTGCCATTGATTTAATAATGCCTTGCACATCAGTTGAATGTGAGAGAGGTTTCTCTCGCTATAATTTGGTTAAAACCAATCACAGAAATCAACTAACAGTTAATCATGTGAATGCACTCACAACAATTGCTACAGAAGGCCCTCCAATTGCACAATTTGATTTTGAATCTGCCTTTCAATGTTGGATTTTAAAGAAAGACCGATGATGCCTTAAACTATTGAAAGCAAAAGAGGAAAAAATTGCAAAATCTCAGGAGACAAGAGTCCAGATTGGACTAAATTGAACAGAAACTAAATCAGATAGCGGCTTCCATGAATGTAACAATCTAGACATTAGGTCTTAATTGTAAGTTCAAGGAAGATCGTTCACAGTTCTTAATTATTATAGGTTTTTTTCCAGATGAACTTTATAATAATGTTAAATGACATAAACTTTCATCAATGGAAACGTCGCGACTACATATATAGCTATCTAAATATGTCGACAAATCAGAATTTATAATGGGTCTGACCTTAAACAAGATGTCATAATTAATATTCTCTATTTCTAGTTGATTGTCATTATTGTTATCATGCAGAAAAGAATTTATCAGCGTATACCAATTTCTACACATTATACTAGAAGAAAAGGGCACACAAGTAACAATATCAGTTGACCAGTGGCAGTAATCCCCCCAAATTGGTTTTCTACCAAATCCCATAGTTATTCTCGGTGCAACAAAATGTTTAATATCATCCATGTCTACGCTTTTCCACCTTTGAAAAATAGAAAAAGGAGGTAGGTCCACAGGACCGGTACTGTCAAAATACTGATCAGCATACCTGTTTGTCTCAAACGCAATGTCATTAAACAGGTGTTCTGGAAAAAAATCTATAGAAGAAATCAATTGGTTGATAGCCAGTAAATTCAAAACTTAACCTGGGTCCATGGCTTGAATATCATGGAACTGGGGAAGGAGTCCACACGGCATGGTCATGCTTTTTCCAAGAATAATTTTCTTAGTCATAAAAACTGTTGACCTCATCAGAAACCATGGCTTCACTACCAAAGTTGTCACCACCCGCACCGATAATTCTATTGTTTACATCACACTATGATGAATCACCAAAAAATAATTTCTTGTTTATTTCTCATTTCTGTCATCAGTATCACATTCTGATACGGAACTATCATAATCACTGTCAGATTCAGACGAATCACCAATAAAATCTGAATCACTTTTTATCATTTAATATTGACTCGAAATTTTTTGTTTGGACATTATAACACCATTTTACAATATTCTTTCAAGAACAAATAGTATACTTTTTAGCTGTCAAAATGACGAACGGAATGTAAACATAAACGTCGTCTGCTTTTAAGGGAAGTAACTCTCGTTACGCCAGAGCCGCTGCATTCGGCTAACCACAAAGTCGCCGTGAGTACTTAACGGTAACGTCATACCGTCGACAAACGTCACCTTGGGTCATTTAAGAGTTAACGTCCTACTATGATGCTAAAGCCTACTCTTTTATGAAATTTCAACTGCCAAGCAATCTTGTACATGCGCACCAATGTGTACGTACACGAGACCTCGTTTTTTCCCCATTCTTTTATCAAATTCCAACTGCCAAGGGATCATTTACATGCGCACCAATGTGTACGTACACGAGACCCGTTTTTTTGTTCATCCAAACAACGAGACCGCTGGCTATCCTCGTAACGCCTTCGTTCTTCACCACCGAGAATATTCCCGATGAATTTTCACGGCCAATACATACACTTTTCAACCGTGGCTTTGTTTTACACAACGATGAATTTTTGTGGAATCAAGGAAAAAATGTGGTGAAGGTAAGTAAATATGAAATTTGAACGCGTAATATGTGCTATTGGATCATGAATTCGATGTTACAAGCAATGTGACAAGTTGAACATGGCACAGTAATTACCCTGAAGTTTTTGAATCACACCCAAAAAACTGGTGTGATCAGAAGACCATGCGCTCTAATGGTACTAGTTTCATGGATTTCGACTACCTTAAAGGACAATAATTGTCAGTTATTATCATATATGTGATTCGGCTTGTTAAACACGTTCTGAATATAATTTTAACACAAGAGATCATTGCTACAATGGACGCCTATAAATATTTCCAAAAAAAGGTAAGTGACGAACGCAAAAGGAAAACACACGCTATCTTTCTATATAACTGGTTGAAGTGGTGAGTGATAACATATACAGAGGTGAATTTCTACTCACTCATAATTCCTTCCAAAAACCATAATATGTTTTATGAGTCTGTGGGAAGATATCTTGACAATTTAAAACAAAAATAATTGTCTGTCACTAGATAACAGAACATGATAAACATTAGACTAAATGAGCAATGCATTTAACAGGCTCCTAACTAAATTGCTCATGATCACCCTACATTACAAAAAAATGTTTAATTGCACTCAATTTTGTTTTTTATCACTGTACATTCAAATTTAAGGAATCCCATGATCCAAGGGTGTCGCGTGTATACCTCTATGGATTTCAAAGTCCTCTTCAGGCCTTATAAGAATAAAAAAAGTACCTGTTTTCTATATTAAGGTCTGTTGCCTCCTCTTGCTTCACACATTCAAGAAAAGAGGATTCATACAGATCTATTCCGAGATCTCCATAGAACGATAAATCCATCTATACTTTATTTGTTCTGTTTCTAATTGTAAAGTAGCACGTTTCAAAATTGGAAGGGGGACAAAATGGTTTTGTTCCAGAAGGTTGCTTCATCAACCTTGCCATTAGTGTTCGTCAACTTCAATGGTTGGTAAAATTTTCATGTTTAAATGTTTTCTGATAGTTTAACCAGCATCCTTTTGAAACACAGAAATGATAGAACGCTCTAAAATATTGCTTCATCAACCTTGCCATTAGTGTTCGTCAATTTCAATGGTTGGTAAAAATTTTCCTGTTGAAATGTTTTCGAACAGTTTAACCACCATCCTTTGGATACAACGAAATGATAGGACGCTCTAGAATGCTGGACAAAGCAGTTGCCATATGCGTTTCTAACAAGACACGTTTCCTTATTACCTATTTTGAATGTCTTCTTCCAAATTTGTATTCATCAGAATACAAAAGTATAACGAGATCATCATTTACAGATAATCCTCGACTTAACAATTCAGTGTATTTCTTTGTTCAGTATCACTTCCGTAATAACTCGTGACCTCAGTTCCTCGTTGTTTACTTCATTTCAAAAGACAACAATTTCCATCCCCACATACAAGCATTGGAAATCTATTTTTTGAAGAAAAAAAATCATCTGAGATAAGTTCCAACGCTAACTTGTGATTGACCCCCGCCTTTATTCTCCAAAAAATATCGAGGGTTGCAACAGGATCCATCGGAAATGCTTCAATTTCTTTCAAAGAACATGTTCATAAACTAAAGAGGTCTTCGTAGTTTTTGCATAGAGCCATCTGACAAAGAAGCGCACCAAAAGAAAAAGGACTTCTGTTTATTTATTTAATTCTTTATCTCTAGATGATTTTTGGCCACGTGTCATTCAGGACGTGTCATGAATTTCTTTCCTTTCGGGTATTTTTTTTTCCATTTTTTTCCTTCCGATTTATTTGTTGGAGCTAATCTAGCTTTTTTCCGGGGTTGAACATAATCATTGTTTATACAGTCTTTCTCGGAGCAGATGGAACAAAAGCATGAAAGTTTTCTCGTCAAAATGGAATCTGAATCTTCGGGGAACTATTTCACAGAATGTACTTTTTGTGTTGTAACATAGTGACATACCCGATCATCTTTTTCGGCATATTTCTGTTTCAGAAATCTGTGGATGAATGCTACTGTTTACAATAAGTTGTCTTGCCACGTAGTTCCCCTTGTCGGTGGTGCATGACGGCATAAATAGGTTACGTGTACACATAGACATGCACATAAAATAACCCTTGACAGATGGTCGTAGCGCCATATTCCGAAATTCCCCCATAGCTCAATTTATGGTGCAGAGGGCGTTTGCCCCATTTCACGTCACAATTACCACAAGCACTTAAAGAGAGTAAAATAAAGCTTCCGGTCCGACCAATTTAATTACATTAGCAGATGTATAATATACGTCCACATTCCCGCTTTGATTGATATGGTACTTTGTCAAGGCGTTTGGTTTGTTTATCGTTGAGGGTCATGCATCAATAATTGCCGTCCTTAGAGTATAAGGAATAATTATACCAAGATAATCCATTCAGAGTGTTGCCTTTCAGACGCTAAAGACAAAAAGTGGGTATGGCTCTGCCCCTGGGGGTCGTGATATTCACCAAAATCAATAGATGACGTACTCGTGCAGGCTATAAGGAATACATGGCAAGTACCAAGCTGATTGATTCAGAATTGCGGCCTGTAAATGACAAAACACAAACATTGGGCGTGCACATGTCCCTATTGGTGTTTTGTCTAGTTCTAGTTTAGAGGACCAGAAGTTTCTTATTTAACATCAAAATGAGAAATAGCGACACCAAAACTGACACACGGGATTGGGGCTCCAAGTGCGTCAAAAACGGGTTTGTGACAGTTAAATTTTCAAAATTTTCGGGGCAGTGGTTGATATCTGGGTGTCATTATATTGACGCCCCCTCCCACCACTCTGCTGCAGCCCTACTTTCAAAATCCTACATACCGAATTCCAACTGTGAAGAGTTCCTTTATGTGATTCGACTCTTATAACCAGAACTTTTCTAGCCCTATAGTGTTGGGGTGTATACCATCGGGCTTCAACAAAAGGTTGCTGAGGCGATATATATAGTCATTAAAAAAATCCGATCTCCTTTTTAAAAGTTGTCCTACAATAACATGCTTGACCCCAGTTCAAGCAATTTAAAAACAATATTGTCATTGTTTTGCCCCAGTGTTATATCGTTTTCTCCGATTTGCAAGAAAACAGTCGTATGTCTCAAGCGACATGTTCCTAATGTGGCGATAAAGTCCACCCATCAAGTCCCCCCCCCCCCCAAAAAAAAAATGTTTGTATGTGTGTGCTATCTACGCCCATGTTATTAGAATTCCTATTAACATGCTCGGTGTAATCTTGGGTGTCTGGTGATGTAGGAATGGCCTAAAATCATACCTTTCAGTACCATCTTCAGTCTACTTCTAATAAAGAGAAAAAAAAGAAATTAGTCTGGTGGTTTAAGGATAAGTATCACCAACAGACAAGATTTAGGACACCACGTTCTTTTAGAACAGCTTGAAGGGCCCGTCTGACATATTGAGATTCCAATCAGGCCTGGAAATAACGGTTATAGATGTACCTGACAAAATGTCAGGCACTAATGAAATAGTACCAGACATTTTCAATTTAATGCCGGACATTTTTTAATAATATTAGAAGAAAAAGACAAATCAGTGCCGGACAAAATGACACGCACCTATGGTTTTGTGCCGGACAAAGCCTAAATCTGTGCCTGACATTGTCAGTGACAGGTGCCTTATTTCCAGGCGTGATTCCAATGCCTAAAATTGGGTTGAAATGTGATAATGTTGATGAGCATCTTATACATTAATAAATAAATATAAACTTGACACTTGATTACACTTGTTTTAAAAAAATTAATCAGTTCTAGAAAGTCAGGCAATACTGACACCTATTAAATGCAACACTAGTCAGGCAATACTGACACAATTAATTTACAAATTAATAACAGCCACGCCTATGGCAAATCCAAATGGCTGATCTAATGTTCTGGGTGAACTTTTCTAGCCCTATAGCGTTGAGGTGTATACCATCGGGCTTTAACAAAATGGCTGCTGTTTGTACGCGAATACTGTTTAAAAAATGGTATATCATGGTATTTGGACCCTGTAGAGGTCACAATTTTAATTCGATTTTGATGAAACTTTGAAATGCATGGTTATAACCCAAAGGTCTTGGTTTCTTTCGATATTTGCGCATATCGGATCGTAACTTCCTGAATTATGGCCCCTGATTGTACGCAAAATTGCCCTTTTTTAGCTTCTGGTCCCTCTGGAGGTCACAATTATTTTCCGATTTAAAAAAAAAACATTTGATTATATCACCGATACACCTTAAGGAAGGTTTGAGTTCCAATTTCGGGGAAATTGACAGACAAAATGGCCGCCGTTTGTACGCGAATACTGTTAAAAAAATGGTACATCATGGTTGTGGACCCTGTATTAGTATAGGTCACAATTTTAATTTGATTTTGATGAAACTTGATATGCATGGTTATAACCCAAAGATCTTGGTTCCTTTCGTTATTTCCGCATATTGGATCGTAACTTCCTGAATTATGGTCCCTTGATTGTCCGAAAAGTCGCCTATGGTCCCGCTGGAGGTCACAATTATTAGCCGATTTAAAGAAACGTTTGACTTTTATCACCGTTACACCCTACGGAAGGTTGAGTTGGTATTTCGAGAAAATCGGACCATAGTGTAAAAATTTGGTATATCATGGTTGTGGACTCTCTTCAGGTCACAATTCTTATCCGATTTTGACGAAAAGTCATATTTCTAGCCTGTGTACCGTCACACCATAATCATTGTCGGCTTCGAATTTCATGAATATCAGACTGGAACTGACCAACAAAATGGCTGCTCCCTATACAGTATGAAATACAGGACTTAATGATGTAGGAAAAATCACTTTCGGTATTGCGTGTTCTCTATCCATCTCTCGAAAATGTGGGCGTATCTTGCCTGGCAGTGCCAACCTATCTAGATCTGTAAGGCACTTAATTGCTGGCCCCTACTTCTCTAGAAAATGTTGGCTTATGTGCAGTAAGCGGTAGACCTTACGCTCTACGTCGGTTGTATCCACACCATGAATTGATGCCATCTGGACATGACATTTGCTCTGGTCGGGATCCAGATCTGTGAGTGCATGTGAACGAAACCACCGTAGACTGCATTTTTAATCGACAGCGCGTCAGGTGCACACGTTTCAGGTTGGTGGCATACGTTGCGTTTACGTTTTTTATGGCAACGTTACTTAATTTTCGATTGAGATTGTTATCTTTTTAAATTTTGTCTAATGCTGCGTACATGCGTTTAGCCACATGATTAACACAATCTTAGGGAATTGATATGAGGATGTGCTTTAAGCTTGGCGCTTACGGTCAACTTTTCGTCGCTTGTTGCTGCAATAGGCAACTCCGAGCAATTGGCAACTCGAGGTCTCCCGTGTGCGCTGACTGGTAACGAGAAGCAATTTTTCGCGAGATGTATCCGGAATGCCGATATCACGTGATCATTCAAAATTGCGCCGTACATACAACATACCACAGTAGAGCGCTCGCTGATTGGACAGTTAACCAGTTGCCTGTTGTCGCCTACCCATGCAGACGAGCAATTTTGAAGCATCAGATGAACAATTTCTCGGCGACGAGCGATTTTCTGTTGTCGAATATCAAAAATGTTTGATATTGAGCAACAGCAGGCAACTATTGTTGCCCGTTGGCGCCATACTCCTGCGCAGTGTTTCATTTGATTAGAACTAATCCACTTCACACTGCTATCTTGAGTGAACATTGTTGTGCTAAATTATTATTGGTCAGTAGTGCCATTACCAACCAATGACCTACATTGTAACAAACAATATCGGGGTTAACCAGACCTCAAAATATGTTACCGCAATGTATCTATTCTAGTGACAATCGCGACTTGTTTACGTCATAACCCGCGAAATTTATTATGCTCGATTATCCAGTGCCAACATGTTTTCTTCGTCGGCCATTTTGAAAATTATGCCGAATGCGAGAAGAGAGGAGGGATTTGATTGGACGTTAAAAAGAGACACGCCCCGCCCAATTTCAAGAATATGACTTCTATCCAGCAATGGTAAGAGAGGGATTTCTCGCGCCATTGCTTCAGGAATATGGTTGGCCCAGACGAGCGATGTTTTCTTTCAACGACCAGCGATTTCACTGTTGCCTGAAAGTTGCTCGAAAAAGTTGTCCGTCTGCGCCTGGCTTTAGAGTCCCCATCACAGAGCATAGATTTATAAATAATGTCTCGACCAGATCCGAGAGGACGTTAGAAAATTTTATTCGCGCATTCCACCTCCATCGCATTCGCGGAACCATCAACAAAAATTTGTTGACAAACATGATTTTTATTCCATAATTCAAGTTCTTGTCAGACATGTTAAGATTTTTTTTGTTTTGCATCCATGACAAATATTTGACGCAACATGTGTATCAACGAAAAGGCCCGTGTCTAAATCAATTGCTGCCGCAGCCCCATTATGTGACGAGTTACCAAGTTTATGCCACGTGCCGTCAAAACTAATTGTCTTTTCTCTTTCTGGCTTCTGAATTTTAATTATTTTTGTTGCCTTTAACATATTTTCTTGTGCTGCCTCTACTGATGCATTGTGAACCTCATTATCAATATACTTACGCGCAAGGGGTTGTGGGATATCCATCCATGCTTCCAAAAATTGACATAGGTTTAATTATTATATCCAATGCAATGACAAAATTTTTTGAAGTGTCATGTATTGTGGCTAAAAATGGTTTCTTCACAGTTGTGGCAACAAATTTCAAATTGAATCCGTGTCCCCTACTTACTGTACTATTGACTTGCATGTCGGTTTCACTTAATTTTATTTTATTACTGCCACAATTACTCAAAGTTGAAACCAATTTCTAGAGAAAGGTGACACGAACAAGTATTATAACCTGCCGTAGTATTTTTAAAAACTGGTACATGGGTTTCAGTCAATGTAGTTGACTCTAATTCACTGATCAATGAAAACTTTTTTGGGACGCACAACTTGTAGTTGTGTTATCGTTTGTTCTTGTGTTTGTAGCAGTTACTGTTCTTTGCACGTAAATGAATGTTCAATTTATGAAAGGTATACACAGCTTTGTTACATAACTTATTATAGACAAATCACACCAAATCAAAACTATGTTTTTGCGGATAGAGATGTAGCAGGTCATGAATCTTTGAATATATATAAAAAAAAATCCACCCGCGCGCTTTCTACAAAAATCGTAGTTGAAAAAACAAAGTGAACTCGAGAAACCAATATAACACCATTTTTTTTTAAAACGATTAGTTATGGCCACCAGATTAACCTCAAGGCGCATAAAAAATACAAATTGTAGACCTTCATCATTTAACAGCTTAGCCTGTAAATAAATAAGATGATCGCCTAGATTTTATGTTCACGTTTGGTATGTATGCATGACGTGTGGTATAGTCCCAAACTTATTGGAACAGTTAAAATTCGTTTTTTTATTCAAAAATAACAACTTCTTCACATTCTCTGATAACAAATTCGATCTGAGTTTGGTCACTAAAAACAGGACGCTGCCACGCGCTGGAATTCGACATATAATGATGTTGGAACGACTTCTAAAATTAAGGATTACCGTGTATTCAGTAATTAATGACGACTCTGTTACAAAAATAACAGATCGTATTGCCCCTGATTCAAAGGACCCGTTTTGGAAAGTAAATGAGGATTTGATATTGCAGCGTTTAGCCGATCCACGCAGATCTTCACAACTGAAAAAGTACCATCATCTAGCGGTGTACATGTCTTGTTGACTGGTCGTTTTGAACGCGATTTACCAGGTTTCGATTGTGACTCAAATCTCGTATTCGAGTTAAAAAGTGTCATTAGAAATGGCCTTTACAAATGACTTGATATTAAAACGGATGGACTTCCCAATGATGTTGGCCTATTTTCACCTATTGCTCTCAACAGCTCTGGATCCACGGTACAAATCTCTGAAATTTTTAGCAAAAACCAGAGAACTTTGATTTGGGGCAAATTAACCGAACTAAATAAATCCGGCAATAGTACTACCGCCGACACCCAATTACACAATACAGTGAATGATGACCAAGCACCGTTCCTCTCTAGTGGCGTAGACAGTATAGCATCAGAAATAGAAGTATTTAAAAATGCCTTAGTGCGAATGTCTGATCCTTTCAGAGTGGCGCCGCCTGAATGAATCAAATTTTCCCAATATTGAGGCCAGCATACAAGTATTTATCAATTCTCGCAACACCCGTTCCTAGCAAACGTACGTTTAGTGACCAAACTCAGATCGAATTTGTTATCAGAGAATGTGAAGAAGTTGTTAGTTTTCAATGCGTAAAATGCATGAGGTTTTAGTGAATTTACAAGGAACCGCCACTTACATGGATGATATTTATATTTTTGGATCAAACTTCGAGGAACATGATAGAAATCTTCAAAATGTGTTACAAAGGTTAAAAGAAAGTGGTTTAAAACTCAATAGAGACAGGTGTATATTTCGGAAAACCGAGATTGATTTTCTGGGACATAAAATTACGCCGAATGGGGCAATTCCCCATCCTAATCAAGTATCTGCTATCAATAGTATCAATAACATTGAAGTGCCGAAAAACGTTCCAGAATTGCGTCGTATATTCGGAATGGTCAATTATTTAGGATGTTATATACCAAACCTTTCGAATGTTATGCAGCTATTAAACGAGTTATTACTCAAAGATGTTGCTTGGAAATGGGATAAAGCCCAAGACTTAGCTTTCAATAAAATTAAGGATGTTTTAACTTCCAAACCTGTGTTAGCTGTATTTGACATTCACAAACCAACAATGGTTAGTGGGGATGCAAGTTCCTATGGATTAGGAGGCTGTATCATGCAAGAGCATGATGGTATTTGGAAATCCGTAGCATTTTGCTCACGAACTTTGACTGACGCTGAAAAACGTTATGCCCAAATCGAAAAGGAATGTCTATCGCTAATGTGGGCATGTGAAAAATTTGACAAATACCTTTGGGGATTAAATTCTTATCGGCTAGTTACGGATCATAAACCTCTAATTCCTCTGATAAACAGGAAAGATATTGACCACATTCCTATTCGCTGTCAAAGAATGATAATGCGTCTTATGCGTTACAACCCAATTGCTGAATACTCACCGGGAAAACCATGCTTATCAGCGATACATTGTCAAGAAGTCCACAACGGGAAAATTTCAAATGAACTTGAAAGTGACATAAATATGTACATGAGCCCAATTGTGAGTTCATGGCCAGCTTCTGATAAACTCATATTCGTCAAGCTATTTTAAAAGATGAAACGTCACAAGATGTTTTACGTTTTGTACGCGATGTTAATCCGAAATTATATGATCATTATTCTGTTCGCGAGAGACTTACAGAAGTTAACGGGTTATTAGTATACTGTAGTAGAATTGTCATTCCAGTGTCTATGCGTGAAGAAATGATAGAACGAATTCATGCAGGACATCAAGGCATCAACAAGTGTCGAGAACGAGTAAATATGAGCATTTGGTGGCCTAGGATTGTTAAAGATATTGATCATCGTGTTCAATCGTGTCAATTTTGTCAAAGTCAAAGATCGAATCAACATAAAGAACCTTTATTACCAACACCACTACCAGATCATCCCTGGAAACATTTAGGTGTAGATTTATTGACTTTCAAGGGCAAGGAATATATGGTGATTGTGGATTATTTTTCGCGATACATTGAAATTCCTTATTTAAGTACTACAACTAGCCGAAATGTTATTCATAAATTTAAAGATAGTTTCGCGAGATTCGGAATACCAGAGTTACTAACTACTGACCTCAGTTTGCGTCTAGGGAATTCTCTAAATTTTGTCGTGAATTTGGAATTACTCATGTCACAACAAGTCATTACTTTGCGTCTGCGAATGGTGAAGCAGAGAGAGAGCAGTACAAACCGCGAAAAAGATATTAAATCAACCTGATCCAACATTAGCATTAATGTTCTACAGATCAACCCCGTTACAGGTGTGAGTCCTACTCAATTACTGATGGGACGACAAATTCGTACTACTCTACCAACTTTACCAAGTATTTTAAAACCGAAATGGCCTAATTTTAAAAATGTGAGGAGAAGAAATGACAATAGAAAGTTTCAAACACGTAGAAATTTTAATAGACATCACAACACACGCGAATTAGACGAACTGAAACCGGGTGTTAAAGTTATTTCCAAACTCGATGGAGAAAAGTCGGGTACACCCAGTGTTGTTATTAAGAAATGTACTCAACCTAGATCATACATAATTGAAAATAAGTTTATATACACGTAATCGTCGCCACTTATATATTACTAACAAAGTACGATTTTCTGCTAATGCTTTTGATAAGCCTAATGGTGTTGAAAATGATTTTAAGTTTCCAAATGAAAACGATGATTATCGTCAGGATGTGAATCCACCGGATCCGCCTGATATTCAACTTCGTCGTTCAGGTCGTAATATTGTACCACCTGCACGATTCAAAGACTTATTATTAAAGCAGTAAATCGTAATTTGAACAAAGTTTATTGGGTTATTAAGTAAATAGCATTATTATTTAGTTCATCATTATAATAGTAGGCCTATATTGTATTCAAACGTGTTAAATTAGTGTCATAATATTACAATACTGCTACATTTGTCAGAAATTCAATTTTGAATGTTAAATTATATAAAAGGGGGAGATGTTGAGTGAATGAGTATCAACTAATTAGGTAAATGTGGATTGTGCGTTAGGCTTGGCCCAGGGTTAGGGTTAGGGCAAGCCCTGTCTACATCTCGAGACTAATGACGAAATTTGCAGGCCACAGCCCTCATCCTAACCCACAATCCCTATATGACGTCATAAGACCAGGCTCCGGTGGACGGAAAAAAACGCTTACCCACTAATTATATCTGACGTTATGACGTCACGTTCAATGATACTATAGAAGGTCGGCACGCGGGAACAGTTGGGGAGTCTCATGAGGGTAGCTCGTCTGCCATAATGCTACATTAATAGGCCTACATATTGTGCTGTGTATTAAGTTGCTTTCTATAATAATACAAGTAGTATTCTCCTGATCCGGAGTTTGTTATTTATATATTGGGCTAGTATGTCATGTGATATGAAGCAACCGGCAGCACGCATTATATATGCAACAAGGTGAAATTACAGAAAAACTGACATTTTCAAGGGGTATGTACATGAGGGTAAGGGGTCAATTTTTTCCGCATTATGGATTTGACACTCCTCTACATATATTAAGCACCGTACAGCTTGGCTTCCAGAATATTTGTTAAATACCCCCCCCCCCCTACTATTAGGTTCCAATTTAAGGAGGGTGTAAATCTCATGAAGAAAATATTGGTTTACACAAATGAATTTAAAACGGATTACATGATACATGACATTTCATTTGAGATAAAGATGAGTATGAATCAGATACTGCCAAAAGAACTTTTTAAGTGTAATATATGTGTGTGTGTGTATGTATGTATGTATGTGGGTCGCCTACAGGGCGCAATTCTTGCTCGATTTTCTTCAAACTTTGTATACTTATTCTTTATACCCTTAGGATGACCCTTATTGTATTGGGTGCATGCCCGACCCCCTGGGGCAGAGCCACGCCCAATGTCTGTGTCCTGTGTTGCGCCTACAGAGCGCAATTCTTAACATATCCTTTTCTAACTTTGCATACCTATTCCTTATACCCCGAGGATGACCCCTATTGTTTTTTGTGATTGCCCAACCCCCAGGGGCAGAGTCATACCCATTTTTACTTCGTGTCTATGTGTGTTGCCTACATGCCTAGCATTCTTGACAAAGTACCCTATCAATCAAAGCAGGAATGTGGACGTATATTTTAGCGTTATGTTTCACTATGTTATCGCGTTTGTAGTCAATAGTAAGAAATTTTAATTTAACCAATCAATATATACACAAAGAGTAGTAAGAAGTTTTATTTTAATTCCTTCATGTACCCGTGCAAAAATTACATTCATACTAAATACAGATGCGTTGGGATCGTTTTGCGAAAACGGCCAAATGGCAAAAATGCGGTTTTTATATTCCTAGGAGAAAAACAAATTACGTTCTGATTCACTGGATCAAATATATTTCATTCTACCTACTTTACAAGACACTCGGACCTGTAGGCTAAATAACTTAAAAGTTTGTCTAAACTAGCTCAAATGTAACATAACACCATCTATATGGAAATAACAATCACTGTTTTGTACACATATAGCACGACGTTTCCAATCTGTTTCACAGAGAATTACTTACGAATTATCTCTGTCACACATGACTGTCTACAACATGTGCATTGACTTCACGTGCCGTCAGTCATTGGCTAAACGGCTCGTGCATTGTTTACATAACACCTAACTGCTTCGGGCAAAATGGTGCGTTTTACTCATTTTAATACCCATTTACACTAAATAGGAAATATTTTTAATTACAAATGCTTCAAACCTCTTTATTTATTTTTCTTATACTTCAAAAAAATGTTTAAGAATTTAATTTGTCGGAGTAAAAAAGTTAATATGCCGTACTCATTAAGCCTCGTCGATGTCATGCTTATCAGTGATTGTAGCGGCCAAGCGAATATTCACTGCGGGATCAGTTTGCGACGTTTCAACAAGTATCATCTTGTCGTACTTGTTGAAACCTCGTGATATTATACATGTAAAAACAGTGATTGTATTGTGTTTAAATACGCTCAATCGTTAAATGCCACTCAAGGATTATAGCTCGAATGTATATGTTATAAAATCAGCAATATTTTTATCATACTTTTCGCAACTGGCTAACTGGCTTTATATTTGAACAGTGGGATTTCGCGAGTCTATAAAAGGTGCCGATTAAAAATATATGTATTATGAAAATATATTTCTACCAAATTGTCCTACGCATTGTTGGTTTCAAAATTAGACTTGCGTTTTGTTAAAGTGTTGTTGCGAAAATACACTGCTTCTCCCCCATCCTGTCTTTGCGAAACCTGGGATAGAAAGTGTAGACTTCGCACAAAAATGACAATAACAAAGTTGACCATTAACGCCTCTCCAGTAGGTCTCGCATATAGAGCTCAAGAGAATAGTCCCAGTACGCAGATACTAATGACGTATTACGTAATTATTCGCACGAGGTCTTTGGTAAGCCTTTGATGTAGCAAACACGCTAGTCTAGTTCCAGTTGAAATTTACAGTTTTGGTAGGACACAATTTGGTATGTAAACTAAATTTATCTTGAAAAGATAGATAAAATGCCCCTCTTTAGTTTGCTTAAACATTCGTGCCAACTAAGTCATATATTTAAGTACATTTGTAGATTTATTAGTATGATATTTGCATGCTGCCCACATGTAGCAAATTGGCAGCCATATTACTTCATACCCGCCATAGGTGATAGTGGTGGCAAATCATTTATGAAATGATGAGTTTGCTTGCCTGTTATTTCGTATGAAGAAAGAATTTGTATTGATAATTGATTGATGTAACCATGATTTACGTCAAAGCTGTGTCTGTGAAGTGTATGGTAATTAATGTAAACCTTGTTGTTAGTCTATTATTTGACAGTACACAAAAAGGCCTAAATTTTAGGGACAGTCTAGTCCACGACAGATTAAGTTAAGATTTTTAGATGTTGATGTGTGTTCTTATTGTTGCTTTTGTCTCGTTGCAGCTAATATGTTTGTACACTTGTAAGTGTCTTCCATGCACCAGACAATATTGAAGTTATAATGTCATAATTTAGAACTTGAAGAATGTCTTTGCTGATGTGATGTTAAGATGATGTTAGTCTGAGTCTGCAGATCAGATCTATATCTTATTGACCTGTCATATTATGAGATGGATGTTCTGAAATATTATCATCATTAAACATTGTCATAGAGTAATGTTGTTCTGATGTTTGGAAACTTATTCAGCAAACCTACCGCAATTTTAGTTGTCGCAGTATGTCTAGTTTATAGTTAGCCGCAGCTACATCTTAATTAGCAAATTATTACCAGATTTCAACTGGAACCAGTCTACCGTTTGTTTGAAAATGGATCCGAATCGTAGAAGAAGTGTGTCTGCTGAGAACTTGTTAAGTCCGCGCATGTTAAGTCACGGTTTCGTCCAGAAATCGTTGCGTGAGTTTTCTTCAGATGTAAATAATAGTCCACGCTTGTTAAGTCCAGATACCCGTAACACGGTATCTGAGCGTGTGTTTCGCGAGAACTCTCCTCATGGTAGCTTGTTAAGTCCACTCTTGTTAAGTCCAGGTGTTGTCGAAACGTCTGAGAGTGTGTTACCAAGGAACAGTACTGGTGGAAGCTTGTTAAGTCCGTGCTTGTTAAGTCCAGGTATTGACATAATATCTGAGCGCGTGTTTCCGCCAGACTCTAGTCAAAATGTCAGGTCCGAATGTTATGTGTCCTGTCATTCAACTAACAGTTATGTTAATGATACTGATGTTGAAGTTCTGATTAACAAACTGAATATTATAAACAAAGATATAACTCTTCTTATAATAACAGGAATTGATGTAGAAACTGTTAGATCAAAGTATAAAGAATGGTTAAGTCTTTATGAACAGTATCAAATCTGTGTAAATAAAACTGAATTTACGAAATTGGGCAGTCCTGATTTGCGAATATTCGATAGTGAGGTCAAAAGGTTTCGAAATTATGTTGAAGAGTGGTTTCAGCTCCAAAGAACTGACTCTCAGATAAGACCTGTAGACAGTGCCAGTAATCATGGAAGCAGAAAATCTACAAGATCTAGTTCTCGGTATACTGACATATCTTTGATCAAAATTCGACAAGAGCAAGAACGGGCAGTATTATTAGAAAAACAGAAATTGTTAATAAAGAGACAGCAACTAGAGAAAGAGAAATTAGAGATAAAACTATGCGAAGAACAACTAAATCTAGAGACAGAAGTGGCTGTCGCAGAAGCAAAGTCTAATGTTATTGACCGTGAACTTTTAAAAAATGGTTCTTCACGCTCCTGCCAAACTTACGTTAAACAATTACATGTCAATTTAAGTAATTCAAGTGGTGTTTCAAATTTTGTTAGTAACAAAGATTGTAAACCTTTAGAAAAGGGCTCTTCACACATTTGTCAAACTTCTGATAAGGGATTAAATGTAAATCTTAGTAACTTAAGTGGTACTCCAAATTTTGTAAACAATGAAATTCAGTCAGCGTCTATTGCAAAAGTTAATTCAAATTATGATTTTAACCGTGATCTTATACAGTCTCTTAAGAGACCTCAAATTGATGTCAAAAAATTTGGAGGCGATCCAATTGAGTATAATAGATTTATGAGACAATTGAGTTCCAATGTTTTGATATTTTGTGACAATTTTGAAGACAGGCTTAATATTTTAGAAAATTATACATATGGTCAGCCCCACCGCATTGTCTCTGGACTCAGTTATCTTAATGCCGAGATAGCTTTTAATACTGCACTTAGAGAATTTGATGAACGATATGGTGATACGGACATTATTGCTTCAGCTTTTGTTAATAAAGCATTAAAGTGGCCTCCTATCAAATCTGATAACGCAAAATCATTGGACGAATTTGGTATTTTCTTGACAGAATGTCTAAATGCTGTTAAAAACATTAATTCTGTAAAAATCTTAGATTATCCTGAGAATTTAAAGCAATTAGTCAGTAAGTTGCCTTACTATCTTCAAGATCGGTGGAGAAATGTGGCTTTAAGGGTTAAGGATGCCAATTGTATTCCCTCCTTCGAGGATTTAGTTAAGTTTATCCGTGAAGAATCTAGAAAATTATCAGATCCTATTTATGGTAAAGATGCCATGCAGGCAATTTGTTCCCCAGTGCAAGCCCCTCAGCTACACAGGTCACCACACTTTAGTCAAGGGTCACAAAGGCAGAAATCTAAGAATTTTCATATAGATGTAAATAAGAAACTAATATGTCACTTTTGTGGTGAAAAACATTTCATTAATGATTGTGGTAAACTTAAGAAACTTTCTTATGATGAAATCTATAAATATATTCGTGATGAAGACCTTTGCTTTGGTTGCCTTAAACCTGGGCATAGACGTTATCGATGTTGGTATAAATTAGATTGTTTAAAATGTAATGTAAAACATCCAACCATATTGCATATTGACAAAAATGGAGAGAGGGATGGTTCTCATATGGAGGCCGGTTCTGCACAGCATAGTTGACTATGCACATGTACAATGCCCATAGTACTGGTTAAAGTTGTAAAATTGTTGAAACTTATGCTTTCAATGATTCTGGGAGCAGTGTGTGTTTTTGTACACATACTTTAATGTATGCCTTAGGTCTAAGTGGTAAACAAACTAGTGTTAATTTACAAACTATGAATAAATCTAATAGTATGCCTACTATTATATTAAGTAATATCAAAGTTCACAGGTATGATATGTCAGATTCTATTATTATTAAGAGTTGTTATACTATTGATCAAATTCCTGTGACAAAGAGTGATGTCCCTTTAGTTAGTGATATCTCAAAATATCCACATCTTGAGGATATTGACATCCCAGAATTAAACTGTGATGTAGGTTTGTTAATAGGTAATAATGTTGCTGAAGCCTATACTCCTCAAGAGTATAGGATAGGGCCACAAGGCTCTCCCCACGCGTCGAAGACTGCAATAGGATGGATATTGTGGAATGTCATGCGCGACAAGAATGAGTCATCAAAATTAATGGCAAATCGTGTTTTGAGTAACAGTATAAATTTATGTGCTGAAATTGAACAATCTCAAAATTTAGATAGACTTGTTCGGACTATTATTAATTTAGATTTTCCGGAGCGAAACATTGACGATAAGAAGGAAAATTCGGTGTTAGATGAACGCTTTATTAATAATGTCAGTGATTCAATTATTCTTGATTCTAGTGGGCATTATCAAATTGATATTCCTTTTAAGGATAATAATGTCGTGTTACCTAAAAATTTTAATATGGCACTTGATAGACTTGAATCTTTACAGAGAAAGTTTAGAAAAAATCAGAAATTTCATGAAGACTACACAAACTTTATGAATTCCATGTTTGAAAAATCTTATGCTGAGGAAGTCCCAAAGGAGGAGATTAATTGTGACAATGATAGACTATGGTTTATACCCCATCATGCGGTAGTTCACAAACAGAAGGGGAAATTGCGAGTAGTTTACGATTGTTCGGCTAAATACAGAGGTGTATCTTTAAATGACACTTTATTATCTGGTCCAGATTTAGCTAACACTTTATTAGGTGTATTATTGCGTTTTCGATTAGGTAAAATGGCAGACATTGAAGGAATGTTCTTTCAGGTCAAGGTCCCACCAAAACAGAGACACAGTTTGCGATTTTTGTGGTGGCCTAATGGTGATTTATCTATTGAACCTAAACAATATCAAATGACAGCTCATCTTTTCGGGGCAGTGTCTTCCCCAAGCTGTGCGAACTTTGCCTTAAAAACTACTGCAAACAATAATTCTCATAGATTTAATGACTATGTTTATCAAAGTGTTTTAAATGACTTTTATGTCGACGACTTATTAAAATCAACAGACCTTCCAGAGGATGAGGTTGTAGGCCTTGTACAGGATCTTACAAAACTTTGTAAATTAGGAGGCTTTCACCTCCATAAGTGGATAAGTAATAGTGCATTCGTTCAGGACTCATTTCCGCTAGCTGAACGTGGTAAATTGTCGCAAATATCATTATTAGAAGACGACCCTGTTATAGAAAGGGCCTTAGGATTATTATGGGATGTTTCGTCCGACTCATTAACATTTCAAATAAACTTAAACAGCAAACCCTATACAAGAAGAGGGATCTTATCTATTGTTAGTGCTGTATACGATCCTTTGGGTTTGGCCGCACCTGCGCTGCTCCCTGCTAAAATATTACTTCAGGAATTGTGTCAAAGTGCTTACGGATGGGACGATAAAATTAGTGAAAGATATTCATTGAAATGGTCAGAGTGGTTGTTGGATTTACCACTATTACAAACTCTTAGAATCCCTCGATGTGTTAAGACTATTTCATTTTGTGATGTTGTATCAACTCAGGTTCATCATTTTTCTGATGCAAGTGAAGCCGGGTATGGTGTATCGAGTTACCTGAGGCTAGTCGATAGTAATGGTGTAATAAACTGCTCATTAATCTTAGGAAAATCAAGAGTAGCACCCCAGAAGAAGATTTCGATTCCACGTATGGAATTAACTGCAGCAACAATTGCGACCAGGTTAAACAAGAAGCTTATTGATGAACTCAAGTGTCGGATTGACAAAGTGTATTTTTGGACAGACAGCACAACTGTGCTGAGGTACATTTCAAACGATGCAACAAGGTTTAAAACCTTTGTGGCTAATCGCGTGTCAGTTATTCGCGAAGCTACATCTGTTGATCAATGGAACTATATTTCATCGAAAGAAAATCCGTCCGATGTTGCATCACGTGGTTGTAGTGTTAAGAATCTTATGAATGACAATAATTGGTTTAAAGGTCCAAGTTTTCTACAGGATGATCAATCAACTTGGCCTAGTGGTAAAATTCCAAACAATTTGGATCAAGATGAAATCAGCGATTCAGAAACTAAACGTACAGTGAATGTAACTGTTGAACGTGATAGTCCAATTGACAAACTTGTTAAACATTATTCTAACTGGAAATGTCTTGTGCGTGCTGTAGCGCTATTAAGGCAGTGCGTCAGATGGTGTCGAAATAAATTAATTAGCTTTACATTGACTGTCGAAAATTTGGAGGAAGCCAAATCATGTATTGTCAAGCATGAACAATTAAAGTTCTTAGGCGAAATTGTTGAAGTTTGTGAACAAAACAATCAAGAACATAAAGCCAAACTTTTGAGGTCTATAAATGTGTCAAAATTAGATCCATATGTAGCAAATGGTGTTTTACGGATTGGTGGACGATTGCGCAGAGCAGATATGTGTTTAGATGCAAAGCATCAAATAATATTGCCTAAAAACTCTATAATTTCAACACTGATTGTGAGAGAAGCCCATGCTCGCGTTGGACATTTGGGTAAGAACGCTACACTTTCAGAAGTTCGTAAATTTTTCTGGATAATTGGTGCAAGTAGCTTAATTAAATCGATTATCTCGAAGTGTGTTGTATGTCGTAAATATTCTGCGACCAAACTGCAACAGAAAATGGCTGATTTGCCTGCTGAGCGTTTAATATCAGGTGAAGCGCCATTCCATAGGACAGGAATAGATTACTTCGGACCTTTTGAGATAAAACGCGCAAGATCGGTTGTAAAGCGTTACGGTGTTATTTTTACGTGTATGAACAGTAGAGCAGTACATTTGGAGATTGCATCATCATTGGACACTGACTCGTGTATCAATGCAATAAGACGTTTTATCGCACGTCGTTCTATGCCAAAATTTATCCGTTCTGACAATGGGTCAAATTTAGTCGGGGCCAACAAAGAGCTTAAATTATGTATTGATAAATGGAACAAAGATAAACTAACCAATGAATTCACACAGAAAGGAATCCATTGGGAATTTAATCCACCTGCTGCTTCCCATTTTGGTGGTGTTTGGGAGCGTTTAATCCGGATCGTTCGCAAAGTGTTGTGTTCGCTCCAAAAGGACCAGATTAGTCGTCTCGATGATGAGTCGCTTCAAACATTAATGTGTGAAGTTGAGTACATATTAAACAATCGACCGATTACTAAAGTTGCTGAAACTCCAAACGATTTGGATGCATTATCTCCTAATCAACTATTATGCGCAGGATACAAGAATTTGTCTTATTCACCATCAATAACTGAGAAAGCAGATAGTTATATAAAGCGTCGCTGGCGCCAAGTTCAATATTTAACTGACATATTCTGGAAACGTTGGATCCATGAGTATTTGCCATGTTTACAGGAGCGCCAAAAGTGGTTATATCCGAAACGAAATGTGGAAATAGGTGATATTGTGCTTGTAATTGATAGTAATATCAGAAATTCGTGGGCCTTAGCTCGTGTTATAAGTGTTATTACTGATAAAGGTGGTTTATCGAGAATAGCCACAGTTAAAACCAAAAGTGGCATATTGCAACGCCCAATTTCAAAATTGTGCCTAGTTTTAGAATGTGATGAAAAGTCATAAGTGCAACATTTGTGTTTAAATCACAATTACTTTGTCCATAAATATGGATATGTGAATAATATTGAAAATCATAAATAGTGAAATGCATGTAAGTAAGACTGTAAATAGTTAGAATTCTTTGGAATACTGTATTGTTTGATTAGTTATTGCAATTAGTTATTAGTTAAGGTTTTTTAATTGCGATTCTATTTTTGTCAATTAGTTATTAGTTAAGATTTTGTAATTGCTACACTATGTTTCGTCAATTAGGAGGCCGGAATGTAGACTTCGCACAAAAATGACAATAACAAAGTTGACCATTAACGCCTCTCCAGTAGGTCTCGCATATAGAGCTCAAGAGAATAGTCCCAGTACGCAGATACTAATGACGTATTACGTAATTATTCGCACGAGGTCTTTGGTAAGCCTTTGATGTAGCAAACACGCTAGTCTAGTTCCAGTTGAAATTTACAGTTTTGGTAGGACACAATTTGGTATGTAAACTAAATTTATCTTGAAAAGATAGATAAAATGCCCCTCTTTAGTTTGCTTAAACATTCGTGCCAACTAAGTCATATATTTAAGTACATTTGTAGATTTATTAGTATGATATTTGCATGCTGCCCACATGTAGCAAATTGGCAGCCATATTACTTCATACCCGCCATAGGTGATAGTGGTGGCAAATCATTTATGAAATGATGAGTTTGCTTGCCTGTTATTTCGTATGAAGAAAGAATTTGTATTGATAATTGATTGATGTAACCATGATTTACGTCAAAGCTGTGTCTGTGAAGTGTATGGTAATTAATGTAAACCTTGTTGTTAGTCTATTATTTGACAGTACACAAAAAGGCCTAAATTTTAGGGACAGTCTAGTCCACGACAGATTAAGTTAAGATTTTTAGATGTTGATGTGTGTTCTTATTGTTGCTTTTGTCTCGTTGCAGCTAATATGTTTGTACACTTGTAAGTGTCTTCCATGCACCAGACAATATTGAAGTTATAATGTCATAATTTAGAACTTGAAGAATGTCTTTGCTGATGTGATGTTAAGATGATGTTAGTCTGAGTCTGCAGATCAGATCTATATCTTATTGACCTGTCATATTATGAGATGGATGTTCTGAAATATTATCATCATTAAACATTGTCATAGAGTAATGTTGTTCTGATGTTTGGAAACTTATTCAGCAAACCTACCGCAATTTTAGTTGTCGCAGTATGTCTAGTTTATAGTTAGCCGCAGCTACAGAAAGGATGTCTGATGATATGCTGTTGTCAAGCTTTGTCTCTGTTAACAAGATCAAATTGAGATTTTCAGATTTTCTAGTGACAATCAATTCTATTTTTGATTTGTCAGATAGACAGCCGATTCTTTTCTTTTTCTTTTTTTTTTTTGAATTGTCAGATATCCTCTCACCGTCTGGTATAATAAATCTTCATCATCAACGGAATTATCAGCGAATTGAAATTCGATCGTGTATCTGTTGTCGCTCGTTACTTCAGTCAGTTATGTGGAAGGATAACTCGTGTTTGTCATCACTTCCGTTTATTCAAGTGTTTGTTACACATATCCCGTAGCAATGATCTGTGTTAAAAATATTCTGGAATGTATTTAACTAGTTCCATCACATATGTAACAATGATTGACACCAATATTGTCCTTTAACTCCGTTATAATGCCGGCAATCCGCTCATATTTATACCGTCCATTCGCCCGGCCCATTAAGACTAGGGGCCGACCTGAAGTTTGGTGATGTAACTCATTAAAAAAAAATTTTCTCCGATATGAAAATAAATTTAGGGGGAGAGAGAGAGAAATCGGGTTTAACGTGGGAGGAAACCGGAGTGCCCGGATGAAACCCACGAAGTTGAGAAGGCGCCCCTATATCCATGCCACATACGTTCACACCAGGGATCGAAACCACAGCCGCCAGCCAGAGGTGACCGACCAGCTAGAGTTCGAAGCGCGGCACTCTAGACCACTAGGCTATCCCAACCCCCCTACAATAAGGGCAATTTGGTTATAATTAGCTGTAGCGGGGCGCTTTGTTTTCACCGGTATTAACTTACGATGTCATGAAGACAAAATCGACGACAAAATTTTATTTAATAAACATACCATGGTTTTTACACAAAATACTACCCATTATACCCATGATTGTGAACCCTATAGAGGTTATAATTTATATCCGATTTTGATGAAACTTAAAATAAATGATCCATTCGTTTCTGTTCGAATTTCGCGTATGTATGTATGTTTCGCAAATTAACATTCTCGATTATGGTCTTGATTGTACGTAAAATCGTCGATGTAAGAGGAGGCCGTAGCACATTGTATGGCGTATGTCGGGGTTTTTTTTTTTGTTAGCCCAGTCGGAGCAGAACAGAACGCTAAACCAAACCCCATTTAGTGGGTAAGCGCTGGCTCGCTAGCCTGCATTGGCCAGAAAGATCATCTATATTTTCCGGTGTGTCCTTTTGTCAGTGATGCAGAACGGAGGGCCTGACAAGCATGGCTGTCTAGTCCTTCAGATTTAGATGGGACGAACAATCGAGGTCCCGTGTACACATAGGCGTGCACGTAAAAGATTCCTTGGCAGTTGGAATTCGGTATATGAGTGGGCCGTAGCGCCGCTGCCCAGGCAAAATTTCCCTCACAGCACACTGTATGGCGTATGTCGGTCTTCAATTATCCAAGGTTAGATGCAGAAGAGTAGGACGTTAAACCCCATTTCATTTCATTTCAAAACCCCATTTAAAGCCCCAATAACACTCTTGTTGTAACTGAATAATATGTCCCAATCTTCATTCTGGTCAACAAATCGTATTATTTTACAATATTCCAATTAATTGATGATATAAATTTCATCTTAACACACCTATTTTAAAAAATTGGAAAAATTCAACCAATTGATTTGAAAAGTCTAACGTAAACCTTTTCAAATGTGACTTGGATTTTAAAATATTTTCGAAACCTCTGGACAAGTAAAATAGGTTGTAATGGATAATTTACACAACAGGTAGGACACTTAAAGCTCCAATAGCATTTTTTTAAGTTATATTTTTAAAATGTATTAAAATAAAGCCCAAAAATAGATTGAACCTATAAACAGTCCTACCTTTTTAAAGAATAATCCTATTAATCCTATAATTCAGTACTGCCAGTTGAGAAATTGGCAAAAATATCATTTTCAACTTCAAATTCAAACGTTTGAAGATGGCCGTCCATGGAGAGGAATGGGAAAACAAGGGAGGTAATTGAGCAACTACTTCCTCAATCACCCTGTGTCACCCTTTATAATGCCCAAAAAATTTTGCCCAGGACCGTATAATAGTGAGTTGACAACCTTTTGAGCAAAAGACATAGAAATAATTATGGTTTGACTTTCTTAGAAAATGTGAAATTGGAACTTTAAACATCTAGTACTTAGAATAAGGGTATTATTTATTTTCTGGGGCTTCCAAGCCAGCAAGAATGTTATTGTCCCTTTAATGTGAACAATTAAAGCTTCATTTACATTCAACTATGGGTCAAATTACATGACACAGTCTCCAAACATCATTAGCCAATTGTTGATGGGCCGACGGACAGGTTGAAGAAATAAGACCGCTCGTATAAACGTTATGTTACTTTCACCAGGCACTCGAAGAACTAAACCTTACATTGGCTTGGCCTAAGGTAAAAAGTTTAGGTATATATTTACTTGATAATATGAGCTGGCGCAAATCATCGTTTCATTTTGAGACTTTTGTTTGTTCACTGATGTTAAAAACAAATTCATAACGATGTTTTTGTTAAAATTAATTATTGTTTGTGCTGCTTTAGGCTATCGAGTCAGCGCTTTGCGAGAAGATTCGGATGATCCGGATATGGGAGGGATGATCAGAATAGAAACATTTAGTACCACTTCCACATATTATCAGATTCTGTCATCAATGACGACAAAGGATCCGGATATTTGTATCTCAAAATGTTTGGAAAATCCAGAATGTGACGTCACGGTTGTGTGTAGTTTCTCATGCAGTCCTCTCACGGAGTGTTTTCATGTTATGGGAAATGTCTTCCGTAATGTTTGCACGAGTAATAGTTTAACAGGTTGCTTTGCTAAACCACGGGTAAGTATACATTTTGACTTCATTTAAAATACAGATGTGACGTCATCCTTTGATGTTGGCGTACCATTATTTCAAATAATGGTACAGGTACAGGCAATGTGCCAGGCGTATATTATTCATCCTGGATAAAATATAGTACCCGAGTGACGTACTTCATTGTTATGCGCGTGCTGGATAGTGTCTGTATTAAGTTGTTTAATCGTCTCGTGCAAGACATTGCGTAATATATAGATATAGTGCGGTAGCACGAGTGCAATACCATTATATTACTTAATGTCTCGCGCACTCGACCATTAAACTACACGTAAAATACAATCCTAAACAGTGTAAATGAATACCAACAATGACAAAGGAGGCTAGCCGACTTATTAGAAGATACATTAAATATCATAAAAGTTTGGTTTCTAAACTATTGCTTTGGCAATCTGATTAAAATACCGATCTATATTTCATTTCGTTTTAATATACCTTAGATGGGCTCCACTACATGAAGATCTGACCGGTTGTAGAGATAGGTGGCGTCAGAGGTCATTCGAGTGGCTTCGGACAATCAGCATTGATGTTACTAGTGGATAACCCACAGTTCCTAGCAAAACACGCCTAAAGCTCGTCGTAACGGACCGTTTCATTGGCCAATACCTCACACCATTCAGAACACGTCAATAATAATAATAATATCTTTATTCAAGTATTTTGTGGCCAATGGTACAAAATGTATACAGTATAAAAAGAAAAAAAACACACACATTTTGCAAGAGATGGATAGAGAACAAGCTAAACAAAAGGCGATTTGTCGAACAATCAAGGGACATAATACAGGATATGCGCGAATATCGACAGGCCCAAGATCTTTGGGCTATAAAGATATATTTCGAGTTCCATCAAAATCGGATCAAAATTGTGACCTGGAGGGTCCACAACCTTGATCAGAACACTATGTAATTTGCTTACGAGGGGCGGCCATTTTGTCCGGTAGTTTTAGTACGATTTTCGCGATATTCGACCTCAACCAACCTTACGGTGTAATGGTGATATATTCGAACGTCTTTTTAAATCGGGTAATAATTGCGACCTCAAGCTAAAACGTGATTTTTCGTACAATCTGGGGCCATATCGAAAGCAACCAAGATCTTTGGGTTATAAACATGCATTTCATATTTCATCAAATTTGTGATATCGGCAGGGTCCACAACCTTGATATTCCATATCTTTTACACTATTCGCGTACAAGCGGCGGCCATTTTGTACGGCAGTTTTGGTCCGATTTTCACGAAATTCGAACCCAACCTTCATTACCATGTAACGGTGATATAAATCGAATAATAATAATTGTGACCTACAAAGGGACCACAAGGTAAAAAAAAAAGGCGATTTATCGGACAATCAGGGGCCATAATTCAGGAGGTTACGATCCGATATGCGCAAATATCTACAGGGCCCAAGATCTTTCGGTTATAAATATGCATTCCTAGTTTCATTCGGACTTTGAGGACAGGGGCGACAACAATATACGTCCACATGAAATACTGTGACCTGTAGAGTGTTCAAACAGTTGTGGACGGAAGAACAGGGTCGACAATATACGTCCACATGGAAATATGGGCGTATAAAAACAACACATAATTAATCAATATAAATGAAGAAAATAAACAGCACACATTATAATTTTATATTTATGTTGGTAGTAATTCTTCCCTTATTTTCATACCTTTTTTGATATACACACAGAGATTCTTAATATCTTTTTCACATTGGAATAACGACTTCAATTTCATTTCGTTTGGTGATGAGTGGCAATATTTCGGCAGAAAGTTCATTCTAATATCTTGCAGGATTGGACAGACTGCACACACACGTCTAGAAACGGGGATACCATTTCTACGGCCTAATTCAATTCTAAGTTTATGCTTGGAACATTAGTGATTGGGGTAGATTAACATTTAAGTAATTCTCACATTCAAAATCTGACTTTATAATAGAATAGTTGATTGGTTGATTTCCAAGACTGTAGACTGGTATTATTTGAAGACAAACATGAAATGTGGTATACTACCTACCCCTTGAACACCCCCAAAACCATATTTATATGAAACACAGATGTGCACCAGTTTTTTCTGCCCAATAAGTCTTGTTTAAACAACATTTTATCGCATAATTTCGGTAATCGATTATCATCCTTGAGTTGCAGTTTAAGAAAATTTGATAAACCTTTACATAGTGTTTACATACAAATCATATCTACCACATTCATCTCTAATCATTATAATTTTTAGTCTTTTCTCCGCTATATATAACCATTTGCAGAATTTATTTTATACAGACTCTATCTGTTTTATGGTTTTCAGTGAATCAGTACGGATGGGACGAAGCGAAGCAGTATAGTCGTTCGGATGGGACGACAAAGGGGGTCTGGGTACGTAAGGTGCACGTAAAAGATCCCTTGGTAGTTTGAATTCGATATAAGAGTAGGCCGTAGCGCCGCTGCCCGGGCAAAATTTCCTTCATAGCATACTGTAAAAAATTTCCATTTTTTATGTCGCTGATTTCCGTAGTTTAACACCCTTTTTATGTTAATCGATGGATTTTGTTGAGAAATTGTGTTAAAAGGGTGAATTATTTCTTCAAATTACGTGTTTTATGTAATTCTGTGGAATATTCAGTATTAAACAGGAAATTTCCGTGAAATTTAGGGATAGAATATTTTATTCCCTTCTATAACGGACTTAATTCTGTTATTTTACGAAACAAATGGTGGAATTTAAGGATAAAATGTTTTATTCCATTATATAACGGACTATTTCTGTTTTCAAATGCAACGATAAGAAATCGTATTTGTATATAATCATTCCTAATAATTATCATTTTATAGTATTCATTTCAATTTATTAACCATAATATGAAGGGTCACATTGCGTAAAGTTTGGTATATTAATAGTCATGTATATCTAATTTTTATACGCCCCTGTTGGTCCGTCCACAATTGTTTGTGAACAGTCTACAGGTCACAATTTTTATCCGATTTCAATGAAACTTAAAATATAGGTTTATCACCATAGGATCTCGGTTTCTTTCGGTATTGGCATGTATCGGACTGTAACCTCATGGGTTATGGCCCCTGATTGTACGAAAAATAACGTTTTTTTAGCTTGTGAACAGTGTAAAGGTCACAATTTTGAACCGATTTTGATGAAACTTGACATGTTTGTTTATAACCCAAAGATCTTGGTTCCTTTCGATATTCGCGCCCATCGGATCATAACTTCCTGAATTATGGCCCCTGATTGTCCGAAAAATCGCCCTTTTTAGCTTGTGGTCCCTCTGGAGGTCAAAATTGTTATCCGATTTAAAAAGACGGTTGATCATATCACCATTCTATGGTTATGAAGGTTGAGTTCGAATTTCGTGAAAATCGGACCAAAATTGACGGACAAAATGGCCGCCGTTTGTACGCGAATAATGTGAAAATATGTTATATCAAGGTTGTGGACCCTATAAAGGTTACAATTTTGAATCGATTTTGATGAAACTTGACATGTATGTTTATAACCCAAAGATCTTGGTTCCTCTCGATATTTGCGCCTATCATTACTTCCTGAATTATGCCCCCTGATTGTACGAAAAATCACCCTTTTTAGCTTGTGGTCCCTCTGGAGGTCACAATTATTATCTGATTTAAAAAAACGTTTGATTATATCACAGTTACACCGTAGTTTTGGGTGAGTTTGAATTATGATTTTCTGATGATTACTTAAAATGCAACAACTCTTGTTGACTGCCCGGACGATTTGGCTGCTGTGTGGGGGTATGTTTCGTTGCCTGGCATTCTATTTTTATTATTTATAAGATCTATAAAGTGTATTCTCACACATAATACGGTAATCAGATTGCAAGTATTTTCATAAATGTTTAATAACAATTTGCAACGCTCAGCTAGTATAGGTTGTATTTTCTGGTAACCAAGCACGTTTAAATCTAGATAATATAACCGATTGGCCAGTGTAAGTCGGTTTGCCTCTATATCTGCAAATTGATCACTTCGCAAACTTACATCTGAAAGCCTCTAACCAGTCCTAACAATCACCATTAGTAGATGTTAAAGACACCTTTTCTCCATGAGGGTGTTATTATATTAGCGGAAAGTGGTTACCTAATAATATCGTCAGCGATAAAGCTACTTTGCACACGCATATAAAGTCATTGGTTAATTCAATGAAATTTTGATCATTTTCGATTCTAGGAAACAAAAATTACCCGTATTTGTTTTTCTGTATTTGAAAATGGAATTGATGTTAATTGAGGGAATTTCAAGAAAAACAAATACGGGTAAAATTTTCCTGGTAATTTTTGTTTCCGGATATTTTGGTTACAGTGCATACTTCATGGCGTGTTCCCGTCTGCAGTAGCCCAGTTTAGGAGAAAAACAGTAGGACGTTAAACCCCTTAACGAGATTGCAAATAATTCTTAATTTAAGTCGAGAATTTAAAGGGATGTGTTTATTGAGGTTAATTGACCTTGAAATTTTCATTAAACTGGTTCCTTTTGACAATGACACGCATGTTTGTACCCTGCTTTACAACCACGATAGTCACTGAGTACTATAGGACAATTTGTGACACGAGATGATTTCAAAGAGATTATTCTTCACATACTTCAATATCTTTAATTCCTTATTAAACCAGGGTTGATCTCGATTCAATTTATTCGTTTTATTTGAAACTAAAAGACCATCCCGGTCACAAACCTCTTTTAATACAGACAGATATGGGGTTTAACGTCTACTCGACACAGACTGGGCCATTTCGGGACTAACATATTGTTTAATTTTATTTCAATAATTCGCTTGCGCATAGGGGTCTTCAGCAGTGGGGGGGGGGGGGGAACCGGAATGCCCGAAGGAAACCCACGAGGTTGAGAAGGCGACCCTATCTCCATGCCACATATGCTTACACCAGGGATCGAAACCACAGCCGCAAGCCAGAGAGGTGACTGGCCAGCTAGAGGTCGAAGCGCGGTACCCTAGACCCTCTTTTAATAAGCAATTTAATTTCAAAATACAATTGTTTATATTCAGGTGAATTTCATCAATAATTTCATCTATTTTCCTCCCAATATCCCTACCATCAAATACATAACAATACGTATTGTTTAATGTTCGAGAGCGAGACATTAAGTGATATATTGTAACAACAAGTTACAATATATTAAGCTTCGGGACTATCAAATGTATTAAATGTATTAACTTTGGTTAGAGGATGGTTAACGCATTCGCTTGGGATCGAGGGTGTTATATAGTCAAGTAGCGAGCGTGGATTAGAACCGTCTCTCTCTATCTCTCTCCTCATCTTTCTCTCCCCTTCTCCTTCTTTCTCCTCTCCTCTCTTTCTCACTCCTCTCTCTCTTCACTCTCTCACCCCTCTCGCTCGCTCTCTTTCACCTATCCTCCTCCCCCCTCTCCTCTCATCAGTGTATACAATCCATATACTTGAATAAAACTATTTTGTCTTATTTAAACCTTTGACGGACAGGTCATATAGTATGGTACTTTTTCGGGTAGTCACCGCTAGGCTATAAATAGACCTCCCGTGGCACTCTGCCAAACAACGTTTCTTGTAGTAGTAATTTTAGCATTTTACTGCAACGAAAATGATATATGTTCATTTAGCACGACGAAGTAAAACTAGTTTCAGTGTTAAGTACCATTACCCCTCGACCAGACATCGTGATAGTACAGAAAATATCGATTTAAAAAACAAAACAATGGCAAATAACGAAAACGAATGGCGAATAACTCTTTGCCATTCGAATGGCGAATATCCTTTGCCATGTTAATAATTGCGTAATCAATTACGCTTACACCAATGTCTTCATGCTTAATACTGTATATGTAAAATCTCCAGTTTTATCAGAAGGTTGTCTTCCATTTAAGATCACAAAATCATTTTCACAGGGAAAATTTTGTAGCACCATGAGTCTTTTTGTCTGACGTGGAGAGCGGACATGTACCAAAACCGGTCGCCACATCCTACGTACGACCCATGATCTTTTCTTACTACATATTTTCGTAGCCTTGTGATCGTCTAGAATTTGTCTCTAGCTGTCTTTGCTTCTCCTTCACGTTGTGTTTACGTCTTACTGGTTTCTTAAGACGTTTGTCTTCTTCAGTTATAACAATGCAACAGTTCGTTTTTACCTTTTTATGTATAGCATAGGTATACATACAAGCATAGTACATATTACAATTATAGTCAATACTAACTAAACTCTTCTCAACCTAGACACCTCGCGGTGCCTAGGACTCTTAGATGGTAACCCTCTGGAATTATATCAACGTTGTGGACCCTATAGAGGTCACAATTTTGAACCGATTTTGATGAAACTTGACATGTATGTTTATAACCCAAAGATCTTGGTTCCTTTCGATATTTGCTCCCATCGGACCATAACTTCCTGAATTATGTCCCCTGATTGTCCGAAAAATCGCTTTTGTTAGCTTGTGGTCCCTCTGGAGGTCAGAATTATTATCCCAATTAAAAAAAACGTTTGATTATATCACGGTTTCATGGTAATGAAGAGAGAATCTGAATTTCGTGAAAATCGGACCAGAGTTGACGTATAAAATGGCCGCCGTCTGTACGCGAATTGTGTGAAAATATGTTATATCAAGGTTGAGGACCCTATGTAACCCATTTCTCTTTCTCTCTCAAAATTGGCGTGTGTGACTGGAATCACTAGACCGATTGTCTCTCAACAGACTAGATACATGTAGGCCTATGCCAACAATGTACATGCCACTTCGTCTATGGATATTGATATTACCTGTTCTGTGGCAAAACTGTAAATCCGTACAGACTACTCTATCAACCGCTTTGATAACATAGTCAGGTCCATGCTGCATTTGAAGGTCCAACTTAAACGTGTTGAGAGCGGATGCTGGGGAATGACCACTTGAGAATAAATCCTTGAAATCTTCAACTGTTTGATCAGAAACATCACGGTATTTTAGCGAGTCTGCAGTATACACGGGATAATTATGTGTGGACTTGATTGTTATCATTTGTGGCAAAGTTCTTAGTCCTTTTCGCGCATATCCCATTGTAATTCCCGAATTTTATTATTAATCCGATTTGGATTCTTTCGATATTCGCTCATATCGGATTGTAACTTCCCGAAAAAATATTCTATAACCCTTTGAGTGTACGTGCGAGACACTTGAGTGTAGACCTAGTAGGCCTAGCTAGTACACTAGTGTAGTGGGGTTAGCTACTACAACAATCATGGTATATGTACATTGTAACATAAGCGTTCGAGCGGTTGAATCGACCAAAAACTTGCCAAAATGCATAAAACTGACGAACAACATTGGAAACTTTGAATATATAGACGTACATAAAGGTGAGGAAAATCTTTGATCGATAATAATTCTTGGCAAGACACGGAGGTATCTATTTTGAATATTTAGTCTGGTGTAAATATTATGCTTAGCTTATGACGTCAAAATGAATATGACGTCAAACTTTCAGCCAATCAGAGGCCGAATAAAACTGCAATGGCTATGTTGGTTGGGAAAAAAAAATCGCGGGTCGGACATGGACAGTTTTCTAGTCGTTCGGGTGGGTCGAAAAACCGAGGTCAGGGTACGTGCAATTCAATGTTAGAGTAGGCAGTAGTGCCGCCGTCAGGGCAAAATTTCCTTCATAGCACACCGTATGGCCGTCCAGATTTACCTAGCCCACCACGGGTATCATATCGAGAATTCATCTGTTGGTAATTCCTATAATAATAGGGCACTTGAGCAATTCTCCCCTCTAAAACAGACGTTCTTAGTATTTGGCTTTAATCCTTTTTCTTTAATGAATCTTAAACCTAAATTACTGATTGCTAAGGTGGAAGTTACACGTGATCTAAATTAGTTTAAATTACATAATTCGCTAAGCCTTGAAATACAAGGGGGTATCGCCATAGCAAACGGGCTATACAACCCAGGAAAGTTTCTCGAATAGGTTTTTATATGCACACCAGCATTTACCCGGAAACCGATTTGTATGTCGTCTAATCAAATAGAGGAATTTTCTTTGTCATGGTCTCAGTCTTAGAGACTTGAATTTCGAGCCCGAACGCTGACAATGCCCGGGAAATTGTCTCGGACAACACAGACCGTGTTCGAACCAGCGACACCCTTGTTTCAGCATTAGATTTAGTCAGTCATGTTTTATCTTCGAAAGCCCTCGAATGAATTATAAATAATAAATGTGCATAAACACTTTACCTAAATAATACAACATAACTGGATTCAATATCATTGAAAGCATTCGTGTGATCTCTTGTTGTAGACAATATTACCTAAAAATGTTTTATACCAAAGCCTGATTAAATAGATGGAAACTACCCAAAAACAATCAGAAGATTAAATCTCGATAAAAAATTCGCAGTGTACGTTTCATTTAGTCTGATTAAATAGCTGAAAACTACTCAAAGACATATTGAAAGATTAAACCTCGATAAAAATTCACAGTATGCGTTTCATCTAGTATGACATACGAGTAGAAATGTAATTCTTGAGATATCTGAAACCGCCTGTACGCGACCGATGGTGATCCAAGGATTCGAGAGTCTGCACGCTACTAAGCTAGAAGAATGAATGAATGAAATGTTGTTTTATGGCACAGCATTTCCAACCGGGCTCTATTGCGCCACACATATGATGAAGTATACGAGACAGCTAGAAAGCCCGACGGTGCGGTAGCGAGCTTACTGTTATTTCATTCGCGAATAAAAACCCACATTTCAATTGAAGCTATCCCACACCTTGCCCTGGAATTAATGGAATAGGTTATTGATGCAACGGGACTGAAGACGCCATTTTCTACGCCTAGCAGAAAGTAATGATTAATATCTCCACGGTAGAATACAAAATCGTCCATATCTTGTGGGGTTAGTCAATTGTATTAGTTAAAGAGGCAGTCATTATGCGAGTTAAATCGGGGGGGGGGGGGTCTGTCATTGATAGGGTGCACGCTTCAGTGGCTTGTCTCGAAGTGGTTTCTAACAAGTCCCGCGGCGGGACGAAAACAGAGTCTATATAACCATCACATGCGATATTCTCTACGCATCTATGAACTATTACAGCCGTAAAAATGTGTTATTGACAATAAATGACAATTCTGAATAAGCAGTAACATTTAACTTGTTATTACAGCAGCTTTAGAAATTACGTTCGTTTTATTTTCTAGATTGCTTTATCATTAATTATACCGTTAGGAGCGGCATATTTTGGTATAATACAAATAATATCTCTGAGGCACTCGGGTTTGACAAAAACGTGATATTAGCAGTAGTTTCTTTTTACTTTTACTAGTTTCTCAAAACAATTGTTGAGTTGCCAAACGTGCGTGTTTCAAAATTCAATTTCTTGTTCCAGCTTTCTGTTATGTTTCGTAAAAGGTAGTCTAAATTATCCCGGCTTGTCAATCAGACGGAGAATGGTTGGTAGACTGGTTAAGCAAGACTATGTGTTGTTTGATCTACGTGCTAAATTTACGGAGGGTTATATGCTTCCTGAAATGATAGATTAATGAAAATAAAAATTAGTGTCTAGTCGAAGTTTTTTATTTAATAAAATTGGACACTAATTTTTATAATTATAAATAGCCCAGCGACTGCCAGGAATTTGTAGGCTAGGCACTTGACTAGAAGTGCTAATGAATAACTGTCATCATGCCGTAATAAAACTAAGCTCAGATCAGCTACCCCATACGTACGCGGGGCGAAAATTGGACAAAATTTCAAAAAAGCATTTATGCGGTCATATCACAAACTCTTTGTTCTTTTTTAAAGTTTGTTGGAGATGATGATTATACCCTGTTGATTTGAGCATTTCTTTTGCAGGGACATTTTTATACGCCCACATTTTCATGTGGACGTATATTGTAGTCGCCCATGTCCGTCCGGACGTCCACAATTTGTTTGTGGACTCTCTACATGTCACAATTCTTATCCGATTTTGACAAAACTTCAAATATAGGTTTATCCCCATAAGATCTCGGCTGCTTTCGATATTGGCATGTATCGGATCGAAACTTCGTGGATTATGGCCCCTGATTGTACGAAAAATCATGTTTTTAACTTGTGGACCCTCTAGAGGTCACAATTTTGAACCGATTTTGATGACACTTGACATGTATGTTTATAACCCAAAGATCTTGGTTCCTTTTGATATTTGCACCCATTGGATGGTCACCTCCTGAATTATGGCCCCTGATTGTCAGAAAATCGCCCTTTTTAGCTTGTGGTCCCTCTGGAGGTCAAAATTATTATCCGATTTTAAAAACCGTTTGATTATATCACAGTTACATGGTAATGAAGATTGAGTTCAAATTTCGTGAAAATCGGACCAAAATTGACACACAAAATGGCCGTCGTTTGTACGCAATTAGTGTGAAAATATGTTATATCAAAGTTGTGGACCCTATAGAGGTCAAACTTTTGAATCGATTTTGATGAAACTTGACATGCATGTTTATAACCCAAAGATCTTGCTTGGTTCCTTTCGATATTTGCGTCCATTGATTCGTAACTTTCTGAATTATGGCTCTTGATTGTACAAAAAATCACCCTTTTTAGCTTGTGGTCCCACTGGAGGTCAAAATTATTATTCGACTTATCAAACCGTTTGCTTATATCACCGTTACATGGTAATGAAGATTGAGTTCAAATTCCGTGAAAATATGACCAAAATTGATAGACAAAATGGCCGCCGTTTGTACGCGAATAGTGTGAAAATGTTATATCAAGGTTGTGGACCCTATAGAGGTCTATGGTGGCCCATGGTCGCAATAGCGTTTTTTTTGTATTTCATTTAAAAAAATGAAAAATTTTAGAAAAAAAAGAAACTTTTTTTTTGTTTTACACAATGAATAAAAAAAACTTTTAAAATTTAAAATATTTTTTTTTTTTTTTTTAAATTTAAATTTTTTTTTTAAATTTAAGATAATAAAAAAAATTCAAAATAATAAAAAAAAAAATAATTTTTTTTTTTAAATTTATAATAAATTTTTTTTTTTTAAATTTTTTTTTAAATTCAAAATATTTTTTTTTAAATTTAAAATAAAAAAAAAATCTTTTTAAAAATTAAAATAAAAAAATATTTTTGAAAATTTAAAATAAAAAAATTTTTTTTTTTAAAAATTTAAAATAAAAAAAAATCTATACCGTCGTGGCCCATCGTCGCAATAGAGTCTAGAGTATCCAGGCTCAGTATACAACTGTCATTAGCCAAGCGAGACTATAAACATTGTGGCTCATTGTTGCAGTAGTATCTCGATTATCATGTGTGGGATCTATGAAGAAGGTATAGACTCGAACGACAAGAAACGAGCCTGTAGTTATCTTACATCAACCTATGAGTGACGGAACTTTGGCATGTTTATGTTCACCTGACGATGTCCACCAAGGCTATTATGCTCTATTTTATCTTTGAAATTGATATTGTGTGCCATTACACTTTCGGACCTCAGGGTGAACAGGGATTTCACAAAACTAAAGCTAAAATCACTAAACATTGACTTTTACTAAAAAGAAAAAGAAGTGAAATTTTAAATTTTATAAGTTTCACGAACACGAAGATCGATTTTAACTAAAATTTAATTTTAATCGATAATCTTAACAACAGACACATCTTACATGCAGAGCCTTATATATAGTTATGAGGCCCTGCCTACATGTACCTGCAACATGTGGAGAAGTTACACAGGTCATGAGGTAAACCCACTACATTTTGTACGGTACTGGAAACAGCTTGTAAACAAACAAACGAACGTAAAATATGGCTTCAACGAACAGAAAACCTGCGTCGTATCAAGGCTGTCACTGTCTGTGGGATAACACCCATTCAGTAATATATCCCAGTAATATATCCCCCGATATATAATATATCCCTCGATGAAAATGTGATTTTAAAAGAATTAGCAAGTTGTACAGGACATTTGGCACGCGAAGAACGCTAGGCCTATCTCATATCTGTCGATCACAATTATGCCGCGTGGAAGAAAAACCTGCGTTTACACCAATAATCTCTTGGTTTATATAAAATATTTAAATAGAGAAAATCATCCTGTTGTTGTTATTCGACAAGAATATTGGTGAATCGGTGTTTTTTCCTTCGACGGCATAATTGCGACAGATGGTGAGATAGGCCTAGCGTTCCTCGATAATTCTTTTAAAATCCCATTTTCTTCCGGGGATTTCTTACTCAATGAGTGTTATTACACTGACAGTGACAGCTTTGATACGGCGCAGATTTTCTGCTCATTGAAGCAATATTTTACGTTCGTTTGTTTGTTTATAATCTGTTCCAGTACAAAATGTAGTTTGTTGACCTCATGACCTCTGACCTGTGTCACTTCTCCGTAAGCTGTGCCTTATATCTACAATCTACATAAGGCTCTGCATATTGGGCGGGCCTGTCGTTCAGATTGTCGATTATCTTGTGTGGGATCTATGATAGACATAGACTCAGCGACAACGAACAAGTCTATAGTTACCTCACAACAAAGTGAAATTTTATTAATTTTATAAGTTTTGATCACGAAGATCGATTCTAACTTAAAATTCAGTTTTCATAGATTTTATTTAAAATTACTTGTGCCTTGATGCGAGGTAACTATAGACTTCCAATCATCCAATCAGACTGTTGCAGCTGCATTCACAAATAATAATCGATGTCAGAAGAAGTGTCGCACAAAGTAGTGTGGATCCAGTCAAAATGTTTTAATCCAGTCAACTCAGTACAAATTCGTGGTATTCAATTAAAAGAAAAGTAAAAGTAGCGTTTTATTAGGGTTCGGTGACAGTTAAGGAAGCAAAACTAGAAATGCCCGAAAAGAAATTAAGATTTACAGACAGCGGCGCCGATTCTCTTCGAGAGACGAAGAAGTGGGGCTGAATTTGTATGGACCCCAACAAAAATTTGGAATATTTGACGACCGCAAACGCGTCTTACTGCTCTTCCAGTCGGTAAAATTAGTGTTTTATTAGATGTAGCGCACTTTAATTTGCCAAGTTTATGAAATAATTTTTTTTTACTTTACCCGTCTGCCCGAAAAGTCAGCTTGCCCGAAAGTTACGGGGCAGCTGCACCCCCCCCCCTCCGCCCCCTGGCTCGTTCGCCTATGGGCCTCATGTCTACTATATATAAGGCACTGCATGAAGGATGGGTCTGTTGTTCAGATTATCGATTGAAATTAAATATAAATCTTAGTTAAAATCGATCTTCGTGAAACTTATAAAATTTAAAATTTCACTTCTTCAATGTTTAGTGATTTTAGCTTTAGTTTTGTGAAATCCCTGCTCACCCGTTAGAGGTGCGAAAGTGCAATGGCACACAATATCAATTTCAAAGATAAAATAGAGCATAATAGCCTTGGTGGACATCGTCAGGTGAACATAAACATGCCAAAGTTCCGTCACTCACATGTTGATGTAAGATAACCACAGGCTCGTTTCTTGTCGTTCGAGTCTATACCTTCTTCATAGATCCCACACATGATAATCGAGATACTACTGCAACAATGAGCCACACTGTTTCTAGTCTCGCTTGTCTAATGACAGTTGTATACTGGGTCTGGATACTCTAGACTCTATTGCGACGATGGGCCACGACGGTATAGATTTTTTTTTATTTTAAATTTTTAAAAAGATTTTTTTTTTATTTTAAATTATCAAAAAGATTTTTTTATTTTAATTTTTAAAAATATTTTTTTTTATTTTAAATTTAAAAAAACAAAAAGATTTTGAATCTAAAAAAATAAAATTATTTTAAATTTTAAAAAAAATATTTTTTATTTTAAATTTTAAAAAAAAATTTTTTATTATTTTGAATTTAAAAAAAAAAAAAAATTATTATCTTAAATTTAAAAAAAATATTTTAAATTTTAAAAGTTTTTTATTTATTTTGTAAAACAAAAAAAAAGTTTCTTTTTTTTTCTAATATTTTTCATTTTTTTAAATGAAATACAAAAAAACGCTATTGCGACCATGGGCCACCATAGAGGTCTCAATTTTGAACCGAATTTGATGAAACTTGACAAGCATGTTTATAACCCAAAGATCTTTCGATATTTACACCCATCGGATCATAACTTCCAGAATTATGGCCCCTGATTGTCCGAAAAAATCGCTCTTTTTAGCTTGTGATCCCTGTGGAGGTCAAAATTATTTTCAGATTTAAAAAAAAACGTTTGATTATATCACCGTTACATGGTAATGAAGGCTGAGTTCATCGGACAAAATGGCCGCCGCTTGTACCCGAAAAGTGTAAAAATATGGTATATCGGTTGTGGAACCTGTAGAGGTCACAATTTTTAAATCAATTTTGATGAAACTTGACATACATGTTTATAACCTAAAGATCTTGGTTCCCGTCGATATTTGCACATATCGGAACATAACTTCCTGAATTATGGCCCCTGATTGTATACGAAAAATCGCCTTTATTAGATTGTGGTCCCTCTGGATGTCAAAATTATTACCCAATTTGAAAAACCGTTTGATTATATCACCGTTACAATGTAATGAATGTTGAGTTCGAATTTCGTGAAAATCGGACCAAAACTGACAGACAAAATGGCCGCCACTTGTACACGAATACTATAAAAATATGGTATATCAAGGTTGTCGACCCTGTAGAGTTCACAATTTTAATGTGATGTTGATGAAACTTGAAATGCATGTTTATAATCGAAAGATCTTGGTTCCTTTTGAAATTCAACGGATAATATCGGATTGTACGCAAAATTGACTTTTTTAGCTTGTGGTCCCTCTAGAGATCTCAATTATTATCCAATTTTAGAAATAATATTAAATGTTTCGTATACTAAACGTTAGCATGGGGCAGAATTTTATAAAAAAAACAAACAAATTCTAATGATTTTCTTTAATATGCGACAACTCATGTTGACTGCCCGGACGATTTAGCAGCTGTGTGGGCGTATGTTTCGTTGCATGGCAACCTATTTTTTTCCGGATACGTTCGTGTTCTAACATCAAATTTTCTTTTCGAATAATCTGCTATGAAATGCCTATATATTTGTCGAGATATAGCTGCCTTGTGGGCGTGTAGGGCAATTTGGCAATCATTATATTATTTAAGGAAACATGTCTCAACGGTGGTTTTGCAGGGATATATTTTCAGGATACGTTCATGATCTAAAATCAAAGTTTTCTTTTCGGGTAATCAGCTGTGAAATGCCTATATATTTGTCGAGATATAGCTGTTGTGTGGGCGTGCATACACACTTTGCTTGCAGGGCAATCATTATATTATTTAAGGTAACATGTCTCAACAGTGGTTTGTTTTACAACGGAATTTGTCATTGTGTTGGTGGTTTTACCGGGCCTAACTGTAACTCGACTGTTTCAAGTAAGTTAAAGAGGGGCTATCACCCATATTATTCGACAATTAAAAACACGAATTAGAATCCAATATTGGTCTATGCCAAACAACATTGACGTTGTCTTACCGTGAAAATATGGAATCCTTACATCCAACATTTAAGACACAATGAACATATTAAATCAGTGTAATGGTTTCGAGCGCCATTTCCAATGTACGAAGTCAAATGGCCGTTCAATTTAAACTAGGGAAGTTGGATGGCCGAATGGTTAGCGTGCACGCGCTGAATCATAAAGCATACCATTGAGTCAACTGGCGTGGTTTCAAATCCCTGTCCAACCTCGTGGGTTTTCTCCGGGTACTAAATTTAAACTGTTCGCATATTTCATCAAACAGAATTGACTAGATAGAAATTGCACAAAACAATAATCGTAATATCTGAATTTAAATTACTTCATATACACTCATATTACATAATATGTGCTTTTGAAACCATTTCATCTATTTTAAAGTTCCAAAGAATAGAGCTACACACCCTTTAACATGGTTATAGTTTGTATCAAACATATTGAAAGCGGTATAAAACATATTATATAAATGTGTCCCAGATTAAATCAGTTTTAGTTGTAAAATTATATAGATGAATTGTCTCTTAAAGCTGAACCCCGATTACAAAACTACAGAAATAACTAAATAAAAAAAGAAATACTGACTGCCCAACATTATCGTCATACTTGTTTCCAGTTTGCAGAACAAGCATGGCGATTATACGGCGTACAAAAACAGAGGCAGGCCACGCCCACGTCCATTTTTCACTTTGTCAACCACGCTGTCCACATCCGGCTAGTAATATTTCCACTACCAATTACATCTTGACAGTCGGCAAACCTCGGCAGATTCCGGAAACTACATCTAGCCTCGGCTGTATGGCAGTAAGGGATATGTACCTATAAAATTACGGCGCCGGTTTACTTATTAGGAAAACTTGCCGTTTTAAGAATTGCGTCGTTCGAAGGGTGTGTAGCATTTTCAATGCAAACTTGTACTTTAAGAAAAAAAAGCTTCAAACTTTGAAAGATGAAACATTCTTCAAAGGCGTCGCCATGGGCAACGCCGATGGTAATGCGGGAACCTGAAAGTAGTTCTAATGGCGGACTTCGTCCTACAGCCGAGGCTAGATGTAGGGCACTGGAATCTGCTGAGATTTGCCGAGTGTACCTCTTCACTGGCTGGTATGTTAAGTTTGAAAGTTATTTCAATCACTGTATAGAGGTAATTGGTATTTGAAATACGCTAGTTGGATGTAGACAGTGTAGTTGACAAAGTGCTTACTAGATGTGGACGGGGCCTGCCTCTGTTTTCGTACGCTGTACAATCGCCATGCTTGTTCCGCAGAATTTTGTTTTATTTATTTAATTAATTATTTATGTAGTTGTGTTATTGAATTCAGCTTTAAAGCTCCGTTTAGATTTTAGTCAAATGTACAATCATAATTATACATGAAAAGTTGCACATTAACCCGTGTTTTACCCTGCAAGCCACGTATGAATTAAACATATTCGTAAGACGAATGGACAACTACTTCCTGTCCCAAATCAGCATTCCTGGATAGTACGCATGCATCTAATTTTTTTCATTTCATACATCTTATTTTCCAGGCTGTTGTCGGGAAGTGTTAAGAAGCGAATTATTTTCAGGAATAACTGGAGAAAATATAACAATTAACGACAACAAAATGTTGCTATCTCTACAAAAATACGACACATTCAAGGGACGAGAGAGAGATGGAAATCTTGAAAGTATATTTTACTTACATTACGTTGCATATTTTTGGTATCGGCAGATATTTCAGGGTCAGACCCCTGAATACATCGCACTTGATTTGTTAAATCGGGAAAACAAAACATATATTCGAGTCGTAAAGTCATTCACGAATCAGTATGTTGCTACTATAAATACACAATTAAATTCCACTCGGGAAAAGAAACTATTTTACAAAAGGTACATAGACCTACACGCCTCGTCATCTGGAAGCAACGTCAGTGTATTATCGATTGACGGTGATGAAACCGTAACTGGTGGATCGGTCAAAGCATGTCGTACTGCCTTCGAAAAAGGTGCATTTATTCACGTCGTGCATGATGACGCCTACACTATGAACACTAGAGCAATCGTTGCAGATGGCTTTGACTTAAATGTACATTTAGACTGGAATTTAGGGTACACTGAAAGCTCCTCGTTTATCATCCCGTCATACTGGTTCATCCCATTTACGTCGACAAGCGGAAAGGAGCCTGTTTTGCTTTGGAAAAGAGTTAGTCATTCATTTCACTGGACATTAACATTGACCCCTACAAGTCAGTGGTATGTGGACTACGGGTGGTTTATGGCATACTGGCATGATTCATCTGGAGGTGTACTTGCTGGGTCTCGTGCTTATCTGAAAGCTTCACTACTTAACGGACACCCTATTCAAATTAAAACCAGTAATATTACCTGCCTTCTTTCCAATGTTGGGTTTCGAAATGGAGAGGTGGTGGGTATAGTCAGTGATGTGCCCGATGGCACGAAAGTAGCTTTGAACAAAGCTCAGATACTACGATCTGAAGTCTTTACTTCAGGTGAAATCAACACATGCACATTCTTACAGGAATCTGACCTGGACTTATATAGTTGGTCTGGCCACACAGATGTTATCTGGTATGCGGAGAGTCGACCCTGGACGAAAGTCGTGTCCTACGACTCCTTTGGAAGAATATCGTTCGGCTCCATTGGGGATCTTTATGAATCAGCTACACGCATGAAGTCATTGCGGCTTGTGATCCAGTACCTCGACATGTCGTATCTTGCCGTGGACATTCGCAACGTACATCTATACAACTCAACATACTTTGTTCTAGATACGGCCAAGCAAAATTCAGTAGTTGTTGGTGAAGATGGCTGGATCTGTCAGCAATGGGAGGGATACTTTTATTCAGACGGGATATTCGAAACTGTTAAATGGAGTACCGGAAACCAATTGAAAGAACATAGGACTGTTGTTATTTATTCATCTGTAGCTATTTTTAGTCAATCGGAATAACATTTCAAAATCAGTGAGAGAGATAGTATCTAAGACCACCAGACGGTTCGAGGAAATTATGCCAACTCGACTAAACCACCAAAACCTGCCCGGAAAAGATTTTTCTTTTTTTAGCTATTTAATTTACAGATTTGTAATTTATGATTTGTTTTAAACATCTTCTTAGGTTCCTTCAATATGGAATACCTATATAATTTTCAAGTGGTTTGCTAATTTCCCACCCCTGCGCGTGTTTCCCTGTCAAATTTTTCGTTCAGGTGTGGGCCAGTATATGTGCATTACAGTAGTCTCGATCACCCCCCCCCCCCCCAAAATATATTTTACGAATATTTATCTATGCGTTGTCAACATTTGAGAATAGGTCATTGGTTAGATTATCCGGTCTTTTACATTATCATAAATTGCGTCTAACGGAATTAACTTGTCCTACCACAAGATGATGACAGCCATCGGAATTTCCCCAACAACCTTGTGAAGCAGTCAAGTGTCAGGATATTCGCGACTACTTTTTTTGTTTTTACTAATACTATCATATTTCATTATTTTGTTAAGAGTAGGACATCGTCATTTATATATATATTAAACATGTATTTTATATCCTATTATAGAAGTTTATAGTGGTATATTCCCTTTTAATCATTTCTTTAAATACCTTAATATTCCATACCTTTCTAACCAGGGTAATTACTTTTAGATTTGGGTAATAGATAACTCTTAAAATGATTTATATAATTAGTAAATAATTATTATCGTCTAATGATTGATGTTTTGTCATATATTTTGTGTAACCAATATATACATTGTACTGTTATAATCGATATAATACTGTGTATTAGTCGTGTTTATATTCTTATGATTTGATCTTTCTAATGCAATATTTGTAAACAGCCAGTAGAAATAAATGTCTCTTATAGATACATTTAGACGGGCCGGAATTTGCACTGTAGGCTAGTCTACGGGACTGCGGCCGACTGTCAGCGAATATCTCGCTGATATCGGCAAGCTACGTTCCGGAGGCATAGAACCGCCTCTCACGAAAGAAGTCACCCCTTTTTCAGTTTCAAAGAGTAGGGCAATCTACAATTGCCCGAAAAAGACTAGCAGCAAGAATAAGTACGGCGAATGCTATTCGCCCGAAAAAGGAAAGACTAAAGAACAACTACGGTGAATGCTATTCGCCCGAAAAAGGAAAGATTCAAGAACAAGTACGGCAAATACTACTACTTGCCCGAAAAAGGACAGACTTTTCCATAGTACGGTGAACGCTGTTCACCCGAAAAAGGACAGTTAACAGAAATAATCATATTGGAGCTGTAAATACTTACTATATATTTTGAAAGTTTTTGTTACATAAAGGTTTGAAAACTGAACGATTCTGTCTTATTCCTACGGTGAAGCTTATATTAATTTTAGCTGACCACTTTTTAGCTGGTCCTTACACACCCTTCCGAAGTTCCGTTTTACCGGTGGCTCGTGATCAGCCAGGAATTGATCACTGGTGGCAGAGATATCAAGCTCCCCATACCCCAAACGTGGTTATCCTTTCAAGGAAACGTTACACTTGTAATGCGTATGCTAATATGCTTACGTCTATGCATGTAACTTCTTACTTACATATGTTAAATAGGCTATTTACACAAGTAAAAATATTAACTTATATGACCTTTTTCTTAAATATTGCTGTTACAATTTGTGTCTTTTCCATTATTACTTTTATTTTATTGTTGTCAGTTCAGGTGCGTGAACAGTTTGGCATTTCACAAATCAACCACCATGTAATAGTAAACAGCACCATCTGGTACCATAATATTCTTACTCGTATTATGCAAACAGATGGCGCTGTGTAAAATTGTATTATACAATGACCCGTTCCGAAATGAGGAACGGAATGTGATTCATTTACGGTAAATAGATGAAGGTCAGGGTAGAATTTATTTACAAATGTATTCCGAAGATGATATCGTGTTGCAGATGAAGAATCTTGTTGAAGAAAAATTATTACGTTTGGCTGCAAGAATAAAATCTATGAATGCTACCAGTTTTTATTTAGGTTGAAAATGGAGGTCACGCTTGACCTAATTTTGCAGTTATCGGAATTTACCGATGTAAATGACTGTTTATAATTCATATGAAGCAATAGTTGAGACACTTTCGTTTGAGGAAATCGAAGAAGACGGTAGGACTGGTGGCGATAAGCCTACTCGACCTGAAAAAATCTCGAGGTGGGTGTGGACGCCAGTCATATGTTATACCACAAGAAATGCTTGAATTTTTCAAGATAAAGGACATGGTCTCATTTCTAAATGTCAGTGTAAACACAATCAGTCGAAGACTGAAGGATTTTGGTTTAAGTATTTTCGGTACATACAGCCCCATTACTTACTTTACAAAGAGCTCATCCTCAAGGTGTATTATTTTGACGCCTCTTCATCATTACTCGTCGAATTCGCCGGAGATCTTACAATTTAAGTGGGCCCCAGGCTTTGTACATGGTATAACGTGAAGGGTTTGATAAGATGTGCGTAGTTAAGATCAAGCCTTCTATTGAACATGTGTGGCAGGCACATTGATGGAAATCATAAACTCCTTAGGTACGTTACCTTTACCTTACCAGTCGCCTCCATGCATAGTCGTCCATACATTACTGTGAACAGCCTACAGTCACTTTATCATCAGATTGTTTTTAACTCGATATATGCTGTTTTCGTTAGTGAGACGAAGAAGCTTATTTTCAAAATACCAGTAAGAATTGAAATTTAGTTGATGTCTCAGCAACATTTTCCTCACAGCTCACGGTATGGCGTATGTCCGTCTTCATAAGCCCAATTGGTGCATCAGGGCGCATTTATGATGTTAAACCTAATCTGAGTTAAATTAATACAACAGCTTAATAAATTTATGTACACTCAACACCCTTCTCAAAAAATTGAGAGCACTGAGAGCAATGCTGTCTCTACCTTACCCATTGTCAGTTTTAATTTGAATATGCATATACATTTCAGATGGCACTTTGTGATAAATGATGGAATTGATGACTTCCTGTGTTCTTGAAAATAAGTACCAACAACAAAGCAACTACTGTACTTGAAAGTTTTGTTGGTGCTGTTGAAGAATATGGTCTACCTAAACGAGTTCAATATCCAACATTTTTAATTTTTTTCGTTGTAAAATATTTCTCTCTTCATGGGCCATATCTATGTTTTATAATGAATTATAATTCGTCAAGATTCATTTTTGTTTATTTTAACGCAAGAATTGTGGGATTGATTGCGGGGTTCAACTCTTACTTGACCCAGTGCCTGTTATAAAATGTTAAAAAGAGCTGTTGTTCATGGTAAACTCTGCGATAAAAATAAAGACACAACGTGAAAGGGAATCTCGAAAAGAGAATTACCAATATAACCAAAAAACAATACTACATAACCAAAAGGCTAATAAAATGTGAAGTAGAAGAGAATATGCATGACACGTCAGCTGTGGGGAATTATTTCAGAGAAGAGGGCTTAACACATCTAACCAGCGACGCATATATCGCTACAGCCACTGTCCATGTTATTCTTAAAAACATTTCCGTACAAAATATGCTTAACTCTCTTTGACATACAAAATTAGAAATAGGCATACAAGAATTATATCTTCTTTTTCGAAACAGTTATACCTGAAATTTAAATCCATGTTTTTCGTATGATTTCATTAATGCATATATATCTACTATTTCATTCGGATTTATAAATTAATCAACAAAATTAATCAACAAATCGTAATAGGATAGCGTCCGTATATCTTTTCTAAACATATAACTGAGTAATTTATTTGGGTTGCTGTCCCAGCAACTTAAATATTTCACCTCCTGCATCCATTCCATAATATGCATTCTGATATAATATAATGGTATATCTTCACTGTTAAAACGGGCATTCTCCACCTGAGTTAAATTACAACCTAGACTGTAACAACACCAGAGCATTTGGTTTACTCTATCCCAAAGTCAGCACATGCTAGTATTTCTAAATGAACCATAGTTGATTTTCGTCTTTTCAAATATCATAAAAGCATGTGATCTATATTTACGAAGTCATTTGCAGTTTCCTATTTTAAATTCATAACATGAAAGGCAATAATGTAAAATGTATACTATATATTGCCATTCCAATTGACATAAAAAGCAGTATTTCATAACACTAATCATTTTTTGACCTTCTGTCGTGTTACACCAACATCGTGGGGTTTCTCCGGGTCTTCCCCCCCCCCACATACACACTGCTTAACACCCTTACACGCAAGCGAATTATGGAAATAAAATTGAACGTCGAGTGGACGTTAAACCCCATTTCTCTCTCGTTTTACAATTCATATAATCTATACACAATGAATAAATAATGTAATGGAATTATTTTATTCTAGGCCGATTATTGTTGCAATAAACACAAGACAGGTCGATGTGAAGGTGGGAAATCAGTAATAACTAATGTAAGTTGAAACTGGTCATAATTTTAAAATGAAATGGGATTTATTTTTTGGTGCATAAGGGACATCAATTCTACTTTCATTTTATGGTTTTACTAAAAGTAATAATGTAAATGTAGACAACTCATACGACTTTGATTATATAGTTTTACAACCAGTTATAGACTCAATTAAAGGTTCAATGCCACTCTTGTTCTAACTAATTAATATGTCCCAATCTTTATTCTGGTCAACAAAGTTACAATATTCCAATTAATTGATGATACAAATGTCATCTTAACACACCTAATTCTAAAACAATTGGAAAAATTCAACTAAATGATTTGAAAAGGTTAACGTAGTATACCGTTATAAATGTGACTTGGATTTTAAAATATTTTCGAACCTTCTGGACAAGTAAAATAGGATGTAATGGGTAATTTACACATCAGGTAGGGCAAATAAACATCTAGTACTTATAAAGCTATTATTTATTTTCTGGAGGTGCCAAGCCAGCAAGAGTGTTATTGTCCCTTTAAAATAACTTAGATTTTATGCAAACGTAAATAAGCAATTCGTTCGTTTTAGTGTTTTACCACCAGTACTACAGGTTTACAAAAGAATTATTGAACTCACACCAACGGCTTCTCACAGAGGAAATAACGAGGTTTGAAACATTGGTTATCGTTAAACTGTAGGCTTAAGAATTGTAAACAATGTTCGTCACCATTGCCGTTATCTGGCTGACCATTTTTCCATCCCTCGGTGGTCACATCTGATCCATCTATCCATGTAAACTCGCCTTCTGTAGTCAGATCATTGCCTCCAATCCAATATTCCGGTCGGTCGACAGCTAATATAAAAGTACATAATTTAATGGATAAATTTGTCATAATCGAGCAACAAATAATGCTACTTTTCTGTAATAGACTAGTAAAAAGGTTGAAAACGTTCATAATTATGGCATGGGTATACCCCGGAAAAGGGCAGGGTACCACTTGTAAACCCTGGTAAAAGGGCTCCGGCGCCCCTCGCTGGATAGTATTGCAGCACATAAGATAATAGTAAAGACAGGAGGACCAAACAGACAATTCGACAGACATGACAAACAACACAGACATTTAAAGAAATAAAAAAAACAACAAATATCAAACCCATAAGTAAATGCACCCCGTCTATTGCTACATACAAGCCGCTTACATTTCGATTCATTTAATTGAGGTGGGTGTGTAGTGGTATGACATTACATTTCGTGGAGGGGGGGGGGTCTATCATTGAGTTGGGTCACATTGGTGGGGGGGGGGGGTATCGAGTGGTGGTGTCTCTAGTAGAGTTGCCAGTGTAAACTCGTGTATTATCGCCAGGCAATGCCTTACATTCCCCGTGGAAGATTTTGGTGTATTTACGACGTTCTAATCGAATCGCCAGTAAAGATATCTAACCTTGTAATGTGTCCCTCTATATGGTTTGTTCCATAGACATAAAAACACCAAACATTATGGTACTTCAACTCGATTCAATATGCTTAGTAGGATTTTTCAATAATCAAATGTCATTTCTTGCGAGGTGTTTGGTCGAGTCTGTGTTTATAGATACATTTGTATAGTTATAGCAATCAAAGAAAAGCATACGGCTTAACAAATCCGTTGCGAGGTCTTTGTCAATGTAGTAAGAGTGTGTTTGGGACACGGAGAGCGGGAATGGTAACGACTAAACTACGCGTATATGGAACATGCATCCTATCCGCGTACCCAAGTCGTGATGGAAACGAAAGCCTGACGAAAGTTTAGTGAGAGAGGGACATTGGTCATGCTCTTAAGACGCTGATAAAGGCCTCGCTACACCCACTATGCGACCAATCACCCCAGTCCTAAATGTTACGTAAAGCCCCTTTCAGACACAACGAAGTCCCCAAGTCTCACGATTCACTAAAAGTAAACATCAACCAAAACACAGGATTCGAGATAAGGTGGGAAGGGTATCATATTGTTAGATACAGAATACGTCAACATTTTCTTACGTGGATAAAGTGACTTCAATGCTTCCAGTTTAAGGTAGAAGACACGCGTTCTCATCACAAGTAATTGTCCACCATCTTGTTCACAAGTTGCATTGGCGTCTGTCCAATTCATTTTTACGGTGCCATATACCTTTACACACAATACTCCACCAAATGTGGCATCATACCCATCTAGATTACAATTATCTATCAAAAGAAAATATGGTATTACACTAATCTATGACAATATACCCATCTAGATAACAATTATCTGTAAAAAATAAACCATGACAAATTCAAATAGCTGTTTAAGATTAAACATGGCAGAGACAAAATGAAATGGGTTTTAACGTCATGTTCTGCTCCGACTGAGCTAATGGGTAAGACCAAGAGTCAATCCACGTATCGGCCGCGAAAGTTCATCGACGTGGTTTTCGATTGTAAGTGGTGCAGAATGAAGGGCCTGACAACTGTCTAGTCGTTCGGATGGTATACACGTTGGCGTGCACGTAAAAGGACACTTTGCAGTTAGTTGGAATCCGATATAGAGTAAGCCACCAGGACACAATCTCCCTCATAGTATACTACTAACAGGGGAGCATGTCGCTGGTATACGCTTTTCAGAACATCCGGGGTAATCTCAGACGCTAAACATATATCATAGATCGAATGAATTTCAATTATCATAACGTTGTAAATACTAAACACTACTAGATAGCGCTAAATGTAGGATCGAGGAATTAACTCGCCCAAAAGAACTTTACTTTACATATAATGCTCATTGTCGAAGTAAACAAAACCCATATCTTTTGAAATGAATTCCCGTCTTCCATTAGCCTAGGTTAGGTGCAAAAGAGTAGGACGTAAAACCCCATTTCATTTCATTTTTTGAAATGAAATCAATGTTCCAATGATTAATTTTGTTAGCGGGGCCAGAACAGTGGTGTATTGGAACTATCCAGGGATGTTTGTTGTGTTAGTGTAGGACTATCGGGAAACCTAAACAAAATGAACATTTAACGCCAGTGCTTACCTTTGAGAACATCGTCAACGTAAATGGATGTAATATTAACTGAATTGTTATCAGGTACCGTTCCGTTTTCAATTAAACATGATCTGTTGTGCCAGTAGAAATAGGTACAACCTTCTGTAGAAAGACACAACAGTGCACAGGTAACAAGAGGTACGTCGTTTACCTCATGAGTATAAAACGTAGTCACGGAATTCTCTAAATTATATCTGCTGTAGAAAGCCTGTTTACACGTGATGGTCAGAAATAAACCAAATATGATACCAAGAGTATATTGTAATGACATCATATTTAAAACTTCTGTAATAAATAATGTTGGTACTTTGTTGAACTTCTACCTCTTACAGACTTGAACACAATTAATCACCAAATACGTACCACGTAGCTAATTACAACTATGGCTTGTAAACACTGATTGTAATTAACTGAGAAGTTTTAAATCCATAAAGATTTTTTGTTATGAATATTATATAAAGTGATAGATAAATATTGGTATATCAGTATTTTCTTAATCGTTTACGTCATCTCCGTATTTATATTACCGGAATGATAACATAACATATTAGGTGTATTGTTGTGACCGTGTTTGTGTATTCTGTATTAGTCATAATATGTCGTACATATAAGGGCCTGTTACTATTTAGCGAGAAAGAGGGGTGCGAAACCACGCCAGTTGACCCAATGGCAGATTTTATGATTCCGCGCGCACACGTTAACAATTCGGCCACCTGTAGTGTTGTTCTTGTCTTCGCACCAGATCATCTTGTGAACTCAGCAAATGAAATCACCAGAAATGTACAAAATGGTTGTAAGTTAGCCACAAGTACCTGCAACTGAACGGACTTACCTCCACAAGAACCTGAAACTGAATGACCTAATTTTAAGCGTGGTATAGAGAGCCTTGACGATGACCTGCGTTCTGGAAGGCCATCAACAGCAACAATTCCCGGTGCATGACATGGTAATGGCTGATCGACGATTGACCACTCGACATATTTCCAGTGTTGCTTACATCTCCTATGAGAGGGCTGAGCACATTATCGCCAACGAGTTAGGAATGACCAACGTGTTTGCAAGATGGAGACGTATCAGAACCTTCTTTTTTTCCTATCTCGTGTTACAAGCAGGTCCTAACAGTATGCACACGTCTTGAACGAATAGTTCTTGTACTACTGCTTTTTTTCCACACACTTTATTTACGTCAAATTTTTATAAGCACTTATTAACTACATTTATAATATGTACTACTACTGACATATCTACATTTGGCCTATGTTCCCAAAGCAACGACTGGGTGTTGATAGATTACTTCGCAATTCCCGAATTTATCTACAGACACATGAACAGTGGCGTCCAATCAAACCTTGACAATGAACGAACCTTGAACTTTGCAATTCGATTATCACAGGTAGACATTATAACTTGGAAGTGCGAGACTTGATATAGTTAAAGCTAGGTCAAGCCTTCTATCGAAGATCTACCTTATCATAATGCACCTGTAAAATCAAATACATGCTCAAGTCATTAATACCTGTATATTGCAAACTATCCACATCGCAATCCTGGCTCATACAGCCCCTGTAAGATCAACTATATAATAATACCCATATATTGCAATATATCCAGGACTTACTAGAACTCTCACTATTGACTCAAAATTGCATTACAGCATGGCCCTTTGAATTGTGATCAGTATACGATTTTAAACAATATGTGATCAATGATATTTTAAGATTAATATATACCTATATAGATTCTATTTATCTTGATATTAAGGCTTGTGGTACGTGTCTTAGTTTTGTTTTTAATATAAACAAATCTTGTTATTGTCCTAGAAAATCAATTCAAAACTCCGAGCGCAAAAAAGATCAACTTGTGATTAGATTGAGCCTTATATCTGTTTACACAGAATCACAATACTTGAATTAAGTGTGTTTTTCGTCTGCTGTTTTATTTTACTTTTCAACAAAAGTATTCTTGTATATCGTTGCACTGGTTTTAAAAAAACGTTGAATCGGTTTCTGACTGTTTAAGATAGATAGGATGGCTGTTTATTGGTGCAGCTGCCATAATGGTTTATTTCGAGGTCTAATAAATGTATAATTAACACGTCTTCTTCCAAATGTTAGTCCCGAAATGACCTAGTTTGTGTCGAGTGGACGTAAAACTCCATTTGTCCCCCTCTCTCTTTCAATTGATATCTTCTTGGAGGTCAAAATTATTATCCGATTAAAAAAAAACGTTTGGTTATATCACCGTTACATGGTAATGAAGATTGAGGTAGAATTTCGTGAAAATCGGACCACAATTGACAGACAAAATGGCCGCCGTTTGTACGTGATTAGTGTGAAAATATGTTATATCAAGGTTGTGGACCCTATAGAGGTCACAATTTTGAACCGATTTTGATGAAACTTGACATGCATGTTTATAACCCAAAGATCTTGGTTATTTTCGATATTTGCGCCCATTGGGTCGTAACGTCCTGAATTATGGCCCCTGATTGTCGGAAAAATGACCTCTTTTAGCTTGTGGTCCCTCTGGCGGTCAGAATTATCCCATTTAAAAAATCCGTTTGATTATATCACAGTTACATCGTAATGAAGGTTGAGGTCCCATTTCGTGAAAATCGGACCGCAATTGACTGAAAACATGGCTGCCGCTTGTACGCGAAGAGGTCACAATCTTCATTCAATTTGATGAAACTTGAAACACATGTTTACAAGGGGAAACCACTCCAGAAAATCTAGATGAACTTTGTCACCCAATGCAGGGATCAAACACCGAACCTCAAGGCTACCGAGCCAGCATCTTACCCACTTAGCAACATGATCCCCAGTCGAATTTGAAGCCTACTGAAATGAACCTTTATAACCCAAAGATCTTAAAGGGACAATAACATTCTTGCTGGCTTGGTAGCTCCAGAAAATAAATAATACCCTTATTCTAAGTACTAGATGTTTAAGTGTCCTACCTGTTGTGTAAATTATCCATTACAACCTATTTTACTTGTCCAGAGGGTTCGAAAATATTTTAAAATCCAAGTCACATTTGAAAAGGTTTACGTTAGACTTTTCAAATCAATTGGTTGAATTTTTCCAATTTTTTAAAATAGGTGTGTTGAGATGAAATTTATATCATCATTTAATTGGAATATTCTAAAATAATACGATTTGTTGACCAGAATGAAGATTGGGACATATCATTTAGTTACAACAAGAGTGTTATTGGGGCTTTAATTCATTTCGATATTTGCACATATCAAATTCTAACTTAATGATGTAGGAAAAATCACTTTCGGTATTGCTTGTTCTCTGTCCATCTCTCTAAATTGTGGGCGTATCCTGCCTGGCAGTACCAGCCTATCTTTGGATTGAGAGTAAAGGTAGAACCTTTAATGTCCTTGCAGAAAGAAGAGCAAGAAGCGACATTTTCGTTGGCTGTGGTGAGGTAAACTCCTCCAGTTTTATCCCTTCCTAACCCCCACGATTATATCATATTAGATACAAATGTGGCTATAGGGTCTGTTTTTAGCCAGGTACAAAATGGCAAAGAAAATGTAATTTCTTATAGTAGTATTTCTTTAACTCCCGAACAAAGACAATATTGCACAACTAGAAAACTCTTGGCGGCGGTTAGATTCTCTAGACAGACAGTATAGACGTTATTTGTTGGGACGGAATTTTACTTTGGGAACTGATCATAGAAGTTTAACGTGGCTCTTCAGATTTAAGGTTCCTCAGATAATAATGACAAAGATAAGATTGTTAGGAAAATAACTTGAGCTAATCTGGATTCTGAAAAGGAAATGGTAGAAAATCAGAGCAAGGATTTAAACCTTAAATTTATTCTGGCCTGGCTTAAGGTTGGGGATTCCCCTTTAGAAGCGGGGTTAATCCTCAGTAGTCCTGCCGCTAAATATTATTGGATACATAAGGAATTGTTTTCCTTAAATGAAAAAATAATCTATTTAGAAAAGATTCCGAGGATGGGTCATCTCAATTAGTGGTTCCTGAAAATTGTATACAGGAAATTATGGCTTTGTGCCATGATCTTCCTTCTGCGGGACACCAAGGTTTAAAGAGAACTCAACAGAAAATTGTGATGAATTATTTTTGATATTGTATGTCCAATGTTGTAGCAACTATCTGCAAAACTGCATGGTTTGTAGTACTTGTAAAAGGGCCACTTTTCATGCTAGTTCATGGTTAGTATCATACCAGGCGGTTTTTCCCATGGAAAGGGTACATTTAGACTTCCTCAGTATCCTTTTCAAATTTTCACTGATCAAGGTAGGAATTTTCAAAGTGAACTGTTTAATGAATTGTGTCATTATCTGCAAATCCATTCTGCACGAACTACTTCGTATCGTCCGTCTTCAAATGGGCAAGCATACCAAAACATTAATGGATGCTGTTAGATGTTTTGTAGGTCAAAAACAAACCGAAAAACACCTGTCGCTTTAAGGTCGTCAGTAAACCGACAGACAGGGTTTACTCCAAACCGTCTAATGTTTGGCAGGGAGAAAAATATTCCAGTAATTTGATGTTGGGAACCCTGATAATGGGAATATACGAACGGTAAATCAGTATTTGGTTGATTTGGATGAAACTGCGACTTTAGCACATGAAATTGCTAGAGACAATTTAGTGATGGCACAGAAGCGCATGAAAAGGGATTATGATATAAAGTTGCCAGAACGGGTTTTCGAATATATTTTGGACACCTCTACTCCCAAAGGGAATGCCCAAAAAATGAATTATTGGCGGACCCCTGGCGTAGTGGTTGAGAAATTGGCTGCTGGTTTGTATTGTGTGAAAACTAGAAGTTCCTTATCCGTCATGCACCATGATAGAATAAAGGCTTGTCCTGATACGAATGCTCCACTTTGGGCTATCCAAGGTAGAAACATTTACTGTAAATGTAGAAAACCTTGGGGGTGGGGAATCAATTTGGTTTGCAATGTGATTTCTGTCTAGAATTTTTCACGGTAGTTGTGTAAATATTAAGTCCCCCCCCCCACGATTATAATCCCGAAGGAGCAAATAACGTTTGGGATGGATTGTTTAAAGTGATTAAAAAAGGGGTATTTTTAGATAAGATATGCCATTCTTTGTTATTTAGAGTGATGAAATACATCTTTATCACCAAAAAAGACAAATTATTAAGTACCAACTATGTTCTAACCAAGAGCATAATAGAGGGTGCTGATGAAAACAAAAGTCAGATTTTCTCAATTATACCTGCAGGGGTTATCATCAAATTTGACATCAAGAATTCTAAATGCAAGTCCAAGAAAACTACAGTTCCCTTTGAAGTAAGTGTGTATCTTAGACTAATCAACACACTTGAGATGGTTTTAATCATCAAGACGTGCTGACAGTTGGCACAGTTTTTTATTCAGTTCACTAGGTTTCACTGAACTGGGTGACTAACAGATATCTTTAAAAGACTTGAACTGTCGTCCTGGATTACATGAAAATAAATTTTCATCTTTTAAAATTTCTACAAATTTTTTTTAATGTCCTCATCAAATTTTGATTTATAATGTTTGGTCGGTTTCTGAATTTTTGCTTATGCCATTTGTTCCAAGTAAATCCTGTTTAGTTCCTACCGCGTATGACCGACCAACTGGCTATGTCGTGCTACTGTTTCTGGTGTGAGGTTTCCTCCAGCATCTTTGAAAGATTCTACAAAATATAGACAAAACTAATAACATATATTCAACTGAAAATCATTTACCATAAAAATGGTATTACATACATATATGTTTATATTCGAAAGATAACAGTTCCTTTCGATTTTTATTTTGCTATCCATACGTTGCACAAGTTAGCGATCACAGGTTGGGATATCAGGTAATTTCTTGCCTTTGAATTCTTTATTTAGAAGTTCATTAACCGAATCTGCTTCGAGATTTCTACCTGGTCTTCCGATAACATTTACAGCCCGGTTCCATATTAAATCTTGCCGCAACCTTTCCGGGAGCCATCCACTAAACTGTAGAAGGTTAGGTTACTGTATGTTTCCCTTTAATGGGAAAATTAAGTTACTACTTGCAACTAGGTTTTTCTTTATTGACCTGTTTGTATGCACACTACTTACATGCTATTACTCTATGGGCAAGTATAACATATTTAAAATGGTGTCTATTCTGAAAACCAATCAAGTCATATCTACACGGTGAAATAATTGCTAGTCCACACAGCATCAAGGATTTGACATAATTGGAGGCATAGTCAGGATCTTTGACATTTGTATCCCGTTTTTCTTTGCATTTCTCACAACAAAACCAGTCACCACCTGTAATCCATAGTGTATACTCAATTAAACATCTTTTCAACAAATGGCTGATTAGGTCTTGCCTCAGCATGGTTTCTTTGTCTCAAATACGTTTATTGTAATGCACAAGTTAATGTAGGCCTATATGTGACAAATCAATGGAAATAGTATGCGTTTGGTTTGAATTTCACGAATAACTGGCACAATTTACTTAAATATAGTTTGCAGCTAATGAATTTATTTCCCAACATTTATTTGGAGTTATCAAAAATTAAAAATACGATTGAAGGCATTTCTCTGTATGTACTTACACGTTACATCTACTTCCCTTGTGTTTAAACAGGAGAATTGAAACCATTGACCCTTTTTACATGACTGATTGTCACGGCCGACCATTCCATCAGTTATCTGTTTTGCATTATGCAAAATGGGTATGATGATACCAATTTTCTACATTATGTGCTGCAGTACCACTCTTCAGTTACCTCATCTTCAGCCAAGTTCATACATTTCAGATGAAACATTTCACCTTTCTGGCAATTTTTGGTTGTTGCAATAAACAACTGGAACATCACCATGATCTAAAACAATAAATAATATGGCCAAAAAGCAAATAAAATATGCCTATATAAGGCAATTAGCTATGTAGTGATTATTCGACAAAATTAAACCTAGTTTTTAGGCTTTGCTTCAGCTATAGACTCTATCCCCATTACGAGACCAAAAAAAGTGACCTTTGTCAATTTTGAAACAGTCTTAAGCAAGATTTTTTCATCCTTTGTCGCTCTTAAGTTATATCTTTGGTTTCTTAACTAGGTAAGCTAGTTTTTACGATTTGTTTCGGCCATAGACTCTAAATTCTAATTACAGTCTCAAGTTAGTGCTAATTGATTAGCTCTTAAGTAACATTAGTACAACATTTTATGATCTTAAGTCGTGTATTCTGTGCAGTGAAACTCAGAAATGTTTTCCAAACAAAAATTTTCTTGGGCAAGACAATTTAATCAAATCCACTCAAACCCTATTACGAGACCCGAAAATGGACCTTTGACCTTTATCACCTTTGAAGCAGTCTTAAGCTAGGTTTGTTCAACTTTTGTCGCTCTTAAGTTATATTTTTGGTTTCCTGGCTTGGTAAGCTAGTTTTTAGGCTTTGTTTCAGTTATGGACTCTAAATTTTGATTACAGTCACTAATTAGTGACCTTTGAACCAGTCTTAAGCAAGGTTTGTTCAACTGTTGTTGCTCTTAAGTGATATTTTTGGTTTCATGACTTGGTTACCCAGCCTTTAGGCTTTGTTTCAGTCATGGACTCTAAATGTTAATTACGGCCACTAATTAATGCTAATTAAGCTCTTAAGTAGCATTAGCACAACATTTTATGATCTTAAGTCATGCATTCTGTATCAAAGTGCTAATTAAGTATGAAATCCTTTCAAGAAAATTGTGGATGGACATTGAAATTTAACTCCCATTAAATTTGAGGGGGTTAGGGGTTGCGCGCACAGGTTACAAAGCTTAAGACTTGCCTTTCAATAATGATCTAGGGGTAAAATATGTGTTGTAGACCTCAAACCTTTTGGACTCCATATTTTGATTAAACCTCAATGGGCTCCCGGACGATAATATTAATATCAAAATCAGTTTCTTTTAGTACCTGTTTTGCAGATGCAGTGATCATACCGTTCCTGTTTCTTGGACTCGACTTTACTTGCATGCAATATGTCCTTAACTTTTACGTCTTTCAAAACAACCTTAAGAATATTTTGGGACATTTGGTTTATGAAGTTTTTCTTGTCAATATTGTTTTATGACATTGGACAAGTCCCATTCCCCTGTAGGCTCATCATCCAACTCTTCAATATTAAGAGTCGTCATTGCTGCCAGTACTACATAGCCATGTGTTATAAATTGTAGAAAATCATTTGTATAATTGAAACTCTGGCCTACATCTTTTTTCGCGTTATTGTGGCCAAGTGACTGACTGCTTCCACTTAAGAAAATGTCCGTGATATCCTGGAAAAACAATATATTAAAAGGGCATTATAGGAAATTAGATAAAGACTTGACGGTTCTCGCAATAATAGTTAAATAGAATATGCTGAAAATTTCAGTCAAATTGTTCCACCCTGAATCGGGTTATTGTTAGCTTTTCAATTTTTAGGATAGGCCTGGTCACAGGCGCGGATCCAGGATTTGTTGCAGGGGGGGGGGGGTGGTTTAATAGTTGCCACCGCCACCATTACCGGGGGGTTTGGGGGCCCTCCCGCAGAAAAATTTGGTAAATTAGATTCAATTTGGTGCATTCTGACGTATTTCCGGAAGGTAAATTCCAAAATTACAGGTCCAAAAATCGCCAATAAAATCGCATAAAAAATTTTCAAGCCTGAGCAGGGGGGTGGGGGGTCTGGATCCGCGCCTGGGTCATCATTAATAAGGATGGTACGATAAAAAACAAAAATATTTACGTTTAATTATGGTACAATCTCGTTCCCAGCGGCAGCCGCGGAGCCGAAGGCCTCTGGCACATTAGACCGTCCATTTTTTCCAATTTTTTTCAAACCTAAGCCCCGCCCATTCTGACCTCTGATTGGTCAATCTGTTTGGGTCGATTTCTCTAAATCTACAGGTCGGATCGCCATTTCGTTTGATGTAAAATGATCCTTGAGTCAAAGTCAACTCGCTGACATAACAAATTGGATCCTAAACGAACAAATTCAAGTTTTTGTAAAGATCTATTTTTCTACACGTGGGTACATTTTTAAGTGATTCGGTCATCCAGGCACGTAAAATCAGGGGCGTACGACGCAAATAAACGAGAACTTTCGCGTTTAGGAATTACATATCATTTTCCGGGAAAATGGCTACCCCGATTCACCAGAGAAATTTCTTCAAAATATTTTCTGATTTCGAGATTGATTATTGTACACAAAATGTATTCCAATTCGATAAATATTGCAGAATAATGATGGCATCAAGATTTGAGTATGGCCTGGATATGTCAATTAATATCGAATTAATAGTTTATATAACAATTCGGGCCTAAAGAAAGACCTTTAATAGACAGGCTTGGCTCTTGCATAATGTATGTTTAAAAATGATGTTATTCATTCATTTTGTGTTCACAACATTGGTACTATAATTCCTTTTATCTACTTGTTCTGTCACAATTAATGCCCATATAAAAAAGTTTTCACTACCTACCTGTAACATCTTTCCTTTCTGTGAAATTCTTGAATGCCTGGTTCCAACCCTTCAAGTCTTTTATCTGTAGATAGGCAAGTTGCACGAACCATATGAGCATCGTTGTGGCGTTCACAGGACAGACCATCACCATAACATATTAAACGATATAACTTTCCATCCTGTTTTGGTACATAATTTTGCTGCAGATGTTCAAGTAGGTTAACAACTCCTGCAATCGTGGAAGAATTCTCGTTGACAAAATTTCACCAGCAAAGGATTAGCCGATAAGGAACTTCAGACCTTTTCTCAACCATTACTGTTTTCTCTAATGATGTAGTCAGGAAAAGGGATTCATCATTCAGGTGGTAGGAAAAACTAATACGACCTTTGCAACTGGCATTGAATGTTAAAGATCACTATATTATGGTAGCAGGGCCGTATCTAGCGGGGTACAGAATGTACAATGTCCCGCCACCCGAAAAATAAGGCGCCCTAAGAAATGCCCTCCCACCCTCGCCAAAAAATAATTTGACAATCCTTCAATTATAAAATAATACATTTGATTATGATCACTCATATCTGATTGCCTGCTTTCTTTTGGATTTGGCAGTTTTCTCCGAATTATTCGCTGCTGGGCAGATACGGAGTCGGGTCTTGTATACTCAACCGGCAATATAAGATATTGAAATTTTTATTTGGTCTGGTGAATAATAATAATGTTTACATTCTGCATTCATTTGACAGTGACCCGTTGGATATCTCACAATTCAAGAATATTACATCCCCCCTCCCCCCGAGGCAATGTAGTTGCACAACAATCGACATGTGGGTCATTCTACAATAATGATGTAACTTTAATATATGAATTTCTCGAAATAAAATTTAAACTGGCAAAATTGAATGTCTTGTTAATTATTTTCATTAATATACGTTCTCTTCGAATATGTGGTCGACCGTGATCAAAATTTATTTTTAGTCTAATGTTTCTGCATAATGGCATCCCAGGTAGGAATGGATACTTCGCGACACAAATATCAGTCACTGCCGTAAGTAAATTTATTATAAAAATCAGACGTATTTTGCATAAGAATGTTAATCTAGTCCTGCCAATACCAGTAATAACGAATAAATCGGTATCTGTCTTCATGATCGACTACTAACGCGTTTGATTCTTTATTCTAATGAGATTGTCTAACATCAGATTCCTTCCAATCCCGCTCAAGGGTCACACACTAAAGGATAACTATTATCGTTTGCATGACGATAATCGTGGTCCCCTGGATTACTGTTAACACCCATACAAAAGTTAGGTATGCCAGAGTGAAACAGGTGACGGAGCCATGGCGCGAAAATGACAGGAATCGCAAAGTTGACACCTTTAAGGTGTATTGCAAGTCGTTGAAACAATATATTACTTGAAAATAGTCAATAAAACATTACAAATATTGTAGAATAACATTTAATGCGAATATAAACAATTCATTTAGATCAATAACGTATAAATGCACTACAAATTCTTAAAACAACATTCAAAAACTTCTTACAAGACAATCGTTCGCTATTTTTATTAGATGCCATTACTGAGTCTATTGAGAAAGTTTTACAAGGTGAAGAAGTTATAGACTGAGTTGTCATGACGCTCAATATTCTAATAATGATCGGGATAGTTTTAGCTTTCAAGCATACAATATTTTATAGATTTTAAGTATTTATCCTAGAAATAATCTGTCAAATATTCAATAAAATAGATATTATCATATACATGTATTTTGAGGGCTTTCAAATGTTGAATTCTCTTATACATATCGTTTGAAACAATATAATAACACATTGTATGTAAAATATAAGTTCGTTTTATTGTAAAAACAAATCAAAAATTGGATACAAAAGCAGAAACAAAACAACTCAGTAAGGGAACCGGGAGAGATGATAATAAACAAGTAATCATAGAATAGAATCTTTAAAAACGTTCAAATATGTCATACTATTGAGACAAGTTCTTATAAACATCATCGTTTATTTTGAAATGACGCCCAGTAACTTTACTCAAATAAGTAATTAGGGCGATTAACTGGACGGCCAATAATATTTGTTAGTGCCTGCATTATGCATGACCGTGACTTCGACGTCATCATCGTCAATTTTTCCCGGGTAAAACTTTCCCTCGTATTCAACGACACAGAGCTGTCCAACTAGTTCTGGTGAAACAACAATGTCGTCTTTATTGGTATCAGAGTTGCTGTTATCTTTTGATGGACTGTCATTGGTCTCTGCTGCATATTCTCCTATTTCATCCGGAGATTTCAATATCTGTATACGGCTAGGTTGATAACAGCCACAGTGAACACCTTGACAGAAACAATTAACATCTCTGAACAATATTTCGCCGACTTTGGTTGTGATAAGTTGGTGGATCTTAAGTGTACCCTTTACAGCAACAATATTGTTATATAATGGTTCGTCAATTATGTCATCACTATTTATGAAGAACAACTTTACTGATGTTATGGTATTGAGGTTCTCGAATAATATTCTTGCATTTGGTATGTCTGTTTTCTCAGAGATCAATCTATCGGCTGTGCGTTTGATAACAGCACCAATACCATCAGGTGCTCCTTTCACGTGACTCGTTTCAAGAAAGTTCCAGGAGGCCTCCTTGAAACCCATGTCATATATTTTCTTGCTGAACATAGCGAAATTGGTTCTGTTCTTGTATTGAGTACTGGGACCGTCACTTAAAAAAATGTAGTGATTTTATTTTGGGAAATGTTTCTTTGATGAACATCAAAATGGGATTGAGGTGACACCAGATACCAGCAGGCGGTTCGAAGTTCAATTCGTATTTACAGAGTTTGGTAAACCCATCGAGCGTATTCCCCAGCCAAAATCGCAGATTGTTTTCTCGTAGAATGACTCAAATCGTAAGTCCTCATGAGTGAAGGGAGATAACCCTACTTTCAGAGAAGATTTGTCTCACTCTGTTTCCTGACTGGGGGGTTGGGTTGCTGAATGGTTAGCGCACATTGAGTCAACTGTCGTGGTTTCGAATCCCCGGTTGGGTCGCCTGTCAAACCTCGTGGGTTTTTCCCGGGTACTCCTGTTTCCTCCCACTGCTAAAGACCCCTGCGCGCAAGCGAATTATTGAAATAAAATTAAAGCCATGTTAGTCCCAAAATGACCTAGTTTGTGTCGAGTGGGCGTTAAACCCCCTCTCTCTCTCTCTCTCTCTCTCTCTCTCTCTCTCTCTCCTGACTGTTTTTTATACGCCCACATTTTATACGCCCACATTTTTATCCGATTTCAATGAAACTTGAAATATACATTTATCACTCCAAGATCTTGGTTCCTTCGATATTGGCATATATACGAAAAATCACGTTTTTATACGCCCACATTTTTATGTGGACGTATTATGTCGTCGCCCCTGTCCGTCCGGACGTCCGTCCGTCCACAATTTGTTTGTGGACTCTCTACAGGTCACAATTCTTATCTGATTTTGACGAAACTTGAAATATAGGTTTATCCCCATAAGATCTCGGTTCCTTTCGATATTGGCATGTATCGAATCGGAACTTCATGGATTATGGCCCCTGATTGTACGAAATACATGTATCATGTTTTTAGCTTGTGGACCCTATAGAGGTCACAATTTTGAACCGATTGTGATGAAACTTGACATGCATGTTTATAACCCCAAAATCTTGGTTCCTTTCGATATTTGCGGCCATCGGATCGTAACTTCCTGAATTATGGCCCCTGATTGTCCGAAAAATCGCCCTTTTTAGCTTGTGGTCCCTCTGGAGGTCAAAATTATTATCCGATTTAAAAAACCGTTCGATTATATCATCGTTACATGGTAATGAAGGTCGAGTTCAAATTTCGTGAAAATCAGACCAAAATTGACAAACAAAATGGCCGCCGTTTGTACGCGAATAGTGTGAAAATATGTTATATCAAGGTTGTGGACCCTATAGAGGTCACAATTTTGAACCGATTTTGATGAAACTTGACATGCATGTTTATAACACAAAGATCTTGGTTCCTTTCGATATTTGTGCATATCGGATTGTAACTTCCTGAATTATGGCCCCTGATTGTACGAAAAATGACCTTTTTTTTAGCTTTTGGCCCCTCTGGGGTCAGAATTATTATCCCATTTACCCACTTAGCAACATGATCCCCAGTCGAATTTGAAGCCTACTGAAATGAACCTTTATAACCCAAAGATCTTAATTCATTTCGATATTTGCACAAAGGAAAAATCACTTTCGGTATTGCTTGTTCTCTATCCATCTCTCGAAAATGTGGGCGTATCCTGCCTGGCAGTGCCAGCCTATCTTTTAGCTTGTGAACACTGTAGAGGTCACAATTTTGAACCGATTTATTACCCAATTTTTAAAAAAAAAAACAACATTTGATTATATCACCGGTAATGAAGGTTGAGTTCGAATTTGGAGAAAATCGGACCAAAATTGCCGCCGCTTGTACGCGAAAAATGTTGTATATCAAAGTAGAGGTCACAATTTTAATTCGATTTTGATGAAACTTAAAACAGAGTTTAAGGTCTTGAGACAAACAAATATATTTATTTACAATGAATTTTGGTAATGGTACAGTTAAATCCATATGTTTCGCATACTAAACGTTAGCATGGGGCAGAACTTTATAAAAACCAAACAAATTCTAATGTTTTGTGATAATTACTTAATATGCGACAACTCTTGTTGACTGTCCGGACGATTTAGCTGCCGTGGGCGTATGTTTTGTTGCCTGGCAACCTATTTCTCAAGTGTAGAGTGATTATATTCAATACTTCTGATATTCTAAAAAGAAAAAAATCCTCCAAAAAATAATAAACATGTAGTTGTTATTCCACTTCCATGCTTCCCATTTCAACAATTTGAACAACACTTTGATTATCAGTAAACCACTTAATTCTACAACCTTTAATAATATGAATTATTGATATTAACAATCTTAATACTGCTATCAATTCCTGCCATGTAGAACTTTTAACACTCCCATCTACAGACCACATATCCTGCGCTATTCCTGCTGGAGATTTTAAACAATAGCCAGCATAGCCCGAATTACTTGCATCACTATAATGGGAGATTAGATAAAGAGCTGGCATTTGTCACTATTACAGTTAAAGATAATGTAATGGGAATTTGCTGAAAATTTCAGTCAAATTGGTCCACTGTGATTGAATATTGGGGATAGCCTCGATCGTCGTTACTAAAGCCGGTAGGATAAATAAAAAAAAGTCTCGATTATTCATTTTTTGATTTATGTACAACAGCAAAACGGAACGTAATCCAATAAACATCGCAGGCTAGCGATGCCACCGAGAGTTGATTATGGTCTGGATACGTTAATTAATGTCTAATTAATAATGATAACATTTTAGGCCTGTGGCTTAGTTGCAAATGACGCAGCTTGTAAATATTTAGTCTGTCTTATTGTTTCGTTTACAGGGGAATCTTTTTTACGAGCTTCGCATGAAATATTAACGAGTTACTTTTATCAAATCGCTAAGTGGCTAAGACCCTGGCTCACTAGCCTGGAGGCCGGTTGTTTGATCCCTGCATTGGCCGAGAAACTTCATCCAGATTTTCCGGCGTGGTTTCGCCTTGTCGTTCGGGTGGAACGAAAAACGGAGGTCCCGATTACACATTGGCGTGCACGGAAAAGATCCCTTGGTCCCAGCGCCGCTGTCCGGTCAAAATTCCCCTCATAGCACATTGAACTCCTTTTCATTTCTTTTTAAACAAATCATCTAGTTGTAAATGATTTCATAAATCGATTATTGATCTTGGTTTAGTTCACCACCAACATGCGCTATCAGGGATCAATTATCCTAAATACATATCATTATTGATAATTAGTATATTATACTCCACTACTAGGGCGATATTATAAATATCCCGAGGCCGAATGTCGATTGCTATATTAGATATTATTTGACATACACATCGTCCGTCATCACTTGAAATACTGATAAAACCTGAAACGGCAAATATCTTTGATCTTCCTACGTTTATCTGTACCCAGAAATAACTTGCGATCTAAAAGCTGGGTGCGGTTTTAAATAATATCCAGGCGAATGTTTGGTTATTGTACGGAGCAGAAGAGTAGGTCGTTGAACCCTATTTCAGTTCATTTATTTTTCTATGGTTATTATTTCCACAAGCAAACGTGACGTGCAGATTCAAGTTATTACACGTCCACATTCATAACCTGGACATATTGTGGCACCGCCCCTGTCTCTGTGTGTGTGTTTCTTGCCATTTTAATAATTTGCTCTTGTGCGTGTAGTTATGACGGTGAGGGTTGGGTCGTAAGACCCAACGAAACCCCATAAGTTTAACGATTCTACTCCTGTCATGTATAAGCGGGAAATCGAAAAGGGGGATAATTGAGACTTTGTTTACTATCGAACAACCGTAGGAATGGTAATCTAGACTCCACCATTCTCATGATAGACCTAGCTTCTATCTCGAATTAAGTAATTGTAGCTTTCAATCGTCTATAGCGAGAGCTATCATTTCGTTATCTCAACCTTACATAACGGCCTTTAACAAATCAAAGTAAATCAACATCATTTTCATTATTTTTTGTCAAATTAATGTTTAATGTCAAGTGGTGTTTTTATCTAATATCCGTCAGCAACCTGTATTACATGGATATAATCTTTGAATGGCATTTAGCGATTGAACATAATATAATTACACAAAACACAGTTCTATGGATAACAATCACTATGTTATCCACAGAACTGTGTTTTGTGTTATATTACATGGATACAGACAAAGAATTCTACTTTCATTTTATAATTTCTTATATGTAAACAGAAAAGGACATACAATTCTTTCTTTTGATTGTTGTACCACCGGTACAAGAGGACTACTAGAAAATTATTAAGGCTTAAATTAAAGGCTTCTCACAAAAGAAAAAACGTTCGGCGACACAATTGTTATCGTCCAGCTGCAGATATTTGAATTTTAAACAGTGTTCGTTTTCGTTGTAATTATCTGGTTGGCCATCTCCCCATCCCGCGGAGGTTACATCTGATCCATCTATCCATTTGAACTCGCCTTCTTTAGCCAGGTCATTGCCTCCAATCCAGTATTCGCCTGAAACTGTATAAAACAAAATCTACTTTCATTTTATTGTTATACTACTAGTATTTTGACTCAATGACAGGCCTTATGATACAGCGTGCACGTGATAACCATTCGGCCATCCACCTCATCTCCAAGGATACAACCACACCATTTGTGGATGTACTTTTTGTCTTTCATACATATGGATCTGCTTTAGAAACTAAAATACCAGATCCACAGCCAATTGGAATAAAACAAAAGATAAATAGTGGAGTTCGATGACACGTTACTAGTTAAATTGTAGTGGTGTGGGGGAGATGGGGAGGAAGCTTATATGCACAAGGAAAGTATGGTGGTAGGGTATGATTTCGCTAAACGCAGCCAAATAAAAGTGATTTAAACCCTACTGTGGTGCACCAACCAGGCTATTAAAGTATTAAAGCCGAAATAACCGGTCGAATGCCACAAGTATTACGTAAATATTATCTTACGTGGTTGAAATGACTTCACTGCTTCCATTTTGATATGGAAGACACTTGTTCTCATCACAAGTAACTGTCCACCATCTTGTTCACAGGCGGTCTTTGCGTCTGCCCAATTCATTGCTGTTGTGTCATATAACTTTACACACAATATTCCACCAAATATGGCATCATACCCATCTAGATTACAATTATCTGTCAAAAGAAAATATGGTAATACACTAATCTAGCCCAAAAAATAACATCTGTTGACATGAAATGGTAACATTATAAAAAACTGTAAACATAACATGGCGTCATACCCATCTAGATTTCAATTATCTGTAAACATAGTATGATACAATACCCATCTCTAGATTACAACTATCTGTAAACATAATATGGAAAAATACCCATCTGGATTTAAAATATCTCTTAAATTAGTGTAATATGGGCATATACCCACCGTATTTGTATTCTGTATTTGTGACATAATATCACAACTAAAAGCGAGCCAATCGAATCTGTTTTCCTCAGAACAAGAAGTCCATCTGTAAAGGCGATTCATCTCTAATGTGTGGAACCTTACGCATTCGAAAATATCAAGTAGACTACAAAGTGTCAGTTCTTACCCTTAAGATCGTCGTCAACGTAGATGGATCCAATGTTAACTAAATTGTTACCAGGTGAGGTTGTGTTTAAAATATAACAGGATCTGTTGTACCAGTAGAAGCAGTTACAACCATCAGTAGATAAACACAACATTCCGCAGATACTTCCAGAAATATCATTTATAACAAGAGAATACGACATGGGCACAGAATTCTGTAAAATATATTTGCTGTAGAAATCCTGTTTACACGCGATGGTAATAAATAAACCAAAACTTATAAACAGCATATATTGTAACGACTTCATAATGAAAACGTTTTCCAGTATGACTTAGTTGTAAATTATGTGACTGCTAGGCTATGGTACGTCTTATTTTAACGATGCAGGAGAGTCATTTAATGGTTTTAATTATACCGCATTTCTTTAATCAATTTTTCTAGTCTTAAACTATCCCCCAGTCGATATTCTCGATTCTCGATGTCAGTTTAGTCGACCAGCAAAGGTTTACTCAAGTTCACCCATATTTGACAGTTTTAAAAAATTCATTAGATATCAAATATCCTCAATAAATAATATTCCCGATAATAAAATATAGCATTTTGTTTTCGATTTAATCCGTAGCAGGACAAAATGATATTGTAATTGTTTATTACCAAATAGATAGTATATAGGTTTTACAAAACAATAGTTCACAATAAACAGTCGCAGTTCTAAACAATGCTTCCCAAGTTAGATCCGCCCATTTTACCTGCCTTTCATTATAGCTTCCACACACTCACCAAATCCACATCTATTACTAATGATGTTCCAATTTCTATGATAATATTCCGGTTATGATTAGTTGCCAGGCCAATATATGGAAAACACAAACGCAACCCCCACAAAATTGCTACATAAGGTTTCTCAACTGTTTCTGGAAGAGTTTAGTGTTCTTTATAACATACTAAAAGTTTACCAAAAGAGGACTTCCGGAAAAGTGGGGGGTTTTCAAGATGGTGTCAAAAATGCCCACCGAAACGTCTTAATGATCTATCAAATCGAGAAGCATAATCATTATTATCTCTTGAACACATTAAAGACATATATTGTTAACAACCTCTTCTTATTGTTAGGTAAACATTTTGAGAACTAGTAACAAATTAGCAAAGGGTTAGACAAAATAAGGACACGTTCTCGGTATCAATATTTTCTAAGTGTACTTTATTGGTTCGTAATAAACTTTCTTCAAAATCAATTCTTCTAGTTTTCATTGAATCACCATTCGATACAATTTTTAAATATTGATAATAAAAAATAAAATTATGTTTCAATTATAAATTATTTTATTATTAAAAAAGGGTGTGTGTTTTTGTTGGTTTTTTTTACATAAAACATTTTTCCTTAAAGTGGTAATAAGTCTATGCAAGCCACAATAAATGTGTCGACAGAAATCAGCTCTTAATCATACCAACTGTTGGAAGTGGGGTGGAGGGTCGAATGGTTAGCGCGTGCGCGTTGTATCATAAGGTCTGTCATTGAGTCAACTTGGTGGCTTCGATTCCCTGTCGTGGTTTGATTCGCCTCTCCCACCTCTGCGCAAGCGAATTGGTGAAATATAATTGAACGATACGTTAGTCCCAAATGACATGGTTTATGTCGAGTGGACATTAAACCTCTCTCTCTCTCTCTCTCTCTCTTGTATAATGTATGTTTATTTTGTTCTAATATTTTTACAAAAAAGTACACCAGTTATTCTACACACCACCACATATGGATCCAATATATTGTGGTACTCTTGTGTGGAAAAACACCACGGACCCAAAACACCGTATCTTGTAGGATTTATTCATTTTTTAGAAATCCAATATCTTGTGGAACTCTTCTGGTGAAAAGTTCCACACAAACGCCCCCCCCCCCTCCCCCGAAAAAAACCCTTGCCATAGATGTTAAGTAAACATTACTAATTTGAGTCTACGTTTATTTACTTATACCTCAAGGCCATGTTACTTGCTTTGTGTACTTTACTGGTTTTAAGTGTTTCTTTTTAAAATAAACTTTCCTCAAAATCAATTCTTCTGGTTTCCATTGAATACTCATACGACATAAACTGTTCGATAATATATTATCACGTTGGTCAATAAGTACTCTTATCGGCTACCATATATTATAGATTACAATATCATAACTAAAATTATTGACAATAAAAATGAACATATACCATAGATATATACAATTCCCGATTTATCATACATATAATATTATTTTCTCAATTATGAATTTTTTGGAGATTTAAGAATAGCTTATATTATGTTTAAGGTTTTTGAATAAAATATTTTTCTTTAAAAGGTAATAAGTTTACGCATGCCATGCTTGGACAGCCTGATCATCACTGTTGTCTAAGGAACAGATGGCGATGACGTCACGCGACTTCATCCAGACAACCTCCAGCGTTACAGATATTGGCACAGCTCTACGATATTATATGTTGGCTAATATTTTAAAACAAAAACAGTTCATTAAAATGGTTTGTCAATCGTGTGCCTTTGGTTCTGTAATATGTAAACAAAAACAGACCGTTCTACTTCCATTTCTTAGTTTTAACATCAGTATATAACACACGCAGAAAATTATTATAGTTTTATCACGGGTACCAGATGATTATTATTGAAAGCTCAGTAATGGCTTCTCACAAAGGAAAAGAAAATCGGAGGTACAATTGTGATCGTTAATTACAAGCCCAATAAAATGTAAACAATCTTCGTTGTCTAGGTAGTTATCTGGCTGACCATTTTTCCATCCCTCGTTGGTTACATCTGACTCATCTATCCATTTAAACTCGCCTTCTGTTGCCAGATCATTGCCTCCAATCCAGTACTGACCTAAAACTATATAACACAAAATCTACTGGATACATTTGTCAACTAATACTACTTTCATTTCATTCTTTTACATAAACCAACGAAAAATCAATTTGATTTTATAGTTTGTATACGTTAAATATACATTATGGGACATTAGATAGAGAGCTGGCAGGTCTCACTATAATAGTTAAAAATTAGATAATATGAAAGGAATTTGCTGAAAACATCAATCAAATTGATCCTCTCTGAACAGAGTTTTTAGCGTTTGAGTTATCGGCCTAGACTCGATCATCATTACTACAGTCGGAACGTGTTTGTCTATAAGTTAGTGATGTGTCATTCTAGAGACTAACATATTATTCAATTTTATTTCAATAATTCTCTTACGCGTAGGGGTCTTGAGCAGTCGGAAGGAAACCGGAGGACCCGGATAAAACCCACAATGTGACCCTACTCCTTGTCACGCACAACTGGCAAATCGAAACCACACCAGTTGACTCAATGACAGACCTTATGATGCAGCGCGCACGCGCTAACAATTCGACACACCCACCCCCCCAACACACACACACACACACACCTGCCCCCGCCCGGTGTGTTATTCTAGCTTCTTTCGTTGGCATGATAATTTTAAGTTTAACCGTATTCTTGTATAATGGTTTGAAGGGGTCCATAGGTTTTTCCAGGATATTTGTCTTACAAGGTTTTATCTCCGTTTTTTTTAGACCAGGACCGAATGTCAAGTTATATCTATAGGTATTTGTATTAACAATTATAATTAATGATATAATAAACGTCCCGTCCAGCGTTTAAATACGAAATGATTCATGCTTTTTTTTTTCTTTTTGTTATTTACTGTTTTAGTGGTATATGGGCGAGAACAGACGTATTAAAAACACATTTTCTTACGTGGTTGAAGTGACTTCAGTGCTTCCAGTTTAATATGAAAGACACCTGTTCTCATCACAAGTAACTGTCCACCATCTTGTTCACAAGTTGTCTTGGCGTCTGTCCAATTCATTGGTATGTCATATACCTTTACACACAATACACCACCAAATGTGGTATTATACCCATCTAGATTACACATATCTGTAAACATAATATGATACAATACCCATCTAGATTACAAGTATCTGTATACAGAATATGATACAATACCCATCTAGATTACAAGTATCTGGATACAGAATATGGTAAGTAAAATACCCACCTGCATTAGACAGTGTGAAGTTAACTCAATTTTCGTTTTGCGATATTGACGAATATCGAAAAACGAGCTACTCGTGTTTTAATATTGGCGATTAACGTAATACCAGTAGCTCGTTTTTCGACATTCGCCAATACCATAAAACAAGGAGAAAGTGCAGTTTTTATGTGAATTCACAACTTAGACTTTCTCAGTTATGATATCTTTAGAGATCTTTAAAACACAAACTGACATGCCGTCATACAACTGGGTCATCATATCAAAAATAAAAGCCAACCCATCGATTCGTTGTTTTCCACAGAACAAGAAGTCCACCAGTCATGGCGACCCAACTCTAATTGGCGGAACCTTGGGCCTTTCAACAAAGAGACGATTACAAAATTATGTGTTAATTAATTGCAGTAAAACGTAAATATGTGTTTAAATATGGTTTTGAAAACTAAATACACTTCTCAAAATAACAAATAATAATGGTATATTTTCGATGGTAACGCAGTCAATTAGGCAGCATGAACTAGGAAGGAGTTATGGACAAAAGTATAATAACTTTCTATTATATTCCTGATAGTGCAGTCTAGGACATAAGAAATGAGATGAGAAGTGGGTTTTAACGTCCTACTGTTCTGCTCGTAAACTGGGCTATCGAAAACAGGCATACGCCATACAGTGTGCAACGAGGAAAAGTTTTCCCGGGCAGCGGCGATACGACCTACTCATATATCAAATTCAAACTGCCAAGGGATCTTTTACGTGTACATGGGGCCTTGGTTGTCCTCCCATCCGGACGACTAGGCAGCTTTCCTTGTCAGGCCCTCCGTCCTGCATCACTGACGAGGGGGTACTACGCCTGAAAATCTGGATGCACTTCTCGGCCAATGCGAGGATCGAACACCCGGACTAGCGAGCCAGCATCTTACCCACTTAGCCACCGTGACCACCCCCTCCCCCGCATTGGAATCAAATACAGTGTAATGTCAGTTCTTCTTACCTTTGAGATCATATATTCAACAGTTACTGAACTGTTACCAGGCGAGGCTGGGTTGGGTATATAGCAGGATCTGTTGTTCCAGTGGAAATATGTACAACTTTCAGTAGATAAACACAACCGTGCGCACGTTGTTCCACAAATATCACTTATTTCAAGAGAATACGACATGGGGACGGGATTCTCAAACATAAATTTGCTGTAGAAATCCTGTTTACACACAATCGTGATAAATAAACTAAAACTTATACCAAACGTATATTGTAGCGACTTCATAATTAAAACATTTTCCAATGTGGCTTAGTTCCAAACGGTGAGCTTGAAAATATCTAGCAGGCAATGGCACGTCTTACAGTGGAATCTTTTAATGTTTCGAGCACCGCATGCAATTATAACGCATTTCTTTAATCAAATCATCTAGTTGTAAACGAGTTCATTAATAGATTGTATATTTTCGATCTTGGTTTAATCTACCACCATGAGCTACTCCAGTTCATCTAGTCACAAGAGGATCATTGATGTTTTCAAGATCCACATGAAAGGCCAATTTATTTCCTTTAAAGTGCTTATTTAATAAATTTTATTCGAAATCAATTCTTCTAGTCTCCCCTTGAATACTTATTCGATATACACGGTTTATATAATATATTATTTACGATGGCCAATAAGTACCATTATCGGCCACCGTATATAATAGATCAAATATCCTCAATGAATAAACTTATTGATAAAAAAAAGTCGAACACATACGGTGGACATTTCAAGCCACTGCCAGTATTACGTAAATCGAAACAGACAATTCATTTTATATTTTTACCACCAGTATAAGTAAACAGACAAATACTACGACATACATTGTATAGTTTTACCATGGACCATATGTAGATGGAGGGGATCGACGCGGCTAATACCCTCGCCAGACCACAGCTCACCAAGATCTTCATAAGCGGGGTTGAAACGCGAGATATCGTGCTGTGATCTCAAAACAAACGCCAAGGTACTGCAATCTGACCTACACAGCTGTGAGAGCGCGACTCTTTTCAAATTTGTAATTTTTGGGGGCATTTTCTTGCATTGTGTTCACGTTTTCAGGCGACCTTATGCATCTTCAGGTCGCCTTAATCGGTAATACGCTGACTCGCTAGCCTGGAGGTCGGGTGTCCGATCCCTGCAATGGCCGAGAAAATTCATCCGGATTTTCCCTCGTGGATTCTCCTTGTCAGTGATGCAGGGCGGAGGGCCTGACAAGAAAAAGTTGTCTAGTCGTTCGGATTGTACCAAAAACCGAGATGCCATTCAGCATTCTGTGCAACATGTGCCAAACTCGTGGCAAAAAGCTAATCGTGACTAAAATAAAATTACCATCCCTCGTGCAATTATCCAGCCATAGATTTCCCCATCGAATTGAATGTTAATTCTCGTCTCTTAGACCGGCTCTAACGCTTTCCTAAATGTTCGTTGGATAGAACGCTTTCTGCCACAGACGGAGCAACATGTGCCAAGCTCTTGCCTAAAAGCATGTATGAAGTTCACGATGAAAAGATGAAAAACCCGAGACACACAAGCTGGAAGAAGACACAAGTGGCATGCGATTTTAGGTCCAGGATTGCAACGTAACCAGCCTTCCTCCAACTCTTCTTATACATCCTTCCGCTTCAAAATCGTGAATATTCACCAAAACCAGGCACCAAATGTATCGTCGTTTCTACACCAAAAAAATCAACAAAAATCGCCATGCAAAAGGGGGGAAAGGTAAAAGGAATAGAAAGACTAAAAATAACTTTCGCCCTGCATTCATCGGTGACGGCGTAGAAATATTTGGTGGGATGTGTCTGTATACAGACCATGGTTTTACAACCGGAATACGTAAAGAGAAACAGACAATTTCAACTTTTATTTCTTAGTTTTACTATCAGTGTATTATTAACAGAATCAGACAGAAAATTATTCAGATTTTCCACCCGTACAAGTGGATCATAAGATATGAGAAACACAACATATGGGACACAATAACTGTTTTATACATATATGTAGCATGAGGTTTCGACAGGTATCGAATTAAAACAAGGAAATAGTTGTGGAGACGTACTATACTTGTGTAAACCAGTGGTTCTATCGCTAAATGCCATTTAAAGTACAATATTGGTGCCAGTCATTTTCACATATGTGATAGAACTGGTTAAACACGTTCCAAATATATATGTAACACAGATATCATTGCTACGATCGATAGATGTGCATTACTGGTTTCAACAATCGGAAGTGACAAACGCAAAAGGAAAAAACGAGTTATCCCTATATATAACTGACTGAAGTGATGAGGGATAACAGATACATTGACGAATTTCTGCTCACTAATAAATCCTTCGAAGTAGTTATATGTGACGGACGATAATATTGTCTTGAAAAGATTATAATTATTGAAGACTCATATTAATGGCTTCTCACAAAGGAAAAGCTGTTTATCGCTACATACGTCATCGTTCATCCCAAGATCAATGAATTGTAAACAATCTTCGTTACCATTGGTGTTATCTGGTTGTCGCGGTCTCCATCCGTCGGTGGTTACACCTGATCCATCTAGCCATGTAAACTCGCCTTCTGTAGTCAGATCATTGCCTCCAATCCAATATTTGTCTGAATCTATAGAACACAAAATCTACTGGATACATTTGTAATAATCGGGCAACAATTAACACTACTTTCATTTTATTGTTTTAGAATCAGTATTATACAAACAAACAAAATTCTTTCCTCGGTAGCATGCGCAATAAATCCTACCGGTGTAGATTGGAATAACGAGATTCAAGAGACTGTCAATCGATTGAAACTCCTGGCGTATTTCGCAGAACATAACTGATTAGAAATTACAGTAAAAACGGAAATGATTGAATGTAAAACAGTTTACACACATGCATATAACATTATTTTATGCGTTGCTATCCATTTGTGTCATTTTCTATGTTCAAAATGTTAGCGATTTAGCTCCTTCAAACGTTTACATAAACATTTTAATCGTTGCAAATAGTTACCTCCCCTTACAAATGATTAGGACTAAGACTAGTAATTATTTCCCCTTATTTCATGATGGGCGAGTTATAAATAGACAATTTTTCCCTTATTTTTTTTCTCCCCACTTCCTGCATTTTTGGGTTGACTTTTTGGTCTAGAATTGGAGAAAAGGCATCAAATTTTCAATTTCATAGCAGTTTTGGGTAATACTGAGGATATTACAGCGGAGGGATAGGGGGTGTAAAATGTCTTTCTCCGGAGCAATCATTGTGTTGGAAGTGAGATTTTCACCCCAATCAACTTAAAATCCCCGTAGCAAAAAATCTAAACGGTCAACCCCCTACAAATTTATGATGAGGAGATTGCCAAATGTGGTCCCCATTGTGCCTAAAAAGATTGGAAGCAACGGAATGTTAAGAAAAAAACTACAGCCTGTGATGTTACAGGCATTTTACATTGAAGTCAATGGGTAAATAATTACTAGTCTGAGTCCATTACAAATTGAATGGGATTACCTCCTCTTTAGTTACTTAACTGACATGATAACAAATGGAATGGGGTAACATCCGTCTTCGCTGCACCAACCGGTATAATGGTTGAGCTCAATGATTTGCTTGTCAACTTGCAGCAATGGTTGAATCGGGAGAATGGGGAAAAGGCTTACATTTTCAAGGAAAGTTTGATGGTGGGAAGTGGCGAACAAATAAAATAAGGATTTAACCCTACTTTTCCACCACCAACAGGGATAATAAAGACGAAATAAAGCACAGGCAAAGTAATAAATAACCATTCCTTACTTTGATGTAAAGTCTTCAGAGCCTCCATTTTTAAATAGAAGACACTCGTTCTCATTACAAGTAACTGTCCACCATCAAGTTCACAAGTTGTCTTGGCGTCTGTCCAATTCATTGGTGTATAATATACCTTTACACATAATACTCCACCAAATATGGCGCCATACCCGTCTAGATTACAACTATCTGTAAACAGAAAATGATAATGTACAATTATCTGTAACCATAACAATTGGCATTATACCTATCTAGATTTCAATTATCTGAAAACAGAATATTGTAGGCAAAATACCCATCTAGATTACTATTAGCTGTAAACAGGATATACGTTACGTAAAATACCCATCTATATTAGGCAGTATGAAGTTAACCGATTCTTGATGGATGTTTATCTACAGATTGTTCCTAAAACCCATTTGATTAAATTACGTATCTGAAACGAACTAGAGATATCATAAACGAACAGTTGATTCGCATAAAAGCTGCACCTTCTCCTTGTTTTTTAATATCGACGAATGTCGAAAAACGAGACCGGGTTTCCGATATTCAAACTTAGTCTCAAGAATAAGGTCTGATTAAATAAGTTTTCTGCGGACAAAAGATATCAATGAGAATGTCTGAGCAGTGATATTGGGAATCTCGAAAATCTTGTTTTTCGACAATCTCAATATCGAAAAATGAGCTACATGTTTTTCGCCAATATCGAAAAACGAGCCACCAATATTTAAAAATTAAAATCAAATGAACTTCACGCTGCCTCTAGATTACAAATATCTGTAAACACGTGTACTATATCGGCATATACCTACATCGATTACATGTTCGGATACTAAGCATGTTATCAAGATGACGGACATTATGGGCAGGAAAATGAGACGATGTGCAGATTTTGATGAAGTAGTGGTGTTTGGTGTCAAGTGTCAATATATACATGTATGTTAACGGCGCCGCAGAATCAATTTTGGACATTTACAACATTTTAAAATGATCACATGTTCACAAATTTAGCATATTTTATATATTGCTGCCATTTGTGGCGGGGAAATCGGACGATGGGTTGATTTCGACTAAGTAGTTGTCTTTGGTGTCAATATATATGTTTTTGGGGAGGCAGATTCAATATCTGTAATATACAACTGCGTAAAATGGTCGTATGTTCACTAATTTAGCATATTTCCAAGATGGTGGAACGTTTTCTAATCACATTATTATCATTTATTTACTTGTATAAATTTACTGGTTTCTGAGTCCGATTCTGGTACGTATAGGCTATTAGCCTGTAGCACATTCCTGAAAGCCAGTACCGCGTGGTACCCATTTGGTATATTATCCAACGGTGAAAATTCCTGGACTAAAGGTAAAGGGACCATAGCGGCAGCGTGGTGCTTACGCCACGTGCCCATCATACTCCTGCCACGACCACACCAAGCGCCTACTACAAGATCTTACTACGCTCATGACGAAACGTGTTCCCACTGCGGTTAGCAGTCAGACCGGGATACTTTCGCGCCACGCCTATGGTGACTGCGCAATGCTCATCCGTCCTCATTCACTTTCATAGCAGAGAAAAACCAAAAGTTAAGCAATCAAGAATATTTCATAGTTTTCGTGAGATTTCCTCTTTGGATGCAAGACTGGAGCTAATGGACGAGACTCAGTATCTTCCCTACACATACACAAATGTCGTAACAGCGTAGGAAGCATGTGGCCGGGAGCTTCGTTCCAGCCTGGCGACAACGTGGATGATAGTAGTGGGGAAATAACAGCGATCCAACCCTAATTTGTGGAGCCTTTCGACAAGGAGACGAATACCCGTTTGGAATCAGTTCCAAGTTCAAAAATTAGTGTGTTAATTATTGGCGGTCGATGTGTGTTTAAATATGGGTTTGACAACTAAATCTATTTATGAAACATATTACTTAATTATCAACTATAAGCTAAGTTTCATCACTCCCTTAGCTTTAGCTCGAAGTGTTAATCATTGAATTCAGTCATTCGCCTAATGAACATCAACATCAAGTTTAAACATTCTATCTCAGTCAAAAGCAGAGTTGTTATTTTGCTAAGTCTTGACCAGTCCAATTGCTTAACCGTTTAGTAAAAAATTCTCATCAAACTTAGTCATGGTAATATTACAATGAATCTATACCCAGAATTTCATAGCGCACTTAATGATAACGAAGTTATTGTGCCCAAAAGCATCAACCAATCTAATTGCTTATTTCTACTTACCGTAGAGCAGACAATGTTCATCGTCGAACTCCATCAAGATCTGCCCCAAGTTTGAACATTCTACCGCAATTAAACGAGGGGTTATTGTGTTTCAATTCCCCGGTTGTACGTGTGAAGGAGTAGGGTCGCCTGTCCAACCTCGTTGGTTTTCTCCGGGTCCTCCGATTTCCTTCCACTGCTAAAGAACCCTACGCGCAAGCGAACTATCGAAATAAACCCCATCTCTCTCTCTCTCCAGTTTCAAAGTCCACGTTTCACCACCCTCACTTAATTAGAAATAAAGTTATCGTGTCCCAAAGTATCAACTACATATATGCAGTTTGACCACTCTCACTCAATCAGAGATGGGTTCACTTGTCCGCGGGTGCACTAATCCGCGAGTTCACTAGTCCGCGGGTGCTCTAATCCACGGGTTCACTTGTCCGCGGTTAAGAAAAATAATATAGATATGGGTATCATGGTGTCCCAAAAAGTCAATGGCAGTATGAATTAAGGTTTTGAACTAAAGTATGAGAACTGTCTGTTCCTAACTTTCCATTTACGTTGATATCGCAGCCTAGGACATTAAAAAGAATACAATATACTTATTTAATGTAATTTCTTACCTTTGAGATCATCGTGAACGTAGGTATATTCAACATTTACTGAACCGTTAACAGGAGAGGCAGCTTTGGGTATATAGCAGGATTTGTTGTACCAGTGGAAATATGAACAAACCTTCAGTAGATAAACACAATAGTGCGCAGGTAGTACTAGAAATATATTTTATTTTAAGTGAATACGACATGGGCACAGAATTCTCTAAATAATATTTGCTGTAGAAATCCTGTTTACACGTGATGGTAAGAAATAAACAAATACTTAAACCCAGCGTATATTGTAACGATTTCATAATTAAAACGGTTTCCAATATGGCTTAGTTGCAAAGTAAGTGCCTCTAATTAATTATGAAGCAATGGTACATCTTACTACTACGGTTACAGGAGAATCATCTTAGGTTTTTGAGATCCGCATGAAATTTTATTAGGGTAATTTTGCTGACTAAACATGTTTCTTTAATCAATTCGTGTAGCTTTAGATAAATCCCCCAATCGACATTCTCGATTTTCAATATAAGCTACTTTAAATAATATTATTAGAAAATATCCTAAATAAATAAAATTCCCGGAAATATAATATAAAATATACCATAAGCATACACTTATCCAATTATTTTCGATTTAATGCGGGCTCATACTTTATTAACAAAACACATGTCTTTACTAATAATATGAATACTAGAATTTATTGTTGATACTGACAGAAAGTGAAAGTGCTCGATTTGTGTGAGAAATGGAGGTCATTTATTTTCCAATACTTATTAGTCAATTAATTCTATTATTGCCTGGGGATGTTTTAGTTAAAGAAGGCAAGTTGCGGACTCTATATCATCCACGGTCTTAAACATTGCAAACACGACTTATTGGTCAATTTAAATCAACTATGATGTTGTTATCTTACCATGAAAAGTGGGCTTCTGTCCAAGATTTAAGACAAAATGAACATTTAAAAATTAGCACACGAATCGTGTACCAAAATGCCCTCGCATACTATTTGTAATTAAAAAGACGGTCAACCCCCCCCCCCCAAAAAAAATTGCAAGAAAAGTTTTTTTTGGTGGTTTTTGGTTGCATTTCGTGTACTGAATGAGATCTCAAAAGTTTACCAAAATTAGAGTACCGGAGGGTAAAGTTCGGGATTTAAGCCATTTTCCTTCAAAATGTACAACTTCAGTCGCCAATTTTCAAGAGAAACACATGAAACTGATACCATGCATTAGGTTTTCAGGGTCAAACTTGTATATGGCATGGTTTTCATAGATGTCCGGTGCTCTCTTGAACCATTTTCGGGGATTTCATTACCTGGCAAAACATGCTGCTCAGAATTCAAATTTATAAAGGGGCATAACTCTGCATTGTTTTATCATAAAATAGCAATTGTAGTCTCAAAAATAATATTTTGGGGGCAATTATTTCATTTGAAGATTTGCCTAGTGGTGTTAAGTGGTTCCTTATACCATTTTCCGGAATCCACTACCCTAAAACATGTTGACGCGACCCCAAATTTACGTATATGTGTAGCACTGCACTTCTTAATCACTTACTGGCATATTTGGTATGCAGCCTACATGTTCTGACATATTTAGTATGTAGCCAACATGTTCTGGCGTCCCTACTCTCAATAATCCAATGTCCTGAATGATGAGTGAAAAAAGACACGAAAACAGATGCGCAAGAAATTATTTACCAATTTGTTCTTCATAAATTGAAGGGTTATGTCGTCTGTATGATTTCTAAGATATATGAGGGTGTTTTTCATTAACTGAGTAACTTTTGCTTAAATTGGTTATAGAACGTTACAGTTTGAATCACATTTACTGTTATACATTCAAAGGCCCTTGAGATAACGCAACACTGGGACTGCAACACTGGGTAATTCGAAGGGGAGAAAATTTGAGTCAGTATCGTGGCTTTTGAGATGGTTGTTGTGGGCAAATTCTTGTGAACAAGAGGATCTGAAATGTCAGTTAGTGGGACAGAACCATGGGATCTGTCAATTCCGCCTGTTTTGTGAGAGTTGACAAAACAGTAGCACAGTCTGTCGCTCAACCGGTACTACTAACAGTGATGAGATAGTATAATACCCCAGAGGAGTGGAATAATATCAGATTAATTATTTGGGACTTGGATTTTACTTAACTTTAAGTGACCAAGTAACACTAGGCTACTTGCTTATATCTTAAATGAAAGAATGACGCCATGAGAATTTATGTTCATTATACATTAGTAGAGTCCTAAAAACCAGCCATTTAGATTTTTGTGTACATTGGGTAGGCAGATGTCAGCTATATTGGATTTTACCAGATTTTGCCTCTTTAAGGGACCAGTGAACACAACAGGATATTTCTTCAAATGAAAGAATGACCCCATAAACATAACGCTTGAATGTCCATCTGTTTATATACATTCATAATACATTATTATATGCGCTGCGACACAGTTGTGTGGCAAGAAAATGTAAATATATACCACGTCAATTAGAAAAAAGTAAATCACCAATTCCGAGGAAGGGAAGTAGGTGTGGTTATTGGTTAACCATAGGCAGATGATACTGCATTGGGGAAAGGGGAAAATGAGACAACAAAGGTTGCCATGCTTCCTTTTACTCCTGTGTAGCCGAATGGTTAACGCGGTCGAGTGAAATCACAAGATCTAGCATTGAGTAAAATGGCGTGGTTTCGATTCCATTTCTTGTACGTGAGAAGGCGTAGGGTCGCCTGTCCAACTTTGTGGGTTTACTTCCAGTATCAAAGACCCTACTCACAAGCGAATTAATGAACTAAAATTGAACCATATGTTAGTCTTTCTGTCTGTCTCTCTCTCTCTCTCTCTCTCTCTATTTACAACTACCAAGACATTATTACGGTTAGCACGTGCGTGCTGTATCATAAATAAGGTCTGTCATTGAGTAAACTGCCTTCGAATTCGCGGTTTTACTTGACAAAGGGTATGGTCGCCTGTGCAGTCTCGTGGGTTTACTCCGGGTTTTCCGGTTTCCTCCCATTGCTAAAAACCCTTAAGCACAAGCGAGTTATTGAAATAAAATTGAATCATAGTAATGTTTTATTCAATATGCATATCGAAGTTTAGATATTAAAACCTAATAAATAATAGTTATACATAAGTATGTATTAATTCTTTCCAGAAAGTTTGAATTTGTAAATTTCGTCTGAAATCGACAACAGTAATTTTGTTAACATATATACAAAAGATCACAGTAACTGGTCCCTGGACTAACACATAATTTGAATATTAAAACTTAATACATGTTTGTTTTAAATCTGCCTGAAAGTTTGCATTCGTCGGAAAACAGTAACTGGTCCCTGGTCTCGCCCATATCTAAACATAACATTAATTTTCATATAAACTGTAAAAATCATCATGTCATTAAATGATAATAAGTTGACATCTCATTAAAAGAGTGATATATCTACTAGTAAATTAGCTCCCTGAATTAATCATAAGATGTTTATCTATATCAAATTATACAATAATTAAATATCTGTACAAACGGGGATTTCCCTCGGGCACCAGATAAACGCCTTACCTCATTGCCAGCCATAAAGATAGACTCGGGTTGGCTCAAAACGATAACACGTGACCGGAAGTGACCCGCGGCAATCGGCCAACCAGGTAATGTGGTGATTAATTAGTAGCGGTTGATTGGCCTCGGTATTACGAATTGGCAAACCGAAGTTTAACATCATATTGGGATGTTGACAAAATTTAATCTCAGCTGAATATTTGACGTTGTAAACAAAACGTGACCAGGAGATATACGTTATGGATTTATCGCCCAGTATATTCAAATATTGTTTTTGTTTTCTTTGTGTTATTATTACTTACAATGTACAGGTACGTTATTATATCATAATAGACTTTTTTTCTAAATAAAAAAATAGTACACAAGGAGTTATTCAACATTTAATTAAAGATTTATTATGCAAGATTTAGATAAAGTGTTGGAAGTGCTTGTTATGCTACTTTTAAAATTTATATGTAAAACGAATATATTGAAACTTCCGATCACATTATTTTATTATGAGGGAAGTTACGAGTGTTTAAAATTTTGACAAGATCTAGAAATCATATTCCCGATTGTCAAGTACCACTGCTACGATAATAAACAGAGTCTTGATTATCCAGTTTAAGTTATTAAAGGCACCTGATGTTCTAATCCATCTAATATTTCGGCCATCGTAAAGTCTTTCTTTAGGACTGAAATGTTATCTAAATTAATAATTAATCCACTGCCAATGCCAACATTTACTGGATTTGAATTAATTTTGTGATGGATAATTGAACGTAAAATTGGATAATCGAGACTTTATTTGTTATCATACCAACGTCAGTAATGACGGCTAAGATGACGGTTCAGAGTTACGCAATTTGACTAAAGATTTTAGCATATTTTGTTTATATTTGTTAACTAAGAATTCAGCTATTTATCTCATATTACCTAATGCCCTTTTAATTGGGTAAAATATGGATGGGGTGTTGCGACAAAAAAATTTAGTCCACAAGGGATTCAAAATCACCCCACCCCTCCCAATGACGATCACAGTCGCATTTTGAAATTCATACATGAGGAAGTAAAATTATTTTCGAGTTAACCAATGTTCATTTTCTTCTTTCAGACTGTCCAATCAAGTGGTGTCATGGAAATACGCTTCCATCGTTTTCAGTTTACCTATTTTCCGAAGGACGATCCACCAGCACCTACACAAACGCCTCCTGTAGCTGATAATAGTACTGATTCACCCTGGCAGGCGAGAGTCCCGTGTCCAGGCCCACCAGCCTATCGATTTATTTTATGTCTAGATAGTTTGGAACAGTAAGTTATTTATTTAGATGTTTTAACGAAATACCCTTATGGGCATAGATGCTATTCTTTATTTAGGGTCCCAATTACAAAGTAAACAATTGTCAGAAATAACTTTTTTACGTATTTATTCAATAAGAATATTTCCAAATTCCAAAGAAACTAATTGTCTTGTGTATCCAAATTAAAAAAAATCAAACAACTGAAATTGCGATAACATTTTTTTTTTTAGAATTATATCTATTTTATAATTAAAGATCATATTTGTAACAAACAAGCAGAAGCAAAATGCAACAGTGGAGCATATATTTTCTAATAATTGGGGGGAGGGGGGTATTTAACAAAGGGGCTTATTTTACAAACGCACGTTTAGTTAACAATAGGGCATATATTATTAGGTACCAACGGGTATATATGTTACGAAGAGGTATATTTGTAATTAAGGGGCATATATTATAAATATATTATAAATATGTAACCGATGAGCATATTTAAGAAAGGATAATATATGTAAAAAAGACGCGTATATGTGACTTTAAGGTGGAAGGAGGGCGACCAATTGCTTGTTTACCAATATGCGACGTCCAGTTTTTGTTTCTCAAAACTTCCATCATGGACAACGTCATACAATGCTTTTGAGCTACGCGCTGCCACATGGTAGAAAACGTTAAATACAACGAAATTGGGGAAACGTTCGAACTGGACAAAGCGACAATAATTAGCATTAAAGTCAATAGGGAAATTCATTGTGATCTGAGCATTCTCACAAAGCATTCTCAGACTTAAGTTAAGAATTTAATTAAAATTGTTCGCTTTATTTTAACTAAAATAGAGCCCTTTATATAGCTTTTGCTGTTTTAATGTTTCCAATGTATCACTGGAAAACTATGTGCAATGTTTTGTGGTTCTGGGCCAAAGATATTTCTCATGAACTGTTATTGAAAGATGAGTAAAATTTAAGTCTGAGGATGCCTTGTGAACTCCGGGCCTGGAGATATACAAATCCATTCCCCATTAAATATTAAATACTATAAATATACCAAGGGCAATCTAGTGTGCACGTATGCCAACCATTTCATATAGGCCATTCTTGTAGGAACCCCTGTGAGTAACCGTTTATACAGAACAAACAATCTAATTTATTTTTAAGATATAAATGTACGTAACATATGCTTGTAAATATTGATGTAAATAAAAGTGTATTATATAGAAAAAACAAAACCTACATCCTCAGATATAATCGTCTTAAAATGAGAATTTTTTACTACATGAGAAGTAAAGTGTTAAACGAATCATCTATAGTTGTCCTATGAATGATATTTTTTTAAAAGTCAAGATTTATAATTTTAACTCGACGCTAATACCGAGCTGGGTGTGTTTGTTTTGGTGTTTGTTTTTGTCTTATTTTGTTTTTCTAAAAATCCCCAAAAACAACGTAGAAGTTTTGTAAAAAGAAAATGCTTTAGCTGTTTTAGCTCCCCTCGTAGCTTTCCTCACCATTTAATTAGATCGTAATTCTTGGATTTTAAGTATTTTATTTGTTTAAATTTTGTAATTCGCTGTTTAACTTCCCTCAGCATACAATTAAATTGTGATACTTGGATTTAGGTTATTTTGTTTGTTTAAATTGTGATTTCATATTCCCTCGTTATTCAATTAAAACATAGTTTTCAATTTTAAGTATTTATTTTATTTGTCTAAATTGTGATTTCGTATTCGATGTTTAACTTCCGTCGTCATAAAATTAAATCGTAATACTTGGATAGTAAGTTTTTTTGTTGTTTTTTTTTTTTTTGGGGGGGGGGGGGTTATTTTACTTTTGTTTTTTCGTTGATCATGAAAATGGGCGTTAAAATGTTCTTCCTCGTCTAGCTCATTTGGATCATAAACTTTTGTATAGCCTAAATGTGTATTTGATTGAACTTCATTCACTTCCTGGTTCAAAAAGTCTAGGGTCAAACAAATTATATATGTCATAATGTATACCAATCTGATTAAAAACAGATTATATTTCGGTTTTTTTTAATTACTTTGGGCGGCCAACACTACGTGAAGTTCTGACTAGTTGTAGTGGACGGTCGCGCTAGGTGTCACGGGGCTGCTTTGACCTTATGACGTCGGACATTGATTAATCAATCAGCGTCTACGCTTCTAGTGATTTACCAAAAGTTCCTTGCACTTCACTCCAAAAACTGCCCGAAACAGACCGTTTCATTGACTAATTCCTCACATCACCCAGAACGCGGGTTATATAACAACTCTTCCAGATCCTAATTTAGTAAAGACACGTAAAACGAAATGTTGAATTATAAAAACCGAAAAGTTTAACACACTCCCCCTACACCACCCATGCCCCCACATGCATTAAGTTGGGTGTTTGAATATCCCTGCTTTGAGGAAGCTAAAACATGTTCTTAATTTCAGACTTTGGCTTCCATTCCAAATGTTCTTCTTTTAGAAAATAGACTACAAAAGTTTTTAAGCCCTGAATATTTAGATAAACACTTCCTGTTTCGCATTTAGGGGGATGCTATTGTCCCATCGACAGTTTCTAATTAACGAATCAAAACAAAAGCATGTTACAGTTCGTTATAGCGATTTCATCAACTAACATATTTCATTTAGCTATATATAAAGGAATTGGTGTTATTTTTAAGCCCCTGGTTTTACATAACCCCCGAGTATTTCATTTACTTATGTAAATACATTCAAAGTAGTTTTGGGCCCTGAGTAGTAATGGTGCCGTGTAAATACTATCAAATTATTTTAAGCCCTAAGAATTTCATTAGATTTGAAAATACTTTCAAAATATTGCTTAGGCTTTGAGGGTATTATTTAGCCCTACGTATGCCCATTTGCTGTGCAATTCCTTTTATAACGTTGTTGTGTTTGTTTTTAGTTCTGACACCAGTAATGACTGCAGCCTTGGTCGTGTGGATACAGGAGCGGTATCAGTAGATAGCGGTTCACCCATGAACAGTGGCATGGATACAATCTTCTTTGGTTCTGCTTTTGGTCGTCCTCCAAATGTTATCCCTAACCCGATGCCATTTAACTTCCCCGATTGGCCAGTAAGTTTTAATCCATTAATGTTATATAGTCTTTCCTTCATACATTCTTTGTATATTGACTCTTTGGAGAGAATTAGTTGGGATAAATGAAATGGGATTTAATGGCTAGTCTCCAGGCTAGCGAGCTACTAGAGAGAGAGAGAGAGAGAAATGGGGCTTAACGCCCACTCAACACAAACTAGGTCATTTCGGGACTAACATACGGTTTAACTTTATTTCAATAATTCGCTTGCGCGTAGGGGTCTTTAGCAGTGGGAGGAAACCGGAGTGTCCGGAGGAAACCCACAAGGTTGAGAAGGCACCCCTATCTCCATGCCACATACACTCACACCAGGACTCGAAACCACAGCCACAAGCCAGAGGTGACTGGCCAGCTAGAGGTCGAAGCGCGGCACTCTAGACCACTAGGCCATCCCAACCCCCAGCTACTATATAAGAGTAGGTAATAGTCAAATCGGAGCAGATTAGTAGAACGTTTAGCCTTGTTTCATTTCATTTCATTTCATATGTATGCGCCGTGCAGTGAACTATGGGGAAAACTTACCGCCTAATATTTAAACGGGATCTCGATTTTGTTGTTCCATCGGAAAGACTAGATACTTTTCGTTTCTATATACTTCCTGGGTGTTATTTTTTTTCTTAATCAAATGTCACATAATTAAACCATGAATAATTATTTATTATCCAAAGCAACTGATCTAAAAGCGAGAATTTCATATTTTTAAGTTCTATTTTAGAAAATGTATTAAAATAAAGACTTAAAATAGATGATAGTCCTACCTTGCTAAAAACTAATCCTATTAATCCTATAATTCACTATTGCCAGTTGAGAAATTGGCAAAAATATCATTTTCAACTTAGAAATTCGACTTCAAATTCAAACCTTTAAAGATAGCTATTGCATGGGGGGGGGGGGGCAAGGGAGATAATTATGTTATTATTTCCGATGGGAAAGATGTTTAAGTGTGGAAAATAATGCTTATGGTCGTATAATAGTGAGTTGACAACATGTTGAATAAGATACTATAAATGATTATTTATGAAATTCTCGCTTCAAATGGATTTACAAATATACATGACGTTTCGTACATAATTGATCGTTTTCAATTAATTTAAGTTTATGCTAATTGATTTGTTTTTCTCCAGGGCGGTATTCGTGTGAAGGTGTATATTTCTTGCTGTCCATTAATACCCAGACTACAAGATGAATGCCGGGAAGAGCTTATGGTCAACTACACAGCAGAACCTGGTACTGACCGCTGGTCGTCACTTCCGGTTGATGTTTCTTTACGTCAACGAAGCAAGTAGGTCAATTGACGTCATTTATTGCGCAGATTTGTTTGATCATACATGCCTGCGCTTGAAAATTGCCCATCTTGAATTGCACAACAAAATATTAATCAGTGCGCTACGTGACACCAGTACGGACCATTACTAAAAAACACTATTAAACAGCCAATTCAAAAACGTCAAAAAGAATTAGGCTGTTCGCTGTACACATTAATATCGGGGGAAGAGAGTCAAGTTATTAATTAGGATTTTAAAAATACCTAAAGGAGATCAAATAACTGTACCTGCTAATGATTACTAGTGGGCAATATCGTCAATATCGTCAACCCATCAATCATTGTTAATAACCAATGATCATTCACTCACTTAAACTCACCACCTTTGACCTTACATGCAAAATTATAATTAGCCTGAAGGCTTTTTTATCGACTTGCCAAATTGATTTGAATTTAGTAGAGATGTCATGTGACAATTTAGTCGATTTCAAAGTACTTTGGCGAGTTCATTAAATGCTCCAATTAGCTGTAAACAATTATTGTGGCTGGACACAGTTGAAAAAAACACGTGACCACCCGATCAAATCGTCAAATCGCACCCTGAACTGATTTGGCGATTTGATGTAATCGCTTCGGAAATCAGTGTCGATAAATTCGTTGATTAGGGTAACCAATTTGAGTTAGATGGACGTTAAAGATGAAAATGTGATTGAATGCAAATCACTTTGGCTAATCAGTGGACGATAAAAACGCCTATTATTTACTTTAGTACCGGTTTGTGACATTATAAAATATCATTTTCAACCAATAAATTTGCTAACAGAATCCACAGTCTAAACTGACGTTATTTTATCCAAGTTAAAGGGGGTGTTGTTTACGAAGAAGGATATGCTGCTCTCGCTAGAACATTTAATACTACGGCTAAATCTATTTGTTAAGGCCAGCTCAATTCTGTCAAGGTCGTTGAGATGTGAATAAGGTTAAGGCACGTGTTTGTTGGCGAGATTGTAAGTTAGGTTTAGAGTAAGCATTGGGGATAGTTCCAGGGTTGGGGTTAGCGCTAGCCTTGTTTACATATCGTGACCTATGGTGAGAAATGGAGCTGGTCTTATCATTAAGCCCTAACCCTTATACTACCGTGTGTCAGAAGCGTCAGAAAAACATCGGTTTCGTATAGTCGAGTGCATTACTGACAGACAGTAGTTCGCTGTCAAGCTATTCAGTACATATCAATGTTTCCAAATACATGCTTTGATAGTGGACATGGTCTATTTCATTTTTGTTGGATGTCACTATTTTTTAATTCTGACTAAACAATTCGCTGTAGGCGCGGGCATTTATAAACAGCTACAACCATGACATCGATAGAAAATTAGCGGATGACATTCAATGGACGAAGAAACTGTGATGGAAAATTGGTTATAGAGTTGTCTAAGTATTTCGACCGACAGTTTCGTCGTCCAAGACGAGGATATAGCGACCTGTCGTTGACAAATAGTCCTTAGTCTTTACAGTTTATGATGTTCTTTTATATATAGCTAAAGCAATGTTCTACATTCGTTTTACAGATTATGGTTGCAAGTAAATCTGTATTGTGATGCTAATTATTTTGGTCATAATTGTTCAACACATTGTACTATTGATGATCCTACTGAACATTTTATGTGTAATCATTTAACTGGCGAACGAGAATGCACATTTGGTAAGTAGTATTACAAGAAAGTAATCGGAAAATGTTTATTTTTATCCATTATTCTAGTAGTCTTTGATGGGGAGAATCGTTTTTTAATGCTTGAATGGATGGAATAATCTATATTATATTCTTTCTTGAACTTGAGGTTGGGGGGGGGGTACTATTTTTTAGGTTGGGGGCGGGTTGAGTGTATTTAAAATTATTTAACATTTTTTGTAGGTTGTTAGGGGGAGATAATTGTTAAAAGACTGTTATTATTTTTAGGTTGGTAGGGAGACAAAGATTTACATTTGATGTCAATGTTAGGTTGGGAGGAAGATGATTGTTTATATTCTCTTATTATTTTTAGGTTTGGGGGTGGAGGGGGTTGTTTATAACATTATTTGCCGGTTGGGGGGATAATTGTTTATACGCTGTTATTATTTTTAGGTGGTGAGGGGGCAATATATTTAATTTTGGTTATTATGTTTGGATTAATTGTGAGGAGACTAAATATTTGCATTTTATTATTTTTAGGTTGGGAAGGAGAGAATTGTGATGTTGATATAGATGAATGTACGCATGGTGTTTGTCAGAATGATGCTGGTTGTACCAATAGTCCAGGAAAATATGAATGTCTTTGTCAACCAGGTTTTACAGGTAAAATTGATTAATTTAAATTTGCTCTAATATCTCACTTTGATGTAATCCTGGGTCAATATTCGAAGAGTTAAGTAAAAATACTTAATTTCTCCACTTAACTGACAGTATTACCTTAGATCGGTGTTTAAAGGCTGTATTTTACATATGCTTGGCTATGTGAAACTTAGCTGCACACTTAATTTACGGATTACTCACATTCGCCAAATAGCAGGAATTTTCAATTTATGGAATACCTTCCGCCCTCCAAAAATCACAAATTTCTAACATTGCAAGCAAGTTATGTCCCCTTAATTGTCGAAATATTATATTGTAGCGCATGAAAATAGTATGATTATACCATTTGAATATTTCAGGTTTATTCTGTCAGTACAGGACTCCTGGTTGCCCTAGTAACCCGTGTCACAACAATGGTTCCTGTATGGATACAGATTCTGGTTATGTCTGTTCGTGTTCAGGACCGTGGACGGGAGACAACTGTGAAAATGACGTTACGACCACCCTAGAACCGATACCAATTACCATACCAAAACGTATGTAATTAACATTGGATTATACATATTCTGTAGATATGGGTGGGACGGTATGGTGCTAGATGGTAGTAAACCAATGTTATCTCTTCGGACTACTCACCTGTTATTCCAAAGCGCAATTGAGGGTGGTAGGCGGGGTGTAGTGGAGAGTAAATCAGAAATACGAGAGAGATTGAGAACTGGAGTTGAACGTCCACTCGACAAAAATTAGGTCATTCCGGGACGAACATATAGGTCAACTTTTTTGCGGGTATTTAGGAGCGGGAGGAAACCGGGGCACCCCACGAAAACCGACGAGGCTAAACAGGTGACCCTATGTGGGGGGATACATATTTTAATGTTTTAATATATGTTGTATATATGTATTTTGAAATGTGTATGTTTATATTGTAAAACGACACGTTTGTGAAATATGCGCTATATATTTATTTTTGGTTTATTTATAGATTCGATTCCAAACTTTGATGCCAACAAGGAATCTAATTCAGTAAGTAGAAAACTGTTAAACATGTATTCTTGTTTTTAACTGTGTGTATAAATTCGTACGTGAAATATAACAAATCAAACCACCATTTATAATATACTAAATCTGAATACTGGATGGATGGTGACTTGTTGTATAAGTGGTATAAACATTCGCAATACGGGTTATACGACACCTTGGCAGTATAAATACTTTAAAAAAAAACAAAAAGTCGATTTTTTTTTAAACTCACATCGTACATGTAACCGCAGAAAAATTAAATTACATCTTGTATTTTTTAAACTGATTTAGTTTGTACCTCACATCGTACATGTAACCGCAGAAGAATTAAATTACATCTTGTATTTTTTAAACTGATTTAGTTTGTACCGACGATGTATTGTACATCCCTCAATTAATTGTATTCGTTCTGGAGCTAGGCGAAGGGGGATGACCGAATGGTTAGCACGCGCCCGCTGTATCATAAAGTCTGTCATTGAGTCAAAAGGCGTGGTTTCGAATCGACGGTTGTACGTGACAAGGAGTAGGGTCGCCGATCCAACCTCGTGGGTTTTCTCCGAGTACTCCGGTTTCCTCCCACTACTAAAGATCATTTAGGCAAGCGAATTATTGAAATAAAATTAAACCATGTGTTAGTCCCGAAATGACCTAGTTTGTGTTGAGTGGACGTTGCAACCCACACCCATCTCTCTCTCTCTCTCTCTCTCTCTCTCTCTGTCTCTCTCTCTCTCTGTCTGTCTCTCTCTCTCATTCTGAAACTAGGGCGTTGCTCGGCGTGATTTCCTCTAGAGTCAAATGGCGTGGTTTCGAATCGGGATTTCCTCTTTGTCAGATGTGCAGGATGGAGGGCGAAACCCCGATGTTCCTTGTACACGTGGACAGCTACGTCAACGAACCCTTCACAGCTGGAATACAATGATGATTTAACGGAAATATCGAGCTCCGGCCAAACTTTCTTTTGATAGCACACACTGCATGGCGTATATCATCAGTCTTCATTACCCCCATCCACTCGGCAAATCTCGACAGATTTCGGAACCTACATCTAGTCTCGGCTGTATGGCAGTAAGTGATATGTACCTTCGCCCATACATTTGTGATGTGGCTGCCGGTTTACTTCAACCGGAAAACTTGACGATATTACAAACAAACAAGACACCGTGGGCGCAGCCATGTTTCATCCGGGAACTTTAAAGTAGTTCCAAGACACCATGGGAGCAGCCATGTTTCATCCGGGACCTTTAAAGTAGTTCCAATATGGCGGAATTCGTCATACAGTCGAGATTAGATGTAGGTTCCGAAATCTGTCGAGATTTGCCGAGTGTACCCCCATCGACGGATCCCATTTCATTTCTTTTGGGGTCTATTATATTTTGTCATCATCTAAATAATAATCATCTATTATAATTTTGTGTTTGTAGAAAGGCGAGGATCACTGGTATATTATAGTAATTGCAATAGTTGTAACGGCGCTTGTGGCAGTTCTTCTTATTCTTTGTGTCATTTGGGGTAGCCGAAGGTTAGTAATTCTTTATCTTGCCTAATAAATCAATTTTAAAATAAAATGTAATGTTTCCTTTCCCAGTACAAGTATGCTCATTTCACTTCTTTTTCTTAAATAACTTTGAGAACATTTGTAAGAGACTTATTTCGTTTGTTTCCACAGAAAGAAGTATGAAGTAACCAAGGGAGTGAACTCCGTTCTTCCTGAACAACCAGTCCCCACACCTCCACCGCGAGAACCATCTTATGATAATAACCTCTATATGTCCGGTGATCATAAAGTATCATTTTCGGGTCCGATACCTTTTGGCAGTGGAATATTTTCTAATATTGGGTTTGATGTACCCCAAGAAGATCCAGAGGCTGGCAGCAATGCCGCCCGGTCAGCCAGTTCCGTCGGTGCAACAGGAACTTCAAAAAATGATTTTACGGAAGTTGATCTTAAATCCGAAGGAAAAAAATCCAAACGCTTACCTGAACCTAGGGGCAATGTATACGTCCCATGGGTTCCGCCTGGCGCACGCCATACTGAGAAAGAGCAAGATTCACAGCAGATGGCCGAAAATGATCTTTCTGCTCCAACACGAAGCCACGAACCTGTTTCAAGTCAACTGTCGAATCATTATGCTGTCAGTCGACCGATTTCAGAACTAAGGAATGACCTGGTCTCCTCTTCGCCAACGGGTAGTTTATTCTCCGTGAATAGATTTCGCAAGAAAAGTTCAACACAAATTTCGCCAAAAGAAAGTCCTTGTGAGAAAAGAAAAATATCTGTGGGATTCTTAATGGACGACATAATTAAGTGGTCACCACGTTCCCGAAAATCGTCCTCAGCATGTAAACCTCCTGAAAATGGGGAGTTAGCCAGCGGTGGACTGAAGCGCAACAAGAGTTCCTATAATCTGAATAAGTCAGATACTGATTTAACGCGTCTTAATGTCGAACCAGATTACGCCAACAGCAATTACCAAAGGAGGCGTTCAGCATACGAACTGTTTGAGCCGTCTCCCGTTAACCACAGAATGGCGCCTTCTCATGACGAGATATCACTTTCTAGTAACTCTTCCGTGGAAATAAACATTCCCATAAACATTAAACGTTCTTCTCAGAGCGACACTGAGGTGGACATTAAACGTTCTTCTCAGAGCGACACTGAGGTGGACAATCAATATGTACATATGTCGTCCGTCATTCCCAATCCGTCCCAGACCATCGATCCCTTTGATTCGCGTCGTCCTTCGGGTGTATCAACGGTGGGGGGAGCGTCAGTGAACACATCCCCAGTGGTTTCTGAATCAGAACAAGGCTCATCTGGAGACGAGGGTGACTTAGAATCGAACTCTTCCTTGGAATCTATGCCACAAGACGAAAATGACAGTTCAGACGAAGGGTTAAGAATTGCTAGTGTGTGAAGTTTAATTAACAATATTTTGAAGCATTCCAAAATAACAGTTAAATCGAGGATATGTGGATTGCTAGTGCTTGAATGCTCGAAATATGTTTGCTAAAAGCTAAAGATGCCATCAGATATATATTTATAGTCTGTTTATTAAACCACTGTGGATATGTTGATGCATAATCTAATGTAACATAGAAAACGGTGTATTGATTTAAAATTGCATAGTCCCATAGGATTGAAACAAACGCTCAATCTATGGATTCAGCCATTATTTGTGGTAGGATAATGAACCATAACTGCAATTTCTGTTCGTTTATTTTTTTTATAGATTTTTTGCACTATATACTGTCTTGAATTAAAAATATAACGAAACATAATGGATATTTTTTATTGTCAATCTCAACTTCAATTGGAAGCTGCACATTTATAATGCCGCCCCAGCTTCATCCTCCCCGGATCAAACTGAAACAGTTCTAAATATCATCTCAAGAGTTCTGATACGTGACGATTGTTTCGGGCGTTAATAAAATTTGGTGGAATTTGAACGCTCTGCTGTCTGTATTAACCAAAATAACGAACACGGTATTTTCCATTCCGGCTCCCCCTTTGTGGTGCATGGGGTGGGGTTTGACAAGGGACGGAGTCTAGCCATAAAAATGTGACAAAATCTTGAAGTCTCGAAAACATGTTTTCGTGCAGGTTAAAGAACGCTTAGGTGCAGAATATGTGGAACGCCACTGCCTGGGCAGAATTATTCTCCTAGCACAATGCATGGTGAATGCACGCCTTCATTAGCCAGATTTCTGGCGTGGTTTCGATTCCCCAGTTGTACGTGACAAGGAGTAGGGTCGGTCGCCTATCTAACCTCGTTAGTTTCAACCCACGCGCCAGTGCCAGTTCATCTCTTCTTGAATTTCATCCTTTTTGAGTGGCTTTTTTGGGGTGAATCTTTGGTAAATAATTCATCAAATCGTTCTGCATTACATTTTCTCTGGGTTTTATATGAATAGGTTTGAGTTGGAAAGATCAAAAAGTCAAAAGACTTTCATTACGGGAAATCCCCATGAAAATGATATCTTTTATTATTATTATAAAAGGATCAAGTTTGTTTGTTTTTTGCAGTGTTCGCTATCGAAAAACAAACATTTGAACAGACAATTTATTGGAAGTAGTGTGATTTTATAATGAAATAAAATTGAACCATGTGTTAGTCCCGAAATGGCCTTGTTTGTGCAGAGTGGACGTTAAACCACATCTCCCTCTTGGGTGTATTATATAATTTTGTGATGATTCATTGAAAATGACAAACATCCAAGTTTGTACACCAAGTGTGATATATTGTATGAGACGATACACATGGTGCAAGGTCAAAAGGTGGATATTATAGTGAAGATTTAATAATGACTAAACATCTTAAGATGTCATAAAAACTATATTAAAATATTTAGTTTTTATAACATCCTGTTCGTCATATCTTTCAAGTTGTACTCCAATATGAATAAAACACGGGCATTAATATTTCGTTTAGTAGTTTAAAATATCGTTTCACTTGTCTGCACTGTCGTGCACAATCTGTTTCACAGAGAATTACTTACGAATTATCTCTGTAACAGATGACTGTCCACAACACGTGCGTTGACTGCACACGGCGTTAGTCATTGGCTCAACGGCTCGTGCAATGTTTACTTAACACCTAACTGCTTCGGGCAAAATGATGCATTTTACTCATTTTAATACCCATTTACACTAAATAGGAAATATTTTTTAACTACAAATACTTCAAACGTCTTTATTTAATTTTTTTTACCTTAAAAAAATGTTTGAGAATTTAATTTGTCGGAGTAAAAAAGTTAATATGCCGTACTCATTAAGCCTCGTCGATGTCATGCTTATCAGTGATTGTAGCGGCCAAGCGAGTATTCACTACGGGATCAGTTTGTGTCGTGCACTGGTGGCAGAGAACGCTAGACGGCCCTGCGCATATGACTGCATATTATGTAAATTGTGCAGTAATGGATAACAAATATTTATTCTGCTGGGTATCAACTACACTAGATAAAGATCATGTGAATAGGTCGTGCTTGGTGCCAACGAAATGCGCCATGTTGCTTTCCCGTCTACCAAACCAGAACAGGATCTGGTATATATGCCGTTCAGACGCTAACACTTAAACTAGTCCCCCCCCCCCTCAACTATAAGACAAACCAGAGACAATACGCCACCTTGTAATAAGATAGTTGGGGTATATTGCCTGGGATTTCTGGAATTTTTATTACTGACTTTCGCGTTTTAGGCCACAAATTTGATTAGCGATCGCCGCCATTTTAACCCGGCAGTTTAACTATGATAAAATTCAAGTTTTTGGTAATTTGAATGGATAATATTAGATTAATTTTAGTGCTTAGCGAATAAAAATTGAAGTATCTACAAACAATTGGGGTTTTATATTTAGTTAAGATTTCGAGACACAGCGCCCTCTAATGATTTTACTAACAACAAGCCCAAAGTAGAATCCTGAATCGATGAATTTTTATTATTAGGGCATTTCTAGTACCTGTATTTTACTAAAAGCAAGCCTATAGTACAATCCTGGGTCGATGAATTTTGATTAGTAAGTAAAGGCATGTCTAGTACATGTGATGAACCGGTTTTTCTATCTCCTATCAACCTTCCCTTTGGGCTTAAAAATGTGAAGTATATAAGTCAACAACTGGCGAATACACAGATTTTTACAAATGTGATCGACACAAACTGAGACGTGAACAGATAAGTATAGAAATATGTCGGTTTTTATTTACACAGAAGAATTGGGTGCAGAGTCAGTCAGTCAGCAGGCCAAGCCAATCAATTTCAAGAATAAAAAGAAAATATGGGTCGCTTAGTGAAGTACACCTGATATCACTCCGAAATAGGAAGTAGTTCTTTACATTTGGCGATCTTCATCTTGTTGACGCAATGCTCTGGGATTATCGACTCGAAACTCGGACAATTTCGAATCTTGATGACTTCACAAGTCCACGATGACTGCGATGACGTTATGCCCGGCTCCCAATTGATTTCGGATGCTTGATAATAACACGAGGAGTCTAGTCGAAACGTTGCTCAGTAATAAACAGTAATTGTATTCCATAAAATATCTGCGATCTGTATATTTCAGTTCAATTACTAAATGCCATTGAAACAATTTATTAGACGTATATTCATGTCGGTATAACTAGATGTTAAACATGTATTATGCAAGAGCAAAATCTGCCTATTGTAGGTCTTTCTTTAGGCCTGAAACTATTAATTAGATATTAATCAACTTATTCAGACCATAATCAACTCTCGATGTTGCGGCTAGCATGAGATTTTTGTTGGATTGTAGTTCGATTCGCTGAAATATTTTCCGTCGTGATTTACCACTAAAATTGGATAACCGAGACTACTGGTTTTGTCTTACCAACTTTAGTAATGATGACCGAGGCTAAGCGGAAATATAGTGGCTCAATTTGACTGAAATTTTCAGCAAATTGCCTTTACATTAGTTAGTTTTTAACTATTGTAGTGAGAACTGCCAACTCGTTATCTAATCTCCCATAATGTATCTTTAAGTTATGTGACGATGTTTAATTATGTAAATTCTAACAGTATTTCTTATTAACGGCGATGTTTGCTGTATATCCTTATTTACATAAACTAAAATAGTTTACTGACTTAATAGATTATTATGCCCAAAGAATCGTTGATTTATATCGTCGAAAGCAACATGCACTATACATCACACGTGAACCGTTCAGATGAAATGCGGAAGATAAAGTATGCTCGTTGTAGAAAATGTTTGACTCAATTTTGGAGACTCAAGTTGCAGGATATGAATACAATGCATTGCAGTAGTAGGATAAAAAAAATAGCCACACCTGCATGGCAGTCTTGCTGTAAGATTGCCGATAATTTGTTTTAAGTCGGTGAGCTGCGGGCCCCTTTCTAATGCGGCGTCCAATTTGGGGAAATGTGACAAAAACCAGCCCTGCCATCAGCGACCTGTTCTTTTTGCGAATTGAACCATCGACGATTATTTTACGTGCGCTGTAATGTATATACGAGACCTTTCTTTGTCATCCTATCCCTGTACCACTGACAATGGGAAACTACGCCGAAAAATCACCGGCATCGAACCTGAGAACTCCAGTTTAGCGAGTCACTTAGCCATCGCTGTCCCACAAAATGATGCATACTACTTTTGTCTTTTGTACCATTCTTTTGAGTGGGTTCTGGTGACTGAATGGTCTGAGGTGTGATCCTTAGTTAATAGAGCCGGTCATTGAGTCACGTGGTTTCGATTGTCTGCTTGTACGTGGGTTTTCTCCGGGTCCACCGGTGGTTTCCTCCTCCCGCTAAAGACTCCTAAGCCCAAGCGAATTGTCAAAATTAAACTGAGCCATATGTTAATACCGATGTGACGTAGTTTGTGTTGAGTGGACGTCAAACACCATTTCTCTCTCTCTCTCTCTCTCTCTCTCCATTCATATTATGAAATACACCTATGACGTGTCTAATATAGTAATAAAACAATACGACTGTCTATAAAGCAATCACGGCCGACAGTCAAGTTGTTGTCTTTAGATGAATTAAACCTACATCAAGACACAGACATGTTATTTATGACAAGTAGATGTCGTTTTTGTGACATATTATTCCTGGTGGGCGACTTCATACTACGTTCTACTTACTACGATAAACGTGTATTAGGGGGCGTGAGTAGGCTACAAGTTAATTTACAAGTAAAACATCAATTTTGACTTAGGAAGGATAAAGAAATTTATCACATGCTGATGACTAATATTATCAGTCATCGCACACTCAAGATGTTTTCTTTGACATCGGTTCTTTGGGTCAGCTTCTTAAAGGGGAATATCACTCTCACTAAGAAATTAGACTTGATTATATTCTTCTTGTAATCGTGTTATATGTATGGTTTAATGGTCAAGAGCGAGACATTAAGTAATATATTGATACTGTTGTTTCAATATGTTACGCAATATCTTAAGCTTGAAACCATTAAACAACTTAAAATACAGACACTATCCCGCGTGTGCTATTCAGTGAAATACGTCTCGCTCGTGAGTCCAATATTTCATCTAGTATAGATAATGTACGATTGACAAGTTGCCCGTATATTATTGGAAATAATGGTATACCAACATCAAAGGATGACGTCACATCTGTATTTTAAATGTATCATTAATACTTGATATAAATGTATATTGATAATTATAATATGTGTATATCATTTATGTATCTTGCTCTTAAAAAGCCGATTTATATGAACCTTCGGGTTGTTTCGGTATCCTGTGAATAAAATATTATTTTTTTTTTAAAATTTAAAGTAGTTACAGGGAAATTATCATTGTGACTAAAAAACTAGACGTAGTTAAAGGGGGTGTTGTTGTTCTTAGCGTTTAACATCCGCTTCCACCGAAAATGATATCGCAGACAAGTCTTATTTTTCATTTTTATTATCTTAGCGCATGCGCATGGGTCTCTCCTGTGGGAGGAAACCGGAGTGCCCGGAGGAAACCCACGCGGTTGAGAAGGCGTCCCTATCTCCCTGCCACATACGCTCACACCAGAATCGAAACCACAGCCGCAAGCCAGAGGTGACCGGCCAGCTAGAGGTCGAAACTGGGCACTCAAGACCAATAGGCCACCCCCCCCACACACACACACACACACACACACACCTCCAGTTAAAGGGGTATCATCGCTCTCACAAAATAATTAAGCGTAGTTAAAGGGTGATTACCACTCTTACTACGAAAATGGCCGCGGTTAAAAGGGAATTATCACTCTCACAAAGAAAGTATACGTAGTTACGTCACGAGCCATAGTCAACCGTATCAATTCAGAATCTTGTACTCGGCCCAAAATGTTAGGGGTGGGGGTCGGGACATTTCGCTCATTTTGACATCCATAGATCGAGCGCTGCTAGTTGGGCGCTATGGATTCTACTGATTGATAATTCAATTTAGTATTCAATTTCGAATATCAATTTATTATGTGATGACCATTGGACCTTTCAAAGTCACATAAACTAATGAACAATTGTAACAAAGGACAGATTAACCGACGAATTCCAGCTACCACAGTTAAAACAATAGATTAAAAAGGTTGAGTCTGTGTCCGCATTGTTTATTTTACGTTTTTGGAAAAACAATTGGTGTCAATGCTAATGTTTGTTTTGCGATATAATGGGTTTAAAGCTTTTTTGTGGTTTTAACCATTTCACGCCGTCGTTAACTACCAGTAGTCCGTACCATGATGATTGGGGTAATAATTCGCCACCATTGTCTACCAAACACAATGGAGTCCCTGCACTTGAAACAGTTGCCTGGATCTTTACTCGAAGTCACACAAAGCAAACGAGGGTCTCGTAAAATAAACGTTAAAAATTATTCAAATTCTTTGCACTCTTTTTACGTCAAAGTTGCATTATGTCAAGAAAGGAATCCAAAGATATGGAATAAAACTTTTTAACTATTAATAATAATATTTTGGTATTTGCTACAATAAAATGGAATGAAGGGGCGCAGCTGTGGCACAGTGTTTAAAGGACAATATTGGTGCCAGTCATTATCATATATGTGATAGAACTGATTAAACACTTTCCAAATATAATATTAACACAGAGATCATCGCTACCATAGAGGAGTAATAAAGGATTCATGAATCGGAAGTGACGAACGCCAAAGGAAAACACGAATTATTCCTCTATATAACTAACTGAAGTGACTAGTGATAACAGATACATGGGCGAATATCTACTCACTAATAATTACCTCGAAGACCTAAAATTGCTGTGTGACACTGTGAGAGAATATCTTACAATTCATAAAAAGAATTGACTGCCGCTAGATAAGAGAACAGGAAAGAAAAAGAGATTAAAAGTCCGTGCATTACCATGTTTTTATAAGGTAGGGGAGACCGGGGCACATTGAACCACCATGGATATATCTTTTATAAATAATACTATACAACCCAACACTATACAGATGTGAGATAACTTCTTAGACCAATTTCTCCATCAATAAGCCACAGGGAATTTTTCAAAAAAGCGCTTAAAAGAGAAAAATTTTCCATACATGTTAACTTCTTAGCCTAGGAAATTCTTGTACTTAAGTTCATATACACGTATGTCTAATCTATACAATCCCGATGAACCGGGGTTTGATCCATATAAGAGGGCATATTGATTTTTTTTAAAATTTTGATCATGAAATAAAGAGATCTTCTAATAAAAACATTTGATATGAAATGAGAACTAACATGTATGTGAACAAAGTGGTTCAATGTGCCCCGGTCTCCCCTATAGAATGAATAAAAACAAGGGGCTGTACGGAGTATTTCTATTTTCCCGTGTTCTCTTATCTTATGACACTTAATTACTTTATTGTATCGTCAGATAACCTCTTGCGGTCCCATATAACAACTTTTTGTCTTCGAAGGAATTATTAGTGAGCAGAAATTCGGCCGTTTATCTGTCATCACTCGTCACTTTAGTCATTCACATAGAGAGATAACTCGTGTTTTCCTTTGGCATTCGTCACTTCCGATTCATGAATCCTTTATTACTCCTCTATGGTAGCGATGATCTCTGTGTTAATATTATATTTGGAAAGTGTTTAATCAGTTCTATCACATATGTGATAATGACTGGCACCAATATTGTCCTTTAAGGCGCTGGCACGCTGAGCAAGAGCTTTCGGGTTCAGTTCCGACATTTTCCGGTTGGCGGAGATTTAAACACGGTCGTCATTTAATGAGAGAGAGAGAGAGAAATGGGGTTCAACGTCCACTCGACACAAACTGGGTCATTTTAGGACTAACATATGTTTTCATTGTTATTTCAATAATTCGCTCGCGCGTAGGGGTCTTTAGCAGTGGGAGGAAACCGGAGTGCCCGGAGGAAACCCACGAGGTTGACAAGGCGCCCCTATCTCCATGCCACATACGCTCACACCAGGACTCGAAATCACAGCCGCAAGCCAGAGGTGACCGGCCAGCTAGAGGTCGAAGCGAGGCACTCTAGACCACTAGGCCACCCCAACCCCCGTCATGTAATGATTTATAACTCTCGTAGCTACGATCTTGTCAAAACTTCAAACAGTGATAAAGTAATTTAAATAAAATTTTCATTATATTCATGTTTCATTATCTATCTTTAAACTATTAGAGCAAAAACGACCGACACTTTATCACAATCTTGCAGAAACTTAAAGAACCAAGTTGAAACTCCAAATAAGAGTAGCCAATATCGCCACTGCCCGGGCAAAATTTACGTTATAGCGCACGCGGTATGGTGTATGCCTGTCGTCATTAGACCGGAGGGTACAGATCAGATAAATAGGACATTAAAAAACATTAAATTTTATTTCTCTGGGGTACTAGTCCCTGATAGATTATTAACTGAGTCAGCAGGCGATGGGAGAATTCACGCATGATTTATCAGCATTAGAAGGCCAATAACCTACTTTCACGTTCAGCCTGAAGGACATGTCACAGGGGAAATAATTACAGCGCATGCCCGAAACATACCGTCAATCAACTTAACCTGGGTCAATATGTCATAGCTAGCTGTGAAGGAGCATGAAGTTGGCGTTTGAACTCACCTTTTCATATATATACACAAGCAGGTAACTGACGTGACACTTAGTCGAGTGGTCGTTGTCTGTGGAGGAACGTTACCTGTAGTCGCCTGACCCCCATATTGGAATATCTGTGTCTTGTCCGAATATACCATTAAAGGGACAGTTGTCGTCTATAGCAATGAAAATGAGTTTTCACTCGTTTGGATTAACCGTTATATTTGTGTTGGCTGTATTTAAGGTGAGTGCTGTTAATACGTTTGTTTGAAAGACGGGATAAGCTGAGCGACGAGGTTTATTTGGTAAACATTGGTTTCTTTTATTAGCATGGTCTCGGGGCTGTCATTTTAGCATTACCTCTCAAAGTTGGGTTAAGTTTTCGGCATGTGTTTGCTAAGTAACTGTACTGTTTTAATATCGATTTTGGGTTTTATGTTCTAAGCGATTTAATTAGAGGCACTTAATATGGAAACCAAATAAATTTCGTGTTTGATTGGATATTGAAAACATCTTTCCGAAAACCAGTGCGAATACAAACAGGACGACAAAAATATAAAGGACTTTCAGGATTGGTGAGCGAGGAATTACCAAGGAACGACCCACCCCACCCCAAATGTACAGGCAGAACAGTCGGTAAACCTCGGCAAATCGTCAGAGTTCTGTCTTTACCATTAGACAGGTTGAAATTCCAACAAGGACGTTAAATACTAATATTCCATCCATATTGATATTCTTCGAAATTGGTGACACTTGGGGAATTCCTGTCCCAACTGGGCTAATGAAGCTGGGCTATGAGGGACGTATAGCGGTGTTACGGCCTACTCAAAAATATCCAATTCCAACTTTAAAGGGACAATAACATTCTTGCTGGCTTGGTAGCTCCAGAAAATAAATAATACCCTTATTCTAAGTAGGCCTACCGGTACTAGATGTTTAAGTGTCCTACCTGGTGTGTAAATTATCCATTACAACCTATTTTACTTGTCAAGAGGGTTCGAAAATATTTTAAAATCCAAGTCACATTTGAAAAGGTTTACGTTAGACTTTTCAAATCTATTGGTTGAATTTTTCCAATTTTTTAAAATAGGTGTTAAGATGAAATTTATATCATCATTTAATTGGAATATTCTAAAATGATACGATTTGTTGACCAGAATGAAGATTGGGACATATTATTCAGTTACAACAAGAGTGTTATTGGGGCTTTAACGTGAACGTCAATGTGTACACAGGACCTAGATTTTTTGTCCCATGTGAATGAATATACGCTATCCCTAATTGCACTCTATGCTGCACTACTGGGAACAGAGAACCACACCGCAAAATAAAGAAATATGAGCGAACGTACGTGCACCCCAAAACTATATTTCCATAAACCTTTGACATAAACAGACACTTAATACGAATCAAATATTTCAGATTCTGACCGACCGAATGGCTCCGACTTTGGACATGAGTGTGAGATAGCTTTTCTCGGCGTACCCGTTCACGGGAGTTATACGTCAAACAATGGCTTAATTGATTTAGGAGTATGATTGTCTTTATACGCGAACAATGTCCGGGGTCAGACCATGTCACTTACAACAATAACCTGCCCTCATTAGTTCACGTGGTTAGTCATGGTGGTATTAACTGGTGGACTATTATTATGATAGATGTGTTAACCTTGTGTTTAAATACCTATATTAATATACCACACTCATCGATCACAATACCCCTGTGTTGTTCACGAGTGGATACAAAATACCCCTGTGTTGTTCGTGGCTGGAGAGAGAGAGAAATGGGGTTAAACGTCCACTCGACACAAACTAGGTCATTTTGGGACTAACATATGGTTTCATTTTATTTCAATAATTCGATACTGATTTCCCCTAGTTAGTGATGCAGGAGGAGGGCTTGACAAGGCAAGCTGCCTAGTCGTTTGGATGGGACAAAAAACCGAGGTCCCGTGTACACATTGGAATGCACGTAAAAGAACTCTTTGCAGTTGGAATTCGATATAAGAGTAGGCCGTAGCACCGCTGCCCGAGCAAAATTTTCCCTCATAGCACACTGTATGTCGTATGCCCGTCTTCCATTAGCCCAGGTTAGGTGCAAAAGAGTAGGATGTTAAATCTCATTTCATTTTTCTGTCGATACACTCGTTTTGAAAGCGTTCGTTTTATAATAAAGGCGATATTATTACTATCGAAATGTCGTATAATAAAATGCTTCCTTATTGTAACACTGATGTTGTTACGTTAGCCAAAAAATATCAACAATTGCTTTATTGTAATATCTAACATGTGTACCTTAGATTATAAGTTTTGACATTTGAGTCAACTGACGTGGTTTCGATTCCTAGCTTGTTCGTGAGAAGGATCGCCTGTCCGACCTTGGGAGTTTTCCCCCCGGATCCTCCGGTTTCCTCCCATTGCTAAAGACCCCTACTCACAAGAGAATAATTAATCATGCATAGTTGCTATGACTGTTATTTGTCCATGGCAGGGTTTTTACGCATGCTCTTCTGCAATTAAAGATACATTATGTAAGATTTAGAGCTGGCTGTTCTTGCTATAATAGTTCGAAAATAGATGGAGTCACGGCCACTAAGTGAGTAAGACGTTAGCTCGCTGGTCTGGAGGTCGGATGTTCGATCCCTGCATTCAATCAGATTTTCCGACGTGGTTCCCCCTTGTCAGTGATGCAGAATGGAGGGCATGACATGGATAGCTGTCTGATCGTTCGGATGGGACGAAACACCGAGGTCGGATGTACACATTGGCGTTCGTCTAAAAGATTTCTTGACATGCATGTGGGGTTTATTGTGATCTTGTCATAGTGGTGGGTGTCGTGCACGATACAGTATATGCTTTTATTTATAGACCAGTTTATATCATTATTGAAACCTACATGTAGATTACCCCTGACAGGTTCCCTTATACATACACTATTAGCTTAGTTCCCTCGTTTTCCACGGGTGGATGTCTTATTTAATTTCAGTTTTCAACTAAACATACGTTATGCAAGAGCCAAATCTGCCTAATGCTGGTCTTTCTTTAGGCCCAAAATTTTATATACCGGTACACAATTATTTTGACATTTATTAAACAGAAAAGACCTTAATCAAAACTTGATGTCATCTTATATGTTTGTTCGGGATAGACGATATTCTCAGTTTTATGACAATCATTTATTCAGTATAAACAACCAAATAAACATTACAAAACTCACTGAGCTCCCAATTTAAAGAGGCCGCCTCTAGCTGGAGGCCACGTTTTTTCTAGACGACAATATAACGAACAATATCCGATTGTATAAAAATAACTGACATGGACCATGCATGTTGAATCCAAATTAAGTATCTGGATACCGCACAATGTTTGATTTTCGCTGGATTTGAATCTGATCTGCTGGACAACGCTCACGTTGATAATCGAGACTATGTTTTTTGTTAAGGTACAGGTTTTTGTAATGATGATCGAGGGTAAGGCTAAAATTCCATCGCTTATATCACGGTTCAGAGCGGAGCGATTTGACCGAAATTTTCAGCACATTCCCTTGACATTATTATTATAGTGCGAACTGTCAGCTCTTTATCCAATCTTTCATACTGTCCCTTTAATAATTTTCTTGAAATAAAGAGTTTTTTGGGAGGTAATGCGCAAGCGCGAAAAAGTATGGAATATGTATTTCCTGTTATTACATAAAATAAAATGAAAATAGACAATTTTTTTTCCGATACAAATCAAAACAATTTTATCCAAAGTAATTTAAGGATCGCTTTTCATGATTCAAATATTCACATAATTAAAAGTGTTATTTGTTTGTCATTTGTTGAGTTGTATTTTATTTGTTCAGCGAAGTAGGTAGTGTTTAAAAAATATAGAGAGAGGGTTATTAATTTATTTCTTTTAAGACCACTATTTTACTCAATTACACCAATTTGAAATTACATAAACTGTAAAGATATCTTGCCATGAGGTTATTTCGTTCATTCATTCAAACCCAAACTTGTTTTTATACTTGACAATATGACTTGTGATATTTATGAAACCTGTAATGGCAGCCATTTTAAAACAGCGGTGAGACGGGACCCGCTCATTCCACACGAACGCCACATGAACGTCATTCCACATAAACGTCAAGTGTTTGATAATTATTTAGCGCAAAGACAATAAAAAAGGCAGTTTTTCACTCATTGTTTTATATCCCGGATTTCGTTACTTTTCTTCTAAATTGGGCTAAATTATTTCCTCTGGGCTTAACAAAATGGTAGCCGACTAAAATTCTCTTTTGCTTCATTAATTGTGACAATACACTAAATATCCAACAGTTGCCATTCCCTTTAAGTTCGTATTCTACACCTGAGAAAAATTCACTCAATATTGGGACTTTTTGTGCGACGGAATTAATATTTTGTTTTGTCATGTCCATGGAGTATATATCACGCCGTACGAAGAAGCTAGTTAGGTAATTATCTTCTCGAATCAATCATCCGAAACGTGAAATGGGGACGTAATAATTCAAGCGTGTGGTTGTATATAAAAACCCACACCGAAGCTAAAAAAAAGTACAGACGTACGAACCAGGAACCGAACATTTTGAGCCACGACGTCATAACAGACATCGTGAAATTGTGACATATCAATGAGCAAGTGTCCAAAGAATAAGAATGTCAAGTTTCATGTCGACCTTACTCAGCAGTGGGCCTTTTATAAGATCGTCGCCCAAACAACCACAAAACAACAAAATCAACATCCCTTGGCAGTTGAAATTCGATATAGACAGAAGTACCACTGCCGGGAAAAATTACCTTCGTAGTCCACTTTCATTAGCCCGGTTTCGTCTTAATGGCTTTATTTTCTAAAAAAGCACACGGAGAACTGTCTACACTACGTCGAGAATGGATCTCTGATCTAGATGACCGCCATATCCAGAAATTATTATTCTGTTTTGTAATACAGTTCTAGCCCGGTTCTGTGATCCATACCCAGACATAAGCATTTAATTACATGGAAGCAGAATAAATATTCCTCAATATTCTCGAAGTATGCTGAGTGTTTTTGACTAAAATCGTCAATTTAGGACTTAAAATGTCGGCCAATTAGCTTAGTGTTTATTCTCATGGAGCGCTAATTGTAAACAGAGCAAGTTTAGTATGGCTTTAAATTTTATAGAAAATCTCATGATTTATCATTGTTTGATAAAAACTAGAGAAACTTAATCGAAGCGTCTTTCAGTACTAAACAGTAATTAAATTCAAAAAATTTAGAATCTCATAAAAAGCTTTCATTTTATGTGTTTATTTTAAAATAAGTAATTTACAGACGTCTCACACGATCACGACAACTATAAATGCATTCGTGTATATTATCACACACCTCTCGAATGTTAATCAAATACCTTGGGGCATTTTTAAAAACTTTTATCCTTAACTATATTTTGATTTATAATGCATGTGTCCTTGAAATAAATCGTACAGTGACAGTTCAAGTGCACTTTTTAAATAGGTCATGACAGGTTATTCCGATAGAGAGAGAGAGAGAGAGAGAAATAGGGTTTAACGTCCACTCGACACAAACTAGGTCATTTTGAGACTAACATATGGTTTCTTTTTATTTCAAGAATTCGCTTGCGCGTAGGGGTCTTTAGCAGTGGGAGGAAACCGGAGTGCCCGGAGGAAACCCACGAGGTTGAGAAGGCGCCCCTATCTCCATGCCACATACGCTCACACCAGGGCTCGAAATCACAGCCGCAAGCCAGAGGTGACAGGCCAGCTAGAGGTCGAAGCGAGGCACTCTAGACCACTAGGCCATCCCAACCCCTCTTATTCCGATAGACCATGAAATTTAAATAAAATGAAATGGGGTTTAACGTTCTACTGGTTGATGCTGACTAGGCTAATTAAGATGGAAGTACGCCACCATTCAATGTGCGATGAGGGACATTTTACCAGGACAGCGGCGCTACGATCTACTCTTATATCGTATTTCAACTGTCATGTGTTCTTTACGTGCAAACCATTGTGTGCACGGGGCCGCGGTTTTCGTCCCATCCGAACGGTTTACCCGCTGTATTTTGCCAATCCCCCCGCCCTCATACTCCGCGCAGCGTTTCGTTTGATTAGAGGTAATCCCACTACACACTGCTATTATGAGTGGATATTGTTGTTTTAGATTTTGATTGGTCAGTAGTCCGACTACCAACCAATCACTAGCTGCCCTACAAAAGCTTTGAATTTAAAAGGAGTGCCAGTATTGGACCAAATATGTTTACATAACGTTACGTCATGGCTCACGATTTTATTATGCCTAATTAACCCGTGCATAGCAGAATACTACAGTAAAACTAATTGTGTGACAAACGAGGCTATCAAGTCGAATGAAATGTAAACAATACTGTTTGGAAACGAACATACACCGTTTATAATACCTTAAATCACGGTCCAAAGTTTTAGGGAAGACCCAGATTGAACGAAGGACTGTCATGTTGCTGTACTTAAGTGATAGCTTTCATTGAACGGAAAAAATAGACACACTCCCGCTTAAGTTCAAAAAACAGACGCTATTCCAGCAATGGCCAGAGAGGGATTTCTCGGGCCATTGCTTCAGGAATATGCCCCGCCCTACACCAGGACAAGGAGTATAGATAAAAAATGTGAAGTTGTACTCTAATTAATGAAACAATAAATTTATCCATATCCGGAAACGTCATCCATTTGAACAAAATGTTGTAATAAAGTAAAACGAATAGTTCACAGGCATGCACAGATTATGACTAACATTTTGTTTTTGTAATTGTAGGATGCATTCTTAAATAGATATTAATACAATTGTTTACAAAAGAATGTACTTTTTAAAATAACATTTCCCTTTATCGTGCATCAGGTCAAACGACATCCTTTAATAGTACATATAAATGGCGCAATGTGGGTGAGCGAAAGAGTTTCATTTTGTTTTCTTTTCATGTCAAAACAAAACAGCTACCATAAAACCCCCGTGAAGAACACCTACGCTTAAAGCAGGGATAACCTATGAAACCGGAAAAACCATAGTAGGATCATGTTCACAACAACGTAATGTATATTAGAATATGCATTATCAACCATTGATATTTAAAAGTTTTTTCATTTTTCAATGTCATGTCAAACAAAAAGCTATTTAAATAAATACTCCATGAAGAACACCTACGCGTATATTATATTCTAATATTTGTGACTGTCGTTTGTCTGTCAGGTTATTCAGGGCTGTCAGCTACACTAGGGTTTTCCCGAGGATCAAAATTAGTCTATAAAGGCAGCTCGGACCAGGCAGCAGTAACATAGGTCTGGTGGTTTCAGAGTTTTACTACTTTCGGTTCCGGACACAACCAATACAGCGCCGGGTCATAGTTTATAAAATACCGATAACTGCAATGGCGTTGAACGCCGTATTTTTATTCACCAACCGATATAATGAAGATGGGAATACGACCTGCATGAGAGGAATGTTGTCAGGACAACGACCATTTCGCCTACTCGGTTTTCCACCCTTTGGCGACTTCACTGACAGCAATCCCCACCGCCTTGCATCACTTAAATTACAAATTGAAATCACGACGAAACACCGAGCGATCAAACCCTGGAGCTCCATAACTCCAATAAAAACCGGAAAAACCGAAAGTAGGATAATCCTTGTGTTGGGATATTCGGACATTTATTTTAAATGACCCAGATTGTATAGAGGCCGTCAACTACCTCGCTTCATTTTACAATCAAAGACATTAAATTGACCAACATCCACCAGATCGACAGACTGTATCAATATACTTACAATGAATATGAATCGTGACGAAAATTCAGTATTTGTTTCCTTATAATTTAATTGAACAATATAATTTATTGATTTATGCGCCCCGTTTGACTGAATTAAGAATTAGATGAGTGACCGTTGATAAAAGAGATGAAACAACAGAATGTTTACGGGGGGATTTTATTGTGGCCGCTTACAAGCAGATGCCGCTGAATAGGGGTGGCTGCTCGTACAGATTCTACTGTAATATCTAAGATATAGTCCGTGGTAATATTGTTAAACATTGACAGGTATTTGAGTTTAAAGAAAGCTAACATAATCTATACTTGAGGTGATATGAACAATATATTAAGATTATAATGCATGATAATATTATTCAGGAAGACTTATTCTCGTTGAGTCAACACTCTAAATGTTGTACTTGTGTTACTTATGCAATTGACGCTACATTTTACAAAAAAACACTCCTATTTGAGTACACTATCACGTTTGCGGCGGGGATATTAGCGATTGAATTTTAAACCTATTCTCGGTCATCATTACTAAAGTCGGTACGATAATAAATAAAGTCTCGGTTATCCATTTTGACGTTAAATCACCCACCACAAAATGTATTCAAATCCAGTAAATATCGCATGGAACCGAAAGTTGATTATGATCTGGATAAGTTAATTTAATGTCTAATTAATAATTTATATAGCATTCAAGGCCCAAAGAAAGGCCTGCAATAGGCAAAGTTAGCTATTGCATAATGTATGTTTAACACTGTGTATAGTTTTTAATAACGCCCATTTTTTACAGTGTAAAACCAGAAAGGTGCGTGTAATATTAGCTATTGCATAATATGTTTAAAACTGCTTTTACTTTTGAATTGAATGATACCCTTTGTAACAATGTAAAGCCTCTCATTATGAATATTCCAGTTGTATTATGTGAATAATTCACTATGACATGAATTATTGAATGATATATTTATATGATGTAATAAGTGAAAACACAGCGAATGTTTTATTATGAGCGAAGACAATAATCACAGCTTTGTTAAATCTTATACGCACACCTATAATTAACGTACGTAACGAAACATTCAAAATATTCAAAGATAGGTTGTCAGGCAACGAAACATACGCCCACAGCAGCTAAATCGTCTGGGCAGTCAACAAGGGTTGTCGCATATTTTTACTTTATTCGGTAATGAAACATTTTTAATACACCAAAATCTGATTAAGAGTAACAACTCATTATGTAATTATCAGAAAATCATTAGAATTGGTTTGCTTTTTATAAAGTTTTTCCCCATGCTAACAATTAGTATACGAAACATTTAATATCATGGATTTAGCTGTTCAATTATCAAAATTCATTGAAAATCAAAATACTTGTTCGTTTCAACACCTTAAACTCTGTTTCAATCTGAAGTCAATCGGTTGATAAGTTTGGCCTCTTAGCGTCACAAGATATTTTGAAGTTATCAAGGGAGATAACTCTGACAGTAATTATTTGAAATCGCTGAAAATCAATAGGCTTCTTCGTCTCGTCCACCTTAAACACTGTGTGTAAATTTAAAGTCAATCGGCGTCCACAGGATTTTTTGAAGTGGGCGTATGAAAAGGTTGTCAATAGGTCGGGTGTTTTGTTGTAATGAATAGATTGTCTAGTAAGGTGTTTTGGTCATGTCTCTCTGGTTGTTGTGTAGGTAAATAAAAAGTGTCTAGTCGTTCGTATGGTACCAAAACCAAAGTCCCGTGTGAACGTAAAGTAAGTCTCAATAGTTGGATTTTTTTCAAAATTCTTCACATCGACTTATATTATGACGATTTAGTTTATATTGATTTCACACAGCCATCTTAACGTGTCTTATGCAAATAAAGTAATAATAAATCTACATCTTTTCAAATACTTCTGCCCTTAAGGTTTGTCATTGAATCAGGTGGTGTAATTTCGATCCCAAGCCTACCCCCGTGGGTTTTGTCCCGGTCCTCTGGCTTCATCTCACTGCCAAAAATCCCCACGCATAAACGATTTATTGAAATAAAAACGTAAAGTCCGAAATTACCTAGTTTGTGCCAAGTGGACGTTAAACCCGATTTTGTCGCCCTTCTCATTTGGTGCCTTCCCCTTGTCAGTTGTGCAAGACGGTGGGTGGGGTGCAAAGGACAGTGTATATGGTCGTTCGGATGGCACGAAAAACACAGTTCCTGTCTACACATAGGCGTGTACGTAAAAGATCCTTTGGGGGCTAGAATTCGATATAAAAGTATAGACCGTATCGCAGCTGTTCAGGCACCCCCACCTCCTCCGCACATAGCATAATGTATGGCGTATGCCAGTCAACATTAGCCCAATCGGAACAGAAGAGTAGGGCGTTAAATAAAAACATTTTATTTCATTTCCACGTCAGCCATTTATCATATTTTTCTTAAAGTCTGTCATTGAGTCACGTCTCATGGGTTCGATACCAAACTCTAGGATTTGCTCCAAGTTTGCTATTGTTGAGTGGGACTGGGACGCGAAACCCTCTCTCCCTTAACCCATAATATTATATAAGATCGCCCAAGTTAGTCATTTATCACTTTATCACGTAATTACATTTATATTTTTAAACCGTAGCCCGAAACAAACGAAATGTGAGTTACGTTCAAACGTGTTAATGTCACGGTGTCACTACTAATTGTCTTGACTTGTTATATGGAATGTTACAAAGTACAGCTAGTCTACTGGCTCAAGCAGACTTTTACATCTACCATTCGATCAATAGATTCATCTAAATATAGAATGAAATTTTTTCAAACTTATTATCTTTTCTTTTTTTTTTTGTTTTGGGGGACACTGTAGGAGAAAGAAGATTATATCGTTGTTTGAAAGTAACGTAAAATACGCTTGAACACCATGTAACTAACAAATCGCCATATTAGTTTTTTACGGGTCGGCGAAGATCTGAAAGTGGCTTAAAATTTATTTAAAGATAGTTTCACAAACAAATTGTACGGAATTTCAAAGAATTTTTGGAGGCTTTTTTTATTTACGGAAAGTATGAGTTGGTCGCATAAAACTTTCGTGACAGACACAATTAACTACGTCCATTGCCATATATAAACATTACCAAACGTCTTTACGGCGGGTCTGTGATCTTCTACTAGTAAGTGCAGGGGGAATGCACCACCCACAATTCTACACAAAAACAAATATACAGACAAGACATTATACTAAGGGACCACAAACATAAACAATTCAAGTGACACGTAAGTCTCACGCACGCGTTTACTATAGCTTCCTCCGCAGACTGCCTGGAATAACCCGTGGTGTATACAAGGGACCTCGATTTTTCGTATCATCCGAATGACTAGACAGTCGGCTTGCCAGGCCCTCCGTTCTGCATCACTGACAAGTCCATAGGACACAACCCACATAAAAGTATGTTTTAAATAAATTGTTAAATGGAATATACCCTGGTCACAATTCTATTGACTACAATGACCTAATTCTGAACGTGGGAATGTATCTTTAAGGACAGGGAATTATATTTGTAAGATATCTATGTAAAATTTAAAGTCTATAATACCTCTCTACAATTAGGATATAAATTTGTATTAATCACGGTCAGTCGAAATATAATAATAATTGCCAAAACTTCACAAACATGCTTCCGTTAGGTTACGGGGTCGTAAAGATAACCCAATTCTGACCGAGAGAATGAATCTTTAAGGTTACGTAATTTTATTTATTATTTATACATGTATATCAGCCATTGTTACATAATAGTATATAAAGTTGTATATATGTAGAATGGTTATACATTTATATAGGCCTATTTTCAATATAGCATACTGTTCAGACTAAGATACTACTGAATAACAAAACTTGACCTACTTGATAACAAAACTCTTAAACATGCACGTTAGTCCGGCAGAACTATGGCTGAACCTGGAAATTGTATACAAAGTTTTTTTTTTATTGTTGCTTTTAGTAGCCTACAGTGTCCTCTTTCATAGTCTCCCGGGTGAACCTGGCGATTATTTGATATGGCAGCCGACTTGGACGCCATCTTGAATTTCCCAAAACGCTCAAGATGCTGAAAGAGGATACCATACTTAAATCATTCATAAAACTTTGTATACATTTTCGATATTTGGTATGGCGACCGGGTTATGTGAAATTTGTACAAACTCTTATGCCAAATGTTTTGTATAGCCACAATCGGTGTTAATAACCTATTTTTGGGGATTCGCGATTTTGAACACTCGATTATTGCTGAACATCGAAAATCTTAAATATAAGACGTTATAAGCGATAGAAGTGTTAAAAGGTTTAGGTTATTTTAGTTAGACCAAACGGTACAGTAATACTAAACAGAGCAGCTATCAACCAATGAACAGTGTAGAAATATATATCAACGAAAGAACGTGACAAAATGGGGTTTAACGTCTACTCGAACAAAACTAGGTCATTTCAGGACTAATACGTGGTTCAATTTTGTTTCAATATCTCCTCTTTGCGCGTGGGGAGTGAGAGGAAACTGGAGGACCCGGAGAAAACCCACTGGGCTGAGCAGGCGATCTTACTCCTTGTCACGTAGAAGCGGGGAATCGAGACTATGCCAGTTGACTCAATGACACGCCTTATGATACAGCACGCACGTGCTAACCATTCGGCCCCCACCCCTCCCATATTTCAACGAGTACAAGATATCAAAAGATTATTCCCGAAAACAGCCATTATCCTCCAGCATTTCATAAAATATTAAATAATTACAACTTTATTGGCCTAAAAGAAAGATGTAATCACTCCAACTGAAATGACGTCACTATTTCACACGAACAAAATGGCTTCTAGGCTCTAAATGGCCGTGAGAAATAGGAGTGATTAAGTTCTTAACCTTACGCTGCTACAGGCAACGGATCTGAGTTTGACCCCCACGACCCAATGGACTTTTTCTGGTCCTTTTAGACTTTAAATGGCCTAACGTAAGTCGTAACCTGTCTCAGCGATGTAAAGCCGGAAGTGACGTTATCCAAATATAGAACTTCGAGACTATCAATCTGATTAAAATACAAATCTATATTTCGTTTCGTTTTTTTTTATTTACTTTCGATGATCTACACTACACGAAGACCTGGCCGGTTGTACTGGAATGTCGCGTCAGGGGTCGTATGAGCGGCGTTTGACTCTTTGACGTTAGACATTGATTAATCAATCAGCGTTGACGTTTCTATTGATTCACACACACACTAGCGTGCATCGCACGCCAAGAACTCGGCGTAACAGGCCGTGTCATTGGTTAACCCCTTACTTCAGCAATATAACAGTTATTCTAGATCCTAGTGTAGGTAAGACAGGTAAAACGAAATTTTAAACTATAATAAACGAAACGAAATAACTAGGATCCGTGTTTTATCAAATGGAGAGACTATAGTGATGTTACTATGTTTTTATACGAGTAATATTAAGATCCACATGAATTAACAAAGCTGGTATATCCCACGTGACCAGATTGTTATCACGAACAGAATATAATCTCGTTCAAAATCACACCCATTGCTTTTTTAATCCGGTGGGAAAATTGGTGTAGCGAATTTTCTTTTTATTACATACTGTAATTTAAGACAAAATAATTGGGTTGACTTGACATGATGCGATATTGTATTTAATGATGAGGCAAGCTCTATTATTATGATTTTAATTTTTTGTTTTGAAAGACTAATTGAAAGTCGACTGCTTGACTGATTCTTTAGTCTACACGTGATTTGTTATTAGTGATGGCGCTAGTTTAGATTTTCATTTTTGTTTTGAAAGACTAAGCTAAAGTCGACTTCACTAATTTTCCATTCTTCATTATAGCCCAGTCGGAGCAGAACAGTAGGACTTTTAAGCTCCTTTAATTTCGTTTACTAATTTCAGTTTAATATTTAACTTGGTCGATATTGTAACACAAAATCGACCTTATCTTGCCACAGGCTTTATTTTTATTGTCTGTAGACGAAATGTCCAACAAAGACAGGTTGTCAACCTACAAAACATATAGAAGAAAATGAAATCATCAGTTTTCTTTTTTAACGCAAATCAAATACCAGACTAAATATTATTGCTACTGCGTTTTTCATCTTATGTAAATTATTTGGAAAATCCAGATGGGACGTTTACAAGGAAGTAAAGTACGCACACACGCGCCCAACTGAACTTTATTATTATGTGACGCATTATGCAACAAGGAACAATTTGATTGAAATAATATCTACATTTCGTTTCGTTTTTTTATACTTTCGATGGCCTACACTACATGAAGACTGATGAGGGGTCGTACGCGCATCTTTTGGCCCTATCACATCAGGCATTGATTAATCAATCAGTCTTGACGTTTCTAGTGGTTGGGCATCACACGCCAAGAAGTCTCCGTAATAATGGTTTCATTGGCTAATTCCCCACGCCACCCAGAGCGCAGGTTATATAACAACTCTTCCAGATCCTAGTGTAGTAAAGACAAATAAAACGTAATTTTGAACTATAAAACACGAAACGAAATAGGATCTGTGTTTTAATCAGATAGTAACATGTCGATTTTAATTCGAGTACTTGACAAGTTCAGCGTATATATTTCATAATATGGCGGCGGGTGCCCATTTTCTTCATTATGAAAACCGGAATGTAATGCATCTTGTTGGAAGGTCGGAATGGGTGGGATAATTTTATATTCTTAAATATTACTTTAATTAATCTTAGTTTGATCCCAATGAGATTTTCTTCTGACTCTTTGACCCCCTTCTTCAGTATCCACGTCTCTGTTCCCTCTAGACTAACCTATTTCTCCCACACATTCTTTACTCTCTCCCTCTCTCTCCCTCTCTCTCACCCCCTCTCTCTCTCTCAAATCTAAATGACGTCATACAGTAGTTGTCGATCTAGTAACCTGTAAGTATGCAATGAATATATCAGATCTCAGTTTGTCAGTTTTCATACCCTTCGGTAATAATAACGATACCTGCGATTGGTCTATTAAGTGTTATAATCGTGACAGCCCAAGGGGGTTACCATAGACATTAATATTTATTCAAATCTACTTCATGATGTTCTAGTCGGCCTTATATTTATAGAAGAGATTTTTAAAAGATGCAATGACCTCTTTTATCACTGTTTGAAGTTTTTGGCAAGAAATGGAATAGACTGTTTATTATCGTAACAAAGGTTCTAGTCCTCGTTTCGACATTTTTAAATTAAGTCATTAAATGGCGACCATTTTTAAATATCTCCCGAAGTTCTAGATAGTTGATTATAGGCTAGCCATCTGAATAAATGTCTAAATAATAGGCTACTTTATATAACATTTGAAGCCAAAATAAAGACTTACAATGGGCAGATTTAGCTCTTGCATAATACGTCGTCAAGATAGGTAACAAATTTGTCTTTAACTGAGAGAGAGAGAGAGGGAGAGAGAGAGAAATTGGGTTTAACGTCCACTCAACACAAACTAGGTCATTTCGGGACTAACATATGGTTTAATTTTATTTCATTAATTCGCTTGCGCGTAGGGGTCTTTAGCAGTGGGGGGAAACCGGAGGAAACCCACAAGGTTGATAAGGCGCCCCTATCTCCATGCCACATACGATCACACCAGGGCTTGAAACCACAGCCGCAAGCAAGAGATTACCGGCCATCTAGAGGTCGAAGCGCGGCACTCTAGACCACTATGCCATCCCCCCGCCCCCGTCTTTAACTGAACTGAAAGACGAAATGAAATTGGGTTTAGCGCTCTACTTTTCTGAACTAAAACACACTCGCCCATTAGCACCTCATTAACAGGCCATATTCTAATAGTAAAGATAAAATATGATAATCTATATTTATCTAGGTGTGTGAACTGTAACGTTGACCAGTTATCCACACCTTATTGACCTACATACCTAAATATGGATAAACAAAGACCCAACTGTCATATTACTGGCTTTTCCAATTACTGCCTGGATTTACTACCTATTTGAATTGTTCCTCCGTTTATGTTTTATAATAAAACAGATCGTCAGCAGGTCAGATCCCAAAATAACTTATTTAATTTGGTCAAGCCCCTTTGTTTTGGTCAATACTTTGTCTTGGTCACAGTTCATCGGGATTTTCCGACGTGGTTTCCCCATGTCAAATGTGCAGGACGGGGCCTGAGCTGTCCAGGCGACCAGATGGGACAAAAAACCGAGGTTCCGTGTATGCATTGGCGTGCGGGTAAAAGATCCCTTGGCTTCACAGGGAGTTTAATTAGAATAAACCATATGTCTAAGCCAGCCCACAAGACCTGTTGAATATGTGAGTCACAGACTCGATGCGTGGGATGTTATTAGGAGTATGGTCGCCTTTCTAACATGTATGTTATGCCAGGTATGGCTTAGTTAGCACTAGGCACACCCCCTCTCCCTCTATCTATCTCCCCTACCCCTCTCTCTCTCCCTCTCTCTCTCATATATTCGTTGTACCATGTCTCATCTCTGAACTCTCCGGGGGAGGGGGGCTAGTGGTCTAGAGTGCCGCGCTTCGACCTCTAGCTGGCCGGTCACCTCTGGCTTGTGGCTGTGGTTTCCATCCCTGGTGTGAGCCTATGTGACATGGAGATAGGGACGCCTTCTCAACCGCGTGGGTTTTCCCCCGGTTTCCTCCCACTGCTAAAGACCCCTACGCGCAAGCGAATTATTGAAATAGAATTAAACCATGTGTTAGTCCCAAAATGACCTAGTTTGTGTCGAGTGGACGTTAAACCCCATTTCTCTCTCTCTGAACTCTCCCACTAAAATAAATCTGGTTATCCTTTTAGAAATCGTGTATTAGTATCTTTCATGTTTACCGTCACCGTGACTAAGTTCATAAAACCAGCTGACACATTCTTGTGATTTATTTCTTTTTTTCAGCTAAAAAAACATACTGTATTTGCATAATTTATTTTTTCCCAAGAAAGTAGTATTAATATCTCATTGTTTTCTTATGTTGTCTTGGTTACCTTATTTAAAGTGAGGGGTTTGGATGGCTAAATGGTTAGCGTATGCGCGCTGTATCATAAAGTCTGTCATTCAACTGGCGTAGTTTCGATTCCACGGTTGTACGTGACAAAGATTAGGGTGCCTGTCCAACCTGGTGGGTTTTCTTCGGGTCCTTCCGATTTTCTTCCACTGCTAAAGACCCCTACGCCCAAGCGAATTATTGAAATGATCATGCTCGTGTCGAGTGGGCGTTACCCCCCCCCCCCCACTCGCTTTTCTCTTTGCATTAGAAACAAGGATTTCTGGTTGACCCGAGTTTAGTATCAGCTGTGTAAAGATAGAAAAGTTATAGTAGTTCGTGATGAAATATTGTTTATACAACTTCTGTAATATATAGGTCAAGTCAATATATACATGTAGCATTCCTATAAATATATTGATATAGTTATAATAATATAACTAGTTTGCAGTACATAAAATATAAGTAATTGTAACTAGTTCAGAGAGAGAGAGAAAGAGAGTGAGAGAGAGAGATAGACAGAGAGAGAGAGAGACAGAGTGAGAGAGAGAGATAGACAGAGAGAGAGAGAGACAGAGTGAGACAGACAGAGATGCATTTTGTAATCGTAATATTAGTTGACGAGAGAGAGAAATATTGATTTATGATCCATTCGACTCAGACTAGGTCATTTCGGGACTAACATGGTTCAATTGTATTTCAATAATTCGCTTGCGCGTAGGGTTCGTTAGCAGCAGGAGAAAACTTGGGGCCCCAGAGAAAACTCATGAGGTTGGACAGGGGATCCTACTCCTTTTCACGTACAATCGGGGAATCGAAACCACGCCACTTGACTCAGTGACAGACCGTGTGATAAAGCGCGCAAGTCTAACCACTCCCCCCCACCGGACCCGTAGCCATCCCATAAAATTTGGGCGGGGGGGGGGGCTTTTTTTTTGCGGGGGGGGGGGGCTACGAAATGTTTTGGAGGGGCGGAGGATGTGGCCGGCTAAGAACACTCCTAAGAAATCACTATTTTTGGCGAAATATTTGGGGGGGGGGCTAATTCGATTTTTGGGGGGCTAATGTTCTATTTATTTTATGATTTTACAATCATTTTAGGTAAAACAAAATGGGCTACTTTGCTAGCCAGTGAAATAACACTTTTATTTCACTGATAAAACGCGGTATTCTACTACTGATCAATCCAGCTGCCCGGGTTCTTCTCTCAAGTCCGAAACCTGGATTATGTTACTACCCGGTCCCAGCTACGCTTATACTTCCAATTGCAGCTTCTGGGGCCTATTTCACGAAATTTTAACTAAGATAAGATCCCAATTTTAGTAATTTGATTGGATAATATTAAATTGATTTTAGTGCTTAGCCAATCAAAATTGAAGTATCTACTAAAATCGGATTTTATCTTAAGTTAAAATTTCGTGAAACAGGGCCCTGGGCAGCCCAAGTGTATAGCCGTCAAGCATGAACAAACATGCAAACAGACCGACAGACAAACGACAGTCACATAAGTATAGATACTGCTATCACAATGGTTCTAACATTGTACTTTTTTTTATCAAACACGTTCATGAACAAAATAATATATAACTGTTATGGCAGATTAAAATTTTAAAATTGCTTAATATCAATTTAAAATAAGCAAAACATTGTGTGTCGCCCCTTTCAGAAATTCTGCGTACCTTGCTGGTGAAATGCTTTACACACGACACGATATATAATGTAGTTGTCACTCTAACCGGACAATTCATTGTAACAGTGTTTGGTTTGAAACCGTCCAGTTCGTGTTGATTCAGGATAATCTCTGTCTAAATCACCTACAGTGTTACTTGTATGTTACAGCCCGCTGTAAACATGTGTTAATATTTAAACCTTGGTGGCTAATATATGTTGCTGGAAAAACCGGGGGTTGGGATGGCCTAGTGGACTAGAGTGCCGCGCTTCGACCTCTAGCTGGCCGGTCACCTCTGGCTTGCGGCTGTGGTTTCGAGCCCTGGTGTGAGCGTATGTGGCATGGAGATAGGGGCGCCTTCTCAACTTCGTGAGTTTCCTCCGGGCACTCCGGTTTCCTCCCACTGCTAAAGACCCCTACTTTATTATTGAAATAAAATTAAACCATATGTTAGTCCCGAAATGACCTAGTTTGTGTTGAGTGGACGTTAACCCCCATTTCTCTCTCTCTCTCTCGCTGGGAAAACCTTTCATAGGGGTGTTGTGTTGGGGGGGGGGGGGCTAGAGTGTCCCGCGGCGACCTCTAGCTGTCCAGTTCCCTCTGACTTGCGGTTGTGGTTTCGATTCCTGTGTGTATAAAAGAATAAAAATAAGACAACTTGTCTGCGATATCACCTTCGATGGAAGCGGACATTAAAAACAACAACAGCAACCCCTATAAGTTCGGAATTATTCTCGCAAAGTCCAGATGTTGTATAACTCTCAGGCGTTGCTTCAGGGACATGTAGGTCCCGGTATCTGTCGTGGTTTGCCGAGTGTTCCCTGCTAGGGTTCGCCACCGGAATTCGGGCTGGAAAATCTCGATAAACGTGTGTTTTCAAGAAGAGTCCACGTTTTGCAGACCTTGACAAGTCAAATATTATTGAATAGCTCGCATATAATAATGCTACTATATAAATAATCTATACTATGCGTTTGATGTGTGTCTTTATACCTCTAAAGAGCAAGATTATCAGAGCATGAAATAAGTAAATAAATGTTGAATTATTATTAGACGATAAACCCGAGCGGTTGACGTGGGAACGACGTAATCTTTACCCTTTCTCAAGGATGCATGTTATAGTGATGACTTGTATTAAAATATTTAAAGAAATTTTATGAATTCAGAGATTTTTTAGTTGTTGAAATTAGTTCAGAAGTTTTTTCATGTTTATGTTCGATTTATTTTTCAGTGTTTTCAGTGTTTAAAAGCTTTTTATTAATGTCTTTTTTAGATACATTTTCGTAAATTCGAAATAGCCAAATCTGCCACACTAATATGATAAAATAGCAAATTGGAAAATCAACCCAACATAATCTTCTAAAGTTTATGTCTCACCTAAAAAGGATCGCCTGTTCAACTTTGTGGGTTTAAACCACAGGCGAATTATTGAAATTAAATTGAACCGTACGTTTGTACCGAGATTACGTGTCGAGTGGACGTTACACACACAACCACACACACACACTCTCTCTCTCTCTCTCTCTCTCCCTCTCTCACTCCTCTCTCTCTCTCTCTCTCGCTCTCTTTCTCTCTCTCTTTCTCTCTGGTATCAAACAGTTACAGTGGTATTGCGAAAGCCTTCTTTTACCACTGTATAAGATTAATGACATTTAAGGTCACGTCAGTATAGTTCACATCCCAATGTTTACCAACACAGCAAGATGGTGTCGATATGGCGTGTAATACATGTATTAACATTGGAAGCAGCAATACAAACTGGCCCGGGAAAAATTGACGACGATTACTCGTTTTACGTCTGTTTACGCAAATAAGTAAAGATTTAATATCGAGGCCTCATTAACTCCCCCCGAGTTTATCCCTTTCAATGATAGAGGCGGCCAAACGAATATTGGCTGCGGATCAGTTTGATTTAAACATACATTATGCAAGAGCTAGATCTACCTACACTGTTATAGAAATTTTTGTAAAATTACAGTATAGTACAAGTGGTTTTTATACCTTAATTGTTGGTATATTCTCCACAATATAGTAGTTTTACCAGGTATGGCGCGTGTATGTTTAAGGAGTTTCGTGTGTATTTACCGACTTTCGTGTATTTTTACCGAGTTTCGTGTCTTACAATAAACGGTAATGAAATCAAAGACAGATACAAAATCAGTAAAAATACCATCTTACATTACGTAATATTTACAAACTGAACAGAAAATAAATAAGCAAGCATGTAATTTTACAGATAAAAAATTCCAAGTCAAAAAGACGATGAAACCCCCACACTCAAAAAAAGGAGGGCGGAAGATTCCCTGTGACAGTATAATCTAGTTTGGATCTCAGTGATGCATCTGAGAGAGAGCGGGAACCAGTCCGTGTAGATAGAAATAAAAAGATAAATCCCCCAGGAACAAACTTGATCAAACACTGTATAGATTTATCTGGTCCAATACGCGTTTCGGGCTTACTCGCCCTTCATCAGTTGGCAGTATTCACATTTTGTTGTAAATTTACTTTTAGATTAGAAATATAATAGTTAAAAGCTAGATAATGTAAAGTGAATATGCTGAAAATCTCTGAACCCAGATATTAGCGCTTGAATTGTAGGCCTTGCTCATCATTTTTGAAGTCGGTACGATAAATTAACATTGTCTTGATTGTTCCATTATTGAATTTAATCACCAAGGAACGTTGACTCCCAGGACACATAAGATTGCATCAAGAGTTCATTATGATCTTTTCATGTTAATAAATGTCTAATTCATAGTTTATAATATAACATATCAGATCTATACAAAGGCCTGCTATATAGAGAATCTCCTACGAGTGTTTTTTGATATAAAAAAATATCAACACAAGTTGATAAAGTGAAAAAAACGAGGCTCTGCCGAGTTTTTTTTTACTTTATCAACGAGTGTTGATATTTTTTGATATCAAAAAACACGAGTTGGAGATTTTATTTATCACCCAATCCTTTCTTACATGCACAAATAAATACATATAATTATTTGGTATAGATTTCACTTTTAAGAATCTAATCACATTACAGCGTAGTGATACATCAGTTTTTTGACAGCAGTTTAGCTATTGCAAAGTCCTATATATTGACCCAGTATTTCCTTCAAGGTCAATTAAATAAAAACAGTTTCTTTTTAACTAAAAAAAAGTAATTTTTTATTTAAAATAAGTGGTTTCTTTAAAATAAAAGAAAGTAGGTCCTTTTTGATTGACCAATCAAATTCATGTAAAGCGATATCTCCTAAGGAGATATCGCAGTAGATTATGTAATTTATCATACAAGCGATATCTACTGTCAAATGTATTATTGGGTGATAAAGTCAGATTTAGCGTAGTTATCGTATTCGGTAAATTTGTTGTCTCTTATAAGCATGCAATTTTACGGATTTTACCTTTACTCACATTATTTTGTAAAGCGTCACTCTAGAAACATGAGTAAAATTACAGCAATTAAAGTATTTGTTTTTGCCATAAAATGTTCGGAATATTTACCAAAATGTTCGGAATATTTACCAAAATGTTCGGAATATTTACCAAAATCTTCGGAATATTTACCAAAATTTTCGGAATAATTACCAAAAGTTCGGAATATTTACCAAAATGTTCGGAATATTTACCAAAATGTTCGAAATATTTACCAAGTTTCATTCTGCCTTACAATAAACTTTGATGAAAACAAAGACACATTAAAACCCGGTAAAAATACATGCTTACATATGTAGTATTTCAATATTGAACAGAAAATAGCAAATCCAGAAGGTAATTTTTACAGATTTACGTTTATTCACAATATTTTGTAAATTTGCTTATTAGCCAAAGTTTAAGAGCTGAACAGTAGGACGTTAAACCCATTCCATTTCATTTAATTTTCTCGAAGACTGTACAATTAATTATGACCAACATTATTTTGTTTTGCAGAGTGCAGTAGGGTCTGGTATTCTAGAAATAAAGTTGCTAAACTATTACGGAGATGGTGATGGATCCAATGGTCATTGCTGTGATGGTAAATTTGTCTTCTGTCCATCCGCATGCGATCATAAGTTTACGATATGTGTTGACAATGCATATGGGTAAGTAAAACTCTTTCTCTCTCTTTCTCTCCCCCCTCTCTCTCTCTCTCCCTCTGTTAACACATATTCAAAAATCTGTTTATTACCGTGTCATTGTAATTATGTAATTACTTCAATTTCACATATCCAATTTCATGTGTTTTTAAAAATTTATTTCAGATCCGATTCCATGGACCAATGTCAGTTTGGTAAATATACAACAGGGGACACAATTGATAAGAACCACATAGTATTTGGTGATTTTATTGGAGGACTGAGGAATTACTTTCCCTTTAAATTCACCCAATGGAGCGTATGTATTCCTTTAAAGAACAATATTGGTGCCAGTCATTATTACATATGTGATAGAACTGGTTAGATACATTCCAAATATAATTTTAACACAGATCATTGCTACGGGATATGTGTAACAAACACTGGGATGAACGGGAAGTGACGCCAAACATGGCAAACACGAGTTATCCTTCTATATAACTGACTGAACCAACGAGCGATAACAGACACACGATCGAATTTCATTTCACTGATAATTCCGTTAAAGATGAAGATTTATTATGAGACGGTGAGAGGATATATGACAATTCACAAAAAGAGTTGGATGTCAGTAGATAAAAGATAACGGACAAATTAGAAAAAATCCGTGCATTACCATGTTTTTATAATAAAAAAAGTGGGAATGCACGGGATTTTTTTCTATTTTTCTCGTTTTGTCTTATCTAGTGACAGCCAATTCAATTTTTGAATTGTGAGATATTCTCTCATCCTCTTATAAAACAACTTTCCATCTTCAACGGAATTATCAGTGAAATAAAATTCGCCTGTGTGTTCGTTAGCGCCCGTTGGTTCAGTCAGTTATATACATGTAGAAGGATAACTCGTGTTTGTCATGTTTGGACGTCACTTCCCGTTCAATCAAGTGTTTGTTACACATCACCCGTAGCAATGATTTCTGTGTTAACATTATATTTGAAATGTATTTAACCAGTTCTATTACATACTGTCCTTTAAGATCACCAATAACTTACATCAATATAAATTCTACCATCTGCTAGTTATTAAAAACGCTGGTGTTAAAGAACTTTGTTTAAGGAGTATGTATCTATTTAGCTTTGTAATCATAAAGATCCATTTCTATAAACAAGATTGAAGAAAAATCCGAAGTTACGTAGATATACAACTTACCGGAAGCTTTGTTATCGTATTCTTGCATTTGTTCTGGAGACGTGTCTGGAACTAAGGCGACTTTAATACTTGTATACCGGTTGTCCTCTCTGCTGCCCAGCTCTAATCCTTCATAATTTGAAACTTCTACAATAAAAGGGGGGAAAAGAAACATTTAACCAGTTCTATCACATATGTAATAATGACTGACACCAACATTGTCCTTTAAATAGCCAATGTTGTAATTAGTTGCCTATTCATGCCGTACACAGGTACTTATTAATCTACCAAAGACTACTTCCAATGGTTTGGGGGGGGGGCTGAATGGTTAGCACATGCGCGTTGTATCCTAAGGTCTGCCATTGAATCACCTGGTGTGGATTCGATCCCCTGGTTGTAGGTGACAAGGAGTGGGGTTACCTGTCCAACATCGTGGAATTTCTCTGAGTCCTCCGGTTTCCTGCCACTGTTGAAGACGCCTACCCACAATCGCTTTTTTCCAAATGGCATTGGACCTTATGTTAGTCCCGAAATGAACTAGTTTGTGTTAAAACCCCATTTCTCTCCTTTTTGTATGGCGCATGATCGGCTTCATTCGCTGAGCTGATTTCAGTTTTATATGTTTATTTTATGTCTGTTTAGGGTAAGGTGAAGGTGAAGGTGAATATTGTGGATGTTGATGACGTGAACGACCATGATCATGTTGATACGATCAGAAGACATATTCAACGAAAACCTACGCGTCCTCCACGTTATACAGCCGAAATGATTAAAGAACGAACCAGGTAGGTAGAAACATTAACCAATCTTTGTAAAATGGCGTCATGAATATTTACCCAAAAACTGACCTTTCAAAAAAAAAAAAAAACATGAATTTATAGAAAGTTGTCCTTCTTGATCGCCATTTGTAGTTGTTGGAAAATGTCTACTTGTTTATTCGGTTTAATGTATTATTGTCCGAATCAGGGCCTACAAATAAGGTTCAATTCTTGTAGCACGGAGTCTGTGAGCGAAAGTGAAGGTGGCCTGAAAACCAATCTGATTAATCAATGTCTGACGGCAATAGGGTCAAAAGTCGCTTGTTTTACCCCTTTCGTATATACTCCCACTATAGTTGTAAATGTCGCTTAGTATTAAACTCAGTAATTGAGTATCCATAAAATTGTACCTTGTGTTAATATGTTCAATTAGCAGTTAGAATGCGATATAAGAGTAGGCCGCATGTACGTAAAAGATCCATTGGCAGTTGGTATTCGATATAAGATTAGGCCGTGGCGTCGCTGCCCGGGAAAAATTTCCCCCATAGCACACTGTATGGCGTATGTCCGTCTTCATTAACCCGGGTTAGGAGCAGAGCAGTAGAACGTTAAACGCTATTTCATTTCATTTATTGTTAACAGTTTTTATACGCCCACATTTTCATGTGGACGTATATTGTCGTCGCCCCTGTCCGTCCGTCCACAATTGTTTGTGAACAGTCTACAGGTCACAATTTTTATCCGATTTCAATGAAACTTAAAACGTAGGTTTATCACCCTAAGATCTCAGTTCCTGTCGATATTGGCATGTATCGGACTGTAACTTCATGGGTTATGGCCCCTGATTGTACGAAAAATCACGTTTTTTAGCTTGTGAACAGTGTAGAGGTCACAATTTTGAACCGATTTGGATGAAACTTGAAATGCATGTTTATAACCCAAAGATCTTGGTTCCTTTCGATATTTGGCCAATGGGATCGTAACTTCCTGAATTATGGCCCCTGATTGTCCGAAAAATCGCCCTTTTTAGCTCGTGGTCCCTCTGGAGGTCAAAATTGTTATCCGATTTAAAAAAAATGTTTGATTATATCACTCCATGGTTATGAAGGTTGAGTTCGAATTTCGTGAAAATCGGACCAAAATTGACGGACAAAATGGCCGCCATTTGTACGCGAATAGTGTGAAAATATGTTATATCAAGGTTGTGAACAGTGTAGGGACACAATTTTGAACCGATTTGGATGAAACTTGAAATGCATGTTTATAACCCAAAGATCTTGGTTCCTTTCGATATTTGGCCAATGGGATCGTAACTTCCTGAATTATGGCCCCTGATTGTCCGAAAAATCGCCCTTTTTAGCTCGTGGTCCCTCTGGAGGTCAAAATTGTTATCCGATTTAAAAAAAATGTTTGATTATATCACTCCATGGTTATGAAGGTTGAGTTCGAATTTCGTGAAAATCGGACCAAAATTGACGGACAAAATGGCCGCCATTTGTACGCGAATAGTGTGAAAATATGTTATATCAAGGTTGTGAACAGTGTAGGGACACAATTTTGAACCGATTTGGATGAAACTTGAAATGCATGTTTATAACCCAAAGATCTTGGTTCTTTTCGATATTTGCGCCAATCGGATCATAACTTCCTGAATTATGGCCCCTGATTGTCCGAAAAATTGCCCTTTTTAGCTTGTGGTCCCTCTGGAGGTCAAAATTGTTATCCGATTTAAAAAAAACGTTTGATTATATCACTGTCCCATGGTTATGAAGGTTGAGTATGAATTTTGTGAAAATCGGACCAAAATTGACGGACAAAATGGCCGCCGTTTGTACGCGAATATTGTGAAAATATGTTATATAAAGGTTGCGGACCTTATAGAGGTCACAATTTTGAACCGATTTTGATGAAACTTGACATGTATGTTTATAACCCAAAGATCTTGGTTCCTTTCGATATTTGCACCCATTGGATCATAACTTCCTGAATTATGTCCCCGGATTGTCCGAAAAATCGCTTTTGTTCGCTTTTGGTCCCTTTGGAGGTCAAAATTATTATCCGATTTAAAAAAACGTTTGACTATATCACCGTTACATGGTAATGAAGAGAGAGTTTGAATTTCGTGAAAATCGGACTAGAATTGACGGACAAAATGGCCGCCGTTTGTACACGAATAGTGTGAAAATATGTTATATCAAGGTTGTGGACCCTATAGAGGTCACAATTTTGAATCGATTTTGATGAAACTTGACAGGTATGTTTATAACCCAAAGATCTTGGTTCCTTTCGATATTTGCGCCCATCGGGTCATTACTTCCTGAATTATGTCCACTGATTGTGGTGCCTCTGGAGGTCACAATTATTATCTGATTTAAAAAAAAACGTTTGATTATAATAACCAAACAAATTCTAATGATTTTCTGATAATTCCTTAATATGCGACAACTCTTGTTGACTGCCCGGACGATTTGGCTGCTGTGTGGGCGTATGTTTCGTTGCCTGGCAACCTATTTTTTTTTATATTGATTGTAGTTTAGAGATCGATGCTAGAGTATCATGTGATGATCATTATTATCGTGATGATTGTTTTGTATACTGTAAACCTCACGATGATGCTATTAATGGATATTACACCTGTAATCAAGTCACAGGTGAAAAAATATGTAAACAAGGTAAGTTACTTATAATAAACATACATTATGCAAGAGCAAAATCTGCTTATTGCAGGTCTTTCTTTAGGCCTGAATCGTTATCTAAATTATTAGTTAGACATTAATTAACTTATCCAGACCATAATCTCGATGGCATTGCTAGCCTGCGATCTTTAGTGCATTATGATCCGATTTACTGCACAATTTCTTTTACAATTTAATGATTAGTTGGGTAATCGTGACTATGATTTTTGTCGTACCGACTTTAGTAATGATGTTCGAGGATAGGCTTAAATTTCAATCGCTTAATTCTCGCTTCATAGTAGATCAATTTGACTGAAGTTTTCAGCAAATTGCGTTTACATTATCTGGTTTTTAACTTTTATAGCGAGAACTGCCAGCTTGTTATTTAATTCTTCATAATGTATCTTTAATAAGCGAGTGGTCATCCGCGTGCTCATTATAGATCACGGAGTGGTTCGTTGAGTCAAGGGGCGTGGTATCAGTCCCGCGTTTGAACGTAACATGGAGTAGGGTAGCCTGACGTACCGCGTGTATTGCCGCGTCCACCGGTTTTTCTCTCAAACAACAGATCCCTAAGCACAATCGACTTATTGAAATTAAATTGTATCTCAGTTCCGAAATTTGACTGGACTCTAACCCTCAACCGAACGACTAAATAAAAAAAAGAGAGAAAATATTAATAAGAGATAGGGGTGGCTTGGTCTTACGCGTACACACACATTAGATCATTAGGTCATTCATGTGTCAAGTGATGTGGTTTCTATCTTACGTGACAAGAAGCGGGGCTGCATTCGCCAACTTCGTATTCCCCAAAGAAATGACTTAGTTTGTGTTAAACGAAAATTTAACGTTTATTTCAGGTTGGACGGGATCAAGCTGTAATGTTGATATCGATGAATGTGAAGAGACCATATGTAAGAATAACGGTACATGTACTAATACTAATGGAAGTTATTCTTGTTCCTGCCTTCAAGGCTATAAAGGTTAGTTTTTAATTAATTATTAGTCTAATTTGTCAGTTTCATTTTTTTAAAAAATAAGAAATCTCTACTCTCATCTATCAAGTTACATAAAAAATATATTTATTTATGTATTAAAATATGATTATGTAGGCAGGATATGGGTAGGCCTTAGTTTGAATAAGCGGTAATGTAGGCAGGATATGGGTAGGCCTTAGTTTGAATAAGTGGTAATGTAGGCAGGATATGGGTAATCCTTAGTTTGAATAAGTGGTAATGTAGGCAGGATATGGGTAGGCCTTAGTTTGGATAAGTGGTAATGTAGGCAGGATATCGGTAGGCCTTAGTTTGGATAAGTGGTAATGTAGGCAGGATATTGGTAGGCCTTAGTTTGAATAAGTGGTAATATAGGCAGGATATGGATAGGCCTTAGTTTGAATAAGCGTTAGGTAATGTAGGCAGGATATGGGTAAGAATGATATGTGGGAAGACCTTAATTTGAATAAGTGCAGGGACGATTTTTTGCAGGAGGGAGTTTGCCAGGTTCCTGTTAAGGAAATCTGCGATCATCGTTTCTAAATTACACAGGCATACATACAAATTGAGCTTTTTAAACAGAGAACTCATTTTTATACTGATGTAGGATCACTTTGTGATGTAATTTCATTGATGCGAGGCATTATTTTTTTATCCCCTTTGGATCTGCCCCTGAAGTGGTAATGTAGAAAGGATATGGATAGGGCTTACTTTGAATAAACTGTAATATGTAGGAAGGATATTGTAATTGGAATAAGTAATAATATGTAGGAAGGATACAGGCTATTTTTTGAAAAATATATATTATTACATTTCGTATCAATGACAGTGTAATATTCGTTGATAAATTAATTAGTATCTTCGATTTGTAATATCACAGTAGCTCCCTTCTTGTTGATTTTTTTTCAGCATTATTTGGCAAACAAAATGAGGAATACGATTCGTCCAATTATATACTACTTAATACTTAATTATATACTAATAAAATATGACATATCCAGCCACAGGGAGATATATTATTATATACGTAAAAGATATACTCGATAACCATGATAATAAGTATTATAATGGTCACGTGATATATAGATAAAGCTCGAGATTTATGTTTAATGAAGCGTAAAAAATAGTATTAGTCATAACTATAAATAGATATATATAGGACCTATTTGATTGATACCATTTTTTTTTTCTAAAAGCGATAAACACGGCGTGTTACGGCCTAATTCTTTTCAATAAGATTATTAGTTCATTATGCGAGTAGTCTAAGGAGACTATCTTTAAAGCGAGAATTTCGTATTTTAAGGTTACATTTGTAAAATATTTTAAAATAAAGCCTTAAAATACATGGCGTCTATAAATAGTGCTACCTTGTTAAAGAATAATTGGCAAAAATATCATTTTCAACTTAAAATTCAAACGTTTGAAGATAGCTATTCCATTGGAGGAATAGGAAAACAAGGGAGGTAATTGTGTTATTTCCGGTGTGAATGATTTTTTAGTGTGAGAATTATACCTATGATCGTATAATAGTGAGTTTATAACCTATTGAGCAAAATACATAGAAATAATTAGTATGTCTCGACCTTCTTAGAAAATATGAAATTCTCGCTTTAATAATAGAGAGAGAGGGGGAGAAATGGGGTTTCACGTCCACTCGACACAAACCAGGTCATTTCGGAACGACTTTAATAATAGGTCGTAGGAAAGAGTGATAAAGTGGGTCTATCCCCATGAAATGTCTACCAATCACGGCCAATGCTAATTGTACTATTCGAATAGTCCAAGTCATTGTTCGAATGTTAATCGAACACTTGATTCAATTGTAATGATAAATCTTGGGACCGTGTTTGATGAATTTTCTGAGGTTTGGTTACTGTAAATCTTCCTCGGTCTATTTTCTCTACCATTGATAAATTAAAGATGCAGTATGTGATATTTAGATAAATATTAAAGGGACAATAATAACTTTTGCTGGCTTGGTAGCTCCAGAAAATAAATAATAGCCTTATTCTAAGTACTAGATGTTTTAGTGTCTTACCCGTTGTGTAAATTATCCATTACATCCTATTTTACTTTTCCAGAGGGTTCGAAAATATTTTAAAATCCAAGTCACATTTGAAAAGGTTTACGTTAGACTTTTCAAATTAATAAGTTGAATTTTTCCAATTTTTTAAATTAGGTGTGTTACAATGAAATTTATATCATCAATTAATTGGAATATTGTAAAATAATACAATTTGTTGACCAGAATGAAGATTGGGACATATTATTCAGTTACAACAAGAGTGTTATTGGGGCTTTAACAGTTATCGCTATAATTATTGCATAATAGATAATGAAAAGGAAATATATTGAAATTTTAGTCAAATTACTTCATTCTGAATGAAGTTATGTCCGTTTAAAGAATGGTATATAGTCTCGGTTGTCATTGCTACCTTCTCGATTATCCAATTTGATTATGAGTTTGGCATGTAGATAACTGTTTAATTATTGAATTGTATAACACATGTTGCCAACAATAGGTAGATTTAGGTATATTTTAATTGGATTTATATTTGTAATATTAAATAGGAGATGGGAGAACTGACCGAATTCCATTCCTTTGAGTTAATACCGAATAATAACTATTAAAGATCAGCCTCATTAGACTTAAAACATTAGGGGGTGACCGAACGGTTAGCACGTGCGAGCTGTATCGTAAAGCCTGTTATTGAATCCATTGGCGTAGTTTCGGGACAAGGAGTAGGGTCGCCAGTCCTTGTGGGCTTTCTCCGGCCCTTCGTTTTCCTCCCACTGCTAAATGCCCTACGCGCAAGCGAATTTTTGAAATACAATTAAACCATATGTTGGTCCCGAAATGGTATAGTTTGTGTTGAGTGGACGTTAAACCCCATCTCTCTCTCTCTCTCTCTCTCTCTCTCTCTCTCTCTCTTTCTCTTAAAATATTATTCCAAGGAAAATATTCGATTGAGCACTAGAAATGTATAAAAATGTATTTTATTAAAAAAACAATATCCATCTCTAGAGATGGATATATATTTTGTTATTATCATTTTCCTCGAGGACTACCATAAAGAAGTCATACATATCGTTAGCGCTAATCCCAATCCTAACCATGGACCTAGCCCTGATGCTTAACCTAACCCTATGACCTCGCCAACAATCATGCGCCTTAACAAATAGATTTAGCCGTGTTTAAGATAACGAAAATACATCTATTTAAACATGCATTATGCAAGAGCTAAATCTGCCTATTGCAGGTCTTTCCTTAGTCTGAAATTTTATTTTAACTATTCATTACACATTTATTAACAAAACAAGACCATAACTACCTCTCGATGGCATCGGATACTCGCGAGTTTAATTAGATTAGAACGAACGGTTCGACATGTAAAATATTAATTTAAAAATGGGAAAGCGAGGCCAAGTCGCAAATTTACCAATGCGCTGGTTAAACGTTATGCACACATCTTGTCAAAATAGAGATGGCCTAGTGGTCTAGAGTGCCCCGCTTCGACCTCTAGCTGGCCGGTCACCTCTGGCTTGCTGATGTGGTTTCGAGTCCAGGTGTGAGCGTATGTGGCATGGAGATAGGGGCGCCTTCTTAACCTCGTGGGTTTCCTCCTGGCACTCCGGTTTCCTCCCACTGCTAAAGACCCCTACGCGCAAGCGAAATATTGAAATAAAATGAAACCATATGTTAGTCCCAAAATGACCTAGTTTGTGTCGAATGGACGTTAAACCCCATTTCTCTCTCTCTCTCTCTCTCTCTCTCTCTCTTGTCAAAATAATATATGGTGATAATTTGGCTCAGAATGAAGTAATTTGGCTCAAGTTTTCAATATTTTCTTTTTTACCGTTTATTTTTGAACTATTATAGCAAGAAAGACCAACTAATGTATCTTTAATTTCCCATAGTTGATATATTTATGTCTTGCTTATTCAGGTATTAATTGTGAGGTGAGTCCAGTTTGTGTAAGCCAACCCTGCCAGAATGGTGGAAATTGTTCGGAAACGATGTTTCTCTCCTACAACTGTAGTTGTCAAATTGGTTACAGCGGAGATTCGTGTGAGACCAAAGTGGACCCATGCACCTGCAGTCCTTGCAACAATGGAGGCACCTGTATGAGTGACGTTTCTGGAAACTTCAACTGTACCTGTACGTCGGAATGGATCGGAGATTATTGTCAGGATGTGATGCCACCAATAACACCTATCACATTCTTTGGAGGTAAGAATTGCGTTGTTGAACAATTGTTTAACAATATGATAGAACAATAGTTCAACGAGTGAACTATAGTCAGGGTATGAATGAACAATAGTTAGCGTATGAATGAACAAGAGTTACCGTATGATTGAACAATAGTTACCGTATGATTGAACAATATGTTTAAACAATAGTGACAGTATGGTTGAAGTCAGGCCCAGAGACTTTAATACTACTTTTTTTTTTAAATAGAAACAACACAGATCACATTTTGAAGGGGATTCCTATATTGTTCAGATCACGCACATAGAAATTAACAAGACTGTTTATGTTTAGAAACAGGAAGGATCGATTTTTTGAAGGGAATTCCTATATCGCTCACATCACAAATATGGACATAAGACTGTTTTGTTTTTATAAACAGCACGAATCATATTACTTGAAGGGGATTCCTATATCGCTCATGTTTTGTGTTTTAGAAACAACTGGGATCACATAGAGTTTAATACTACTGATTGTTTTTAGAAACAGTATCTATTTCTATACTTGAAAGAGACAGATTCCTATATCGCTCAGAACACGATCAGAGACTTTAATACTACTGTGTTTTGTTTTGTGTTTTTTGTAGAAACCACACGGATTACATTACTTGGTACCATTGATGATGGTAATAGAGAACAGCTAGCTGATGGTTTAAGAAATCTTTCGCGAGATCTAGGTGGCGTTCAGGGCCGAATCCTTGTTCAAGTGGATACAGAAACAATAGAGCTAAAACCAAGGTAGGTATATAATGAATTTTGCACTTTCAGGTAACAGTGCGTAACAGTGAACCACATTGTCCATGGTACCAAGAATTAAAATTATCTGGACATTGGAGAGAGACGGGGGGAGAGGGGAGATGGAGAGATTGTGTTCAACGTCTACTCGAAACAAACCAGCTCATTTCGGAGCTAAAGATGGTTCAATTATACTTCAATAATTTGCTTGTGTTGGGGGTCTTAAGCAGTTGCGGAAACCGGAGGGAGGACCCGGAGAAAACCCACGAGGTTGGACAGACGACCTTCTTTAAACCATGATATTATGTGACCTTAAAGGGCCAATCCCGATAACTTTTGGGGGAATAAAACTGCTTAATTTTGTGTTAAAATACCTTATATCCCATTACCTAAGGCCGACCAACTAACCCGATATTTGTGATATTCTTGTAAATAACTTAAACCTGACAGTCTTCATCTGGAAATGGAGACCGTTGTATTATACAGTATCTGGATAAAACTAGACTTTTTTTTCTATAAAAATGATATGTAGGTGAAATTTACCTTTTGTTATCAAGTACAGTACATGGGTCATTCACTGTATAGTCCTCTAAAGAAACGGGAATCGATTATTAGGTCACCCAATCAAAAAATTGACCCAAAATCTTAAAAGGGTTACGTGTCCGGATAAGCAGTGTTGACGTTAACGTCAAAACGGCTCAATATTTTGAGCTGAAACTTTGAGCCAAGGTAGATACACCATAACTCTATATTTTGGTCCATAAATTTCATAAAGGCTCGGGCTTTAATTTTTGAGACTCTGTTCTTATCGGGATTGTCCCTTTAAACAACTAATACAACAAGAAACGTGAAATTTGGTGATCAACATATTATACTTTATCATTTAATTGAAATATGTATCTTCTATTTCAGTGATATAATAACAGAGGTCAATTTTCTCGTAGCCATTGATGGAGGAAAAACTGTGATAAGTAACGACCAGATCGACGCCATCTTTAAGAATAATAAACCCGAGAAAATCAACCCATATCTTCCCCTGCCTCTGTATTATAGTAACGGTGGTGGTATAGCTGATCCTAGTGCTATAGTCGGCATTGAAAAGGTAATATAAATAATTAGCTGGTGGTGGGGAGGGGGCTTGGGGCGGCTATTTCCTAGTGCCGTACTCTGAATGGACGGGGCATGGTCATGGGAAAGGGCCCCATACTCCGAGTCAATCGTTTTCTATACACTGTTACTTTCGAATCCACTACTGAATGAGAATGCGGTCATTGCATTGGCATGAAAATCATCAATCAAGACCCCCCCCACCCACCTGTCGCGAAAGAGGGCACTGAAAATAGTATATAGCTTCCGCCATATAATGACAACGACCCTGAGATTGCCATACAAATGTTGAATATTTCATATTGTCTTCAACAGGAAAGTTAGATTTCATCTCATTTCTGAGAGGGCGTATCTTCTGTCCGAGGGTGTATATATATTATTATTATTTTATCTTCAGGAGAGAAGTTGGCTTTCTGCTAATTGGTATGTAATATTTTTAGTAGCTCTGATATGCCTTGCAGCTGTTGTCGTGTTTAGTTTCGTATTTCTCAGACGAAGGTCAGTAAAACTTGTATTTATCAAATTGTGCAACGACTTTAACAAAAAACAGCCCTAACATTAAATAATTTAAGATCATATTCATGTGGAATTGGAACTTAATATTAGTTCAGGAAGACCACACCGCACACAAACAAACCCCGATAAGACTAATACACGGACAAGATATGAACAATACAGACATAGAACTAATAAACGAAATAATAGCTAATCAAGTAGTGTCCCGGGTCGGAAAGACGCAGGCCTAACTTAAAATGAAAAAAACAACAACTATGATTTACAAGACGACGCAGTAATGAGACCGAGTTTGACTGGGGTCGTATCCTGAATAGCGTTTCCAGATAGCGATAGTCTACCATTGGTTCCATGGGTTTAGAACGCCACTAAATAGTAATACTAAGGGCGATAATCCCGATAGAATTTCGGAAAATACTATAAATTGATAAGATTAATTGCAGTGTAAGGATGGCAAGAATGTTGTGCCCCCCTCTCTCTCTCTCTCTCTCTCTCTCTCTCTCTCTCTCGCTCTCTCTCTCTCTCTCTCTCTCTCTCTCTCTCGCTCGCTCGCTCGCTCGCTCACCCCTCCCATATTAATATAAGTATCTAACCTTGTTTACATCTGGGGAATTGGGTGCTCAAATGGTTAACATGTACGCGTTGGATAATAGGTTGTGCCATCGGGTCAACTGGCGTGATTTCGATTTCCCGGTTGTACGTGACCGGAACTCCTGGTTTCCTACCACTACTAAAGATCCCTACCAGCAAGCGAATTATTGAAATAAAATTGAACCATGTGTTAGTCCCGAAGTGACCTAGTTTGTGTCTTGTGGACGTTAACCCCATTTCTCTCTATATATGTATACCTTTATTTATAGATCTGTGGAAAAAAAGGGCGTGGGGTCTCGTGAATGATTTAGTGTAAAAGGCGTTAGAAAAACGTTAAATTTATTGTATTGTACAATAATATCTTCATTATCATTTTTCCAGACGAAAGCAGGCAGAAGAAAAAGATCAAATCGCTGATGATTTTGAAGTGCAACCACAGAATATGGCTTTTGAAAACATTCTATACAACGAAAATAACAGAGCAAATGCGAACAGAGAGGCGGCTCCGCCAAGAACACCAGATGAAGTGTACGCCGGCACAAAAAGGGTATCACTTCCACCACTTCCAGAAGAGGAAGTTGTTGATGGCGCTGTTGGTGGCGCTGCTCAACCAGAAAATGCCTATGATCTGCCTAGACCCATTAATCATTATCAAGATATCGACGATGCCAAGAAACCGGCCGTGCCTGGACCATATTTGGATATGAATGGTACAATTCCTAAACGCGTGGATAACACCTACCAAGATTTCAACAACTTGGCCGTCTCCATGAAAGCCATTGAAGAAAAAGAAAATCATTATCAAGACTTAGACAAAGTTAAAGACGATATGGAAAGTCTAGACAGTTTGAGTTCGGACTCGGAGGATGAGATCGCTAAGATCAAATCGTCATTTGCGTAATGTATCATTTTGATTTTTCGACTAAAAAAGTGCTTTTTTATTCTGTAAAACAAAGGGACACAATACGAGTTGATTTATTCGTTTATTGAAGTTATTATGAATCTGAGATACGATTTTGTTTTATAGAATAATATCTATTGTATAATTTTTTTTATCTTGCCTTTATGATTTATGATGAAATGATCAATATAAAAATTCATAATATGACCAAGCTCAATCCAAACAAATTTAATTCTCGAACGCATCGATTTCATAGTTTAAACTCAAAATACCCGACGCCATGTTCTGGATTGGCGTATGATATTCACTCGGCAAATCTCGACAGATTTCGGAACCAACATTTAGTCTCGTCTGTATGACAGTAAGTGATATGTAACTACGCCCATACATTTGCGATGCGGCTGCCGGTTTACTTCAACAGGATAACTTGAAGCTATTACAAACAAACAAGACACCATGGGCGCAGCCATGTTTCGTCATCCGGGACCTTTAAAGTAGTTCCAAGACACCATGGGCACAGCCATGTTTCACCCGGGACCTTTAACGTAGTTCCAATATGGCGAAATTCGTCATACAGCCGCGACTGGATGTAGGTTCCGAAATCTGTCGAGATTTGCCGAGTGGTATAATATTATATTCTACAATACACCTTTCCATTACCGTACCATCGATTATACAATAGATTTCTTTTGATCACAACCAACGACCTATCATGTCTTATTTCTGGTGCGATTCGGGAATAACTCCATTAGACAACATTTTCTGTAAATATTAATAAGTCAAACCTTTTAATTTCAATTAGCCGGTCGTTTTGATTGGCTGTTTTCTAATGCGCTACCTAAAATTATCGACTGGACTTTTAAAGTTCAATTATATAATATTATGGCCAGTTTCTGGTTGTTTTATTTACAAATCGTCATTCTCATGACTCAGCATAATTAATTGATCATGTTAATCATGTAAAATTGTATATAATTATTCGTTGTATTATTCTGCTACACGTTCACATTGTCACGTGATTACAGTGCTACATTAGATTGCTCGAGTCCATTGTCACGTGATAACGGTGCTACATAAGACTGCTAGGGTCCATTGTCACGTGATAACTGCTCGAGTCCATTGTTACGTGATTACAGTACTACATGAGGCCGCTCGAGTCCATTCTCTTGGGTTTATCAATGACCATTAGCAACTCGAATACGACCATTTTGGACTGAAATGTAAACACACCACCAAGAGACACATCATTGTTGACATCCTTTAGTATACGTTATTTTGACCAAATGCTACGTTGTGATATTTGGGACGAAAACCGGAATATCAATCAAGATGATATATTTACGCGCTCGTCGCTGGTCGCGTCCAATCGCAAGCTTCAGTTCGTTATAAACATAATCCAACATTCACGCACGTTAAGGAATTAAGTAACTGCATTTGGTATTGCATTGTTCATCTTAACAGGAACATCCTGATGGCCAATATGACTGACCGGCAAATAGAAAATAGCAATGAAGGTATAGCAATCAATGGTACCATTTTTGACTTGAAATGTTTTGTAAATATGATTTTCAAATTTGTCACTTGCTTGTAAATATTTGCATGATTATACTTAGCATATTTAACTTCCATGTAAATAATGATATATATTACTCACGTCTTTCGTTTTGTTCGGTGTATATTGTCGTCATCCATGTCAGTCTATTTTGCAATTGGTTTCTACAGCATTCCTTGTCTTTTTTCGGCATATTCATCAGAGTCGTTCGGCGATATTCCTCAGAATTACGGGCCCTGTCACAAAAATGGTGTACAAGCTCTGCAGGTCAGAGTGTTTGAGATTGAAAAAAAGCCAAACAAAACACTAGCGGGTATTTTCCCCGAAAACCGAAACTGTGGTTGTGATAAGTGGAAAAGCATGGAAACCGTTGTTGATGGACTCATATTTGTTCAATCTGATAAAAATACAGATCTATATTTCGTTTCGTTATACTTTCACTGCTTCATGAAGATCTAGACGGTTGTAGTGGAAGGTCGCGACAGAAGACATACAAGCGGCTTTTGACCCTATAACCCTCAGCATTCGGTCAAAATAACGTATACTAAGGGTTATAACAATCGGCATTGGTGTTTCTAATGGGTTTCCCACAGTTCAGTGCACCTTACGCCAAAAACTCGCCGTAATCCTTCACAGAATCCAGAACACGTCAACAGATCTCACAGACCCCAGTGTACTAAAGACATGAAAAACGAAATTTGAAACTAAAAGAAACGAAACGAAATAGGACATGTGTTTAAATCAGATTGATATTCGTTGTTTATCAACGCTATATTTATAATATTATTCAGATTCGTTGATTTTCAATTTAACCCTTGTCTGTTCACGTTGTGAGAATCATATAGCAGGTATCAGGGGTCCATATGGACCCCAGTTATCATTCAAAGTTTATACGTACGGATATATTTGAATTAAAAGGCAGCCGCTTAGTTTTGTATTTGCATTTATATTTGACAACTGAAAAACAATTAAATTATCATACAAAAACATTTTTGTCACATTTGGAAAATATTTAATAATTCTCACAAAATTGCTGCTTTGTGTACTATGTGATAAAGAGGTTAAATGGCAATTCACGCTTGATACAAAAACCATTGCATATTTGGAATCCATCATTTAATTTTTGGTATTTGTAACATGCAGATATTTAAAGAGAGAATACTCTGGCATACGCAATATGGTATCATTAGCAAATTCCTACTGTAAGTTAGTTGTAAGATTGGACCCCTTGTTATCTTCAAGAGTTGGGCCTGTTTTACATGTAACAGAGCTCTGCATGTGGGAAGCAGATGAATACCGAACTCTTTGCTATGTAAAAATATATAGGCGACAAAGTCACTAAATTTTAGAAAGCAGTGCCCAGTAGTTATTACAAAACACTATAAAACACGTGCACGGAGTCCACGGAGACCCCACGTGCACCGACAAGGGTTAATGAAGCAAACATTTTGGAAAACCTTAATTATCTATCCGGGTCACAAATGTGTACAAAGGCTTCGTTTATTAAAAGATATTTTTTTATATATTGCCAATGCATGAATATCAAACTTCGAATACAATGAAATGAAATTTTAGTACCTTCAGCAATCGTACACCGAGGGAAATGTATTTATTAACTCACAGGATGTAAATATTTTGTTTTAATAATATTATTATTATGTTATTTTTTATTTGTCTAAGAATAAAAGATGATTTTCGTACTGCTTTGTTTTGTTTACTATGTCAGAAAGAGTTGCTTCCCCTTATTTATCTTTCGAAATGAAATGAAATGGGGCTTAACGTTCTATTGTTCTCCTCCTAAACTGGGCCAATGAGAGAGAGAGAGAAATGGGGTTTAACGTCCACTAGACATAAACTAGGTCATTTTGAGACTAATATATATTTTCATTTTATTTCAATAATTCGCTTGCGCGTAGGGGTCTTTAGCAGTGGGAGGAAACCGGAGAGCCCGGAGGAAACCCACGAGGTTGAGAAGGCGCCCCTATCTCAATGCCACATACGCTCACACCAGGGCTCGAAACCATAGCCGCAAGCCAGAGGTGACCGGCCAGCTAGAGGTCGAAGCGCGGCACTCTAGACCACTAGGCCATCCCATCCCCCCTGGGCCATTGAAAACGGGCATACGCCATACAGTTTGCTATGCGGGAGAGAGAGGAATGGGGTCTAACGTCCACTCGACACAAACTAGGTCATTTTGGGACTAACATATGGTTTCATTTTATATCAATAATTCGCTTGCGCGTAGGGGTCTTTTAGCAGTGGGGGGAAAACCGGAGTGCCCGGAGGAAACCCACGAGGTTGAGAAGGCGCCCCTATCTCCATGCCACATACGCTCACTTCAGGGCTCGAAACCATAGCCGCAAGCCAGAGGTGACCGGCCAGCTAGAGGTCGAAGCGTGGCACTCTAGACCACTAGGTTATCCCAACCTCCTGCTATGAGGGAAATGTTGCCCGAACAGCGGCGCCTCGGCCTACGTTTATATTGAATTCCATCCGCCAAGGCATTTTTTACGTGCACGCCAATGTGTACACGGGACCTCAGTTTTTCGTACCACCCGCACGACAGACAACACAGCTATCCTTGGCAGGTATCTTTCTGAATATGTGTACATGAAAACACAAAGACAGGTATAAAATCAGGTTTAACGTCCACTCTACAAACTAGGTCTTTAGAATTAACATAATGTACAATTCGAGAAAGCTTACGAGGGGTGGCTAAGCTATCCTGCTTTTGGTCACGTAGAAGCGTGGTATCTAAACAACACAATTTTACTCAATGGCATACTTTATGCGCGCGTTAGACCAGTCGATCGCCCGACTACCATCGCCCGTCACCTTGGAAAAAAGACAAGGACTTCAGAAAGATAGCAAATTGTAACTTTATTGCACATCTAAATCTATGCAGGATGTTCCAAATGTGTTGTTTGTTGTATTGGGCTAATGAAGGTCGAATCTGGCTGTTCCATACGTGTTGTTTGTTCACCATATGACTGCCAGAAAGTTGTGTTTGGCTAATGAAGATCGAATACACCGACAAGGTTGGCATTGTGTCACACTTTTGTTTTAAATAAGTCGCTGAAAACAGACAAATGATATTTTATTGGGGTGTAATATGAAAGGTGGGGGGGGGGGGGGGGGTAGAAAGGGTTGTGTACTGGGTTGGGGGTGTCCAAATATAGACAGCTTTTGTCGGTGTGGGATATAGATGAAGACAGGCCGAGCCTATTCTACTTAAGGAACCCATCCCATTAGACCCCGATAACAAGAAGAAGCTGAAAGTTTGTGTTTAAACACAATCAGATACATGATGGTGAGAGAGAAAGAGAGAAATGGAGTTTAACGTCCACTCGAAATAACTAGGTCATTTCGGGACTAACATATGGTTTAGCTTTATTTCAATAATTCGCTTGCGCGTAGGGGTCTACAGCAGTGGGAGGAAACCGGAGTGCCCGGAGGAAACCCACGGGGTTGAGAAGGCGCCCCTACCTCCATGCCACATACGTTCAAATACATGATGGTAAATTTATAGGCAAGTTAAATCCGATAGTGACGGTAGTACTAATGGGGTGTAACGTCCACTCGACACAAACTAGGTCATTTCGAGACTAACATATGGTTTAATAATTTATTTCAATAATTCCCTTGCGTGTAGGGGTCTTTAGCAGTGGGAGGAAACCGGAGGACCCGGAGAAAACCCACGAGGTTGGACACTGGACAGGCGACCCTACTCCTTGTCGCGTACAACCGGGGATTCGAAACAACGCCAGTTGACTCAATGACAGGCTTTATGATACAGCACGCACGTGCTAACCATTCGGTCATCCAACGTACAGTTCAGCGTTTCTAAAAATATATGTACGTAAAGTGTAACTAAACTATAAAAGTTTTCTAAACGAGTCGTTTAATATTACAAATGCAGGAGTACTATGAGCCGATCATTATATTGTCCATGACGTCATCATTGCCATCTTGGAATGGTGACGCAACATCAAAAACTTATGCGCAGTCGTTCAAAGTACGAGCATGCCACAAAAATGCCGATTCGCACCGGAATTGACGGTGTCCTAGGCTTTTTGGGAACAGAGTGCCATCCTAAATTGTTCTTAATATCAGCTGAAGGCCTCTTTTTAATCACCAGAAATAGCTACACAGACCAGAAATCTCGAAAATTGGCTCATAAACAGTAAAAAGATTAATTTCCGCCACTGTACTTACGAGTGATTCAATCGAAGAACATCGTGTTGTTGTAGTAGAAGTGTTAGATATTGATTTATTACTGGCTAGAGTACTATCATTTATTGTTCCTGAAACATAACACATATATTTATCTACTCAATGTTTGTTAACCCTACGGATCTCACCGGACCGTGTGACGACGACCTTGACATAGAACGACAGATTATCAATGAACACGTGATAAATTAACGTCGGACTTGACCTATTCAAAATGCCTACGCATGTTGAATGAAATAAAAATTAATGTTAGAAAATTTTGAATGTACAGAAAAGTTTATCATTTTAAAGGGGATAACGTTCTGGTGATTCGAATCAACGTTGTAATAATATTTCCGGTTTTCGAAGTTACAATATTTCCGGTTTCGACAAAACTGGGTATTCCGACAGGCTGTGACTTCCGACATATTGTAACGCCCCCGTACGATGTCGGATTTGACAGAATCCACTGTATTAAATAATAAGATGAATCGGAGTCATTGGAGTCGTTCAGTGCTTATCGTGGAATAGGGTATTACTAAGAGAGAGAAATGGGGTTTAACGCCCACTCGACACAAACTAGGTCATTGCGGGACTAACATATGGTTCAATCTTATTTAAATGATTCGCTTGTGCGTAAGGTTCTTTAACTGTGGAAGGAAACGGGAGAACCGGGAGAAAACCCACGAGGTTAGGCTGGCAACTCTACTCCTTGTCACGTACAAACGGGGAATCGAAACCACCATAGCTAATCATTCGGCCACCTAATCCCTCCACTTTGGTTCAAGAAGCCCTATAGGACACTTAGCAACAACTAAGATATAACCTAGAGGCCATGATCGTTATTCACCAATCCAGAATACCACAGATTTACAACTTACAACCAAGGTAACATATAAAATCTAATACAAATTTCCACTCCAGCGAACAAAAAATACCTTTTGAAATATTCCGTGAGGTTGAGTCATTAGTGTTCTGTAAGGGATGGACTTCTTGTTTCCTGCAAATAATACGATACTGAACATCTATAAACATGTAAGGAATTTGCATCTCAGTATTGCTGGTAATAATATTCTTGAGAAAAGGGGGATCTAATAATCGAACGCGTAGCTAGATGTTGCGCGAAAAAATAAAACGCAAAACACATCAAGTATAGTTACAAGTATCGAAGGGGAGCAACTCCATCTAAAACAAAATCCGCGTGATTATTCATCGGTCATCCAATAAATAGGAAAAGTTATCATTGGTTTTGATAGATTTTACCTCCATTTATCACAACAATACAATACAATGGTTTGTACACGGGGAATTAAAACTGCCAGGCGTTGTGTACTTCTGTTGACCCAGCGAGAAAACAACATATTTTCCTATGCAGTAGAGCAAAATTCCCTATGCAGTTGATCAACATAACTTCTAACATTTCCATACAGCTGCCTCCACTGGAAAAAAAATTCGAAGCCCCCAATGGTGTTTTTGTTTGCTCATTGGTGAAACAATCGGTTCCAGTGGAACCGTTCCACAATGCCGCCGTTGGTGTCCTTTCCATTGAAGTCAAGCACAAAATTGGGATTCACACCTGGGACTATCTCGTCAGTGTCCAGCACATTCAAATAAAATCTGTTTACCTACAAGACTTGGTTTTGACCACATAGGCTATACCAATACAAATTAATATCAAAGTTTCCACACCACACAGTGCCTGTAAACCATGGTCTTTTAAATCATCCACAAAATCATCTATGGAGTAGGAGTGAGCCATTGTGGCCGAATCATCTACAAATAAACGGATACCAGTTTAATTACTCGGACCCTTGGCAGTTGGAATGCCATGAGAGAGAGGGAGGGGGCGAAATAGGTCATTTCGGGACTAACACATGGTTCAGTGTTCTTGCGCATGGGGAGTCTTTAGTAGTGGGGGGAAACCGGAGGACCTGGCGAAAACCCACGAGGTTGGATAGGCGAGCTTACTCCTTGTCACGTGCAACCGGGAAATGGAATGCGATGAAGAGTGGGCGGAAACGCCACTATCTAGGCAGAATTTACCTCGTAGCACACTTGTCGTCATAATCTGGGCAGGTGTAGGGAGATAGGACGTTAAACCCCACTTCATTTCATTTAAGTGGATATTGGTTTTACAATCACATGAAGAATTAGAATAGGGATAAAGTAGGTGTAGGGGAAAGACTCTTCCACGATCGACCTCATCCACCTCGCCCATTTCTGGTCTTTCGTTTAATATATATAAATGAATATTTATCAATAATACAGTTAGGGGTTGTGGAGTCCAAAACCCCCACGAACTGCCCAGCACTCTTTGGGTACCCCAAACACCCCCCCCCCCCACACACACACACACATACACCCAACGATACCCCTCCTAAACTTTAATTAAATAAATTACCTTCTGAATTTGGACCTGAAATTATTCTGTTGGAACAGGAATCAAATTTTGATATCACAAGAGCCGTTGAAAACTGTTTTGGTGCGTGGATATTATACACGATAACTTCAGCTACAGTTCTAAATGTTTGTTTTGATTTGGGCAGAGACTTTAAACATATGCTTCCATTTGTGGTATCAATTATCAGGAACCCTTCATTTTCGTTTTGAAGAAGTCTGAAATCACTTTTAACATTCTCCTCAAAATTAGAAATATTTACGACAGTCAAAAACGACCCAATAGTTTGGTTGCAGGTTATAGTCACGTGATAAATGTCTTTGTCAATCATTGGCTTATATTGGTTGACGTCATGTATGTAAATCATTAAGGACGTCATCTGACTTTTGCTCGGGATTCCAGCGTCGGCGGCCATTATTTCTAATGAATACCATGTTGAATTATTATCAACTGAATTCACTTCGGTGGAAAGTGATATGTCGCCATTTAAATAACTGATTTTAAATGGAGAGGAAATCGATGAAGCGCTGTTGTTATGGCCTGAAATAAAACAAAGACAATTATGAATCCATAAAAATGTAAAGCCAGGCGCACATACTAGCGAGAGAGAGTGAAATGGGGTTTAACGTCAACTCCACACCAACGAGGTCATTTCGGGACTAACAATTTGGTTTAATTTTATTTCAATAATTCGCTTGCGCGTAGGGGAAACCGGAGGAACAGGAGAAAATCCACGAGGTTGGACAGGCGACCCTATGTAACACTACATACATATAACAGAATATCAGCATAGTTGATAGACCTTTATTGAGAGCATGGAATAGGCATACTCCGGAAGGAGCGCCATTCCAAGTCTTCTGAAACTAACAGTAAACTCTGGCTTATAAAGCATACAATTAATTAAGAAAAGTGATACACAAGCGATGGACATATTTGGCATTGTTTATTTATGAGATTATAGTATCTGTAACTGCACTGCATATTTAATGAGATCGTGCATTTTGTCAAAACGAGCAGAGGCCATTCGTGTGTAGTCCGTAAATAACATATTGAACACATTAGATGTTTTATTAAGTCCGTGCCTTGAAGAAGTTGTGTCGAGTTGAACACGTCAATATCATTAATGATCAAAAATCAGCAGAGGTCAGAAAGTTCTATCTGTATATTTATATTTCAATATGATATAGAGATCACTTTGTCACATTCCATCCCCACCCATTTAAGTTATTTATTAAAAATAAATAACTAATACCATTCTCACAGGTGGGACACTGTCTTCGTCTCTATCAATTGAAGGTACACACAATTAAGTTAAATCACACACGAATTAAGAAGAGCACACACGATATAATAATAGTAATGAAAACACACGCGATTATATAGTTATATGATATTTTCGGAACACTAGGTCCTAGACTTTTGTAGGACGATACCATTATACCATTAAATTCTGGCATTCCTCTTGATTAATTATGACAAAGTGAATGACACTTGTTTATTTCTTGGTGCTGGTGTGGAAACATCTGTTCCATGGAGCGTATTCTCGTCCTCGGTCTTACCCGACACCATCCCCTAAATTATCGTTATCTAACATACATTAAATACAATACAATATCAATATCAACACTTGAAAAGCCTTTATATGGACATCACAAATTCAAGTCCTAATTCTAAAAAAACAATTACATTGATAAACATGCTACAATAATATAAGTTCAATATAAATACTCGCTACAATAATATAAGTTCAATATAAATACTCGGTTATACGTTCCAACCGAAAGAAAAAATCAACCAAAAACACTTTTTCAATGTCAATAATTTCACTGTTGTCACCAATGAATAAGTTCAGGTCATGTTAGAATTGTTCTTTTTCTTGCACAGCTAATTTGATGAACGTATGCACTTCTGCAAACTGTGCTTGAGGGCCATAGCTTTTGACATACTGGAATGCCCTGGTCTGGTTCAACGTTGCGGTACGTTAAGATAAGGTACACTAAATCCCATAAAAGATCAATGTACTTGCTAAATTAGACCAATTTACATTACCCTTAATTTATAACATTGATTTTAATTGGATGAGATAATACTTAATCATATTCTTACACTTCAGTTTATTCAAAATTAATATTGTATTTACTTCATCGGGAATAACCTGTATTAATAATCCTTAATTCTGTTTACTTTTAATGGAATAAACTATTAACAATAGAACCTAATCTGCCCCCGAAGTAAAAATTAGCAGTATTAATTAGTACTTATCACCTAAAGTCATTAATAACATTGAAACTCATTAGTAATCTGCTTTACTAATTGACAGTGACAGGTTAAGATTATAACCCGTCTTAACATTGGTACTATATAGAACTAGGTGTATATCACAAGCTTGTAGCCAAGAGGTGCTATCTTACACGCCGAGAACAGATAAGACAGACATGCGCCTGTGTGAGATGTCCATATAGATACTCCCTATTAACATTTCGTTCTGCATTCAAACGAGAAACAGCTTCTAGAATCAAAGGGTTCAGTATTTATTTCAAGACCCGAATTGTATTATACTTCTGGTTGTAAACAAAAATAAATAACCATAATCCATAAGTTATGATATTCCTGACATTTATCACATATAACAAAATAACAATTTACAATTCGTGACGTTTCCAATACATTAGTATAGTTTTACGTAACACTACTCATGGTATATCAGGTAATTCAAAATTTATTCGACAGCTAATCGCACATTCAAATTCAACTTTAAATTATCCATTTTACCACGTTATACTTTGTTTTTGGTTTGAACACTTACTTAAAACTTATTCTCCTTTATAATTGTTTTAACAAAACAACACGAATAACTCACAAACAGTTATATTGCATAAGCTACTCGCTATATATTGCAATGCACCCAGTTTCAATTTAAACATTTTTTTAAAACCTAATACCAACCCACACAAAGGGCCATTAAGTTTTAATTTTTCTTGGGCATTTTCCTTTATAACCCTAAAACCTAAACGCGATTTTACACATATTCATACCTTAACCATACGCGGTTAAACACATATACATTACTTGGACATAACACTACATTACATTATTACGATCTATAACTTTATAGAACGGAGACTTCATTTTATTTCTTTTAGCTTAGTTATACTGTTTCAGTTTTAGAATTCTTATCTATACCGACGTTTATAGAAATTATTTACCCATGTGTAAAACTAACTCTTATTTACTTAACTTAATTATTTACTAGTTTGACATTTTTTTCGAAAACTTTATATTGATCAAATCCCTAATCTTTAAACAATTTTGAAATTACCCCTTGGTCATTTTTGGCGTTCCATTGTCAGTTACAAGGAAATATGCACCTACCTTAAAAACGACTGGAAACTTCTTCTTCCAAGGGTTTCCTCCCGGGATCGAACCCGGACGTCAGTGATTCCATGACTGCTGGCTGTGGCTGTAATTATTGGCCCATGATCACTGGTAAGACTTCCCGCTGGTATGGCGATTCACTCACAGGTTCATATAGTCACGGCATCCAAATCTGATACCACCCAGGACGGTCACGGCAACCAAATCTGATATCTGTAACACTACATACATATAACAGAATATCAGCATAGTTGATAGACCTTTATTGAGAGCATGGAATAGGCATACTCCGGAAGGAGCGCCATTCCAAGTCTTCTGAAACTAACAGTAAACTCTGGCTTATAAAGCATACAATTAATTAAGAAAAGTGATACACAAGCGATGGACATATTTGGCATTGTTTATTTATGAGATTATAGTATCTGTAACTGCACTGCATATTTAATGAGATCGTGCCTTTTGTCAAAACGAGCAGAGGCCATTCGTGTGTAGTCCGTAAATAACATATTGAACACATTAGATGTTTTATTAAGTCCGTGCCTTGAAGAAGTTGTGTCGAGTTGAACACGTCAATATCATTAATGATCAAAAATCAGCAGAGGTCAGAAAGTTCTATCTGTATATTTATATTTCAATATGATATAGAGATCACTTTGTCACACCTACTCCTTGTCCCGTACAACCGGGGATTCGAAACCACGCCAGTTGACTCAATGACAGGCTTTATGATACAGCGCGAACTTACTAACCATTTGGCCATCCAACCCCACGGACATCCTAGCATGACTTAAAAATATACAATCATCGCTTTAAAGTATCGACTGATCTATGTCTCTCATTTTGAGTTGGATTAGGACTTTAAACTGAAATTATGAGAAGAGGCACGTGAAGTTTATCGCTATCTTTACTAAGTAGCCTAAATGATATCACGAAAAGTGGTTAATTAATGCGTCGATATTCCAGACCTTGTTTGTTGATAATTATCGTTTCCGGTTTGTTGGTGGCGATGACATACAAATGCATATCTTATACAGAATAGGTCATTCTATTTCTATAAATATCACTTTAATGACATCATTCGTGCCAAACATGCCATTGTTTCTCAAAACACACCACGCATATATACTCGCTAAACCTGATTAAATTTATACCGTATTTTACTTAACATATGACATGGGCTATTGCTTTCTGTGAAACGTACACAGCCAATCACGACGCCTAGATTTTGTAAACTCGCACCAAGTTCTTACGAATGCATTCCCCGTTTAAATAGCTCCCCCATCTGACTACAAAAAGTTGAATATAGAATTACAACCATACAGATGGAACGACTTAAAGAGATACTATTAAAGTAACAATTCCTGTATTCATTAGCTCGAAGCAGAACAGTAGGACGTTAAACACCATTTCATTAAGGTAACAATGCGTCATGTCATATTTTCCACGGTTTAATCCACGCTAATCGATTAAGACTATTTAACATATGAAAACAAATCAAAAATCAATGATAAATAATCTGCTAGCTTATATTCAATCAAACTTAAACCATGCCCATCCATTTAATTCACGGCCAATAAAGATGACGGCGGTTTGTTATATTTTAATAGGTTGCTACTCACTTGAAGTTATATTGGTTATATTATACAATACTATTCCATCGTCTCCCCAATCTTCATCTGTGGCTAATACAGTTACTATAACAGTTTCCACCTCTGTACTATTCCAGATATGGATATCAGCAGGCACGTTTCCATTTGAACCATTAAATACTGGGGCATATTCGTTGACCCCGAGTACCTTTAATAAGAAATATTTATTGGCTATATGAACATAATATATACAATAAAAGTACTGGGTGGACGGGTAGGTAACGGTGGGGGATAAATGGGGTTTCACGTCCACTAGACACAAATTAGGTCATATCGGTACTGGCTTATATGGTTCAATTTGCGAGTAGCGGTTTTTAGCAGTGGGGGAATCCAGAGGGCCGGAGAAAACCCAGGCGACCCTACTCCGGGGAATCCGGGCCAAATGACTCAGTGACAGACCTTATGATAGCACGCTAACCATTTTGCCATCCAACCCTCAACGATCATAGGACCGTTCAGATCGGCAAAACTTATCTCTCTTAATTATCATTATAGTCGTTGAATAAAAGTCACCTACGTTTATATGAACTTGTGCTGTTGCAGTATTGGCCATGGAATGGTTGTAGGTATCCCTCACAAACAGAGTAAGTTCAAACTCATCCTCTTTTAGAGTTTCAAGATCCAGTAAGTTTGAATTAATTAAAAGGTCTGCATCACTAAAATACACCATGTTGTTAAGAAGTCCCGAATCTTGTATGCCATAGGTTAGGTTTGTGTTCACGGAGTCATCTGTATCCGAACAGTTCATTGTCAGCAGACGTATGCCTAAATGATAATAAGAAACACGGTCACATTTTCACTGCAAATTTATTTTTTGGTCATCCCACTCAGTTGTTTATGAATTTCGTAAATATATCAGTTAAGAAAATTAGTGTAACCGACAAATGAGTGCAAAGATTCTGAACACCAAGCCCCCAAATTGTCAACCATCGGAATAAAAGACCGTTGTGAAATTGTGTTAATGGGGATATCTTATTGGGAATATTGGAACTGCAGCCATGTTGTATCCAGTCTTTTATACACAGACCAGGGACCTGATTCACCCAAACCTGGCAGATTATCTATCATTGATATTTGATTTTGTTTTCAGATGTTAAATAGTCTTAATCGAAGTATATGTTGGCGTGGATTAAGCCGTGGCAAATATGACATGACGCATTGTTACTTTGATGAAATGGTGTTTAACGTCCAAAGTTTGTGCAAGGATTTTAACTCTCAACCAAGATATTTGGCACCTTCCTTCCCAATAACATTTTATATGGAGCGTATTCAATCTTATCTCAACAGTCGATAACATCATTCAAGGAAATATCAACAGAATATATGCATACCTTTAGTCCCATTTTCAAACACAGTAATGTTTAATATGCCTGGATCACACGTAGGTGAATTATCATTGATATCTAACACTGTTAGAGTGAAGTTCTTCTCGTCCATCAGTCCAACGGAATCAACAACTCGCAGCAGTAGAGGACCTAGTTGGTTCTTCCCTTCAGCCCCATCCCTGTCAACAGTTTTAGCTAACGCCAAGGTTCCGGTAATAGAATCTATAGAAAAGTAGGAATCATCCTGTCCTGAAAGTCAAAGGCAAACCCCCTTAGATAATTTCTTACCTCTCGCCCATTACTATTCATTGTCTATAATATTTCAACTAAGGTTATTTCTTTTTTACTTTTTTATATTTGGTTTTTTTTATTTCTTGCAATGTCTATATAGTTTGTCTTGTCCGCGGGTTTATCTTGTCGGGCTTGTTTTGTGGTGTAGTTCAGTTTTCTTGCACTTACTATTAGAAATGGGGTTTAACGTCCTACTTCTCTGCACCAACCGGGTTAACAAAGACGGACATACGCCGTGCAGTGTGCTTTGAGAGAAATTTCGCCCACTTCTATTCATCAAATCCATGCTGTAAAGGATTCTTTTACGTGCACGCCAACCCGTATACGGGACCTCGGTTTTCGGTTTTGTCGTCCCATTTCAACGACAGTTCCTTACCCGGCCCATGTTCCTACACCAGTGACAAGGATTAAACCAAATTGGCAAAGGCCATGAATCGTTCAAGGTCAACACTCGGGGTCACGGTGGCTAAGTGGATAAGGCGCTGGTTCGCTAGCTTGGAGGTCGGGTGTTCGATCCCTGCATTCGTCGAGAAAGTTCATCTCGATTTTCCGCCGTGGTTTCCCCTTGTCAGTGATGCAGAAGGAGGGCCTGACAAGGACAGCTGCCTAGTCGTTCGGATGGTACGAAAAACCGAGGTCCCGTGTACAAATTGGAGTGCACGTAAAAGATCCCTTGGCAGTTGGAATTCGATATAAGAGTAGGCCGTAGCGCCGCTGCCCGGGCAAAATTTCCCTCATAGCACACCTTATGGCGTATGCCCGTCTTCCATTAGCCGAGGTTAGGTGCAAAAGAGTAGGACGTTAAACCCCATTTCATTTCATTTCTAACTATGGACATTCTGGTTAGCGAACCAGGGACTAACTCACTGAGTCCACTTACCCGTTAGAATATAACTTAGACTGTCGTTTCTATCAGCATCTGAAACATTGAATAACCCAGCGATGATCGTTGTTGTCGGTAGTTCTTCTTGTATCACCAGATCACTTCCTATTGCTATAGCTGGTGGTTCATCAACAACATCAGTAACATCAACTATCACAGTAACATTTACTTCATTTAAACCGTCTGAAAAACTAAAAACACAACCATTTACATTTTTAAAAGACAATTTCTGAAATTCAGGAGGGTTAAATATTTTCTGTAAATGTATATGGCTAAAAGTTGATGTGTGACAGATACCCCTACACATTTAATGAAATGAGATTGGGTTCAATGTCCTACCGTTCTGCTCCGATTGGGCTACTGACGACGAGTATACGCTATAACGCCATACAGTGTGTTAAGAGGGGAGTTTGCCCGGGCAGAGGCGCTACGGCCTAATCGAATTCCAACTTCCTGGGGATCTTTTACGTGAACATCAATGTGCACAAAGGACCTTGGTTTTTCGTCCTATCGGAACGACTAGACAACTACCCTTGCCGGGCGCCCCGCCCTGCAGCACTAACAACAGGAAGCCACGTCAGAAATCCCGATGAACTTTCTCGGCCAACCCCCAAGCTAGCGAGCCAGCGTCTTAATCACTTAGCAACCGTGGGTCGAAAAAATTCAGTTCAAATGAATAATAGCCACATTATTGATGTCATATTCGACGTTAATAACAGGATGGAAAAGGAACTTACACCATCATTACGTTATGCCTTTCGTTCGTTTCGTAATCTAACGGTTCCGTGACCAGCATTGTGAAATTAACAACCTGGAAATTGGTGTTTCTGGAATCTAGCCGTATAACGATGGTATCATTTTCTGGATCATCTACAGATGTCTGTAATATTTCCGTTGGTGTTTCAAGACTCTCGTTAAAAACAAGAACAGTGGAGCCGTCCATTGATGGATAGTACACAACTGGTGGATCATCTGAAACCAAACGACACGAAAACATGTAAGTGGTGTTCTGTCCTTGCAATGGTTGATTAATTAGGTGGTATGGTATTTTCTGTGTTTGACTAATTACGTGGTATGGTATTCTTGCTATTTATATGGTTGACTTAGGACGTGGTATGGTATACTTACCATGTTTATGGTTGACTAATTTATATGGTTGACTAATTACGTGGTATGGTATTCTTACTATTTCTATGGTTAACTAAGTACGTGGTATGGTATTCTAACTATTTACATGGTTGGCTAATTACGTGGTATGATATTCTTACTATGATTGATCAATTGTTGAATAACTTTTTGTATGGTTGACTAATTAAGTTTTTATTGCCATTTCTATGGTTGGCTAATTACGTGATATGGTATTTTTTTACTATTGGTATGGTTGACTAATTAGGTGGAATGGTATTTATCATATCTATGTTAGGCGAATTACGTGGTGTGATCTGCAAAGGGTCAAAGAGAGATAGGTTGATACTGTCTTGAACGGGAATATGATATTCTAAATTGGGGTTGAAATCTCAAAATGATCAAATTCCTTTCAGTATTTTCAACATTTGGTATTCTCCTCAGACAATTAATTAATTCAACCACGGGATATGGTTAAATAAACCAGTGTCTCCAATAACCTTCGCCAAAGAAATTAATCCGAATGAATCGTAGCAGTGAGTTTATTTACCTTCGATCATTTGATTTTGCTTTCTTATTTAATTTCAATATGGTATATTTTAGCTTGGACAAAGCTCGCTAAGAAACCAGAGGCTTTAAAGATATAAAAGAGATTGAAAAAGTTTCGGATATTTAAGAACCTGAACTCTAACCTTTTAATAACGTCCAATATCCTGGTTGATAGTATGATCTTAATGTAATGACAGATATGCTGAAAGTTGTGGCTGACTGGTAACTGAGAATAGCACCACTATCTATGAGATGGCTCACACCAACCATTAAATGTCCAGTTCCATTCCAGGAGATCCAAAACCTCTTGGAATTATTACAATCAAAGGTCTGCAAATATTTTACTTGGGTTACTTGACAACCCTCGCATCGGTCTCGTATTCCCACATACTTTCCCGAAAAAACAATTTCTAAAAAATGCGATCCCGAATCAGTGACAGGTCCATCCAGTAATCTCAAAAGTTGGTCGTAACAGGCTTTAATTTCCAGTCTGAGAGTTGATGTAGTGTTAAGATTTAGTCCTAATTGAGAGACGTCATAATGGCTGCTCGACGTGTTGTGATAATAGTATATTCCTGAAATTAAAGAAAACCAAAAGAAAGCAAATGGAGAGAAAACCAAAACCTATAAATGTATATATTGCTCTTGAAAGTAGTAATATTTCAAAACAGGTCTTTATGAACTATCCAATCTCGTGGGTTTTCTCCGGGTCCTCCGATTTCCTCCCACTGCTAAAGACCTCTACGCGCAAGGGAATTATTGAAATAATATTAAACCGTATGTTAGTCCCGAAATGACCTTGTTTGTGTCGCGTGGACCCCATTTCTCTCTCTCTCTCTCCCTGCCCCTCTCTCTCTCACTCTCCCCCTCTCTCTCTCTCTCTCTCTCTCTCTCTCTCTCTTTATGCACTACGCAGTTGGCCTAATGGTTAGCACGTCTGCGCTTTATCATAAGGTCTGCTATTGAATCAACTGGCGTGCTGTCGATTCCCTGGGTGTACGTGTCCAGCCTCGTTGTTTTTTGCCGGTCCTACGGTTTTTCCCGCTGTTAAAGACCCCTACGCGCAAGCGAATCGTTGAAATAAAATTGACCATATGTTAGTCCTGAGACGACCTAGTTTGTGTCTAGCTAACGTTAAACTCCATTTCTCTCTCTAGCGTTCTTTATGAATTGTAAATCTGATTTATAATCATTCACTAAATTAAACAAGAACAAAACATAACAAATTGAGAAGGACACAATAAGGACACATAACAAATTAATGTGTTGTGATTGTTGTAATTTTATATTAGGTGTACATGTAAAGCGCATGAGAGCAGTTAACTGAGTTGAATTATAGGCGCTATAAACATTAAATATTATTATTGAAATAAACTAACCTCCATCAGTTAATCTCAAAACCACACCCAACATCACCATGGATATAACATGATGGGTTGTCATCGTACAGATTTTATCATTTATAAAATGAAGATGTTAATCCAGCTTTAATCGTGATATCAATCTATATTTCCTCACTCAGATAAACAAAATTACGTCACAGCACAAACCCCATCTTCCTGTTACGAGCGCCATTCATTGAAGAGGTTATTGAAATATTACGTCACAGCACATATCCCATCTTGCTGTTACGAGCTCCGTTCATTGAAGAAGTTTTTGAAAAATTACGTCACAGCACATATCCCACCTTCCTGTTACGAGCGCCATTCATTGAAGAGGTTATTGAAATATTACGTCACAGCACATATCCCATCTTGCTGTTACTAGCTCCATTCACTGAAGAAGTTATTGCAAAATTACGTCACAGCACATATCCCACCTTGCTGTTTCGAGCTCCATTCATTGACGAAGTTATTGAAAAATTACGTCACAGCACATATCCTACCTTGCTGTTACGAGCTTCATTCGTTGTAGAAGTTATTGGAAAATTACGTCACAGCCCATATCCCATCTTCCTTCATTGAAGTAGTTATTTTAATCCTTTTCTTATTAACATACAAGGCACGTACAGTACAGCTGAATGTCTCTAACACTTGTAGTTATCACAACGAATGATTACATGTCAAATTGTACATTAATGTACGGTTCGTCTTGAGAATCGAGTAGTTGTGACTGTTGATAGACAACGGCATGCGATGTGACAGGTAAATAGACTCAATATATACATCGGCAGTTGGATTTAAGCTTGGTCTACGCTAATAAGAGTGCGTCTGCGTGAGAGAGGGGGAGAGGGGGTAAAGAGAACGGGAAAGAGAGGGTAACTTCCTCAAACTGACATATGCTTTCATTTTATTTCAATATCCGATTATACGTAGGTGGTCTTAAAAGTGGGGGTGGGGTGGAAACCAGAGGTCATGGAGAAACCGATCCTCTGTTGTTGCATACAATCTTGTGATCGCCATATATTGTCGCTATACTCAATGACAGACCTATTGAGCTAAAGTACACGCGTTAGACCCCCCCCCCCCCCCCCAACCCTACAACCAAACTAGCAAAATCTAATGGGCGATCTCTTGGTCATGTGATTGGATAACTCAATTACCGAGTGTGTCGATTAACAACAACTTCGACTCCGCCTAAGTTCCCAGCTTGTCGTTGTCAAAAACACGGTTCTGGGTTGTCGAAATGTCCACAATCGAAATGTCCACAAAATGGCAAGCACCCAGAGACTTCGTGAAAGGGACTCAATGACGCGTTTTGCGTCATGGTTTTGAGTTTTTGTGCCCCCCCTCCCCTTGAGTTTTTGCGTCATCTCGCAAATGGCAAACATCACGCGGTTTCAGTGCGGTTTTCAACATTATAGTCATAAGCATAATGCTTAATCATTACCAAACATATACCGTACATGGGTCAGATATGCTACAAATCGACCCTAGCATGTTCCACACAACCCAATAGTACTCGGTGGGTTGGAGCCCCAACCCCGTCCCCGCTCACATTTTTTTTTTTTGGGGGGGGGGATCTTATTCCCCATGAAAATCATAGGTCACCTCACCCCCGCAACCACCAAAGAGAAAACAATTTTACGCCCCGCAACCACCACAGGGAAAACAATTTTACGGCCTAAATGCGCAACTGTTGTATATTACCATGGTAAGGAATACAATGTAAACCCAGCAACATAATATTATTGAGGTATACGACCATCGATAAAACATGATACGATACCTTAATTATACTGATCAATAAACACACTGTCTAACGACCTCTTTAAATTATAAGGTTTCCAGTATCGAAATTACGGTTTGTCATAAAATCGCCGATCAATCGATTTATCGAATTTCAATCTGAACAAAAATTAATTAAGAGACTAAAGTTGTCAAGAACGAAGGCGTTTAACACATCAACTAGAAATATTTTTGTTATTATTAATGTAACTTGATCCGAATTTATTTCAAGAATGAAAGATCAATTAATCACACGCAATATTATATGTAGCTGGCGATACATTCCAGTATAATAATGTGACACGTGGGTTTGTGGTGGATTGTGCATCTACGTCTGGTTGGTAGGTGGGGCGTGGGAGGGTCTGGCACACAATTAACAAATGCGGGAGAGAGAGGAGAGAGTGGGTGGGGAGAGATTGGGTTTAACGCCCACGCGACACAAACTAGGTCATTTCGGGACTAACATATTTTATAATTTTATTTCAATAATTCGCATGCGCGTTGGGGTCTTTAGCGGTGAGAGAAGAACGCGGAGAAAACCCACGAGGTTGGACACGCCACTCTACTCTTTGTCACGTACAACCGGGGATTCGAATCCAGCTGACACAATGACAGGCTTTATGACTATTCAACCCCCCCCCCCCCCCCCCCGTCAGTCGATATTTTTGATAGGTGGCCGAATGGTAAGCACGTGCGCGCCGTATCATAGGGTCCTTCATTGGGTCAAGTGGCATAGTTGACAAGGAGTAATGTCGCCTGTCCAACCTCGTGGCTTTTCTCCGGGTTCTCTGGTTTCCTCTCATTGCAAAAGACCCACACGCGCATACAAATTATTGAAATAAAATTGAACCGTATGCCAGTCGAGTGGCCGTTAAACCCATTTCTCTCTTTCTCTTGGGTTTGATACGACGATGGCCTGCTTACAAACATTCCTCTCGTATTTCATTACCTGCATTGAAATATAAACCTTTGTTTTCTCCCATAAAACAGCACAGACAATTCACATTATTTACCCTGACATATCATTAAGCTATAAGATGGCGCAGATAAGAAAGGGAACACTTAATCATTGGCTCTGTCAGAATAAAGGTCTTGTTGTTTTAATGGAGTACAAACACGGGATAAAATTCCCCAACATGTATATTTCTAGATTCGTGTACACGTTTGTTGTCAGTCGATATGTTTAATCTTAGTATTATTATTAATAGTAATTATAGTCACACAACAGCTGATGCTTTACAATAAACTTCAGTATTATTATAAATATTAAACCAAAGATAAGTCCCAATTTGCTTTATGGAGTGATCTAGTTTAATGCAGAGCAAAGAGTATCACTGACATTGGTTTAATGCCCATGAATAATTTACTGCCATTAAATTCGTTACTTAAAATACAGGACCCTGTTTCACGAAATTTTAACTAAAGATAAACACCAAATTTTAGCAGATACTTCAATTTTGATTGGCTAAGAACTAAAATTAATCTAATATTGTCCAATCAAATTACTAAATTTGATTTTATCTTAGTTAAAATTTCGTGAAACAGGCCCCTAATCTATATTTCGTTTCGTTTTTTTTTATACTTTCGATGGCCTTAACTATTTGAAGATCTGACAAGTTATAGTGTGTGTGCACGCCAGAGGTTTTGCGAGCGGCTTTTGGCCTTGACGTCAGATATTTGATTAACCAATCAGCATTGATGTTACTAGTGGATTACCCGCAGTTCTGTGCAAAACGCGTCGAAAGCTCGCCGTAACAGACCGTTTCATTGGCTAAAGCCTCATATCATTCAGAACACGCCAATGATAACAAATCTTCAAGATCCTAGTGTAGTGAAGACAAGTAAAACGAAATTTTGAAATTCAAAAAACAAAACGAAATATGATCTGATGTTCGACTTTGTACATGTCTTTCACAACTTTTTAGCTAGCCTTCGTGGGTGGAAACGAGTTTTCTTTCTAATACAGGTTCAGTTACATCGATCCATTCGTTGTTTTATCCATAGCGGTTAACAGTGCCGGATTTAGATGAAGAGAGGCCCAAGCCTATCCCACTTATGTGGCCCCTTCCAATCCCTTGCCCTGTCGACCAGGGGCATATGAATGTCTGATTTAATCACAGTTGAGAAAGGCTGGGATGATGACGGATGTACAAGGAAATATCAGTGTCAAGAAAGTAGAATTTGTTAAATGCAAACTGTTTTCTTGCTTGTATACATACATTTCTTACTACTAATGCTACTATTTCTGGATTGCCTGTGCAGACTACAGCTCTGATATTTCGGCACACAAACAGAGCATTAACGATAGCTCAGCGTTTACTTTCCGAATATTTAAAAAAAACAAATGGAATCTATTTTCTAATGGTAAGAAAAATGTCAATTTATTGTCCTTTTTTCATGGTTTCGTTTTATTTTCCGGTTAAAGATACATTGAGTTTTATAAAGAGTTGGCTATTGAGCCCCAAAGAGAAACCAAAACTTATAAACAAATTGAAGTCTTGTAGATTTTGTTGCCAACATGTGGGATCAATCCTACTAAATTTTTGGGTTTTTTTTTTTTTTGACTTGACTTAAACCTCAAATTCGAGATATTCTGGTCCAGTGTTTGATCACCCCCCCCCCCCCACCTCCACACTCTCTAACAAATATTGCCATCCAAGATAGTAGGCACCGGGGCAGAACAGGCAGCGTGTTTCACTGTCCAAGCCGGATATCAAGCCCGAAATATTGTACTTGTCCACTTTCTTATCCACGATCGTCACCATTATCAGGTGTTCATTCTGTTTTTTCACCAAAGTTAGTCCATATAATATGTATTTTGTACACGGTGAACAGTATATTTGCTTATTACATTATTGTGCCTTCGTATTTGAATTATTTTATGCTTCAGGTTTAAGAGATGTGGAATTTCAAACTCGTTGTTTCCATAATGGAACGTGGTTCGTTGTCGGTCAGCGTGTTGATAGCACTGAAGATGCTTGTGATGATTGTTATTGCACTGGATTGATGGGGAAATCCTTTACTATTATATATTGTAGCTCTCCTGGTTGCAGTATTAATTTGTATTGATTGCAATCGCTCGCTTGAATCAGGATACTGCTGTTAAATAATGTCACTTTAATGTAACACATTCAAATTACAAAAAAAAATCGATTAATAAATGAAAGGAAATGAGGTTTAACGTCCTATTGTTCTGCTCCGAACTGCCTAATGAGCATACGTCATACTGTGTTCTATGAGGGAAATTTTACCCGGACAGCGGCACTGCGATCGACCTACACTTATATCAAATTCCAACCTTCAAGGGATCTTTTACGTGCACGACAATGTGTACACAGGACCTCGGTTTTTCATACCATTCAAACGATTCGACAGCTGCCCTTGTCTTGCCCCCAGTCCTGCATCATTGACAAGGGAAATTACGCCTGAAAATCTGAATGAACTTTCTCGACCAATGCAACGATCGAACACCCGACTTGGCAGTTGGAATTTAAAAAAAGAGTTACCGATATCGGCGCGGTCTGGATACCAATTTCTTGTAATCATGAAAAGGGATCAAGGGCTATAACTCTGGCACTAATTAACGGAAATCGCTGCAAATCAATAGGCTCCGTCGTCTCATGGCCTTAAACACTGTGTATAAATTTAAAGTCAATCGGATGATACATTTGGCCTCTACAGCGTCCATGAGATTTTTTGAAGTGATCGCGGACCATAACTCTGGTAGTTATTATCGGAAAGCGCTGAAAAACAATAGGCTTCTTCTTCTCGTGACCTTAAACACTGTGTATAAATTTAAAGTCAATCGGATATTAACTCTAGAGCGTCCACAAGCAATTGTGGACTGACGGGCGGACGGACGGACGGGGTGACGACAATATACGACCACATTTCCATGTGGGCGTATAAAAACCGATTTACATCCATTTGTTTCCGATTTTGTTCTAATTTCAAATCAGTTATGTTTGACGAAATACGCCAAAAGTCCCAATCAAATGGAAATCTCTAACGTCTGGCCATTCCAGTCTACACGATAGTATTTATTGCGCATGTTCTCTATATAAGAATATAGATCATTCATAGAATATGTCTAGCCTCTTCTTCGAGAGCCTTGTAACAAATGGCGCCGAAACGCATTATGGTACACGATACGCGTACCAATGGTAAAATATTTGTTTTGTCTTTAAAAAAAAATAGGATTTCAAAAGTCCATCATTTAGGAGATAAACACCTCCTGTTTCGCATTTAGAGGGGTGTTATTGTCCAATAGACATGTCCTGAGATCATTAGGACCCAAGACGCGTTAGCGTCGCGGGTTCTAATGTAAAATCTCAGGACATGTCTATTGGACAATAACACCCCTCTAAATGCGAAACAGGAGGTGTTTATCGACATTGTAACATGCTATTTTTAAGTATTTTTAAAAGAACTTATTTTATTGTGTAAACTTTAAACTTCGCCAAACTGCAAATCGGTTAGATGACGTAAAAATCAAAAAAATCAATTTTGACGTAAGAAAACGTTGTGACGTAACTGAATAACGGGCTGCCGTTTTCACCGATGTGTGTCGAATTCGTGGTCGAATCCAAGCGAAGATAATTCAATTTTAAAATGCTTGAGTCTTGGGTCGCTGGTAAATAAATTATGAAAAAAAATATTATTCAAATATTTCAAATAAAATATTTTTAACGTTTAAAGACTTTTAAAAAGATTAGTAAATTTGCCTAAGTGTGGTCTTTTCAACCGGTGGTGCCAGTCGTGAATGAATTAGTTACGGCCTGTTAACCGAGACTACAAAGGGGTAACTCTTGGCTACAATGATGGCTTCGTTTTCGCAGTTTGTGATAACATGGGTGAGTTTTTAGCCTTTATTATTTTATTTGCAGACTGTCAACACAATTTTATTGCCAGTCTTGTTCGGAGTAGAGCAGTTCTTACACACATCCCTCAAAATGCCCTATAAAACTATTTGATGCCTAGGATTCAAGTGGTTGCTATGTATATCGTTCTGACGTGTTGTCAATCATTGTCAATTTTGGTATAGTTTCCCGTTATTCTAGGCCATCTCAGCTGCTATTTCATCTCCCCTAGTTACTATATTTTCAACCAATTTCTTGTGACTAATGACGCATTATCAGGCGGATCATGTTATTTAGAATTTGAGCAAACTTTGACTTAAAATTTCCACATAAAGTAAACACTGCGGAGTGCAAAAATCACAAACAAATTTGTCCACATTGCTTAGTTACAAATAATTTACGATGTCTGAAAACGGTTTTTATTAATTTATGACTGATTTTCTTCTGTTTTATGTATTTCAGAGATGTGTTTGGATAAAGGCTGAAGTTTGAAATTAGTGTGATGGTCATTCGAGGAACATTTCTTGAAGATATTTGTCAATAAAGATTTGAGTTGAGGAAGATGGCTGAGCACAAAATGAAAAAAAAAAAGTACCCTAATATTTATACGCAGTTATTCGCCTTGCTAAAACAGAGGGGTGTTATTGTCCAATCGACGGTGTCTAATCGACCAATCAAAATGCTTGATTCGCCCTTAAGCATGTTACAATACCCGGTAAGATCACAACATCAATGTTAACTTAAATAATTTATGTTTTCACTGTCGAAGACTTTGGATGATACTAAGTTAGAAATAACATGAAATGATGATTAACGTCATACTATTCTGCTCCCACTGGGATTATAAAGACGGGAGTTGGAGACTTACTTACTTTAAAGCCCGGTCTACGACTTGCCCAGACTCTACCCAACGAAACGTCTTGTCTCAGATAATCAGTCATGATTGTGTGGACAGTACCACGACCACGATTCATTCGATTTCCGTCACGTCGTGGCCCGTCGTCCCGACTGAGCATGTTCAATCGGAGTCGGATGCAGTTGGATGTCGTCGTAACCCATCGTGTTTATGTGGACACTCACACAACACGATCAATTGTCTTACTGTTGATTAGTCAGTCAGAGAGTAGCATTTAGTCATGTGACTGTGCAGGTCATTTGCAGCACATTTCATTTTACGAGCAGTCAACTTCAGCGGCATCTTGGCAAAATATAATGTCACTTTTATGCTTTCGGTTTACTTTTGGAATCACTCGCTAGAGAGAAGTGGCGTAACTCACGACGCAAAATCTATGAGAGTCGGGCCTGTGTGTACTGGTACCGTCGTAGGCAAGTGAAGTAAAGACGCGACCAGACGCTGAGCCCTGTCGGGTTGTGTGACCGGGCTATAAGCAAGTCTTCGTCTAGTCTAAGTGTATATGGATCTTAATCACATAGACCTGTTGATCAAGTTCCAAAATAACTTAACGGCTGTGCTGATAATACATGGGCTGCAGGTTAAAGGAGCTAAATCGCTAACCTAGAAATTGACCCAAATGGGTCGTAACGCATATAATAACTTTGACACCGTGGCTCCAAATTCGTAATAAACAACAGCAACAACGTAAGTGGAAAGTGAATTTATACATTTATTGGTGCATTTTATACAAATAATGGAACCAGGTAATCCCATACAATTGATGCATGTATACAAATTATTACAATCTGATTAAAATACAGATCTATATTTCGTTCCGTTTTTTATAATTTTGATGGCCTACACTGCATGATGATCTGGCTAGCTGTATTGGGGGTCGCGTCAGGGGGTCATACGAGCGTCTTTCTACCCTATGACGTCAGAAATTGATTAATCAATCAGCGCTGACGCTTCTAGGGGTTTTCGAAAACATTCCCCGTAACAGACCGTATTGGCTAGAACGCCTGTTTTACAGCAACTCGTCCAAATCCCGGTGTGAAGACAAGTAAAACGAAATTTTGAATTATAAATACGAAAAGAAATAGGATTAGTGTTTTAATCAGATTAAAATTAATGGAACCAAGTGTACCCATACAATTAGAAACAATGGTTAAAAATCAATATAGAACACACAATAAATATCACAGACAGTAAATTTCAATAAGTATAAATTATTTATGTATTTACCAATATGTGGTGGGGGTGGAATGTATTCAGTCACAATAAAAAAAGGTTATACAAAAGAGAGACGCAGGAAACAGCTATGTGCTGCTGCTGGTGGAGATGGAATGTATTCAGCCACAATACAAAAAGGTTATACAAAAGAGAGAGAGAAGTGGGGTTTAACGTCCCCTCGGCACAAACTAGGTCATTTCGGGACTAACTTATGGTTTAATTTTATTTCAATAGTTCGCTTGCGCGTAGGGGTCTTTAGCAGTGGGAGGAAACCTGAGTAAACAGAGGAAACCCACGAGGATGGACAGGCGACCCAAATCCTTGCCACGTACAACCGGTGATTCGAAACTATGCCAGTTGAATCCATGGCAGACCCTATGACACAGCGCGCACGCTAACCATTCGGCCATCCAACACCCTCCCCCGTTATACAAAAGAGAGACGCAGGAAACAGCTAAATCAGATACTGAGCGTAATGGAACCATTTTTGGTCTGATATTCCGTTTAGAGATTCAGCTTTTACATACAATACGATGTCTACAAGGAGAGAATTTCTAAATTCTGTTTGTTTTTTGTTTTGAGTTTTTATTTCCTTGGGGTTGCTTTCTGTATGCGCTGTCTTATTTTCAATGCAAAACTAATTTACAAATTGATACATAGACTAGTAAAAAACTTATAAAACGAGATCAATTTTAAGGGTTGATTCGTGGCTTAACTACGATCTTGTACGGATGGGGGACAAGTAGAAGTCCATTGTCCATCGGTTCCAAATTAATTGATGTTCCTGGTTCGGGTTCCATGACTAATCTCTGACAAAGGCCTGCTAGAATTAAATGTAGTTCTGGTTTAGCCATGGGTTCTCCAAGACAAACTCGTCTACCGGCACTAAATGGAAGCCAGTTTTCAGGTTTTGGTGCCATTTTACCATCTTTGTCTAAAAATCTTTCTGGTTTAAACTGTTCGACTTCTTCCCAATTATCTGGATCATTCTGAATACCCCAGTGATTTATTAACACGATGGTATGCTTGGGAACTTCATATTTACCTGCAGTGAATTACAAATACAATTCCTATTGGGTGAATTCAAACCATATATTTATCTGCAGTGAATTATAAACACAATTCTTATTGGATGAAATCAAACAACATTATTTACCTGTAGTGAATTATAAACACAATTTTTATTGGGTGAAAATAGAACCAGTAGTATAGATTGAATCATTATTAGTTATATTGCTTACCGTTTTCTATCGTGGTGTCACAGCTGGTCATGTGAGGAACACCAACGGGTGCTACTGATCCTATTCGCATGACTTCATGTAATACAGCATCTGTATAGGTTAGACCTTCTCTATCTGATGTAGTTGGGTATCTATCATCCCCTGTATTTTAAAATTATACTGAAGTAGCGTCCATCACGTTATCACATCTTAATCAAATTGATGTCACTACTATAGAATTGATGCTGTCGCATTTTAATCAAACTTGACTCACAAGTGTCAGCAAGAATATAAAATTGATGTTAGTCTATGAGGACTACAGGGGCACTAGAGACACAAAGGCTATACAATTTACGTTGGTCTTATTGGACTGACCGGCCCAAAAGAGACACCACAGTTATAAAATTGATGTCACTTATTTTAATTCATCCTGTCAAATTCCAATCAAACCAAAGTAACTTTTACGAACTATAAAATTGACGTGGGTCTCTTTAGACTAAAGGGCACAAAAAAAAGTCAATAAGGCTACAAAATGTTTGTTATTCTCTCTTACTAAAGTATCATAACAAAACAGAACATTTAGTCAAAATGCAAAACAATTCAATGCCCAAGCATCACACAAATACTCCAGAATCAATGTAAATTGTAAACTAAATACAACAAAATCTTAATGTAAACTATGACTATGATCGTTGAATCATTCGTCATTTCAAAACAACAACCATCCTATTTTGTTCGTATTTATATGGTCTTATAACCGTAACCCATGAACATAATTATATATTATTTATAAAAAATAATAATTACCAACGACTGAATCAACTTCATCTTGTATTTTGCGTTGAACATCAGGAAGACCAGTTACATACATCAAAGCCCAGTATAAAGTTTGTCTTGAGGTATCGTTACCAGCTGAAAGACAGTTTTTTATATAGCATCATCTTGTTTAGTAAATCGGCAAGTTATGGAACAGTTCACAACCTGTACTTTGTCCAATCTGTAAAGAGGCCTTTGAAGGCAGGTAGCACACTAAGAGTTCAAAGCAAATCTGTTATGTGATTTCTGATTTTTGTTTTAGAACCACTTGAATTCTGCTCACCCCGTAGGCAGTGCCGGATTAAGGCTCTGCTGGCCCTAAGGCATATTTTGATAGGTGGCCTGATAATAAAGATATGTGAGTGGGATGCAACCCAATATGACACTACAGGCCATTTTTTTCTTTTACTTTGTTATTTCGTGGCACGTGGCTTATTTGCCTTATGGTTAATCCAGCACTGCCCGTGGGACTGATTTCATCATTTAGTATTAACTTATTCCAGATCAACTATGTACGAATGGTCTCCAAACATCGTTTTAGCATGTTAACTGAGTTCCGTGTTGGGATTGAATTCATAGTTTGGCGAATGGCCTCCAAGCATCGTTTTAGCATGTTAACTGAGTTCCGTGTTGGGATTGAATTTCATAGTTTGGCGATATCGACGACACTATGATTACAAATACTTTGCTGCACAAACAAAACGAAAATGAATGGACCCAAAGCCGATCCCTGTGGTTCTCCAAACTACTACTTTATTATTTATCTGGTCTCTTTGATGCCTGATAGGTTAAACTCATTTTGGATCAAGTCCAAGCTACCGGGTTAACAATATTTGTTTCCAATGAGATAAAAAAAAAACGGGATCAAGATACAGACAATGGTTGTTAAACATTAATGCTGTATTGTAAATGGAAACAATAAGAATATGAATCGACACGAACGGTTGAATTTAATTTTTTCCGTACCAAAAAATATGTCAAATACTGTTAAAACTAAGTGATGATGTTTAAAATGTTCCATATTCTCTTCGCCTTCCTCACGTATTTCTTTCTCTGCTTGAAGAAGACTCTCTGTAAAGTTGGTTACGTTTCCTGAAATGATGAAATGGAATTGGGTTTAACGTCCTACTCTTCGGTTCCGACTGGGCTAATGAAGGGTGGGAGGCATACGCCAGACAGTGTGCTATGAAAAAACCTTTGCTTGGACAACGGTCCTACGGCTTAATCTTATATCGAGTTCCAACTGCCAATGAATGTGTACACGGGGCCACGGTCGTTCGTCCCGGTGTCACCTGCCGGACCCTCTGCCCTGTACAACTGACATGGGGGAGGGAATCACGCCTGAAAATTCCGATGAAGTATCTCGGACAAAACCAGGACCTACAAGTTAGCGAGCAAGCGTCTAACTGACAGAGCCACCACGGCTCGCTGAAATGGTGGAATGTAACGTTAGTGTGTAATTATTTTCAACTGATAAAAGTCTGCTGGGCATTATATCATAAGCTAATGTGAAATACAGTAGAATCCGTATGGGCAGCCACTCCATGGGTGGCTGCTTAAACATACATTATGGGAGAGCAAAAACAGACTTTTGTCGGTCTTCCTTTGGGCCCCAGAAGTCATAGAAATTATAAATTAGATCTTTATTTAAACAACAAGCCTAAAATGAACTATGTAGACCCACGGATGGCTTGGATTGGGCTCGGATTAAAACAGGATTTCGTTGACTGATTTAATCACTATGGCGTCGTGGGCGGGGCTTCTCCGTGACGTTGACGTCATCATACTTCCGGACTGTTTTCTATTCGTCTGCTTAGGGAGTCGCTTAGGCCTACCTGAAGTACAAAAGAGTACACGCAGGCAACGCAAGAAGTCGGCTATTTATTATAATTTATTTACAATACTGCCTCGTTGATTTGGCCCATTCCTTTCAAACTTTCATATCCCATCGCAGACTTTCTCTTCTTATCTATATATTAAAATCTTAATTCTAATTTATAGTAAAAAATAAATGTATACGAATTGAATTGCAGTCCTGTCTCAAACCGAATACGCTAACAGTACTAGTCATTGTAAACATTACTTGATAATCGGGACTATATAGGTGGAGTTAATGCCTGTCAATCAACAATCGGCCATAATGGGAAAAGAGTGTCGATGAATTTAGCTCCCATTTCTAGTAAAAAATTATAGTGGTAACAACTTTGTTCAGGATAAAGTAATTTGACTGAAATTTTCAATATATTCTTGTTTCAGCATCTATTTTTGAACTGTTATAGCAAGAATGGCTAACTCCTTGTAAAAATCTCCCATAATGTATCTTTAATGCAGATTTTAATGTATATGTAACTTAAACACAATTACAAACCTGGCACAAATTCGTCTTCCACTTTCTTAATATTACGTCGTATAATATCCACAGATTCCTTAAATACTTGGGCGGCACGTTTAAACCTTTTGGATGGAAACCATCTGGCTGGCGGGAAAATATTTTCTAGAAATATACCCTCTGATGCAAGTTTAGAAAACTCTTCCAGTTTGTTCAGTAATTCTAAGTAAGTCTCGTCGTTATATTCATACCTTTAAAGACAAAAATGGAAATTTAGCACGATTAATTTAAGTATTTCAAATATGATATTATTATGGCAATACGCTCCAAATAAGGTCGATGTTCAAAATATATCCTGCTAAACCGTGGCTTGTTCTAATTGTAAGCAGTAAGAAAATGAAGCTTTTCTAGTCACGCCGAGACATACTCCACTGCATATTCCTCGCAGTGTTTCGTTTGAGTAGAGCTAATCCCAATACTCACTGCTGTAAAGAAAGAAAATTCTTGTTCTAAGTTATGTCTGGTCAATAGTCCGGTTAACAACCAATAGCTATCTGCGTTACAAAAGCGTTATGCTTAAAACGAAGAGTCAAATTGGACCAAATATGTTTACATAACGTTACGTCATTACTCATGATTTTATCATACCAAATTAACCTGTGCATAGCAGAATATTGCAATAAAACTAAATGCGTGAAAAGCAAGACTATCAAATCGAATAATATTGTTTGGAAACGAACACACTTTTACCATTTTTAATATCTTAAATCACTGTCCATAGTTTAAGGGAAGACACAGATTAAACAAAGGACAGTCATGTTGCTGTTTTGGGGATAGATTTGATTGAACGGGAAGAATAGGTAGAAACACTTCCTCAAAAGTTCAAGTATCAGAAGCCAATGGCCAGAGAGGGATTTCCCGGGTCATTGCTTCACTGATCTATTTATAAACTGTCTCGTGTCATGTGCATAACTCATTCGGGGTCAACCAACTCAACAGCAGTCGCTCTTCGTTCTTAACGTTGCAGGCGGGGGAGGGGGGTCATAAAGTCTAGCGTGGTTTCGATTTCCGACTCAACTGCAGTCGTTCTACGTTCTTAATATTGGATTGGGAGTGGAGGGACATAAGGACTGTCATTGAATCAACTGGCGTGGTTTCGATCCCGGTTGTATTCTCCGAGTCCTCTGGTTTCATCCCACTGCTAAAGACCCCTACGCGCAAGAGAATTATTGAAATACAATCGAACCATGTGTTACTCCCGAAATGACCAAGTTTGTGTCGAGTGGATGTTAAACTCTCTCTCTCAAGTTTCGATGCCATCGCTAACCTGTGATATTTAGCGGATAGGAGTATCTTTTTTCAACATTATTTATTCGATAAATTGATAATCGAGACTTTGTTTTTTATCGTACCGACTTTAGTCATGATGATCGAGACTAAGCCTAAAATTCATCAGCTTAAACCACGGTTTAGAGGAATTTGATTGGAATTTTTTTCAACATATTCTATTTAGGCTAGAGCGAGAACAGTCAACTCTTTATCTAATCTCCCTCCATAATGTATTTCCCCTTGTGGATGGATGACGTGTTGACACGCAAATATTTTCCGTGTCCAGAGACGGTTGACGTGTTGGCACGTCACACGTGACACCCTGAATCAGTCCTCATTTAAATATGCTAAATTTAGCACGGGGAATCCCCCTTTGCCTTGCGATCATAAACTAGTTATCTCCCTTTTCTAGATGGTATCACTTGTATTTTATCGTGTAATTTTCTCGAATTTTCTGCATATTTACGACATATAAACAATGGCGGTTGCCAGGAAGCGCCAGCTGTCTTTCGACGAATTTTGGGTTAAAATAGACAATAAGGCAAGGAAAATTCATTTTGTGAACTCAAAACATCATAAACTTACAACAGGAATTCTTTTTTAAGAATTTAAGCCAAGCAGATTGAAGATAAATTCACATTTTAAAAAAAATGATTTTTTCCCCTAAATAATCTCGTCCAGGGTTACGAAATTTCGTCGAAAATCCCGTCCACAAGGGGTTAATAACAATTGTATGTACAATATATTTCTGTTCATGATCAAGGCCCCCTTTCTCGAAATCTTAAACATACATTATGCAAGAGCTAAAAATCTGCCCTTTGCAGGTCTTTCATTAGGCCTGAATTGTTATCTTCACTATTAATTAGACATTAATTAACTTATCCAGACCATAATCAACTCTCGATGGCATCGCTAGCCTGCGATGTTAATTGGATTACGTTCCGATTTGCTGTTCGACTTCCATCCACAATTAAATCAAAAAATCGATTATAGAGACTATGGTTTTTTTTTAACCTACCGACTTTAGTAATGAATATCGAGCCCAGATTCAATATTCAATTGCTAAAATCTCCGTTAAAAGTGGATCAATTTTAGTGAAATTTCAGTAAAATCCCCTTGCATTACCTAGTTTTAACTATTATGGTGAGAATTGCCAGCTCTTTATCTAATCTCTCATACTAAATACAACTTTTAGTAAATATAACAATTTTGATTAGCTACGATTCATTGGTTAAAAGTTATATTCTTACTTTGTTCCGAAGACCATGCCACCTAAAATATTTAAAGTTGTAAAAAACATGTAGGGTTTAGGATCAAAAGCTTCGGTTTCTTTTAACATGGCCTCCGCTGTTTTACTGACGGCTTCTTCTATCTTTGTATTAAAGTTTCCACTGACCATAAATAACCTGAAATCGTAAGCATAATTTTAAAATAACCTGGAATAGCAATACCAACGCTTAGAATACTTGAAAATCTTCATAATAACGTTAACAATAACCTGAAATGACAACAATAACCTTTAGAAAAACCGAAATGGTAACGGTATCGTCCAAATAAACTGAAATGGTAGCAATAACGTTAAAATAACCCGAAACGATAACAGCGTTAAAATGACCTGAGATGGTAACAATAACGTTAAAACAACCTGAAACGGTAATAACGTTAAAATAACAAAAAATGGTAAAAAGAACGTTACGACAAGCTGAAATGGTATCAAATCACGCTATAAAACAGTAATTTTTATGTTAACCATAACGTTAAAATATCCTAAGCTGGTAATAACAACGTTAAAATAACTCGAACTAGTAATAATAATGTTAAAATAGCTCGAAATGGTAACAATGCGACCCGAAGTGGTAACAATACGAGCCGAAATGGTAACAATACCGTTACAATAACCCGAACTGGTAATAATACGACACGAACAGGTAACAATACGATCCGAAATGGTAACAATACCGTTACAATAACCCGAACTGGTAATAACACGAACAGGTAACAACACGACCCGAAATGGTAACAATAACGTTAATCGAAAAATATTCTCGGAACTGTTACATGTAAAGCATGGGCTAATTTAGAGGGACCCAATGACGAGCTTTCATGCTTTACAGCTTTTGTGCCTCTTGAGTTTTTCCACCCACTCGCAAATAGCAAAAATAATGCGGTCGCGACGAAGTGTTCAACAAGATAATCATAATCATTTACCGTGGTTAGATATGCTTCAAATCGACGCTGGCATGTTCCACACAGCGCAATACTACCCGCACAGCGCACTGGAAGGGACTGCCGCCCCTACCACACACACACACACACATATAAATATTGGGGTCGGGGAGGGAGTGGGGCCGGAAGGGAAGGGATCTTGTTCCTCGTGCAAAAACGAACACAGTCAGTTTGAGTCTTTACTCCTTACCGCATAGCCCGGCTTGCTATTTTTCTTTTCAATTTCCACCCGGTACCATATCTACCGTTGATAATGTCTTCTCCTCCTTCGAAAAGAACTTCAGCTAGAAAAAAAAACAGAATAAAAAGTTAAATGAAATAAAATGGGGTTTAACGTCCTACTGTTCTGCTCCGGTGGCACTAATGAAGACGGGTTTATGCCATACAGTGTGCTATGAGGGATATTTTGCCCGGACAGCGAATTCCAAGCGTCGACAGATCTTTTACGCGCACAATATGTATACGGCATTTAGAATTCTATATCAGAGTAAACCGAGGCAAAATTGCCTTAAGGGCACATTGTATGGCGTGTATTCGATTTCATCAGCCCATTTGGAACAGAACGGTAGGACGTCGAAATCCGTTTAATTTCAATTAATAATCTAATTCTAAAAATGGAGAACCGAAATTTGTTTACTATCGACAATCGAGACTCTGCTACTCTCCAAACATCGCTTTGAATGAAGTAATTTTCAATATAATATTCATTGTTTGTTATTTTTATTTTTTATTATCTACTTTACAAATCTTATTTCAATCCATATTTCAATTTTTTCTAGACGAATATATTTTAATTGTTCAGCTAGAACGAACAAAATTATTTTGTGTTTTGTAGTATTCTTATAGTGCATGGAATACAAATATCCCCCAAAATGTTTGTTGTCTGTAGAGGGTTTAGAAGCTGTGAATAGGGGCGTTCATAATGCTCCCCAAAATAAATGTCAACAAAATACTGGTTTTAACATTGTCTGGGCACCGTAACGGAGCTTCTGAGCCTCAGATATGCAATTTGGGACTGAGGATTATGTCTTACCGGCGCGTACTTCGTCTTATGGAGGCGTCTCATGTCCCTGCCCCTCTCTAAATCCGCGCTTAGCTGAGATAAAAAGTGTAAATATGATCTCTAACAAACATTAATATTTTCCCATAACAAAATGTTTACTTACTAGAATACATAATATAACGATCAGAATAGTTAGCTCCCTTGGTCAGCAACGCTTCATTAATAACATCAATACGGTTTAATATAAGACATCGTACTGGTCCTGAATTATAATAACATAGAGAGAGGTTGAAACTGGGTTTAACGTCCAATAGACACAAACTAGGTAATTTCGCGACTAACATATGGTTTAGTTTAATTTCAATAATTCGCTTTAGTAGTGGAGGGAAACCGGAGGACCCGGGGAAACCCACGAGATTGGACCCTACTCCTTGTCACGTACAACCAGGGGATCGAAACCACATCTACAGTGGATGTGTTGCCTTCGGTTTTACGTCAGTGAAATTGTCAATTAAAATCGACTTCATTAAATAGTCCAGGTCCCCGTTTCTCAAAATCTTGACTAAAGTTAAAATCCAAATTTTAGTAGATACTTCAATTTTGATTGGTTAAGCACTAAAATCAATCTAACATTATCCAATCAAATTACTAAAATTTGATTTTTCTCTTAGTTAAAATTTCATGAAACAGGCCCCAGGTTGCGAAACCTATCCCTGCCAACACGAAGGAGAGAGAGAGAGGGAGAGAGAGAGAGATAGAGAAATAGGGTTTAACGTCCACTCGACACAAACTAGGTCATTTCGGGACTAACGCATGGTTCAATTTTATTTCAATAATTCGCTTGCGCGTAGGGGTCTTTAGCAGTGGGAGGAAACCGGAGTACCCGGAGGAAACCCACGAGGTTGAGAAGGCGCCCCTATCTCCATGCCACATATGCTCACACCAGGGCTCGAGACCACAGCCGCAAGCCAGAGGTGAACGGCCAGCTAGAGGTCGAAGCGCGGCACTCTAGACCACTAGGCCATCCCAACCCCCCAGAACACGAAGGAATGGCGGCTATTTGCTACTTGGAAGCATAAGGCTCGGTAACAAATGCAAATTTCTACATAGCTTCAAGAACCCGACTTTTCAATTATTTGACTCAAATGACAATGAATGCTGGTGTTCTATTCGCATGGTTCTCAAGTTCGTGCATCTTTTTAAAAATATTCATCAACATCGTTCATGAATGTAATAGAAATTTACTCAATTTTACTAATGTGGGGAATGTGTATTATTCATGTTAGCTTTCTTACCCATGTAAAAAGTAAAAGCTGGTCCATGTTTCTTAGACAAATCCAGCAATTTCTTAGCAAAGCTGCCTTTGGTATACACTGAAATTATATTACAGAATTTGACATTCCTTTAAATCAATAGCAGATGTTTGAAAAGATATTTGTCATTGTATTAAAACTAAAACAATTTCGAAGGTTTTACGTATCATGTACGCCTATTGGTCAATCGTAACAATTGCCTGTTGAGCATTAAGTACTTTATCAAGAAAGAGAGAGAGAGAAATGGGGTTTAACGTCCACTCGACACAAACTAGGTCATATTGGGACTAACATATGGTTTAATTTTATTTCAATAATTCGCTTGCGCGTAGGGGTCTTTAGCAGTGGGAGGAAACCGGAGTGCCCGGAGGAAACCCGCAAGGTTGAGAAGGCCACATACGTTCACACCAGGGATCGAAACCACAGCCGCAAACCAGAGGTGACCGGTCAGCTATAGAGGTCGAAGCGCGGCACTCCAGGCCACTAGGCCATCCCAACCCCCGTACTTTATCAAACAGGAAGGAGCCGATTTGCATCGTATACTATTAAAAGATACATTATGGGAGATAAGGTGTAAATGGAATTTGCTGAAAATTTCAAGCAATTGTTCCACTATGAACAGAGAATTAAATTTGACATTTCGGCCTAGCCTCGATTATCATTACTACAGTCTGTACGTTAAAGAACGTAGCCTCGATTATCCACTTCATGATTAAATTGCTAATAAAAGTTGAGCAGCAATTAATCCAGTAAATATCACGGGCTAGCAATGGCATCGAGGGTTGATTATGGTCTAGAGAAGTCAATTAATGTCTAATTAATAATTTAGATATCATTTCAGGGTTAAAGAAAGACCTGCAATAGGCAAATTTAGCCCTTGCATAATGTATGTTTGATACTCACATTCTATATTTCCAATCAAAGGCCAAGCAAAAGGTCCAGGGGGTAAACGATACCTCTTCTTAAAGATCAGATAAGCCAGGGCCCCTGTTGCAGCACCAATCAATAAAGATCTACTTATTTTAGATTCTGGTATATAATCATATATTACATCAGGTATATATTTAGCTAGTTCTTCTAGTATATGGTTTACGGATTCTGTTACCGCCATCTTGGAAATTGGGAAGTCTGTAATCTAGATCTGTTAAAAACAATATGTATATTTGTAAATAATGTATACAAATCACTTATATTATGACTATAATACTCGCCGGACACGTTTAACCATCATTCCCTAGCGGCGGGTGGGATGCCCGAATGATTAGCGCTTGCGCGGTGTCATTAGCTCTGTCATTGGGTCAGCTGGCGTGGTTTTGATTCTCCGGTTCGACGTAACAAGGAGTAAAGTCGCCAGCCTCGTGGGTTTTCCTCCCACCGCAAAAAAAGGTTGCCAGGCAACAAAACATACGCCCACAGCAGCTAAATTATATTTTTACTTTTGTTGGTAATGAGAGAGAGAGAGAAATGGGGTTTAACGTCCACTCGACACAAACTAGATCATTTTTGGACTAACATATGGTTTTCATTTTATTTCAATAATTCGCTTGCGCGTAGGGGTCTTTAGCAGTGGGAGGAAACCGGAGTGCCCGGAGGAAACCCACGAGGTTGAGAAGGCGCCCCTATCTCCATGCCACTTGTTGGTAATGAAGCATTTATAATACACTAAAATCTGATTAAGTGTAACAACTCATTAATTATTAGAAATCATAAGAATTGGTTTGGCCCATGCTAACGTTTAGTATACAAAACATTTAATACCATGGATTTAGCTCAAGGGCGTTTTATGGTTTATCATGGCGGGGGCTATAATATTTTGAGGGCCCTTTTTCGGGGGTGGGGAGGCGGAGGTCGAGAAATTTTGCAACATAGAAATCATTCTAATGCATTCTGCCATATCCCGCGGCGCCGGTTTAATCCGAGGGTCGGGGCCTAATTCGATATCCGTCTGAAGCCTGAATGCGAAACAAATCACTTGTTCGTACCGGGAGTGGCCCTATTTTGCAAGCAGCACGCGTAATCCCGGAAATCGTTTCAGCAAAGAAATGATTGCTCCGCCAAGCCAGACCACACTGGGAAGCCCAGACATCTCTTTCCGGGATAGATAATTAGTAGGTTTTGAGAAAAGGTGATTTCTTGATTGATGATTTTCATGCACTCTCACTGGCCTAGAGTGCCGCGCTTCGACCTCTAGCTAGCCGGCACATTTGGCTTGCGGCGTGGTTTCGATCCCTGGTGTGAGCGTATGTGGCACGGAGATAGAGGCGCCTTCTCAACCTCGTGGGTTTCCTCCGGGCACTCCGGTTTCCTCCCACAGGAAAGACCTCTGCGCGTGCGCTAAGATAACAAAAATGAAAAATAACAAGAGTTGTCCGCGATATCACCTTCGGTTAAAGCGGACGTTAAATGCTAAGAACAACAACAACAACGGCCAAACACAAAATCGCCATATAATAAGGCACTGATGATCTTCCGTAGATATACTTGACACACTTTCTAACGGTTCGTGAATGAATCGCCAGTGGACAAATACTGTCCATTTACATCTATCCTTAATAAAACTATTTAATGTTATGCTTATTATAAAATAAAATTACATACCATACAAGTAATACACGCGACACGTCAGAGTGCAACCTTACAAAGTCGATATAATATAAGCGATAAGTTATAACACCACCCATTAAACACATTTAAACACGTCCTGTAAACAAGGTCAAGGTCGATATATTAACATAACCGGTTGACTGAGCCAAGTTTCGCTGTAAATCAAATGAAATGAAATGGTGTTTAACGTCCTACTATTCTGATCCTTACCTGGGATACGACATACAGTTTGCTACGAGGAAAATTTTGTCCAGGCAGTGGCGCTACGTGCTACTCTTTTATCGAATTCCAACTGCCAAGAGATATTTTACGTTCACGCCAATGTGTACACGGGATCTCGGTTTTTCGTCCAATCCGAACGACTAGACAGTTGTCCTTATCAGGTCCTCCGTCCTGCACCAGATTCGGTGTTTGACTGTTTGAAGCAATGCATACTATTGAATGAACATCTTACGTGGGTTATTTTAGGACTGACATATAGGCCCTAGGCCTATAGTTATTTGATTTATTACGGTAATGTTTGTGAAATGTATATCAGTTTATTAAGTATAGGAGGGCACACTGAAAAGGTGGCAAGGGTCCCCAATATTAACTTTTTTCCTCCGACAAATTAAATTCTAAAACATTTTTTCTTTATGTATTAGAAAAAATTAGAAAAATAAATAAAGACGTTTGAAATATTTGTAGGTAAAAAATATTTCCTATGTAGTGTAAATGGGTATTAAAATGAGTAAAAGGTATCTTTCTGCCTGAAGCAGTTACGTCTTATGTAAACATTGCTCGCGCCATTGGGCCAATGATCGACGCCACGTGATGTGATTGCACTTGTTGAAGACAGTCATCTTTTACAGAGATATAAGATTTTCGTAATTTCTCTGTGAAACAGATTGATAGGGGGATAGCACGTGGGCGCTGCATCACAAGGTCTGTCGTTGAGTCAACTGCCGTGATTTCGAATCCCCGATAGTGCTTGGCAAGGAATATGATCGCCTGTCCAACCTTGTGGGTTTTCTCTGGGTCCTACCGTTTCCTCCCAAAGACCCCTACGTGCAAGCGAAACATTGAAATAAAATTGAACCATGTGTTAGTCCGGAAATGACATAGTTTCTCTCTCTCTCTCTCTCTCTCTCTCTCTCTCTCTCTTTCCCCCTCGTTTGACCAGTGTGGCCTTGTAAAGCCCAGGACCCCACGGTTTTTCAGGGTACTCCTACAATAAAATTAAACCATATGTTAGGCCCCAAATGACCTAGTTTGTGTCGAGTGGACGTTAAATCCCACTTCTCTCTCTCATAACTAAAAGAAAAACAATATGATGTCACTTCTGCAACAGAATAAATTTCCTACTTTATAAGATATTATGTAATTGCTTCTTGTATTGCAGAGCTCTCTCTCTCTTTCTCTCTCTCCTCTCTCTCTCTCTCTCTCTCTCTCTCTCTCTCTCTCTTAATCCTGTAATTTATAGACATCAGAAAGTAAAAACATTGAATAAGAATGAAATGAGATGGGGTTTAACCAGTGGCGGATCCAGGATTTTTTTGAAGGGGGTGACAACCCCATGTTTTGTCTCACCGACCACGGTTTACGGAGCTAATTTCTGCCGCTAGTAACATAGATGCTGATTGTGTGTCTCATAAAATGCGCACCGTGTGCTATATAATATATATACGACCATGCGTAGGACCAGGGATTCCCTATACACCGGTGGGGAGGGGGGTGACTAGTCACCCTAGCCCCCCCCCTGGATCCGCCCCTGTTTAACGTCCTACTTTTCCGCTCCAACCGGCGTATGAAAATTGAAATTTTCGCCCGGAGAGCAAAAATTCCCGAAGAACTTCTTGACCAAAATAGGGATCGAACTCGGAACATCCTAAACATTAGCGAACTAGTGCGTTATTCACTGAGCCACCGCGACAACTCTAAGCAAAAAAAAAACAGCATTAACATCAATGAGTGACGAGAGCTCTGAAGACTACGGGAATTCGATTTGTTTAAAATTTTAGTTTCCTTCGATTCCAAGATAAAATTTGTAGTCCAACTGATACCTCGTCTAATTTAGTTAAGAAATTGACATGAAACGCAAAGGGGCTAACGTCAATTACGTCTGCCAGTAGCTATTTTACGTACACGCCAATGTGTACACGTATCCGCGATTTTTCGAACAACTAGTCGATATTACTTTCGAGCTCCTTCATCCAGTAGGTTTTCTCCGGGTCCTGCCACTGCAAAAGATCTCTACGCGCAAGCAAATTATTGAAATAAAATTGAACCATGTGTTAGTCCCCGAATGACCTATTTTGTCTCGAGTTGACGTTAAACCTCATTTCTCTCTCTCTCTCCTTCCTCCAGCACCACTCACAAACAACAATGGTTACCATCACGGACCGAAGACAAAACGATGCAGCCTATAATGGTTTTCTAAAAACAACAACCACGTACACTTCATGTTTACAAAGATGGATAAAATAATGAATAAAAATAGACCCACCTGACTGCACCTGTGTACAAAATATGACTTAAAAAATCTGAAATTTCCGCTTTAATGTCGATGCTCATCTTCCCACGACTCTGCTGCCACTCAAATTTGAAAAAATCCGTGAAATCTAACCCTAAACGCGTTCGTAATGTTTTCGGGGAAGGTGGACAACTATGTAACGAAAAGTCTAGGAATGACCACCAAATGCTTCTAACCAACTTTGAAAAACATTCATTTAAAACTACATCCTCTATTGTGTTCACAACGTTTTTGGCAAAGGTGGAATAACTCCGGACCGTAAAGTCGCGGTATACTGACTATCGATGGGGTTTATGTACTCTCATGACTACAATGCATCAGAACACGTTTTTAAAAAATTACATCAAAAATGGTAGCCTCTAATAAGTTAACCAGGTTTTCGACAAAGGGTGGTAACTCCGAAACGGAAAGTCGCACTGCTAAAGACTCCTTATCGCAAGCGAATTATTGAAATAAACTTGATCCATATGTTAGTCTTGAATTGACTACTAAAGATACTTACGCGTTAATTTATGTAATAAAATTTCACTGAACCTTATCCCAGTGTCTCTCTCTATTTTGTGTTTTGTGTTTGTGGATTGTCTCCCTTGTGAATATCAGTTTGTTTACGCTTTGAGTGAAGCCTGTTGCATCATTACAGGCCCAGGGCTGTATAACACATTGAAGGCTTACAGCCAGCCCCTAGATCTAATCACATGATCTGATAGTAGGCTACATTTATTTGCTTATTACAGTCAATTTATGTGTGTGATCTGTCTTGTCCGCAGATTTGGCTTTTGGGTTTCTGTTAGTATATCTGTGATGCGCTCTCCTTACATTTGGATTAATCTTTAACTACAAGCAGAATTTTGTTTATATTTCTGTATAGGAATGATTTAGACAGCTAATAGACGTTTCAACACAAATAACGGCACAGGAATATATCGAATGACTACATAAATTTCGTTCCGTCTTATATTGCGGCATGACGTAAATTTCAGCATTACCCTTTATTAAGATTTCCGTGGCTGTGTAGCAGGGTGGGCGTATTTTTCAACCACATGTTGCGTCGCATATATTAAGTCTAGCGAGGTAAGCAAGGTCTTTTTTCTCACTAAAATGTTCTTTTACAGTGTACATGCGTTCACAGGGCCTGAAACGTGACTGTTTAGTCGTGAAAGTTGCTCAGTAAAATTGACTGGGAACCGAAATTTTCTCAACAACTATTCAATAGAACTGTTCCTGAACGTACAGGGTGAGTGTAATGAGACCTACGTTCAGAGCTGAACAAATGCACACGTTACCCCTGTGTTTCGTCCCATCCGAACGTCAAGACATTTCCTATCCAGTCTCTCCGTCCAGCATCACTGACAAAGGAAAAAAAAACCCTGAAAAGTCAGCAAATTACAAATCATTACATTACACTATTTGTTTTCGTTTTGTTCGCTTTGACAAAACATTACTACATTACATGAATATGCGAACGTTGTTGGGGCTGCAATTTTCTTTGGGAAATCATTTGAACATATACTTAAAGAGGAATGGTGGAAGATTATATATAGAACTGACAGCTCTCACTATAATAGTTACAAAAATAGACAGGATATGCAGTAAATATCAGTCAAATTGTTTCACTCGGAACTGAGATATTAGCGATTCAATCTTAGGCTAGCCTCGAACGTCATTACTACTGTCGGTACGATGATAAACAAAGTCTCGGTTATCCATTTTACGTCAAATTATCCGTCATAAAAGGTATTCAAATCCACTAAACACTAAATATCGCAAACTAACGGAACGTAAATGAGGGGGGGGGGGGCTCGGTCGTAAAATAAGTGCAGTCGGTCGCAAAATCATGCATCGGCGACTAAATGAATTTATGACGTAAAAATGCCAATATAGAAAATGGAAATGCCAAATAATACGTTTGCATGAATCCGTGTGCCCAAATTGCATACGTCACGCTACTCAGGGGCAAAAACAAATTGTCATACGAGGTATTCAAATCCACTAAATATCGCAGATAAACAGGGACGTGTGTGTGTGTGGGGGGGGGGGGGACTCTCCCGGGGGGGGGGGGGGGTTGGAGAGAATAGTTTGTCGTAAATTAAGTGCATTCGTTCTTAGAATTATGCATCGACGACTAAATGAATTTAATTACGTAGCCTATATAATGCCAAAATAGAAAATGGAAATCCCAAATAATTGTAACACTATTTTAGTGAAAACAGAGAGCAGTTTCGTTAATATATGGTTTCGTAAATATATGGTTAATTTACATCGGAACTGAATATAACACATCTATATACACAAGGAACTTAAACTATATACAGTAACTCATCCGGACGGATATAATTACAACACCAATACAGATACTTAAACTATGTACAGAAACTCATCACGACGGTACATAACTATATTAATTCTACCATTCCGCACCCTGCTAAGGCAGCGAGTGAACTAGGGCGAGTCCTTACGCCGGTCTCTGCGTTTCTGCTTATCTGTATCAGTCAGGGGGATCACGTGGATAAGTGGGTAAGGCACTGGCTCGCTAGCCTGGAGGTCGGTTGTTCGATCCCTTCATTGGCCGGGAAAATTCATCTCGATTTTCCAGCGTGGTTCCTCTTGTCAGTAATGATGAATGGACGGCCTGGCAAGGACAGCTATCTAGTCGTTCGGGTGGGACGAAAAAACGAGGTGCTGTGTACACATTGGTCTGCACGTAAAAGATCCCTTGGCAGTTGGAATTCGGTGTAAGTGTAGGCCGTAGTGCCACTGCCCGGGAAAAATTCTCTCATAGCACACTGTGTGGCGTATGCCCGTCTTCCATTAATTTAGCCCAGGTTAGGTGCAGCAGAGTAGGTAGTTAAACCCCATTTCATGTCATTTCATTCTCTACCGGTCTCTAGCCCTCTATCTTGTCGTTTTTAGTTGTCTCACTAACTGTCAACGAACTCCTGATTATATACCTTCTGACAACTGGTGTGAGCGTATGTGGCATGGAGATAGGGGCGCCTTCTCATCCTCGTGGGTTTCCTCCGGGCACTCCCGTTTCCTCCCACTGCTAAAGACCCCTACGCGCAAGCGAATTATTGAAATAAAATGAATCCATATGTTAGTCCCAAAATGACCTAGTTTGTGTCGAGTGGACGTTAAACCTCATTTCTCTCTCTCCCTTCTGACAACCGACAGATAAGCTCATGGTCATGCATGCAATTGTCTCTTTAATCTTGTCATGGCATGCTTACTGATCAGTGCGTATTAATTTGAAGTAAAGCGGGGCGTGTGCACGGATCACATGTTGTTTCTAAATGACATTTGGGATTTTAAAATTATATGTTTAATTAGACCATCGTCACTCCATGTCTTGAGAGAAGTTGAGACGTCAATATCATATATTTTCAAACGCCAGCATGGGTCATAAAGTTCTATGCTAAGCACCTAAATGATCGTTCAATTTGATGCAAGTTATAGAGCACTTTGTTACAAATATTATGTTTGCGTGAATCTGTGCACCTAAATTGCAAACGTCACACTACTTACACAAACGTATAGTATAAAATAAAAGTAAAATAGTCATGTTTAAAAATGTTCACTCTTATTTAATTTTGCGGTTGTTGCCAGATTGGTCTAATAAATGTAATATGAATAAAACCAGATTTTTATTTCATAAAAATAACATATAGAGGGTGGAGGTTTCATAAATACGTAAAATAATATTTGAATTATGAAATATTACGGCGACCTATTACTGAGGTCGAGTAGTGCATTCGTGCCGATTAAGCTATCTGTTTTACGCTCAATCTGTGATATCAGCGGATCGATCTCAATATGGTTACAATCTCAAAATCAGATTAAAACTTTGTATTTAACGATTATCATTGTCATTGCTGTTTGTTTTCTTTGTTTTACAGTGGATGTCCAATATCATGTTGGGCTATTCTCTGGTATGGTTATTTGCTGCGTTTTTAGCTCCCAACATACAGGTTGTTTGGCCGTATCACCTTCTGAACCACTCTAACATAAATACCAGAATACTTACAGCTTACAGTAATGTGATATCAGCTTGCAACGATATCCAACAAGCAACGAGGACTTCGTGTGGTGTAAATGAGGATATTTGTTGCGTCTTTTTCACTTTTGCGGACTTCTGCGCGGGTAACTGTAATAATGGATTAATACCCGCACAGGGAGGTGCGACGGCTCTGGATAGAGTGATATCGTTGGCATCTTGCATAGCGCTTGTCGAATATGAAAATGCCTGCACAGAAAACACTTTTCAGTGTAAAATAGCAGAATATTTGATAGCAGATTGCGTAAATAAATTTGACAATCTGCCTACGACCGCTGAGGTAACACCGACCACAGAACCAGCGGTATCTCCAGTAACATCTACACCGTCTTCTGACAATGTTGAAATTTACAATAACATAATATCCCAGTGTCATGATATACAACAGGCCACGAGGACTTCGTGTTCACAAAACAATGATTTGTGTTGCGCTTTGTTCGCTTACGCCGACTTTTGTGCAAATCAATGTAGACTAGTGGGTAATGGAGGAGACACGACTGTAATCCCAGCTTCAGCTGCAGGGGCTTTCGGTCAGTTGCTATCATTTTCTAGATGTTCAATACTAACAGAACAGGCAAATGCATGTACAGATAACAGTGTTCAATGTCAAATGGCGCGAGCTTTGAGTGCCGATTGCGCCAATATATATAACAACCTAACAACATCAAGCCCAAATACCTCTCCAACTACTGATGCAGCCATATCAGTAACGACATCACCCAACACTCAGGTTGCAATAAGTGAAACTACAAGTCCGACTACCTCACCAACAACAAGTCCTATAACATCACCGACAACATCACCCACAACCAGTCCTTCAACATCTCCTACAACAACCAGCCCAACAACATCCTCGACTACAAGTCCAACTACATCGCCAACTATCAGTCCTACAACTTCGCCAACAACCAGCCCAACAACATCTCCGACTACAAGTCCAACGACCTCGCCAACTACCAGTCCTACAACATCTCCGACTACAAGTCCAACCACCACTCCTACAACATCTCCGACTACAAGCCCAACTACCAGCCAAACAACTTCTCCGACTACAAGTCCAACCACTTCGCCAACAACCAGCCCGACTACAAGTCCAACAACAAGTCCTATAACATCTTCGACTACAAGTCCAACTACAAGTCCAACAACATCACCGACTACAAGTCCAACTACTTCGCCAACTACCAGTCCAACAACAAGTCCTACAACATCTCCGACTACAAGTCCAACTACAAGTCCAACCACTTCGCTAACTACCAGTCCAACCACAAGTCCTACAACATCTCCGACTACAAGCCCAAATACAAGTCCAACTACAAGTCCAACCACTTCGCCAACAACCAGCCCGACTACAAGTCCAACTACTTCGCCAACAACCAGCCCAACAACATCTCCGACTACAAGTCCAACCACTTCGCCAACAACCACCCCGACTACAAGTCCAACTACTTCGCCAACAACCAGCCCAACTACAAGCCCAACAACATCCCCGACTACAAGTCCAACTACCTCTGCAACCACCAGTCCTACAACAAGTCCTACAACATCTCCGACTACAAGTCCAACTACAAGTCCAACAACATCTCCGACTACAAGTCCAACTACGTCGCCAACTACCAGTCCAACCATAAGCCCTACAACATCTGCGACTACAAGCCCAACTACAAGTCCAACAACATCTCCGACCACTTCGCCAACAACCAGCCCGACTACAAGTTCAACTACTTCACCAACTACCAGTCCAACAACAAGTCCTACAACATCTCCGACTACAAGTCCAACTACAAGTCCAACAACATCTCCGACTACAAGTCAAACTACTTCGCCAACAACCAGCCCAACTACCAGTCCAACAACATCTCCGACTACAAGCCCAACAACATCTCCCACTACCAGCCCAACAACTTCTCCGACTACAAGTCCAACTACTTCGCCAACTACTAGCCCAACAACAAGTCCTACAACATCTCCGACTACCAGTCCAACTACTTCGCCAACTACTAGCCCAACAACAAGTCCTACAACATCTCCTACTACCAGTCCAACATCTTCAACTACTTCGCCAACAACAAGTCCTACAACATCTCCGACTACAAGCCCAACTACAAGTTCAACAACATCTCCGACTACAAGCCCAACTACTTCGCCAACTACCAGTCCAACAACAAGTCCTACTACATCTCCAACTACTTCGCCAACAACCAGTCCAACTACCAGCCCAACAACATCCCCGACTACCAGTCCAATTACTTCGCCAACTACCAGTCCTACAACATCTCCAAGTACTTCGCCAACCACAAGTCCTACAACATCCCCGACTACCAGTCCAACTACTTCGCCAACTACCAGTCCTACAACATCACCCACTACTTCACCAACAACAAGTCCTACAACATCTCCAACTATCAGCCCAACAACATCTCCGACTACAAGTCCAACAACTTCGCCAACTACCAGTCCTACAACATCTCCGACTACCAGTCCAACTACTTCGCCAACTACCAGTCCTACAACATCTCCAACTACTTCGCCAACAACAAGTCCTACAACATCTCCGACAACAAGCCCAACTACTTCGCCAACTACCAGTCCAACAACAAGTCCTACTACATCTCCAACTACTTCGCCAACAACCAGCCCAACTATCAGCCCAACAACATCTCCGACTACTTCGCCAACTACCAGTCCAACAACAAGTCCTACTACATCTCCAACTACTTCGCCAACAACCAGCCCAACTACCAGCCCAACAACATCTCCGACTACAAGTCCAACCACTTCGCCAACAACCAGCCCGACTACAAGTCCAACTACTTCGCCAACAACCAGCCCAACTACCAGCCCAACAACATCTCCGACTACAAGTCCAACCACTTCGCCAACAACCAGTCCTACAACATCTCCAACTACTTCGCCAACAACAAGTCCTACAACATCTCCGACTACAAGTCCAACAACATCTCCGACTACAAGCCCAACTACTTCGCCAACTACCAGTCCAAAAACAAGTCCTACTACATCTCCAACTACTTCGCCAACAACCAGTCCAACTACCAGCCCAACAACATCCCCGACTACCAGTCCAACTACTTCGCCAACTACCAGTCCTACAACATCTCCAAGTACTTCGCCAACCACCAGTCCTCCGACTACCAGTCCAACTACTTCGCCAACTACCAGTCCTACAACATCGCCCACTACTTCGCCAACAACAAGTCCTACAACATCTCCAACTACCAGCCCAACAACATCTCCGACTACAAGTCCAATAACTTCGCCAACCACCAGTCCTACAACATCTCCGACTACCAGTCCAACTACTTCGCCAACTACTAGTCCAACAACATCTCCAACTACTTCGCCAACAACAAGTCCTGCAACATCTCCAACTACTTCGCCAACAACAAGTCCTACAACATCTCCGACAACAAGCCCAACTACTTCGCCAACTACCAGTCCAACAACAAGTCCTACTACATCTCCAACTACTTCGCCAACAACCAGCCCAACTATCAGCCCAACTACCAGCCCAACAACATCTCCGACTACAAGTCCAACCACTTCGCCAACAACCAGCCCGACTACAAGTCCAACTACTTCGCCAACAACAAGCCCATCTACCAACCCATTAACATCCCCGACTACAAGTCCAACTACGTCAGCAACCACCAGTCCTACAACAAGTCCTACAACATCTCCGACTACAAGTCCAACAACATCTCCAACTACAAGTCCAACTACTTCGCCAACTACCAGTCCAACCACAAGTCCTACAACATCTCCAACTACAAGTCAAACTACAAGCCCAACAACATCTCCGACTACAAGTCAAACTACTTCGCCAACAACCAGCCCAACAACATCTCCGACTACAAGCCTAACTGCCAGCCCAACAACTTCTCCGACTACAAGTCCAACTACTTCGCCAACTACTAGTCCAACAACAAGTCCTACAACATCTCCGACTACCAGTCCAACTACTTCGCCAACTACTTCGCCAACAACAAGTCCTACAACATCTCCGACTACAAGCCCAACTACAAGTCCAACAACATCTCCGACAACAAGCCCAACTACTTCGCCAACTACCAGTCCAACAACAAGTCCTACTACATCTCCAACTACTTCGCCAACAACCAGCCCAACTACCATCCCAACAACATCCCCGACTACCAGTCCAACTACTTCGCCAACTACCAGTCCTACAACATCTCCAAGTACTTCGCCAACCACCAGTCCTACAACATCTCCGACTACCAGTCCAACTACTTCGCCAACTACCAGTCCTACAACATCGCCCACTACTTCGCCAACAACAAGTCCTACAACATCTCCAACTACCAGCCCAACAACATCTCCGACTACAAGTCCAACAACTTCGCCAACCACCAGTCCTACAACATCTCCGACTACCAGTCCAACTACTTCGCCAACTACTAGTCCAACAACATCTCCAACTACTTCGCCAACAACAAGTCCTACAACATCTCCAACTACTTCGCCAACAACAAGTCCTACAACATCTCCAACAACAAGCCCAACTACTTCGCCAACTACCAGTCCAACAACAAGTCCTACTACATCTCCAACTACTTCGCCAACAACCAGCCCAACTACCAGCCCAACTACCAGCCCAATAACATCTCCGACTACAAGTCCAACCACTTCGCCAACAACCAGCCCGACTACAAGTCCAACTACTTCGCCAACAACCAGCCCAACTACCAGCCCAACAACATCTCCAACTACTTCGCCAACAACAAGTCCTACAACATCTCCAACTACTTCGCCAACAACAAGTCCTACAACATCTCCGACAACAAGCCCAACTACTTCGCCAACTACCAGTCCAACAACAAGTCCTACTACATCTCCAACTACTTCGCCAACAACCAGCCCAACTATCAGCCCAACAACATCTCCGACTACTTCGCCAACTACCAGTCCAACAACAAGTCCTACTACATCTCCAACTACTTCGCCAACAACCAGCCCAACTACCAGCCCAACAACATCTCCGACTACAAGTCCAACCACTTCGCCAACAACCAGCCCGACTACAAGTCCAACTACTTCACCAACAACCAGCCCAACTACCAGCCCAACAACATCTCCGACTACAAGTCCAACCACTTCGCCAACAACCAGTCCTACAACATCTCCAACTACTTCGCCAACAACAAGTCCTACAACATCTCCGACTACAAGTCCAACAACATCTCCGACTACAAGCCCAACTACTTCGCCAACTACCAGTCCAAAAACAAGTCCTACTACATCTCCAACTACTTCGCCAACAACCAGTCCAACTACCAGCCCAACAACATCCCCGACTACCAGTCCAACTACTTCGCCAACTACCAGTCCTACAACATCTCCAAGTACTTCGCAAACCACCAGTCCTCCGACTACCAGTCCAACTACTTCGCCAACTACCAGTCCTACAACATCGCCCACTACTTCGCCAACAACAAGTCCTACAACATCTCCAACTACCAGCCCAACAACATCTCCGACTACAAGTCCAATAACTTCGCCAACCACCAGTCCTACAACATCTCCGACTACCAGTCCAACTACTTCGCCAACTACTAGTCCAACAACATCTCCAACTACTTCGCCAACAACAAGTCCTGCAACATCTCCAACTACTTCGCCAACAACAAGTCCTACAACATCTCCGACAACAAGCCCAACTACTTCGCCAACTACCAGTCCAACAACAAGTCCTACTACATCTCCAACTACTTCGCCAACAACCAGCCCAACTATCAGCCCAACTACCAGCCCAACAACATCTCCGACTACAAGTCCAACCACTTCGCCAACAACCAGCCCGACTACAAGTCCAACTACTTCGCCAACAACAAGCCCATCTACCAACCCATTAACATCCCCGACTACAAGTCCAACTACGTCAGCAACCACCAGTCCTACAACAAGTCCTACAACATCTCCGACTACAAGTCCAACAACATCTCCAACTACAAGTCCAACTACTTCGCCAACTACCAGTCCAACCACAAGTCCTACAACATCTCCAACTACAAGTCAAACTACAAGCCCAACAACATCTCCGACTACAAGTCAAACTACTTCGCCAACAACCAGCCCAACAACATCTCCGACTACAAGCCCAACTGCCAGCCCAACAACTTCTCCGACTACAAGTCCAACTACTTCGCCAACTACTAGTCCAACAACAAGTCCTACAACATCTCCGACTACCAGTCCAACTACTTCGCCAACTACTTCGCCAACAACAAGTCCTACAACATCTCCGACTACAAGCCCAACTACAAGTCCAACAACATCTCCGACAACAAGCCCAACTACTTCGCCAACTACCAGTCCAACAACAAGTCCTACTACATCTCCAACTACTTCGCCAACAACCAGCCCAACTACCATCCCAACAACATCCCCGACTACCAGTCCAACTACTTCGCCAACTACCAGTCCTACAACATCTCCAAGGACTTCGCCAACCACCAGTCCTACAACATCTCCGACTACCAGTCCAACTACTTCGCCAACTACCAGTCCTACAACATCGCCCACTACTTCGCCAACAACAAGTCCTACAACATCTCCAACTACCAGCCCAACAACATCTCCGACTACAAGTCCAACAACTTCGCCAACCACCAGTCCTACAACATCTCCGACTACCAGTCCAACTACTTCGCCAACTACTAGTCCAACAACATCTCCAACTACTTCGCCAACAACAAGTCCTACAACATCTCCAACTACTTCGCCAACAACAAGTCCTACAACATCTCCAACAACAAGCCCAACTACTTCGCCAACTACCAGTCCAACAACAAGTCCTACTACATCTCCAACTACTTCGCCAACAACCAGCCCAACTACCAGCCCAACTACCAGCCCAATAACATCTCCGACTACAAGTCCAACCACTTCGCCAACAACCAGCCCGACTACAAGTCCAACTACTTCGCCAACAACCAGCCCAACTACCAGCCCAACAACATCTCCAACTACTTCGCCAACAACAAGTCCTACAACATCTCCAACTACTTCGCCAACAACAAGTCCTACAACATCTCCGACAACAAGCCCAACTACTTCGCCAACTACCAGTCCAACAACAAGTCCTACTACATCTCCAACTACTTCGCCAACAACCAGTCCAACTACCAGCCCAACTACCAGCCCAACAACATCTCCGACTACAAGTCAAACTACTTCGCCAACAACCAGCCCAACAACATCTCCGACTACAAGCCCAACTACCAGCCCAACAACTTCTCCAACTACCAGTCCAACTACTTCGCCAACTACTAGTCCAACAACATCTTCAACTACTTCGCCAACAACAAGTCCTACAACATCTCCAACTACTTCGCCAACAACAAGTCCTACAACAAGCCCAACTACTTCGCCAACTACCAGTCCAACAACAAGTCCTACTACATCTCCAACTACTTCGCCAACAACCAGTCCAACTACCAGCCCAACAACATCTCCGACTACAAGTCCAACCACTTCGCCAACAACCAGCCCGACTACAAGTCCAACTACTTCGCCAACAACCAGCCCAACTACCAGCCCAACAACATCTCCGATTACAAGTCCAACCACTTCGCCAACAACCAGCCCGACTACAAGTCCAACTACTTCGCCAACAACAAGCCCATCTACCAGCCCATCAACATCCCCGACTACAAGTCCAACTACGTCAGCAACCACCAGTCCTACAACAAGTCCTACAACATCTCCGACTACAAGTCCAACAACATCTCCAACTACAAGTCCAACTACTTCGCCAACTACCAGTCCAACCACAAGTCCTACAACATCTCCGACTACAAGTCAAACTACAAGTCCAACAACATCTCCGACTACAAGTCAAACTACTTCGCCAACAACCAGCCCAACAACATCTCCGACTACAAGCCCAACTACCAGCCCAACAACTTCTCCGACTACAAGTCAAACTACTTCGCCAACTACTAGTCCAAGAACAAGTCCTACAACATCTCCGACTACCAGTCCAACTACTTCGCCAACTACTTCGCCAACAACAAGTCCTACAACATCTCCGACTACAAGCCCAACTACAAGTCCAACAACATCTCCGACTACAAGCCCAACTACTTCGCCAACTACCAGTCCAACAACAAGTCATACAACATCTCCAACTACTTTGCAAACAACCAGTCCAACTACCAGCCCAACAACATCCCCGACTACCAGTCCAACTACTTCGCCAACTACCAGTCCTACAACATCTCCAAGTACTTCGCCAACCACCAGTCCTACAACATCTCCGACTACCAGTCCAACTACTTCGCCAACTACCAGTCCTACAACATCGCCCACTACTTCGCCAACAACAAGTCCTACAACATCTCCAACTACCAGCCCAACAACATCTCCGACTACAAGTCCAACAACTTCGCCAACCACCAGTCCTACAACATCTCCGACTACCAGTCCAACTACTTCGCCAACTACTAGTCCAACAACATCTCCAACTACTTCGCCAACAACAAGTCCTACAACATCTCCAACTACTTCGCCAACAACAAGTCCTACAACATCTCCGACAACAGGCCCAACTACTTCGCCAACTACCAGTCCAACAACAAGTCCTACAACATCCCCAACTACTTCGCCAACAACCAGCCCAACAACATCTCCGACTACAAGTCCAACCACTTCGCCAACAACCAGCCCGACTACAAGTCCAACTACTTCGCCAACAACCAGCCCAACTACCAGCCCAACAACATCTCCAACTACTTCGCCAACAACAAGTCCTACAACATCTCCAACTACTTCGCCAACAACAAGTCCTACAACATCTCCGACAACAAGCCCAACTACTTCGCCAACTACCAGTCCAACAACAAGTCCTACTACATCTCCAACTACTTCGCCAACAACCAGCCCAACTACCAGCCCAACTACCAGCCCAACAACATCTCCGACTACAAGTCAAACTACTTCGCCAACAACCAGCCCAACAACATCTCCGACTACAAGCCCAACTACCAGCCCAACAACTTCTCCGACTACAAGTCCAACTACTTCGCCAACTACTAGTCCAACAACAAGTCCTACAACATCTCCGATTACCAGTCCAACTACTTCGCCAACTACTTCGCCAACAACAAGTCCTACAACATCTCCGACTACAAGCCCAACTACAAGTCCAACAACATCTCCGACTACAAGCCCAACTACTTCGCCAACTACCAGTCTAACAACAAGTCCTACTACATCTCCAACTACTTCGCCAACAACCAGTCCAACTACCAGCCCAACAACATCCCCGACTACCAGTCCAACTACTTCGCCAACTACCAGTCCTACAACATCTCCAAGTACTTCGCCAACCACCAGTCCTACAACATCTCCGACTACCAGTCCAACTACTTCGCCAACTACCAGTCCTACAACATCGCCCACTACTTCGCCAACAACAAGTCCTACAACATCTCCAACTACCAGCCCAACAACATCTCCGACTACAAGTCCAACAACTTCGCCAACCACCAGTCCTACAACATCTCCGACTACCAGTCCAACTACTTCGCCAACTACTAGTCCAACAACATCTCCAACTACTTCGCCAACAACAAGTCCTACAACATCTCCAACTACTTCGCCAACAACAAGTCCTACAACATCTCCGACAACAAGCCCAACTACTTCGCCAACTACCAGTCCAACAACAAGTCCTACTACATCTCCAACTACTTCGCCAACAACCAGCCCAACTACCAGCCCAACAACATCTCCGACTACAAGTCCAACCACTTCGCCAACAACCAGCCCGACTACAAGTCCAACTACTTCGCCAACAACCAGCCCAACAACATCTCCAACTACTTCGCCAACAACAAGTCCTGCAACATCTCCAACTACTTCGCCAACAACAAGTCCTACAACATCTCCGACAACAAGCCCAACTACTTCGCCAACTACCAGTCCAACAACAAGTCCTACTACATCTCCAACTACTTCGCCAACAACCAGCCCAACTACCAGCCCAACTACCAGCCCAACAACATCTCCGACTACAAGTCAAACTACTTCGCCAACAACCAGCCCAACAACATCTCCGACTACAAGCCCAACTACCAGCCCAACAACTTCTCCGACTACAAGTCCAACTACTTCGCCAACCACCAGTCCTACAACATCTCCGACTACCAGTCCAACTACTTCGCCAACTACTAGTCCAACAACATCTCCAACTACTTCGCCAACAACAAGTCCTACAACATCTCCAACTACTTCGCCAACAACAAGTCCTACAACATCTCCGACAACAAGCCCAACTACTTCGCCAACTACCAGTCCAACAACAAGTCCTACTACATCTCCAACTACTTCGCCAACAACCAGCCCAACTACCAGCCCAACTACCAGCCCAACAACATCTCCGACTACAAGTCAAACTACTTCGCCAACAACCAGCCCAACAACATCTCCGACTACAAGCCCAACTACCAGCCCAACAACTTCTCCGACTACAAGTCCAACTACTTCGCCAACTACTAGTCCAACAACAAGTCCTACAACATCTCCATTTACCAGTCCAACTACTTCGCCAACTACTTCGCCAACAACAAGTCCTACAACATCTCCGACTACAAGCCCAAGTACAAGTCCAACAACATCTCCGACTACAAGCCCAACTACTTCGCCAACTACCAGTCCAACAACAAGTCCTACTACATCTCCAACTACTTCGCCAACAACCAGTCCAACTACCAGCCCAACAACATCCCCGACTACCAGTCCAACTACTTCGCCAACTACCAGTCCTACAACATCTCCAAGTATTTCGCCAACCACCAGTCCTACAACATCTCCGACTACCAGTCCAACTACTTCGCCAACTACCAGTCCTACAACATCGCCCACTACTTCGCCAACAACAAGTCCTACAACATCTCCAACTACCAGCCCAACAACATCTCCGACTACAAGTCCAACAACTTCGCCAACCACCAGTCCTACAACATCTCCGACTACCAGTCCAACTACTTCGCCAACTACTAGTCCAACAACATCTCCAACTACTTCGCCAACAACAAGTCCTACAACATCTCCAACTACTTCGCCAACAACAAGTCCTACAACATCTCCAACAACAAGCCCAACTACTTCGCCAACTACCAGTCCAACAACAAGTCCTACTACATCCCCAACTACTTCGCCAACAACCAGCCCAACAACCAGCCCAACTACCAGCCCAACTACCACCCCAGCAACATCTCCGACTACAAGTCCAACCACTTCGCCAACAACCAGCCCGACTACAAGTCCAACTACTTCGTCAACAACCAGCCCAACTACCAGCCCAACAACATCTCCGACTACAAGTCCAACCACTTCGCCAACAACCAGCCCGACTACAAGTCCAACTACTTCGCCAACAACAAGCCCATCTACCAGCCCATCAACATCCCCGACTACAAGTCCAACTACTTCAGCAACCACCAGTCCTACAACAAGTCCTACAACATCTCCGACTACAAGTCCAACAACATCTCCAACTACAAGTCCAACTACTTCGCCAACTACCAGTCCAACCACAAGTCCTACAACATCTCCGACTACAAGTCAAACTACAAGTCCAACAACATCTCCGACTACAAGTCAAACTACTTCGCCAACAACCAGCCCAACAACATCTCCGACTACAAGCCCAACTACCAGCCCAACAACTTCTCCGACTACAAGTCCAACTACTTCGCCAACTACTAGTCCAACAACAAGTCCTACAACATCTCCGACTACCAGTCCAACTACTTCGCCAACTACTTCGCCAACAACAAGTCCTACAACATCTCCGACTACAAGCCCAACTACAAGTCCAACAACATCTCCGACTACAAGCCCAACTACTTCGCCAACTACCAGTCCAACAACAAGTCCTACTACATCTCCAACTACTTCGCCAACAACCAGTCCAACTACCAGCCCAACAACATCCCCGACTACCAGTCCAACTACTTCGCCAACTACCAGTCCTACAACATCTCCAAGTACTTCGCCAACCACCAGTCCTACAACATCTCCGACTACCAGTCCAACTACTTCGCCAACTACCAGTCCTACAACATCGCCCACTACTTCGCCAACAACAAGTCCTACAACATCTCCAACTACCAGCCCAACAACATCTCCGACTACAAGTCCAACAACTTCGCCAACCACCAGTCCTACAACATCTCCGACTACCAGTCCAACTACTTCGCCAACTACTAGTCCAACAACATCTCCAACTACTTCGCCAACAACAAGTCCTACAACATCTCCAACTACTTCGCCAACTACCAGCCCAACTACCAGCCCAACAACATCTCCGACTACAAGTCCAACCACTTCGCCAACAACCAGCCCGACTACAAGTCCAACTACTTCGCCAACAACCAGCCCAAGTACCAGCCCAACAACATCTCCGACTACAAGTCCAACCACTTCGCCAACAACCAGCCCGACTACAAGTCCAACTACTTCGCCAACAACAAGCCCATCTACCAGCCCATCAACATCCCCGACTACAAGTCCAACTACGTCAGCAACCACCAGTCCTACAACAAGTCCTACAACATCTCCGACTACAAGTCCAACAACATCTCCAACTACAAGTCCAACTACTTCGCCAACTACCAGTCCAACCACAAATCCTACACCATCTCCGACTACAAGTCAAACTACAAGTCCAACAACATCTCCGACTACAAGTCAAACTACTTCGCCATCAACCAGCCCAACAACATCTCCGACTACAAGCCCAACTACCAGCCCAACAACTTCTCCGGCTACAAGTCCAACTACTTCGCCAACTACTAGTCCAACAACAAGTCCTACAACATCTCCGACTACCAGTCCAACTACTTCGCCAACTACTTCGCCAACAACAAGTCCTACAACATCTCCGACTACAAGCCCAACTACAAGTCCAACTACTTCGCCAACTACCAGTCCAACCACAAGTCCTACAACATCTCCGACTACAAGTCAAACTACAAGTCCAACAACATCTCCGACTACAAGTCAAACTACTTCGCCAACAACCAGCCCAACAACATCTCCGACTACAAGCCCAACTACCAGCCCAACAACTTCTCCGACTACAAGTCCAACTACTTCGCCAACTACTAGTCCAACAACAAGTCCCACAACATCTCCGACTACCAGTCCAACTACTTCGCCAACTACTTCGCCAACAACAAGTCCTACAACATCGCCCACTACTTCGCCAACAACAAGTCCTACAACATCTCCAACTACCAGCCCAACAACATCTCCGACTACAAGTCCAACAACTTCGCCAACCACCAGTCCTACAACATCTACGACTACCAGTCCAACTACTTCGCAAACTACCAGTCCTACAACATCTCCAACTACTTCGCCAACAACAAGTCCTACAACATCTCCGACTACAAGCCCAACTACAAGTCCAACAACATCTCCGACTACAAGCCCAACTACTTCGCCAACTACCAGTCCATCAACAAGTCCTACTACATCTCCAACTACTTCGCCAACAACCAGCCCAACTACCAGCCCAACAACATCCCCGACTACCAGTCCAACTACTTCGCCAACGACCAGTCCTACAACATCTCCAAGTACTTCGCCAACCACCAGTCCTACAACATCTCCGACTACCAGTCCAACTACTTCGCCAACTACCAGTCCTACAACATCGCCCACTACTTCGCCAACAACAAGTCCTACAACATCTCCAACTACCAGCCCAACAACATCTCCGACTACTAGTCCAACAACTTCGCCAACCACCACTCCTACAACATCTCCGACTACCAGTCCAACTCCTTCGCCAACTACCAGTCCTACAACATCTCCAACTACTTCGCCAACAACTACTTCACCAACTACCAGTCCAACAACAAGTCCTACTACATCTCCAACTACTTCGCCAACTACCAGTCCAACACCAAGTCCTACAACAACTCCGACTACAAGTCCAACCACAAGTCCAACAACATCTCCGACTACAAGTCCAACTATTTCGCCAACAACCAGCCCAACTACCAGTCCCACTACGTCTCCGACTACAAGCCCAACTACCAGCCCAACAACTTCTCCGACTACAAGTCCAACTACTTCGCCAACTACTAGTCCAACAACAAGTCCTACAACATCTCCGACTACCAGTCCAACCAGTGAAACCACAAGTCCAACAACCAGTCCTACAACATCACCTGGTGGTGGTGGTGAAACAACCACTCCAACTGTCAGTCCGACAACAACCCAAGGGCTCGGTGGATTATTGTCCTATGAATCGTGTGTAACCGTCGTCAATTTCTTAAATGCCTGCACTACCAATAGTTTTGATTGTCAAATTGCGGCAGCATTATCAGAAGATTGTTTCTTGAACTTTACTAATCTTCCTGCGACGGTAAGCCAATCTACCTCTCAAACTACATCACCGACCACCGGTTGAAATAAAAGATAGCAAGATCTGACTAATGTTTTCCGCTACGGATATCACTTTGTGAGATCCTTATTGTAGGCAGCTTTTGGAAGTTCAGGAAATGACCGCTTTAAATACTTTAAGTATATATTTTTGGGAAAATTAACCCGAACCCTACATTTGTGTTCATGTTTGGAGTTCGTACATATATTTACATAATGTTCATTCAGTATATTCCTTTCGTATATATTTTCAAACCGGCTTTAATTTCGTATGTCTATTCGCCTATATTTAATTTGGACTTTGTAATTTCGTCACCTTTGTCTGTCAGTCTGTCGAGCATCTACAAATTTGGAACGAAATTTTTTTTTAGAATTTTGATGAGGTCGGTCGATTGGGTTTAAAGGAAAACCACTGTCGATTTTCACAAAATTCAGACGGTACATTTCGAATGCGTTTTGTCAAGCTATCTTTCCGTGCACAGCTGACTGTTAAACTTGGGGATTTAGAGTTCATAGTGGACCTTTTAAAACTTATCTTGTATGATTTGTAGACAAGGGTTTTAGAGCTAGCAGGGGCGATTGTGGGGTTATATTTTGTACATATTAAAATTGTTAAATTTAATACTTTGACATATTTGTACATATTTTGAACATTGCTCCATTTTAAAAGTGTTAAATGCCAAATGGTTCTGTAATTATTATTAAATGTGTCTATTTCGTACTTCGACTTTGTTCTGGTGGTTGGGTGGTCGAATGGTTAGCACTTGTGCGCTGTATCATAAAGCCTGTGTTTGAGTCAAGTGACGTGGTTTCTAATCCCCGGTTATACGTGACAAGGGGTAAGGTCGCATGTCCAACCTCGTTGGTTTTCTCTGGGTCCTCTGTCCCACCACTGCTTAAGATCCCCGCATGCAAGAGAATTATTGAAATAAAAGTAAACCATTTGTTTGTCCCGAAATGACCTAATTTATGTCGAATGGACGTTAAACCACATTTGACTTCAGTTATATTTTGGATAATTTTCGCATTTTTACTTTGTACATATTTTAAACATTCTTGCAGTTTTGTTGGCTTTGTACATATTTTGAAAAATGTAAATAATTTCTAAAAAAATGTAAATAATTTCTAAAAAAATTTAAATAATTTTTGTACATTTTATATGCAGTATTATTACTTTGGTGCATATATTATGTGTATATCTTATTTCAGATTTTGTACAAATATTTAAACTGAGTGTACATCATAATGTATTTGTATATATGTATATGTTATTATTTATTCATTCCTCACATGATATTTATTTTTATTTATAACTAGTGTTTTGTTTAAAGTTATATTCCTGTGACAATTTGTGCTGTGATTTCCCTTATTATATTACTTTCTGTTGATTTTATGCCGTCATCCTTTGTTCTCTCTAACATCGTCAGCCTACCCCTTAAGGATATTTCATTTGTTTTATTTAATTGTGTAGATTACTGTGTAAATAACACTTGATGAAAGACAAATTAATGGCCGTGTGACGCATTTGGTCGACCTGGTCCTAGGCAAAGCAAAGATGAAACAAATTACCACGGTTCAATCAGCTGCTGGAGATATCTGATCTCTTTAAACGATTAACATCCATTTCATGACATTATCTTTAAGATAGGTTATAACCCTTGTTTTATTTCTAAATTCGGCCTAAAGGAAGATTGTCGTCGTATTGCGATTATGTCGATTATCCTGGTAAAATATGAGTTGAAAGGTCAACGCTATTTCACAAATCCCTCGGGGGGGAAATTACGTCATGAATGGTGATTTACCCAAATTTAAATGGTTTAATACCATAGCGGGGTTTGGAAAGGCGGACCGGCACTTTGGAAAGGCAAGCCCTGGCACTGAGCCCAATGTTCAAGGGGTGGGGCTATGTGGATACAGGGGTACACCTCAACGCGCATGTTTAAATTGTGATGAAGTAGTAAAAGCGTGATTTTCTAGATCTAAAACCGATCGTTACTACAGCTCTGTAGTCAATATAAGCTTGAATATTTATCATAATAGGCCCCCCCCCCCCCAAAAAAAAAAATCCAATTACCCCTCCCCCCCCCCCAATATTTCGCCAACAATAATGATTTATTATGGATCTTCTTAGCCGGCCACATCCTCAGCTCCTTCCAAAAAATTCTGTAACCCCCCCCCTCCATTGTATGAGTTGGCTACGGGCTGGGGGGGGGGCCAGGGAAACCAGAGAAAACCCACGAGGTTGGGCAAGCGAAAAGCTTGGGATTGAAATCTCGCCACGTGACTAAATGGTCAAAAGCACACACATTAGACCATTTGACCACTCACAAACTCCCACAGGCCTATTGTACTACTATTAAAGACTAGGATCGTGTATAGATTGTGTGCATAGAGATACATAATTCAGTTCATCATAATCTGTGCTTTAGGGCTTTAGGCCTGTCTTATAACATTTCAGTCCCGCAGGAGCGGCTACAGGGGTGCCGGTGGGCTATACAGGTGTTTAAGTGGTAAAGTTCCTTCCTCCTAATAAAATTCTGGTGGGGGGGCGGACGGAGGGGTAAAAACAAAAGCAGCAAAGCCGAAAACTAATACTAAAAGAACATAAACTAAAAATATGTCAGTAGGCCTACATTAGTACATAGCGGAAAGTAGCTGCAATAGTTGTGGCTGTAATAACGGGAGACAGCAGTAGTGGAACAATTTCTAAGTGTCTTTCTCAAAACAGAACTATCTTTCGAATAGTTTTCATCTGCACTGAGGTAGGCTTTCTTGGCCCAATCTTTCTAAATTGACTACCGTCCGTAGGCCCTACACGCCTACATAAAATCTTATCCGCTTATTTTTAGTATTTACTACCGTACGTTCAGCTACCAAAGTTCATTTTAGGTCATTTTATCTTATCAGTAAGTACATGTCATGTGAGAATGATAAATGAAAAATATCAAACTCTGTGATCAAAATCGACGATGACTTGATAAGAAGGAGTCCTGTAAAAGTAAGAAAATTCATTCAACGCCATTACAATAAAGGCTGGATAACAAAGTCTATATAATTATATTTCTATAGAGTTATCTGAGTCCTAATCATGTGACAATATCACATGCCACATTCGTTCAAGATGGCTGACTTATCAACAGTGCAGTTGATTTCTCTGGTTTTTGCGTTGTTAATTCCAGGTGTTGCCGCGTTTGACGCGGGCGATGCCATAGCTTTGGTGCTAGGACTTGTAATTGGCATTTTAGGCGTGTGTGCTTGTTTAGGATATTTTGCCAGACGAAGAGCGGGATCGGGTTAGCGGACATGTTGGTTGAAATGTTGTGAAATGGGACCTGCCTCCTCGACGAAGAGAAAATATTGACAATATTGAGGAAGAAAATTCGTGCGTTTTGGTGTCCTGTATATTTATATATATATATATTGGTTATCTACAAGAATTTATTTTCAAGACATTTAAATCATCCATTTTACTTTAATAATACTGTACATATATTTTAAATCCGATTCTATATGAAAAGCTCCTTTTTTTCCTGTCCTACAGTCCTGTGTTCATCAATCGCTCGATCATTGTAACACTCCAGTGCATCAAGGGAACAAGTCTCCAGATCCCGAACCATTTATAAACAAAGCCGTGAAAAAGTGATCCACTGGTCCAGTCTACAACAGAAGAAACCATGACAAGATGTGTCTCGGCTTTATATTCAAACATGTTCAAAATATGCTCGAAGAACAGTTGATGAAATTGTGACCAGACATTTTATAAAATCTGCATGATGATGATTTTGTAACCCTAACATATCTATACATTTAGTCCAGAATGTAACATTTTATCATTTAATTGAAATATTTGTGGTTGGTTTTTTTTTTAAATATTGAATTCCAAAACTTGTCTTTGTAACTTACTTAGAATTGTTGGCTGTAGCCCTGTTCAATACATCTTTTATTGTCCCACTTGATTTGACTTTTCTTAATGGTTTGTGTGGTCAAATTGATACAGCAATTATTGATTGCAAATATTATTTTGGGATCAGGCTGACAACAGAAACAGACACAAACTCAACTTGATTTTCCAAAGCCGGAGAGCAAATTTATTGAAAAGGGCTATAGACGTTTTGGCCTTATTTTAAGACTTAAGTATGAAATAAACTATTGAAAGAATTGTTAGTACCAATACCGATTTCCAAGTCTTTTTTTTTTTTACTATATTACCATCTTACTCATTTGTTTTGAATTATTTATTTTTATGTTTGATTAATGAAAATATAATGATATGTATTTTTTTGCATGATAGTGGGCGATTTCTTCTATGATTGGCAATATGTGCTAGAATAGATTATCATTTAAATCAGCCTAATTAATTCCAAATTACATCATGCCAGATTGATTAGCCTAAATGTGAAATTAAATTCAAAGAGATTTAATTATATTAATTATTTATTAGACCTACTCTAGAATATATAATAATGATGATAATAATATGTGAAACATTAGGCCTACATAGATATTGAACCTCATTAATGTTTTCCATTTATACTAGCCTGTAATTTAGGCTAATGATGCCAGCTGAGTGCTAAAAATTGTAGGATTGCCACACCAATGTCATCAACCAACGTGTGGGGACTCTTATGCAAATATATTCGTAATTCTTGAAATCAAAACAAACTTTGATTTATGTTGATTTTGGACAAAGTTTTCAAGAAATTGTTCTTTATCATGAAATATAATAGATGTGAGGCTTTTATCAATATAACTACATGTACCAGTATCTATTGTGATTTGTCTATATACATAGTGATTTGATTCACAAGATTGATCAGTTCCTTGCACTTCCTGTAAATGACTTGAAAGTATTGATTTTAATAAATTTATTACTAACAGCTTTTTTTAGCGATCATTTTCTTGATAACGATTGTCACTAATATTTGTTTGATTTGATTTGAAGTCGATGGTAAGGGCACTGACCTCGCCACTATAATGTCCTGGGTTCAAATCTCAGTTCCAACTTGTCATTGGTAAGTTCCTGTGTTGACTGACAAATGACAATTAGAGAGAGAAATGGGGTTTAACAGCCACTCGACACAAACTAGGTCATTTTAGGACCAACATATGGTTCTATTTTATTTCAGTAATTCACTTGCGCATAGGGGTCTTTCGCAGTGGGAGGTGCCGGAGAAAACCCACTAGGTTGGACAGGCTACCCTACTCCTTGTCATTTACGACTAAAGAATCACAACCACACTAGTCGACTCAATGACAGAGTTTATGGTGCAACATGCACACACTAACAATTCACTGTAGGTCATAAGGTCTGTAATTGAGTCACTTGTACTTGACAAGTAGTTGGGTTGTCTCCAAGGAGTAGGGTTTTTTCTTGTTTCCTCCATCTGCAAAAGACCTCTACATGCAAGTAAATCATTGAATTAAAACAGAAGCACGTTAGTTCCAAAATGACGTAGTTTTTCCCCTCCAACAACCAGCAGTTGGCGACACCACTGTGTACGTTGTGCACAATGTGGAATATATACTCGTCGCATTTTCACAATTTCAGAATCTGGAGACCTACCAGTCAATTCTGCCTGTTTTCTGAGAGTTAACAGTCTGTGGCCCCAATAATAACTGGAAGGTTATCAATAATCGTGAACATGATAGTGATGAGATAGTATAAGACCACAGTGGAGTGGAGAAATGATGTTACAATGATATCGAGCGCTGTATGCACGAAAGATATTTCAGACAGCAACGCATAATAATATATAATATACTGAGCTTAGGATCACTGCTTAGGGGTACTGACTTGGCCCCAATAGCCCCCCCCCCCCTTAAATCGGCCCTTCCCTTGCTCTTGTAGCCGCGCTTGTAATACAAACATATTAGCTAGATAGTTAACGCAATTATGATTGCATTAGGGTCACCTGTCCAAAGTTTGGGTTTTCTCCAAGTCCTCCAGTTTCCTCCCACTGCTATGTGACCCCTACATGCAAGCAAATTATTGGAATAAAAAACCATAAGGTCTCTGTCATTAAGTCATTAAATTTCTCGACCAACACCAGGTTAGCGAACCAACGTCTTGCTCACTGACTAACCAACGTGGCTCCCTAATTGCAACTAAAAAATCACCTGCTGTGTTCCATAAGTTAACAAGACAAACTATTTCTAATAAAAATAATTTGATATCAAATTTTATAAACTTTGTTGAGAGATTATGTGTTGAATTCAATCATGATTTTTGATTTTAAATTTCGGTTTTTTCTTACAAATATAAATCTAAAACTTGGATTGATACGATGAAATATATAAGTAATTAACATTCAAGTTCACTTCGATTTTAATCAATAGTCTTTGGTTGACATAAACACATTAAAGATGTCAGCTTAGATGATTTCTTCAATGTTTTAACATTTTCTTCATCTGAAATATTAAAAAAATTAATAGATTTCAAATTTTTAAAAAAAAACTATACACAGTTTAAAACCTTTAGTGTATTAAATATCATTGAATGAGATGAATGAAATGCGGTTTAACGTCCTAGATGTCTGTGCCGACTGGGATAATGAACACAAACATGCGACATACAGGCGGTGCTCGATTCACAGTCCAGAACGTCCCGAATCGACAGAATTACAATCGAGTGACGCGGAATTCAGTCCTGTCACAGTTCTGCCAGTCCCGACAGCTGAGGTGGAGTGAGTAGAATCGTGACGTATTCCTAGGTAAAAAATGTTTCAGCAGTCATGATTGGTTGGGATATTTTTTATACAGTCAAAGCATGCGCTGTAATCCGAAATTCTCCTTTTCACTCGATTGACACCAATTTTGGAATTCAATTCCAGAACTGTGAATCGAGTATCCCCAATGTGTGTTAAGCCAGGCTGACACTTGCACGACTTAGGCCACGATTTTGTCGTGCCCATCAGTGTCCACATTAACACGAACTGGCACGACGAGTTCACGCATCGTTTGCGCATTGTTTAGGCACTTCCCGCATTGGCATGACGAGTTTGCGCAAATCGGACGGTGTCGTGTCGACTCGAGTCGTGCCAATGCGTGCCACGGAATCGTGCAAGTGTCAGGCTGGCTTTATGGAGGAAATTTTGCCCGAACAGCGACGCTACAACCTAGTTTTATTCGAATTCCAACTATTAAGGCTTCCTTCCTTTCATTTTGTCAACCATATTCGACATGATCAATCATTTCAATAACAGGATGGTACCTATATTAATATTTTGTCTGTCGCGATTCTTAACGGATTTTCTTCAAATTTGGCATGAGCATTATTTTCAAAGAAAAAATGGCACCTACTGATGGATTGTTACTCAAAATCAGTTTTTAATGTCGCCTTTCATAACGCGACATCATGACAACCCGACACCACGTCATTTTTACCCGACATCACGACATTTTTACCCGACATAGATGTCGGGTTATGAAAGGCGACATTACGACATGATACCAATCAGCCACCATAGTAACGGGATCTCAAAATCAAACGTCACACATTTCTCTACCGGACATACGCCAAACGGTCTGTTATGAAGGGGGGGTTGGGATGGCCTAGTGGTCTAGAGTGCCGCGCTTCGACCTCTAGATGGCCGGTCACCTCTGGCTTGCGGCTGTGGTTTCGAGCCCTGGTGTGAGCGTATGTGGCATGGAGATAGGGGCGCCTTCTCAACCTCGTGGGTTTCCTCCGGGCACTCCGGTTTCCTCCCACTCCTAAAGACCCCTACGCGCAAGCGAATTATTGAAATAAAATTAAAAACCATATGTTAGTCCTGAAATGACCTAGTTTGTGTTGAGTGGACGTTAAACCCCATTTCTCTCTCCCTGTTATGAAGGAAAGTTTGCCAGGACAGCTATTATGGGTTATTTTACCCTCATGTTAATGCTCAACGGGGCCTCCTTTTTTGTTCTATCCGAAACACATGTCACTTTCCTAGCCAAGCCCCCAGTCCTGTAGCACCGACAAGGGGAAACCATGATGGAAAATCCCGGACCTCACTGAGCCACCGCGGCACAACTTTTTTGTGAGATGTTTGATGATGTACTAGTATAAAATGTAGACTGACCTATTTTACTTTCTGTCTTGTTCTTTGATTTCCGGGTGATTCTTTTCCAGAATTTCTGAAAATGATCAAATATAATTTTCTTTATTGAAATCTGTGTTTGGATATATAAATTGGTGAGTTTAAAATTAATTAATGCATTTATTTTCTGAATGAAAAAGATAATAATCATTGTGATTATTGTGTAACAGGAAACAATATTTTGTTATATGGTTACCATGGCAGTGTGTTTTAAACTCACTTTAAGAAAATTCTGCCTTTTCTTGGGTCTAGGCGTTTCTTGTTCTTCTGTTCTATCTGAGAAAGATCGATGTTCTGTCATGGCGGATGAAACTGTAGAATTGGAGGTATTCACATCAACAATATCTTTGATATCTTGGCACCGATTCCTTATAATTCTGTCTGAGATATCAATCTCAGGAATGGTTCCACTAGAAGTCGGTTTAACTTGAGTTGCAGAGATGATGTGTTCAGCTTTCATTTTGTCAACCATATTCATGGCTCCATCTTGATTATAAGTTGTCCTTTCGTTTCCATCTACCATTCCCTGATTTCCTTTCTGTCTTACAACATTCAAAATTCTATAAAGGGTCCCAGCGGCAGACGATCTAAGGGTACATGGAATGTATGTAGCAACTGTTCCACCTGGCATTTTTTTCGTTACATCGCCAGGAATCAATATTCTGCAAAGGATCCTAGCTGCAAGCGACGTAAGAGTGTGTGGCATCCTTGTCTCTAGATCTCGAGGCAGCTTTGTCGTTGCATATCCAGGAATCAAGTTTCTGGAAAGGGTCCTAACTGCAAGCGACCTAAGGGAAAGTGGCATCCTTGTCTCTAGATCTCGAATAGTTTTGCAATCGCCATCCCCAACCTCAGCCTTGGTCTTAAAATTAAAATTAGCTTTTGATAAGAAGTCACATATTTGTCTACCATTCCTGCGACTCGTGGCACCAGAATCGTTGATGATGCTGAAAAACAGAGGTGGTGTTTTGATATCCTGGATGTCGCCTAGTTTGAGACTGAAGTCTAAATCAACCAATTTAAATCGGATTATAGGGCGACAAGATTTAGGATAAAACCCTGAAAAAAATGAAAAATAAAATATATCAAATATTAGCAAAGATATGAACAGGACATGAATATACATTATATAAGAGCTAAATCTGACTATTATAGGTTTTTATTTTGCTTCAAATGTCATATAAACTATCATTTAGACATTTATTCACATGACAAATCTACTGTATAATCAACGGTCTAGGAGATCGGATGGCGCCGATGTAAACAGATTAAGATATGATCGCCATTTAATGATTTAATTTAAAAATGGAGAAGCAAGGTTGAATCTCGATCAACAAGTAACGTTGCTGCGATAATAAACAATTTATTAAAGTAATTTGAATGAAATTCTCAATATATTAATTTTGAACTATCTGTTAGTTTTATAGCAAGAACCACCAGCTTTCTCCCCCCCTCCCTCTCTCCCTATGATAAGAAATATTATAATTACAACAAACCTTTTGTTCGTGTATTTGATCGAGTTTTAGATCTGCTAGTTCTAAGTTCTTCCTGCAATATCTTAATATCCTCCATTTTATTTCTGGAATAAAATGCATGTAACAATTTAAAATAATTATAGAAAATAAATAAATAATAAGGTTTTGATGAAGTATTTTGGCAATGAAATAGGGTTTAACGTCCTACTGCTCTTCCCTGAATGGGTTAAAGAACCTAAAGTAATTGTTTGTAACCCCCTAGCACTTATCGCAGGTTTTTAGAGTTTATTTTCTCCTAATTTCAAGAAATCGCGGTGCCACAGTATATTACCAGAAGGAATCGGGTTCGCGCCGGAAGCTGACCGAGAACCAAGAAGGTTCCTCGGGCTTTTCCAGCCCGGTTTCCCCATGTCTGGAGTTCAGGACGAAGGATGTGGCAAGAGCTGTGTCTTGCGGATGGGCAAAAAGCCGATGGCGCGCATGTAAAAGAACCCACGCCAGTTGAGTTGGAATTTTGAAATAAGTGTAGGCCGTAACTCCACTGACCGGTCAAAATGTCCATCATCGCACATACACAGCATGACGTATGTCCGTCTTCACAATCGGACGTTAAACCCCCATTTCACGTTTCCTTAATTCAATCGTTATCATGACGTGGTGTTCGGTAGATGTCTAGTGCGAGGTCTTAGATCTAAATCAAAATCTTTTGGTTAAGCTACATTTTATCATCATATCTAAATTTTAATGACCAAAATGGCAGAATATTGTTCTCACTTACCTTACAGAAGTTGATGAAGACACTTTAAGGTCAATTCGAAGAGATTCGTGCGAAAATATTAAATATTCTTGCAGAAAATACAATGTGTGACTTTCCAGTAGTAATATACACGGTAAATCTAATTGTTATGACGTCATTCTATTATATTACGTAGAATAATGACATGACGTCAGTTTCAATCGTTATTAACAAGTCTTTTTGTGTACTTTTTGTAATTTATCTATAGGAATTAAATTTCGGAGGTATTAGAGACATTTGGGTATTAGCATAATATGTTGACTGGGATTTTCCAGCAACCGGTGGTTTTCCAGCCTGGATACCCCTTTCTAGTCGAAAGTGCACGTAAAAGAACCTTTGTCACTGTCGGGCACGATTTCCCCCCGTATACTCATCTTCATTATCGCGATGGTTATGTGAGTAAGACGCTGGTTCGCTTGTCTGGGTGTCGGGGGTTCGATCCAGGTGTGCCTCAGAAAATTCATCGTAATTTTCGGGCATGGTTTCCCCTTCTCAGTGGTGCAGGACGGCGGACCTGGTAAGGACAACGGTCAAGGGTTCTTTAACGTGAACGCCGTACACCAATCACGAATTTCAGTCCCATCCAAAAATCACGATGAATACAAAACCTCGAAGTTAGCGAGCGAATGTCTTACTCACTTGTCCACAGTGGCTCCGTGATCAAACATAAGATACAAAAACGGTGGTAACAATCATATTGGTGGTTGATATACTTTATTTGAATGTATCGATATGCGTTATCAGTCGGTTAAAATACAAAACACCAGCAGTTTTTTATATTTATTGATACTAGTATGGAAGATAGAGTGGGTGGGGGTAACTTCCACTTGACCCAAACCATTACTCGGATGTGGTTCAACATTATTTCAATAATTCCCTTGCGCATAAGGGGTCTTTCGCAGCGCGCGGATCACGTGGCTAAGTGTGTAAGACGCTAGCTCGCTAGCCTGGGGGTCGGGTGTTCGATCCCTGCATTGGCCGAGAAAGTTCATCCAACGTGGTTTCCCTTTGTCAGTGATGCGGCCATAGTACCGCTGCCCGGGCAAAATTTCCCTCATAGCACACTGTATGGCGTATGACCGTCTTCATTAGCCCAGGTTAGGAGCAGAACAGTAGGACGTTAAACCCCATTTCATTTTATTTCTTTAGCAGCGCGAGGGAACCGGTTTACCCGGAGAAGGTTGATAATCGAAACAACGTCACTCGACTCAATAGTAGACCTTATGAACTAAAGCGCACGCGTTAAAACACCCCCCCCCCCCCCGCCTCGTGTCGATACTAGTACTTTATGTATTTACATTAACAATAAAGGTAGATTGCAAGGCATCGAAACATACACCAATTCATTTCTAACGCTGTCGCTATTTTAATGTTTTGAGATTTTGAAAACAATTCCACTAGAAATTTGAAATCAAATGTTAAAAACTCCCATTTTTGAGTACAATGTTTTGACTCAGGTTGGAATCCCGGAGTGGACCGAGAAGACGCTTCGGGTTTTTTTTTTCAGGTCTAACCTTTTGCCATGGGTGGTGCCTGTAGTACTGACAAAGCGTGTTTTTTGCCCCGCTTTGTAAGGGGATTGTATGGCCGAATGGTTAGGCTAACCCCAACCCTGGAACTATCCCCAATGCTTACTCTAAACCTAACTTACAATCTCTCGAAAAAACACGTGTCCTAACCTCATTTACAACTCAGCGACCTTGACAAAAATTGAGCTGGCCTTAATAAATAGATCTAGCCGTAAATGTTTGTTCGTTACAGGTATCTTTAAGTTAAGTACATAAAGGGAACAAAAAAAGTAATACGAATAGGTCATTTTTTTTTGTTAGATACGACACTTTGACCTTTTAGTAATGCTAAAACAAGTGGTTGTTACGTATTCTGTATACAGGGATAGTCTGACATGGTATTCTATGCCCACGTATACATGTATGTAAGAACAATACAGCTACGGTGAACATTGTAATAGTTAGAACAATATACTGAAACTACCTTTATTACAGTTCATTACAGTTTAGTCTGGGAAACAGATCATTTATGAATTCAGGTTATCATCAACTGTGATAGATCTTAATATTAAAATATTCTGAAAGTACTTTTTTCAATTTGATTGTGGTTTTATCTTAGATATATATATACAGTCGATAATACTGTGAATGTCTTGACTGTTACAATATACTGGAAGTATTTTCGTTCCAGTTCATTACAATTTAGTCTTTGATACTGTGAACGTTTTGATAGTTACAATATAGTGTTTAACTTTTAAGGTCATCGTTACAATGTAGTGTTTAGTCTGGGATAAACATAATGTTTAGTTTGGGATAAAAACTGTTACAATATAGTGTTTAGTGTGAGTTAAAAACTGTTACAATACAGTTTTTAGTTTGAGATAAACGCCGTTACAATATATAGTGTTTAGTTTGGAATAATCACCGTTACAATATAGTGTTTAGTTTGGTATAAATACCGTTACAATATAGTGTAGAGTCTAATTCTTTTAATATTATATTTCTTTCAAGTTCATTATAATTTTGTGTTGGGATAAATATCATATTTTCAACTTATCACAGGTGAGGAATTAATATGTTTTTAGCCTTTTGAATACTCCAATAAAAGAACTTTAAGTCTACATATAATATTAATGTAGTTATGAATGTATATACTGGTTTACATTATTTGTTTAATGTCTGTTGCGGGGACGTGGCTCGCTAGACTGAATGTCGGGTGTTCGATCCCTGCATTTGCCGAGAATGTTTATCCGGATTTTCTGCCGTGGTTTCCCCTTGTCATTGCAGGACGGCGGGCCTGACAAGAACAGCTGTCTAGTCGTTCGGATGGGTCAAAAAGCCAGTTGGAATTCGATATGCCCTCCTCCATAAGACCAGTTCGAAGCAGAAACAGTAGGAAGGACGTTAAACCCCATTTCATTTCATTTCATTGAGGTTATGTATAGGACGAATATTAAAGGGACAATCCCGATAAGAACAGAGTCTCAAAAATTAAAGTCCGAGAGTTGATGAAATTTATGGACCAAAATATAGAGGCATGGTGTATTTATCTTGTCTCAAAATTTCAGCTCAAAATATTGAGTCGTTTGGATGTGAACGTCAACACTGCTTATCCGGACACGTAACCTTTTTAAGATTTCGGGTCAATGTTTTCATTGGGTGACCTGATAATCGATTCACATTTCTTGAGAGGTCTATACAGTGAATGACCCATGTACTGTACTTGATAACAAAAGGTAAATTTCACCTGCATATTATTTTTATAGAAAAAAGTCTGATTTTATCCAGATACTGTATAATACAACGGTCTCCATTTCCAGATGAAGACTATCAGATTTAAGTTATTTACAAGCGTATCACAAATATCGTGTTAGTTGGTCGGCCTTAGGTAATTGGTTTTAAGGGATTTTAACACAAAATTAAGCAATTTTATTCCTCAGAAAGTTATCGGGATTGGCCCTTTAAATAAAGAAATGGGATATTTAAAATATTACCAACAAAAGTTTACATCGAAGTCGTATGGCTCTATTCTTTGGAACCTTAAAATAGACGAAAGGGGTCTAAAAGCACAATATTAATGTAATATCATGGACCTTATTATTATAAATGATTTACATTCAAATTTTATTTTTTTTTATGGTAATTTCTAATTAATTGTTCGGTGACATACGAGAACAGTTTAAATTTAACGACAGTCGTTTACACCTCCTTGGTCCATTCTACACGGGTTTTTTTATTATAAGAGAGAGAGAGAGAGAGAGAGAGAGATGGAGAGAGAGAGAGGGGGAATCCATGCGACACAAACATGGTCTTTTCGCGACTGCGTAGGGGTCGTTGGCAGTGGGAGGTAATCGGAGGACCCGGAAAAGCTACGAGGTTGGGCAGGCGACCCTACTCCCGTACAAGCGAGGAATCGCATAGTGGATACTCCGGTTTCTTCCCACAGACCCCTACGCGAATGTCAATTATTGAAATAAAATAAAACCATGTCAGTCTCGAAATGACCTAGTTTGTGTCGAGTGGACGTTAAACTCAATCTATCTCTCTGGCACATTTTCATCTAACGTATAATTATCATATTAATATAGAGGTTATCGCTATTTTTAAACAAAACATTCGGGAGCAACAGCAAGAATAGAAGAAATACGACGAATTTTCAGTCTTTAGAATTTGTCTTCGAGCTTAATATAATTCTTTATCTTCTTTTCCAGAAGAAGAAAAACTGTTAATTTATCACCATGACAACGCTCATAACATTGACAGATTGCACAGTTTGTATTGAGGAAGTAAGTTATTTTGAATCATTTTTTTTATAAAATATTTATCTGTATAGCGAAAAGAAATATGTCTACTTTAATCCGTCATCTGGAATATCTATTTAGATAGTGCGACTTCCGGAAGTTCGCGTTCCTGAAGCAACGACTGAGAGTTTAAAACACCTGGCTTGATAAGATGTACGTAGTTAAAGCGAGAGCATGCCTTCTATTGAAGATGCCGGTAATTATGATACGAGGGCTGGATGAAAAGTTCTAAGCCTATGTGTAAAAGACCTGTTCAAAGTCGATGGTTTCCATTTATTTAGGAGATAAACACTTCCTGTTTCGCATTTGGAGGGGTGTTATTGTCCAATAGACATGTCCTGAGATCATTATGACCCGAGACGCATCGCTAGTGTCGGTCTGGAAGAAATTTTCTCCAGCCACCCTAAAAACGTCGTCCCACGATGATATAACGTCCCCAGTACTAAGAAAATGACGATCAGCCATCGCCATGTCGTGCAACCGGGTAATGTTTTCTTGAATGGTTGCTGTTGAGGACACGCTTAACCCTTTCATTGCGTCTACTTGGGTATTATAAAAAGTCGTTAAAATGCATATACACAGTACAGCCCTCGTTAAAATTAGCACTGTAACTGCAAGTGTCATCTAGAACATATTTCCAAAGCGGAATACCCTAAAATAGCAAACCGTAAAATGGCGGAGTGCATAGTGACAACCTAATTAGATAAAAAAATAAAATACAAACACTACAATAAAATTAAATACACGTTTATTTTTATTTTATTTACTTATATATTTATATTTAATACAAACATAATGATGATGACCATGAAAATGACCATGAGTGAAGGGGTGTTTGAAAATGTCTTTGAGTGAAGGAATCTTTGAAAATGACCTTGAGTGAAGGAATCTTTGAAAATGACCTTGTGTGAAGGAATCTTTGAAGATGACCTTGTATAGGGTTGTTTAAACATGACATTGCGCAGAGATTGTTTGAAGGTGACCTTGAGTGAAGACATGTTTGCAGGTGACCATGACAACAGCATTTTATCTGTAAATGACTTGTGCAGACATCTTCACCATGAGCTTGGAGATGGGTGCAAAAAGAAGATAGGTGGGTATTAGAAGATGGCCTTAAGACTGAGCTAGAGGAAGGCCATAGAGAGATATAACTGGTCATATGTATATTCAGAGTTCAGACTATAACACATACATAGTAATCAATCAAAGGAATATGATAACAATCAAACCTATTTGACAACTGGAATGAATTAATTTAATACTGATACAAATGTTTTTCCTGCCATTTTAAATTCAAATTTACAGAATAAACAAATCAACAATTAATTTTGTTTTACCACATAACAACAGTAAAATCTGGTTCAAAGACCACCATAGTATAGGACCACTCAAATACAACTTAAAGTACACATTTTAATTTTCATTAGTTATTATAAAGACAAACTCTCACCACAGATGGTTCAACATAAATAATATTCGCTTTTATTTGATACAACAGTTAAATCAGACATGGTCTCATTACATTGGGTAGGAAAATAAGGCCAATCAAACTATCCATTACCAAGAAATGCATTCAGTGAATATAAAAAAAAAATATCATTTGTAAGGATAAGTGAGTCTAAATTCATAATACTTTTAAATTACACCTGTTCATGTATTCATTTTAACATACATGTACATATATGGGCAATATCATTCGTGTCACATAGAATAGAAGAGAGGATTTAACATCTACTGAGACATAATTTATATTTATTTAAATAGCTCTTGGGCCTTATTTATGAAAACCTAACATATTTTCAGAATTCTGATGGCTCATTGGCTAAAGACTAAAATTTAATCACAAAATTTAGCCTTTATCCAATTAGAGAGAGGGGTTTAACATCTACTGGACACAGGCTAGGTCATTTCAGGACTAACACATGGTTCAATTTTATTTCAAAATTCACTTGCGTGTAGGTAGGGGACTTTAGCAGTGGAAGGAAACCGGAGGACCCGGAGAAAATCCATGAGGTTGGACAGACGACTCTACTCCTTGTCAAGCACAACCAAGGAATCTTTAAAAATGGGTCAAAAAGGAAGGCTAAATTTAATTATTATTAATTATTATGTATTAAATGCAGAACTTGTGGTACATCAACAGATATAGCATAATGGTATAAAGTCTTAGAGAAAGACCCAAGTTTTCAGAATTTCCATTGATATTGATTGAGATATTCATTAATTGATGCAGTAAGCTTATTTCATATATTGTTGCTTTGCAGAACTGGGGCCTTATGAATGAAAACCTAAATCTCAAATAATCAAGAATTTCATTCGCTAAGAGCTATTATTCAGTATCAGGATATTAACTTTCATCCAATGAAAAACCTAACTTTCATCCAATGAAAAACCTGCATTTATAAAAAAAATATGAATAGCTGTCTCAGATTTCTTTCATATTACATAGTATGTCAAATATTACTAATAATTTTAGATAAATCAAATTTTCTTGTTCAACATAAGAAATTATAATTACTTCAAATTAACCGTCCATCCACATAATATAATATACATGTACAATATAGGACTATTACTACACTGGGGTCTTATTATACCAAAGATTGTCCTAGATTATATATTAATGTCTACCATATGGATCCTATCAAGATTAAATGCAACAAATTTTGAGTGAATGAATTTACTCCATATGGATGATGTCAACTCAAAATGCAACAAATTGTGAGTAAAACAATTTACTACATATGGATCATATCAAGACAAAATTCCAGCAATTTATGGATCCTGTCCGGATGAAATGTCATAAATTTTGAATAAAACAATACTACCCATATAGATCCTAATAAGACAAAATTCTTACAATTCACTGATATGGATCCAGTCAAGTTTTAATAAAACAATTTACCCACATATAACATGCTTCAATTTATTTGCGTGCCACCTAAACTATTCCTTTTAAGAAGTCAACGGAGTAAAAAATAGAGAATCATACATATACATCTCTATCGAGTACTACATGTACATGGGAAATAATGGTTCTGAAGAGTGACATATCAGTCCATTTGTTCCTCAACATATATACCCAGCTTAACTACTGCTCTTAATATCCTACACAGTCTTTATCAATATAAAAAAAAAAATGGCCAATGATCTTAGTACATGTATGCGAGTGTAAAGAAAATGTTTATTTAACCTACATTATGCAAGAGCTTCCACTGTCTTTTGCAGGTCTTTCTTTAGGCCTGAAACGTTATCTAAATTATTAATTAGATATTAATTAATTTATCCAGACCATAATCAACTATCAATGCCATTGCTAGCCTGAATAAATGTTTGAATAATAACGTATATCATATTTGAAGCCAGAAAAAAGACTTGCAATAGATTTACTTCTTACATAATGCATCTTTAACAATGATTCAATGATAATGGAAAATATATTGACTTGAAAGATTAAAAGTTTCTAGAAATCTAGAATGGCCCCTAAATTGATCACTTCAATTGAGTCCAATATTCAAATAGCATTTAAATAATGACTTAGAATATTCGAATAGTAACATGTAAGCATCATTCTATGTGAGCACTAAATTCTTAAAAACTACTCATCCAATATTTCGCATAAAATCTAGCCGATTTATGAGAATAATTTGTAAGGAATCTGTGTACGACATCTTTAAAACAAAAGAATCATTACATCCAGTATGAAGGGACATACATGTATACATGTATATGAAATCTGTGTTCCATATCTTTAAAATAATCATTACATCCAGTAGCAGTAGACATACATGTAGTAATGATAATAATCATTACATCCAGTAGCAGTAGACTTACATGTACATGTAGTAATAATAATAATCATTACATCCAGTAGCAGTAGACATACATGTAGTAATAATAATAACCATTACATCCAGTAGCAGTAGACATACATGTACATGAAGTAATGATAATAACCATTACATCCAGTAAGAGTAGACATACATGTACATGTAGTAATAATAATAATATAATAAGCCACGCCAATTTGAATTTTTGTTCCATGGAAATATCTATTAACCTTTAGCTTCCTATTTCTTTCGTTCGAAGTTTTGAAATTTTAACAGTTGTTTGTGAGAGTCGAGTGGCTATTTAATTTTCACGAACGAAACAATTAAAAATCAGTTGGTCTGATTTTTTGTTGATTTTAGCAAATACAGTTAAAATTTTCAAAATTTTAAACAAAACATTTTTAATCAGACTCAAGTTGTCACAGATTATCAAGAACCCGAAAGAGAGAGCGAGAAATGGGGTTTAACATCCAATCAACACAAATTAGGTCATTTCAAGACCAACACATGGTTGAATTTTACTTCACCAATTCACTTGCGCATAGGGGTCTTTAGCAGTGGGAGGAAAGCGGCCAACCCCGAGAAAACCCACGAGATTGGACAAGCAACCCTACTCCTAGTCACGTACAACCGAGAAATCGAAACCCCATCGGTTGACTCAAAGACAGACCTTATGATACACCGCGCACCTGCTAACCTTTCAGCCATCCAAGCCCCTCTTAACCCAAAAGAACCAAAAATTAAATTGACCTGGCCTAATAACAAACTTCTAGTTTAGGGGATGATGACAAGATGAAAATGGGTCACAATATAAATTTACAAATAATTTAATTATTGTCCTGATAATTCAACTGATTCCATGATAAATCTATATTTACATATATCTAAAATAACCATGAATGAATATATCCATTTTTAAATGTTTTCTTTGTTGCCATTAAAACAAGTGCTGCTTGACCAATTTGTTTTTTTTTCAAAGCACTGATCGATAGTAAATTTTTGCACCAATCGCTAAAGGGTGATTTTCATTAGTCCTGTTCCATTGGTTCTTCTGATCTTGAGACCTGTTCTGATTGCTCGGATTGTTCTGATTCATGACTATGTGCTGCTTCCATATCCGAACTGGAGTCTGTCTCCAGAATATTTTCGGTTTCCGTGATCACAGTTTGTTCCGAGCTTACTACATTAGAGTCTAGCTCTGGTTCCGCATTAATTAAAATGTCTGTTTTCGCACTGCTGTCTGATGAAGTCACATTATCCCCCACGCTACTTGAAGAATTTTTTGTGGAATTGTCTGAAAGTATTGCGCTATTTGACTGTGACACTGCTGAATCGTCAGTTTTTGATTCCTCACTCAATCCCGAATCAACTACTGACTTTGATTCAATAGTTCTGGATTCAGACGAGGTGACAGCGCCATCGTTTATTTCCTTTGGTTCTTGTGCTGGTTCTGTGTCTTGTTTGGACGGGATGTTTTCATTGGCAGTTGTTGTTACAGATTCTTCCACTTCATTGGCCGAGTCCGCTGCAAATAGACAGCAAGTAATATTTAAAAAAACGTTTTTGAAAAAAACAAAATGGAGTTTAATGTCCTACTTACATGTAGTTACACCAACTAGGTAGATGACAAACATACACCATGCTGTGTACTATGGATACTATGAGGGGAAACTTAGCATGGACATCAGTCCACTCGTCTTCAAAATAAAACTGCCAAGTGTTTCTTTACATGCACTTCAAAGTGTCCAAACTTGGGAATAAACATACTGTACCACTGACAAGGGAAACCAGACTGGGAAAGTCGAAGGGATCTTTCTCTGCCTTCGCTAATTGACCAAGATCGAACCCAGCACCTGGTTAGTGAGCAAATGCCATTTTGTCAGATACGCGGTGCCTGCCACTTATACAGCAGAGACTTGTCTTATATCAGTCTTTTTCTTCATAGCCTACCTTTCAGTTTGCTACTAGTTCGGTAGTACATTTACAAATGTACATGTATCTGAAGTTTTTTCGACCATGCACAATCGTTATTCACATACCTGATGGTACATGTACAATGTATCTACCATTCAGGGCTCCTGTCAACCAGTATCGCAGTACAATTTGTGAAACATATTTTGTTTGTTGCTAATCGGAAAATTAAAATCTAACCTTTTTCATTCACAACAACATGTCTGTCATTTTGGATATTGACAAGAAGATTTATCCAAACGAATAAAATCTTATAAACAAAACTGAATTCTCTGTGACATTTTCTATTCAAACTTGCCAGACACAATTCATTATACTATATAATACAGGGACATAACTCTATGAAATACGGACTATTAAATTAGAGAGAGAGAGAGAAATGGGGTTTAACATCCAGTCGGCACAAACTAAGTCATTTCAGGAGGAAACCCACAAGGTTGAGAAGGCGCCCCTATCTCCATGCCACATACGCTCACACCAGGGATCTAAACCACAGCCGCAAGCCAGAGGTGACCGGCCAGCTAGAGGTCGAAGCGCGGCACTCTAGACCATTAGGCCATCCCAACCCCCTATCAAACTAGAAATAAGGAATCAAGTAGTACCATTCATATTGCAAGACATGTCAATTTCAAGTAATTATATATCAGTATTTATTTTGAAAATAACAAATCTAGTGCATCCCCAACGTATTGTAAATCTTCCTTTGTTCTTTTGGTTTAATAAGCAGATTGTTTTACCTCTACTAAACTCACTCGGGTGTAACTGTGCAATAACTAGATATTTTCAATGTTATTGCACACTTTTGCTGGCTTACGCTAATTTTAGTAGAAATCAAAAAGAGAAGTGGGGTGGGTTTTCTGTGCAATAACAACAAGCATGTTGAGCCCTCGTCAGTGTTACAAGTCATTTAGAGCTTACGCCTCGATGTTTAAACCTGTTAACTCATGACAACCGTGCTATAAATAGAACATGTATGTAAATGTTAGGGCTGCAATAATAAGCCAAGACACGATACGATGCGCATAATGATTCATAGATTAATATCATGATCGGAAATAAATTTAAAAAATAGGCCTACTTGTTTATGAAAACTTATAAGCCACTTCAAGTGTTGAAAACGCCTTCACACCCATCAAAGTAGAAAAGTCATTTTGCTCATGGATTTATTTACGCATTTAAAGGAATATTAGTCTATTTTTGTGAAATTTTTATTTGGATAACGAATCGCGATACGGACATTGACTGTATCATGCATCGTAGGTTTTTAAATCATCGCAATTCATCGATGAATCGTTGTAGCCCCAGCAAATGTATCGTAAAATGAGAAATCAAAGTAATAATTCCTGTAAGATATCATTGTGTATATCGCATTATGTCTAGTTAATTGAGCACATTCGTTAATTTCTCTGTGTGTCCAATTGAACAGAAATTATAACACGTTAAAAAGCAGACGAAATAATAAAGAAATAATTAAAATGAGAAGGGGTTTCAGCAGACACTGTCAAGAATTGGCTTCAGAGAGAGAGACAGAGAGAGAGAGAGAGAGAGAGAGATGGGGTTTAACGTCCACTCGACACAAACTAGGTCATTTCGAGACTAACATATGGTTTAATTTTATTTCAACAATTCGCTTGCGCATAGGTGTCTTTAGCAGTGGGAGGAAACCGGAGTGCCTGGAGGAAACCCACGAAGTTGAGAAGGCACCCATTTGGCTTCAGACATAAAACCAAAAGTCTACATCACATTTACAAACTGTCAGATACCTGTAGCAGTGTTATAAATAAATCTAAGAATGAAATCTAATCATTTGTTATGAAATAAAGTAATATCTTGTTGTTTAGGTGTTTTATGTTGAAACTGAAAAACTGCTAATTAATTTTCAAAATTGCTAATCAAATTTGACAAAATTGGACTTTTTACAATGAAAAATGACCGGCTGCCCCAAGATGAGGCGACGTTAAACCACGTTTGTCTCGAGGTTTATTGACAAGTCTGTTTAATAACATACCTGGTAGTGTAACAGTTGTTAATTCTATTGTTTCCTGACAGATATTGTTATTAGAGAGGTCATTACTCGCTTCCACCACAACATCAATATCACTGGCTGTGATTTCCACACATTTCTCCGGAGAAGACGGTGATTGAACACAACTTGCGTCTGTACTTTCACTAGTCACATGATCTGCTGCTCCACTATTTTCCGATTGATCCAAGTCAATGTTTGGATTCGATGAGTTGTGTTCCTCTAATTTTGAGTTGCCTAGTGAGGTGGTTGGAGTTATTTCCCCTGATGATGAGTCTGATGATTGTGAGGTATGGCCTTCCGGATGTGATTTTACGAAACTTGAAGTGTCTGTTGACTGCGTAGGAACGTCATCTGATACAGTGTCATTTGTTCCATTATCTCCCTCCCCATTGTGTGTTACCACGGACTCAATATGGCCGTTATCTGTAGACTGGGTTGGCCAGGTAGTAGCAATATCATCCGTTGGCCAACTGACTACAGGGGTGTTTACTACAGTAGTTTCTTCTGTCTTTATAAGCTCTTCTCCGTTCGAATCTAAGCCATTAACAAGATTTTTGGGACTTTCTGATACAATTTTCCTGGAATAAAAGATATGTGAATCTATAAGAACCATACAAATTAATATTTAGGCTATACAAATTCATTAAAAATTTTGTATTTTTTTATAAAGTTACTTCCTGTAACCCAGGGAGAGAGAGAGAAATGGGGTTTGACGTCCAAGACACAAACTAAGTCATTTTGGGACTAACATATGGTTGAATTTTATTTCAATAATAAACTTGCATGCGGAGGTCTTTAGAAGTGGAAAGAAACCGGAGGACTCCAAGAAAAGCCAAGTGGTTGGACAGACGAACCTGCTCCTTGTCACATACAACCGGGAATTCAAAACCACACCAGTTGACTCAATGACAGGCTTTATGATACAGCACGAACATGCTAACCATTCGGCCATCCAACAACCCCCCACCCCCTGTAACCCAATTCAATGTACACAACAACCAGAATATTTTTTTTTATTTGGCCTTAGTTAATGCGTAAAGAAACGAAATATGTTAAATTTTGTTTAAATTAATTCATAAACTGAAAAGATTTTTTTCCGTCAATATTTTGTATTGTATCAATATAAAAGTCGTGAATTTAGCTAATAAACGTACCTGCCAAATGGATCTACAGTACTGACAACTAAAACATTCTGAAAATAAAAGAAAGAAAATGTTAAGGACATGAAAGAATAATATCAAATGCCAACATTCTGTAGGGAGAGAGAGAGAGAGAGAAATGGGGTTTAACGTCCACTCAACACAAACTAGGTCATTTCGGGACTAACATATGGTTTAATTTTATTTCAACAATTCGCTTGCGCGTAGGGGTCTTTAGCAGTGGGGGGGAACCGGAGTGCCCGAAGGAAACCCACGAGGTTGAGAAGGCACCCCTATCTCCATGCCACATACGCTCACACCAGGGCTCAAAACCACAGCCGCAAGCCAGAGGTGACCGGCCAGTTAGAGGTCGAAGCGCAGCACTCTAGACCACTAGGCCATCCCACCCCCCTACATTCTGTAGGAATGATGTCTTTTAAAGAAATCAAATGAAAAGGGGTTTAAAGTCTGAGATTTAGAAGTGAGGTTTAATGCCCACACAACACAAACCAGTTCATTCAGTTGTGCATTGGGGTCTTTAGTAGTGGGAGGAAAAAAGTGGAACCAGAGGTATCCAAAGAGGTTGGACTGACAACCCTACTCTTTGTCATATGAGTAAAGAATTAAAATCATGCCACTTAACTCAATTACAAACCTAAGTGATGCGTTTTCCATGGCGCTCAGTATATAATGTGCACATGTGTAAAACATTCAGTCCCCCTATTCCCTTTAACCGGAAGTGTTATTACGATATAGAATTTGTCATCATTAATCAGCTCTTTTAATTACATTAATTTTTGAACATACATACCTTTTCAATTCCTCTAAGAAATTTATCAGTACGTTTATAGTGTCTCTTTGGTTCAGTAATAAGTTCACACAATCTTTGTATTGTAAATGGTGCTCTGAAATCATTTAAAACAAATTTTGCCTGACCTGATTTAACTAAAGATAAATTATCAAAAGCATGAAAAATTAGATTTCCACTATTCTTCATCTAGTTTCAACTGCCAAGGGTTCCTTTACCCACGTGGCAAATGTTTTTCAGGCCATCTGATTGGACAGAGAGAGAAATGGGGTTTAACGTCCACTTGACACAAACTAGGTTATTTCGGGACAAACATATGGTTCAATTTCATTTCATTTGCGTAGGAATCGAGAGGACTGTGACAAAACTCATGAAAATGGACAGAAGGCCCTATTCCTTGTCATGTTTTAGGGGGGGGGATCAAACCTATGCCACTTGACCCAATGTCAGGATTCTGAACCTAGAGCTTTTCAGCCATAACGCTTGTGCCCAATTGCAAGTATGACAACTCAGTCAATGTAACAACTCGCTATTGTTTTCTATCTTACCCATGAAATCTTTCTAATGCGACTAATATTCTAGCTCTCATTTCATCAAATTTAGCGTTCTCTACATTCGGACTGTTGACCAGGTGATCGGATGGTAAATCTTCATTGTATCTTATCATGACATCATCTAATTTGGCTCGGAAAAATGATTTCAAACGAGCCCAGGGGAAACTGAAAATGACAAAAATAAAATATCTTGATAAATGGTACAATGATAGCTGATTGATGGATATTCCGATTTTTTTATTTTTATCTAATGGTTCAGAAATGTAATGAAGTTTAACATCCTTCATGTACTACCAGGGAAATTTTGCCCAGATAAAAGAGAGAGGAATATGGGATTTATGTCCACTCAATCCAAACTAGGTCATTTCGAGACTAACACATGATTCAATTTTATTTTAATAATTGGCTTACGGTTAAGGGGGGGGGAGGGTAGCAGTGGAAGAAAAATAGGGGACACAGAGAAAACACACCAGGATGGACAGACGACCATACTCCTTGGAAAGTACAACCTGGGAATAGAAACATCTTGCAAGTGCTAATCATTCGGCCATCCACCCCCCCCACCACCACATAACTGCATTTCCCACTACTCTCCATCAAGTTCCAACTGTCAAGGGCTTTTATGTGCATACATGTACCCTTACATGCTTATGGGACGAGTTCTTCAATTCTGCAAGACTGACAAGGGAAGAACATACATGTACAGGAAAATCCCATCAGAAGAAACAGGGTTTGTTTGAAACTTCATTTTTAACACCATATATTTAACACATCACATTTCGAACCAAATGATAAGTAGAAATATGCAAGGTTTCTTTTAATTGATCTTGGTTACCTGTAAGCAAAGATAGTATGAAATGAAATGGGGTTTAACGTCCTATTGTTCTACAATATGCCTGGGTAGCGGCGCTAAGAGCTACTCTTATATCGAATCCAACTGCCAAGGGATCTTTTACTTGCATGCCAATGAGTACATTGGACCTTGTCTTTTTGTCCTATCCGAATGACTTGACAGCTGACTTCGTCAGACCTACCCCCATCATGCACCACTGACAGGGGGGAATCTATGCCGCAAAATACTGCACTTTCTCGGTCAACACTGGCAGTAAACCAGCGACCTCCAGATCTGTAGGCATGAGGCCATGTGAAAGGAAAGAATCATAGCGTCAGTAACAAGTAGTCAAGTACTGCAGCAATATATTGTTCAAATGAAATCTTTTCTATCAAACACGATAAGACGCAGAGCATGGAGCCCATTCATAACTTGGCAGAACCAAGTTGGTACAAGCCACACTAGGCCTACAGTACACAGTATCATGATGGATCATACCCATACTCCATAGACAGGGCCACAAAAGGTGACATCTCATGTAAATTAGGCCTAATGTCAATGTTTATTTATAATAAATAAATACTGTAAAACAAAACATTGCAAAGGAAATATTTATCAGAACTATGATCTTCACTAATTGGCCTGACTCGTAGTATGTGATATTGATTTCCATTAGGCTAGTCGTAGATAATACTATTGTTTACATCTATTGCGCATGTCCTCGGTTTTAACACCACACGTAAATGGATAAATACCGCCAATTAGGGGTTGTATTACGGCTTCATACGATAAAATATCTGCCAGAAAATTTCACTGTCCAATTTATTATCTACTCTCATAATTATAAAAACATTTCCTTCATTATAAAAGCTTCGAAAGGCTTCAATAAATAAAACTTACAGAGTCTCTCCCGTCTTCGCCACACGACACAAATATTCGTTCAACAATGGAGGAATTTCTTTTGGTAGCTTTTTCTCAAAATCTACAAAGAAAGAAACCGGAAATTTACATATAACAATCGAAGAAAGTTGGGAATAAAATGATCATCCACTTTTTAAAAGATACAAACCGTTTAAAGCATCCAAAACTTCTTCTAAATTATCCATTTTGGTCACTGAACTCGTATCGTGCACCATCAAGGTCAGAAATGGCGGCCGGGAAGTGACGTCAGCCATCATTAGAATGGACTAGCCCAAAGTGGCAATTAACTTTAATTAATTTATCAGTTATTATTGTTGCCGTCTGTAGTCTTAGAAGACATATTTTATTTAAAATGTATATTATAATCTAAGAACAGTAAATCTACGTATTGCCATTTTAATTATCGAGGATTTCAATTTTTGTTTAGCCATTTGACTCGTCTACCACCCCCCTTTCTAAGTGATCTGTTCCCTTGTTAGTTTCGTTCTAAAATTAGATTGTAAATATGGCGCTAGCCTGAGAATTATTTGTACCTTCCCATTTTTTTCACTGGCTACGTGATAAGGACATAAACAACTTGGTGCGGACAGAGGTTTAAAACCCCTGATTTTAAAGGTAAGTGTACAACAATAAACTAAACGCATTCGATGGGCGAGTCCTTAGGAAGGATCTGATTTTCATTCGGACAGGTGCAAACCTTTGAAGATACCGCCGCCTCAGGTGAGACGGGTTGTCGTCTGTCAGATTTAAATAATGTCGTCAAGTATGTAGACTATGAAGAAACTCCTTAGTTATTTATCATAAAAACCATTTAAAACGGTTGTAAATTTATTATCAGACTCAAATTGTCCAATCAACGATTTTAGATCAGTCATACATGCAACTAAATTCAATTTAAAATTGTTAGGACAGCAAAGGATGTGCCTTGTGATCATAATGGTCTTAAGAAATAAGGGCAAAAATTCAGTTTTTATCATGGCACATTCTTTTTAAACGACACAGATCAGGGGTGGATCAAGGAATTTTGAAAAGGTGGGGGGGGGGCGCAAAATAAGGGCACTGTCCGTGGAGATGGGGCACGCCGCTGAGAGGGGGGTTACGGGCCCCAAGAAAATTATCCGTCATTTCCTTGCATCTGTAGCCATTCCAGGAGCTATTTGGCTGATATTTTCGTCTACATGTTCTGAAATCGTTGAAAAAGAGCCTCAAAATCGAGCAAAAAAGCCAGTTGAAAGGCATTAAACATTAGAATAAATTGGATATTTTCATGATGATATCCTATGGTATAAATCTTATCATTAATAGAGAGCTGGGAATAAGCTTTCCTTTGATAGTCCTCAATTGGTGATTTCATATCATTGAACAAAAAATTCCATGATTTGAAACTGCCATGACTTAGGTACGAAAATTGACTTGTACTCATGTTTGTCGGACAATTAGCAATTGGATGAAGGCTTAGACATCTCAACTATAGTTGGATGAAGGCTTAGACATCTCAACTATAGTTGGATGAATATATACACAGCGCGCGTTTATCAAACACTCTAAGTTAACCTATGTCTAACCTAACCCCTGTTTAATTCACAGATCCATTACAAGTCGGACCAAAGACCACTTGGATAAATTAATAGACCAGTTGACTAATAAAAAGACAAGTCATTTTACTCAGGATCACTCTAACAGACAACTTGGACTAATAATATGTTTTTTAAATAATGAAGCGATGTTTTAATAAGTTTCTTATTGTATTTGTTATATTACATTTGTTTTCTTTGAAATAACAAAGTGATATGTATGTCCGGGCGGCTGGATGGCCGAATGGTTAGCATGTGAGCGCTGTGTCATAAGGTCTGTCATTGAGTCAACTAGCAGGTTTTGATTCCCCAGTTGTATGTGACAAGGAGTTAGGTCACCTGTCCAACCTTGTTGATTTTATCCGGTTCTTCCGGTTTCCTCCCACTGCTAAAGACCACAACGTGTAAGCAAATTATTGAAATAAAATTGAACAATGTGTTAATCCCAAAATGACCTAACCTAGTTTGTGTCGAATGGACATTCAATCACATTTCTCTCTCTCTCCCCAATGGTGATACTGGGCTGGCTGATTATAAATGTATCCACTAGTACAAACAGTTGGAGTATGATAAGAGTGCTATTGCTGCCTTGGGCCTTGTTTTTTTCATTGATTGTTTTATAATCCCCATTGGATTGCTGATTGATGATGTCAATTAATTAGGTAATTAATAGTTTTGATTGTTGATTAGGTAATCATGGTTATTAATTAAGATGTAGGTGATAAAACACCTGTAGCCGTTATTAGATTACATCTATGTCACAGATTTTCTTGAGGGGTTTTGGGATGACCTACATCTTGCTTCAAGCTCTAGTCGTCCCTATTGCGAGCGAATTTTAACTTGGAAATAGAGACACCTTCCCAACCTCAGGGGTTTACTTCATGTACTCTGGGGCCCTTCCATAGGAAAGACCCCTGCAATTGCACTAAAGTTATTGAATTAAAGATTCATCTGCAATAATAAATCCCCAATTAACAACAAACAAACAACTTCTTTTATTTGACTACATTTTCTCATTAGCCTGGAGTTCAGGTGTTCGATCCCTGCATTGGAAGAGAAAGTTCATCCAGATTTTCCGGCGTGGTTTCGCCTTGTCATTTATGCAGGACAGAGGACAGCTGTCTAGTCGTTTGAATGAGACAAAAAACTGAGGTCGCATGTACACATTGGCACACACGTAAGAGTATGCCGTCGTGCCACTGCCCGTCTTCATTAGCCCAGGTTAGGAGCAGAACTGTAGGACGTTTAACCCCATTTCATTTGTAATTAGTATTATAGAACAGTATTTCCCAACTTGGGAGGTCTGCTGCGAGGTGTATGAAGGAAAAGGTTTACACGAGAAAAAGATAATCAATTAAATTCAGTATGAGGGGACGGGGTGTTCTCAGAGATTTGTAAGATGTTCAACTGTGGTATGGATAATTTAATATGGTCGTGTCTGATGTCACTCTCTTTAGATGCAGACTTTGAACTCAAATTGCAGGTCATAAAAAAATTGTAGGAGCCTATTAATGAGATTATTATGTCATAAATTATTTTATTTGTGACTTATCAGATATATCAGATGTAGGCTAGCTATGTGCATATCTTGAAAACTAAATTAAACGCTGGCACTTAAAGTAAGTGATTTATTCAGTCATTTGAAGAAATTTATTATCCTTTGTAAACAGTTGAGTCTCTAAGGAATATCATGCCAAAATGGTTCAGTTCTCTTCAGTATTTACAACGATATGATGAATAAAAAAGTTGTCAGCATTCGACATTCGCTGCACACTATATAGAAAAGTCAGCACCGTCTATGGTTTTCACTTAAATCTATTGATGGGCCTCTTTTTGATCACATAAAGTGTTGTCTTAATGTGCAGTACATAATACATATGCAGGCTCTCAACATTTCGTTCTTTCGTTCATTGCTTAAGGCTTAACGTCTACTTCCATCTTGGTTTATATCGCACACAAGGAATTCAACAAGTGGTCTGGACAGCCCTTGTTGAGTTCCAGCTGTCAAGGGTTCTTTTTCAAGAATGCCAACATACACAGGACCTTGGTGTTTCATCTCATCCGAATGACTATACACTGTTCCTTGCCAGACTGTCCATTTTCCTCAACTGACAAGAGGAAATCAAGCATGAAAATACCAAGGAACTTTCTCTGCAGACGCTGTGATCGTATCTCGGACCTTCTGATTAGTCAACCAGCGCCTTACTCGTTGAGTCACAGTGGCTCCACCATACATTTATGCTATCCATGTTTTTCTGTGATACATCTATCATAAGAGACCCCACTTAGAATTTGGTACTTGTATCCCAACTTATTCTATGCCCTCGTCAGGATCATACCTATAATCTCCTGAGCCCATCGAGCCAAGGAGGCTCCCCCATACATGTACGTTCATCTGTGATACATCTATCATAGACATTAAACTCCACTTAGTAATGATTACTTATTGGCTTGTCTATTGTTATACCACAAATTACATTATTTAAAATAGCATTATGCAAGAGCAAAATCTGCTTTTTACAAGTCTTTCTTTAAGCCTGAGATGTTATCTAAATAATCAATTAGACATTAATTAACACATCCAGACCATAATAAACTCTTTATGTCAAGGCTAGCCTTCGATGTTGGCAGATTAAAATCGTATATGCCGCTTAATGGCGGTTGATAATTAAATCAATCAAGTGGATAATCGAGACTATGCTGTTTATATTAATGATTTTAGTAATGATGACCGAGGCTATCAATATTTTAAATGCTTTTTTCTCGGCTAATAGTTAATCAATTTGACTGAAATTTTCAGCAAATTATCTTTACACTATCTAGTTTTTAACTATTATAGTGAGAACTGCCATCTCTTTATCTTATCTCCCATAATGTAACTTTAATAAAGGTGTCTTATTATAGCTTGATATAGATATACATGTATACTTATACACATGTTCAAGTTGGTTACACACTATGTACCGTATACTTATATTGATACTTATACATATGTTGGCTATACACTATTTACATATGTGTTATTGTTCCCTTAGATGTGAAGATATAAGATGTGATCTACAGGTGTTTGATTGAGATTATTTTGGTGGCGAAAAGCGTGTTTTTGTTTGTTTCGACCACAACTTCGTGTATAAATGAATTTTAAAAGACAGGGTGGATTTGTACAAAAAGTGATAATTTAAGATGTTAAATTATATTTTGATGTGGTCTGGAATTTGACTATTGCGCAGAGTTATCTACTTCCGCTAGAGGTCGCGCACTTCACAGCAGCATGGCCGTTGGCAAGGTCTTTCAAGCATTTTAATACTCGCACTTTGAAAAGCATTATTAAGCCTTCGATTATTTGTCCGGATACGACAGCTACATAAACGATGGATGCAGTTACCCGTCCGAAAAGAAGAAATGCTGGCCTAAAGATGCCGGGTCTTATTGACCGACTACTTGCCGACGAAGAGCTGTCGCCAAACTCGAGCCCGGTGAAACACTCGAAGAGTAGGATGTCAACTCCGCGTGACAGTCACGTTAGTACCAGTCCTATGGCTTCACGACATGATAATGAAATCGGTGCGCTTAAAGATCATTGTGCAAGATTAGAGTTGGAGTTGACAAAGCTTAAACTTGACAAACGCTGTCAAGACATACAGTCAGAAATTGACACCTTGAAGTTGAATGCTAGTCTTAGTCTTACTGTGCCAGCTACCGGCGCCACTGCTTTGCCTTTGTCAACCAATAATAGTAATAATAACGTCCAGGAACAAGGTATGATTTTGCCTCATCCACCGGCTCCCAAATCCAAGCTCAGATTACCTCATAACTATGTGTGGGATGACATGTTTAGCCAATCCAAGGACGATATAGTTACCCTGACCAATACTGGCATTAAAGTTAATAAGCGCCTCGAAAAGGACTTCCATAGATTAGCAGTTGAGCAGTGGGGCTATGCTTCATTGTGTATACTCACTGAACTGATTGAACAACAGGAAATTTCATCTCAGGGTGTTATGGAGCACATCGATTACCTTAAAACTATCTTTCGATTCTTTAATCGTTTTGTAGCAGGTAGTGTCTTAGCATATGACAAAGAGTATCGTGAGTTACAGTACAAGGATGGCTTGCCTTGGGTTACTGCACGTACTCATCTCATCGATTTTCGCCTAATACCTAAGCCTAATCCTAATCCATCTTATCGCGAGAGTAGTAACGTAAATAAATTTAGTCGCAAGAAAGGACCCTTTACTCCTGATGGAAAGGAGATTTGTCGGAAGTTCAACTCCAGTGATACATGCGATTACCCCAACTGTAAACTTGTACACTGCTGCTCAATTTGTTATAGCAATCACAGTGCTTTTCACCATCCAAAAAACTAGGCTCTGTGAATTCCCTGTTTCAGGATGAGTTTGTTTCATCAAGCTTTGGAATGCAACATGACTCGTGGACCAAATACCTGCACGATCATCCGGATAGGGAATTCATTTTAGATGGTGTCTGCTTTGGTTTTAGTATTGTTGATTCCCCTGATAATTTAACACATGTGGAATGCGAGAATTATAAGTCCACAGAATCATTTCGCGTACAAGTGGAAGAACAAATTATTCATGAAATTAGGGAGGGGAATTACCGTGTAGCGAATGTGAAACCTGAGATTGTGAGTGCTTTGGGGGCGATTCCGAAATCTGCAACAAAGATTAGACTAATACATGACGCAAGCCAGCCTCCAGGAACTTCATTGAATAATTTAGTCCACAGTGACTGTAGTTGTAGCTATATGGACCTTAGGGAAGCATCAAAATATATAAGCAAAGGGTGTTATTTAGCCAAAGTTGATCTTTCAGCAGCTTATCGTTCAGTTCCTTTGCACCCCAGCAATTTTACTGCTACTGGACTAAAGTGGACATTTACAGGTGATCAAAACCCAACCTACTTGTACGACACCAAACTTCCTTTTGGCTCTTGCAAGAGTCCACAGATTTTCCAGAAATTGAGTAGCGCAGTTTGTTGGATTTTGTGGAAATTCTTTAGATTTCGAGCAATAGCATATTTGGACGATTTCTTATTAATAGCTGACACATACTCTGAGTGCTACAGCGCATTAACGTGCCTTTTAAAGCTACTGCGTGAGCTTGGTTTCGCAATCAACTGGAATAAACTAGTGTGCCCCGCCCAAGAATTAGTTTTTCTTGGTGTGCTGATAAATTCAGTTGAGATGACATTCTCTTTGCCTGAAGATAAAATGTGTTCTTTTTCAGAGTTATTGACTAACTTTGCCTTGAAAAAACGCGCTACGAGGGGACAGCTGGAAACATTGCTAGGCAAACTAACCTGGGCATCTCAGGTAATTTGTGGCTCGCGGGCTTTCCTTCGTAGAATAATTGATCTGAAATCAAGTGTTGTTAAACAAAGTCATAAAGTTCTGCTATCAAGTGATTTTTTAGCTGATATTCATTGGTGGCTCACCTTCATGAGGGTTTTCAATGGCACGTGTTCTATTAGAGATAATCGTCCAATTACGTCGATCCAAACTGATGCGTGTCGCGAAGGGGTCGCAGGGTATTTTAGTGGTGATTATTATTATTTGAACTGGCGTATTGACTGCCCAGCATTCTACGACCTACATATCAACATTAAAGAATTCATTGCGATATTGTTGTCTATTTGTCGATGGTATCAATCGTTTAGTGATAAACTTGTGATAATATATTCTGACAATAAGTCTGCGGTTTCGTGGATAAATAAGGGTACATCCCACAATTCTTTTGTCATGTCTATGTGCAGACTGTTATTTTGGATATGTGCTGTTAACAATTGCTCCTTATATGCTGTTTATTACCCTGGTAAAGACAACAGAATTGCTGATGCCTGCTCGCGTTTACATGAAGAGGATAAGTTTGACTTACTATATTCTTTGGCCCCTTCTCTGCAGCTAGAAGAATTTAGCTTAGCAAACTTACAGACTCATATGTCCCCTAATTTTATTTCTTCCAGATGGCCTGGTTCAAGAACTAAAGGGTCATTCCAGGTCAGATCAACACAGAAATCTGAAATTTTTAACCCGACCCCCTTCGATTTTGATGAAATTTTGTACACATGATGTCTATGACGAGAAAAGCCCAAATCTGAAATTTTAGCCAAATCGACCCATTGGAGGCCGAGATATGACCTTTTGAACTTTTGACCTTTTTGACATTTTTCGCGTTCCCCTGAATTTTCAAATCCTCATATCTCAGCAACCAGTATGCCTATCAGGGTGTAATTGGTGTCGTTGGAAAGCTAGAAAGACAAGGAATTCATTTCCGGTCTCAGAATCTAACTTGAAGCAAGTTTAGTTCTTTTGATTTTGTCACCCAAGTTTTGACCTTGATTTTGACCCAAAGGCCCTGGTGACCTTGACCTGAACTTTTGTCCCAATGAAAGCTAAGACGGTCTACTATCATATGTTAAAAGATCACAATGGTAAAATTGTTCTTTTCCGAGATACCATGTCTTTAATTTCACCATGGTTACATCAATAACACAGTATTTCACTGGGTGGGAGGCTATATCTGGACTATGTGGTACATAAAAAATTCAAAATAAAAAAATCTTCAGTTCAAACTCAATTCAGCTTTATTGAGAGCCATTTTCATTTAAAACTGATCATCAGATTTTTATCGATTTCATTTATCATTTTTATGGTACACAAGCAGCACTACGATTGCAGCATAAGTATTTCAGTCAACATAAACTAAGTAAGATATGGACAGCGATTAGGAGGTCCGAACCAGAAGCAGTTAGTGATGTGCACAGATTTTAGAGATAGACTCCATGTCCAATTTAGTCCGCAGAGATAATACCTCTCTCTTGTCTATCCGTCACCCGTCGTATGGACGGCGTTCGAATGTGGGTAGTCTGATGACACTGATCCAATGAAGAAAAGCTACAATCCTCCAACTCCATGTTTGCATTGAAAAACAATATCCGCAAAATGAAGAAACTAACTATTGATTGAAACGAATATCAAATGAATTTGAAACTGCTACATATTTGTCTATGTACAGAAGACGCTCTAGACACTGACCAACCATTGAAATTGGCTGTGACTTGTGAGGAGTTATCTTGTGAATCTGCTCGATGTTCAAGCTCCTTATCAGAGTAACATAAACAAACGCCAAAATGCAGCTAAATAAATGGGGTTCACAATAATCACTACCAGAGAACTTTACCAAGCTAATTACAGTAATCTGATCTGCTGCCATGCTGAATTTATGGAAGCATGGTACAATTGAATTGATGATATCTTGGGAAAGAACAATTTTACCATTGGGATCTTTTGATATATGATGGTAGACTGTCTTAGCTTTCATTGGGACAAAAGTTCAGGTCAAGGTCACCAGGGCCTTTGGGTCAAGGTCAAGGTCAAAACGTGGGTAAAGATATCGAAACCCCCAAAAGTGTTCCTGATGAGTTCTGATGCCATAAATGGATTCCTTGTCTTTCTAGCTTTCCAACGGCACCAATTACACCATGATAGGCCTACTGGTTGCTGAGATATGAGGATTTGAAATTTCAGGGGAACGCGAAATATGTGGAAAAGGTCAAAAGTTGAAAAGGTCAAATCTCAGTAACCAATAGGTCGATTTGGCTAAAATTTCAGATTTAGGCTTTTTTAGTCTTAGACATCACTTATGCAAAATTTCATCAAAATCGGAGGGGGTCGGGTTAACACCGTGTGTTGATCTGAGCTGGAATGACCCTAAACCAGGAAGTGGCAAGATTGATAAAGAAGGCGTGGGCTAACTCCACAGTGTCTACATATAAAACACACTTACGCTGTTATCAGTCTTTTTGTGCATTGACAAATATGTGTGAACTTCCAGCAAACTCATTACAATTGCAATTATATATTGTCTATTTAGCTAATGTGAAGCATCTGCGTTATAATAGCATTATACAGTATCTTAATATTGTACCGCATATCCACAAACTTGCAGGATATTCTAATCCGCTTCCTGGTGATTATCGCATTGAACTGTTACTTAGAGGCCTTAAAAGAGAACTAGGAGTAGCGCAAACTCCAGTTGCTGCAATTACCCCACAAATGTTGCTTGCGATAAAACACTGCTTAAATTTTAACTTGTTACTAGATACAGCATTTTGGTGTGCCTGCCTAATAGCATTTTATGGTATGCTTAGACCTGCTAATGTAACGGTAAAGGGCATTTTTAATCCAGATTTTGATCTGCGACAAATTGATTTGCTTCCATGTTCATGGGGCTTTTTATTATGTCTCAGGAAAACAAAAACCATACAATTTCGAGAACGCCAGTTAGAAGTTATTTTGCCTCGAATTAACAACGCACTATGTCCGGTCATGGCTTTGCAAAAGTTGAAATTATTGAATCCTGCTGAAGATCCTTTTAGTCCTTTGATTGTTGTCGCTCAGGGCAGAGCGCTTACTTATTCTGTTTTCTCAAGCAAATTACATTATTTTTTAGATAAGGCTGGCATTCAGCAGAGAATAAGGGGTCATTCATTTCGGAGAGGCGGGGCGACGTGGTTGGGTCAATTAGGCGTATCTGTGGATATCATTAAGTCACTTGGTTATTGGAAGAGTGATGCAGTACAACGCTATATTGACCCCCATTTCCCTAATAAACTCAGAATCATGACCATTTTTGGTAATTCTCTAGTTCCTAAATAATTTTCTTGTACCTTCTTGTTTGTTATAATCTCATTTCCACACTTATGGGGCTGGGGCCTTATTTCATATTATTTGTATGTATGTCAATTACCCTTTTATAATGTTTGTAATTGCATTTTATTATTTTCAATTTTAATTGTTGTTCTTACGGTGAATAAAATTGTGCCAACTGAATTGATGTCTGATCACTTGCATATCCCTATCTTTGAATGAAGGGGGAACTAATTAAAGTGATAATTTAAGATGTTAAATTATATTTTGATGTGGTCTGGAATTTGACTATTGCGCAGAGTTATCTACTTCCGCTAGAGGTCGCGCACTTCACAGCAGCATGGCCGTTGGCAAGGTCTTTCAAGCATTTTAACCCACCACGCCCACCCTTACCATGTAGTATTACACTGGTTCAGGCTTGCATTATTATTATCATTATAACCTTTTCTATTCAGTCTATGTTACCTTTTATTGTAAGGGGCCTTATTTCATATTATTTGTATGTATGTCAATTACCCTTTTATAATGTTTGTAATTGCATTTTATTATTTTCAATTTTAATTGTTGTTCTTACGGTGAATAAAATTGTGCCAACTGAATTGATGTCTGATCACTTGCATATCCCTATCTTTGAATGAAGGGGGAACTAATTAAAAAAATGTAATAACTAGGCTGACAAAAAGAGGGTGGTACAGTAACTAGCCTTCACTTTCGAATATATGCATATTAAGTGAGGGTTAAAATGGTCAAGGGTCCTCACAGTTTCCTTTACATTATAAACCAGCCATTAAATACACATCTCAAACATAATTTAAAGGACCCTCAATAACTACCAGTCAATATACATTATTAAGGAACAGATCTAAAACTAGTTGTAAAGGGCCCTTAGTAACTCACAGTTAATTAAAAGTCCTAGATGTATACACATAGTAAATACACATAAATCACAGCGTCTTAGAATATACATTGTTTGTAAGTGATAATTGTCATAATTATTAAACACCCTATGGTGTGAATTATGTGCCCCAATAACTCACCCTGAATATTGGTTAGAAAGCACACTTATACACAGTATGGAACATACAAGGAGGTTAATTAAACCATTATCTCACAGTGAATATACATTAGAATGCACACTTCTACAATATGGGATATACAAGGGGGGTAATAAAGGAACAGGCATGAACCAATAACTCACAGTGAATATACATTATAATGCACGCACATCCACACTAGGAATATGCAAGGGGGGTAATAAAGTAACAGTCCATGAACCAATAACTAGAGCTGGGCGATATTTCGATATAAAACCGTCACAGAAATAAAAACCGTGAAAAATACACTCTTCAGAAAAATATCGAAAAACCGAACATACCGCGATATATCGCGGTTTTGATTTTCCTGGATAATATTTAACATAAATATTGAACAAAATGTTTTCTCTTTATGATATTTGCTATATTTTATTGCTTAATCATGAAAAAATACTGTTCCGGTAGACTGATTATCATTCAGTGTCATGCCAATGGAGGTCGTGATCCGGGAAAAAATATTTGACGAAATCAATGGTCACTTTTTGGCATAGTACTTATGTTTTTATAGTTTAATTTAGTATCCTTGTATTGTTTAATTATGCATTTTCAAGAAGGTATACTCTTGAATGGGAAAGAAAGAGTTTGTACGGGTAAACAAAGTCCAATTGTATCCGTAACAACTATAAAAATATGCACGGCCGAAAGAACACAAACTTTGTTTTGTGTTGTTTGGGCCTCCTTCATTTGAAATATTTTTAATTTTAATAAAATATATAATTGATATTTTGAATATCAAAATTGTAATAAACAACAACTTTAGCAAGTTTTCATGGCTATCTAGATCTGTGTTTGAACCAGCTCGAATTAATGTTTTGTTAATTTGAAATTGGTATTGTATGCTAAAAATAATATTGATTAGAAACAATAATATTGAGGGGTATTTCCAACTTTTTATGCATGTATATTTACATTTAAAAAGTTATAAACTGAAAGTATTGGCTTTTTATAAAATATAATATTGAGGGGTATTTCCAACTTTTTATGCATGTTTATATACATTTAAAAAGTGATAAACTGAAAGTATTGACCTTTTATAAAATATCGCAATGTAGTGATTATATCGCGATATTTTTTGAAAATATCGTGATATCTGTTTCTAGGTATATCGCCCAGCTCTACCAATAACTCACAGTGATATACATTATAAACCACACACATATGAATATACAGTTTTTTAAAGGAGGTTAATTTTTGTAGCCCCACCCTACCTCATTCTTAGATCTTCAATTGAAATGTTCTATTTTTGATTGTTTTTTAAGGGAATTTTCAGATTTCAATAATTCATAGATCTATTCACTTTCCTTCATCTGTTAAAGATACATGTATTGGTTGATTCCATTCTCTATTTGGAGGGGGGAATGGTCTAGTGGTCTAGAGTGCCGCGCTTCGACCTCTAGCTGGCCGGTCACCTCTGGCTTGCGGCTGTGGTTTCGAGCCATGGTGTGAGCGTATGTGGCATGGAGATAGGGGCGCCTTCTCAACCTCGTGGGTTTCCTCCAGGCACTCCGGTTCCCTCCCACTGCTAAAGACCCCTACGCGCAAGCGAACTATTGAAATAGAATTAATCCATATGTTAGTCCCGAAATGACCTAGTTTGTGTTGAGTGGACGTTAAACCCCATTTCTCTGTCTCTCTCTCCCATTCTCTATTTGAGATATTTGTTGATTTCATTGAATTGGTATTATTAAATATCTCATAGGTGACAAATAATAGAGCCAATTCCATTAGTTTCATTAATGGATATTGAATAACAAATATTTAAAATTAAGTTTTGATAATTTTTGAAAAAATATAGTATTTGAATATTGCCTACAGTTTGACCACTCAATTACCCAACGTCTCTCTTGAAGGAAATACAATGAATAGAGACTGTGTATTTTTGTTTCAACATGACCTATGTCATTAGTTGATGCTGATCTTCACATCTCTCCTTCTTTAATACTGTTTTTGTTTTTAAAGTAACTCCACCCCAATGTTTAGATTAGTATGTAAACTATGAAGTTATTGGCCCAACGAGTTTGACGGGAGTCTGTATGCTACGATGTGGAGGTATTTAGTAAAAGTCTTGTTATGATAATTGCCAGTTTTTCCTGTCACACCTCACTACTTTACCTATATGTTAGTCGTACAGTATATATACATTCACAGGTAACAAACCTCCTTACCTTTAGCTCAGGTAAATACTTATCTTTACATATACCTGAACTAGGTCATTTAATGACATTCACAACATCATCACACTGGACATAAGCTTATATAGGTAGAACGGTGGCTAAAGGTATGTTTTTATCCAGATTTTAAATTTGTTTAATATAGTCACATTCTTTATCAAGTTTTAAAAATTCTGATATCTTTGATCAGTTTAATTGCTGAGAAACATTACCTTCTGAGAATCTTCGATCAGTTTAATTTCTTAGAAACATTACCTTCTGAGAATCTTCTAACGGAAGCGGTAAATAATTAATGAATTAATCCAGATCATTTCCTTGGAATATCATTCGATCTTGCAGATACCTTGCATGTGTAATTGTAAACTTTGTAATTATAAAGTTTTGAGGGTCTACTAATTTACACTGTTGAATAAAAAGTGAATTAATTATTAATACATAGTTTAGATATTATATGTACCAGTAGTTTGTGTATGGACCATAAACGCCATTTCTCTCTCTCTCTTTCTCTCTCTCTTTCTTCAAATGTATACTTTTGAATAAAATGTGTAATTAATTTAAGATACATGTAGGTATGTACTAGTTACGGGACCAGATGTTTCTATATGAAGATTTTAAAGTTAGTTATTAATGGATTTTTAAGTAGTTATGATTAGTCAGACCATTAAATTATGCAAATCTGAATGTCTTAACGACACTGCAGTATAAATTATAAACAGATTAAGGTACTGTGTGAGATAGAGAGAGAGAGAGAGAGAGAGAGGAGAGAGGGAGAGAGAATTGAATTATATGTTAGTCCCGAAGTGATCAAGTTTGTGTCCAGTGGACATTAAACTCTCTCTAACTCTCTCTCTCTCTCTCTCTCTCTCTCTCTCTTAATAAGATAATAATTGTGTAACTGTGTTGTATTATGTTATTAAAAGTGATTTATTTTATAAGATAATAAACTTGTATAATAAATAGGTTAAAACATGAGGTTATTTGTACTAATACACAGGGAAATGAGTTAACTATTTATCTTTTTATTTCAATATGTCCTGGTGTCTTAACCTAACCTATTATTATTTCATTACTTTATAAAAAAAGTTTAGTTTTTAATTCTTCTAAATAAATACTTAGCTACTCGTGAAATTATTAACAATTTTTCATTTAGAATTTCAAAACATAGAAATTTAGAACTCAAAAGCTTTTGAATGGAACAATCAAGTACACTTTTTTGTAAAGAGCAAAATCTTGTCCTGAAGAAAAAACAATCTAATTGTTAAGGCTTAACATGTACTTAACACCATGTGACAATGTGTGTTGGTAATACAAGTCCTTGAACACCATGTGACAACATGTATTGGTATTACAAGTCCTTGAACACCATGCGACAACATGTATTGGTATTACGATTCCTTGAACACCGTGTGACAACATGTGTTGGTACTATAAGCACTTGAACACCATATGACAACATATCAGTATATTACTCCATGGCTTACGGCCACAAATGGAAAGATTGCAAAATCATATTCTAAAAAAACAGGAAGAAGCTTCGGCTGTCTTGTAACTAGTCTGCGATATCACTTATGTGGAAGCGGACGTTAAACCACCAGCTTAAGTCTTAACATATCAGTATCAATTGTACTTGAACACCATGTGACAACATGTATTTGTATGACAAGTACTGGAACACCATCATATGACAACATTTATCACCAATACAGGTACTTAATCACCATGTGACGACATGTAATCAGGCCAACAAGTGACAACGTACATGTATATATGGTACTATACGTACTTGAACATCGTGTGACAACATGTATTGGTACCACAGAGAGATAGAGACAGACAGGCATAAAGAGAGAGGTGGAGAGAGAGATAGAGGAAGAGAGAGAGAGAGAGAAATGAGGTTTTAACACCCATTTGACACAACCTGGCTTATTTCGAGACTAACATGTAACGATTTACGTACACACTATAAACCTCAGAATGCCTCGTTCGGCATTTCTGTCCAAATGTTGTTTAAATAAATGCCTCATTGTCTGCAGATCCAAAACGAGGTTTTTTAAATTGGCCTGTTTTTGGAACGTGGTATTTTGTTCAGAACGAGGCTTGTTAAAAATGCCTCCTTTACTAAACGTGGTTTTTTTTCAAGATACTTATTAGCGGTATTTGCTACAAGCAAATTTGTAAAAATTAAAATTTGTGTTATTTAATACGAAAATATACCAGTCCAAACTATGATATTATAATCAGAGAAATAGACAAGACAAGAATACACGCCATACCATAAATTAATTTCGCATTATTTATACCTCGTTCCAAAAACAGGGCAATTTAAAAACCCTCATTTTGGAACTGCAGACAATGAGGCATTTATTTTGCCTCATTTGGACGGAAATGCCGAACGAGGCATTCTGAGATTTATAGTGACATTTTACTGTGGAAAAATGCAAACGAGGATGGACTGCTTTAAACTGTTGATTAATGAAGATATAGCTAATCAGAGAATAAAACATAAAAACGATGCTACAAAGACGCGTCTTGATCTCATCAGGTTTCGTCATTTAAATGTCAAAATTACTAATTTATTTATAGGATTTCTCCAAGATAAACAAAACCTGACATTACACAAATGTTAACCGTTGCGATGGAGTAAGGTTTGTATAGTGACTCGGTTGTTGACATGTGATCGACGCGTAAAGACACTTCAAGGTTTTCGGCAGTCGTCTAATTTTAACCACCCACACTAAAGTTTACTTTTTACTTCAAAGCAGTTGTAGCATTATCAGATTCCTTTCAAAAGGGCAAAGGGAGAAAAATTTGAAACAGTTTGCGTCTGCCTCAACAAAAAGAGTTAATGAATTCTTCAAATGATTGCCTGTGTAGAAGCGAGAAAATTCATTTAAAAATATCACACTGGAATTATCCTTGTAACTTTTAAATACCCAAAGTATCACATTACATAAAACAGTAACACTAGAGTTATTGTTCTTGATGAAACCATTACGCGGATGGACGGTTGATTGGGTTGCATGTGCCACACTGTATCATAATGTCTGTCATTGAGTCAACTGGCATGGTTTTGATTCCCCGGTCGTACGTGACAAGGAGTAGAGTCACCTGTCCAACCCTGCGAGTTTTCTCCGGGTCCCCCTGTTTCCTTCCTCTGCTAAAGACCCCTACTCACAAGCGAAATATTGAAATAAAATTGAACCATATGTTAGTCCCAAATTCACCTAGTTTGTGTCGAGTGGATATTAAACTCCATTTCTATCTCTCTCTCCTTCTTTGAAACTATTCCATACTGGAAAACATGTTGAAGACTCTCTCATATACAAAAGTTACAATAAAAATTGAACAACTAGATAGTAATTGCAAACACTGATTTTTCTGCAGTTGACTGTCCATTGTAGGTTGGTAACGCGGCATTATGAGAGATTAGACAAAGAGTTGACAGTTCTCGCTATAAAAGATAATGTATGAAAATTCAGTCAAATATCTCCATTCTGAACCTAGATATTAGTCTTGATTATCCATTATTATGTCTAATCATCCCTCAGAAATTGCATTTCAATCCAGTATTAGCACAGGCTAGTGATGACATCAAGAGTTGATTATTATCTAGATAAGTTAATTAATGTCTAATTAATAATTTGGATAACATTTCAGGCCTAATGAAAGACCTGCAATAGACAGAATTAGCTCTTGCATAATGTATGTTTAATGTCGAATTAGTAATTGATGAAGGCTTTAAACAGAGAGAGGGAGAGAGAGAGAGAGAGAGAGAGAGAGTGACCATTAGGTTGGACAGAGGAGGACCAAGAGAAAACCCATGAGGTTGGACAGACGACCCTACTCCTTGTCACTTACAACCCAGGAATCAAAACCACGCTAGTTGATGTTGATTCAATGACAGGCCTTATGATACAACACGTTCACGCCAACCAACCCTGCTACAATTAACAGAAAAATCTATCTGAATGAATGAATAAATGAATATTGAATGGATTAGAAAAAACAATTCGGAAATTCAATAAAAGATATTGATTATGAAATGTACAAAACCAGTTCCTGATTCAGAAAATGAAGTGAAGGAAAGCAATTTGTGTTATTCAGATGATGGTGGGGGAGGGGTCCTGGTGGTAAAAAAATGTATTTCTCACTCAATCTGTGGTCTTGTGTTTTATTTTTGTGTCTTTAATATTTCAGATGACGGCCACAACAACTACTCTAACGGTGAATCAACTTTTACAGTTAAAAGATGATGAATTTGAAACCACCATTAAAGACATGGGACAGAGGGTAAATATATATTTTTAATGAAACAAGAAATGTATTATTATTCGATTGAAGTGGCAGAGACACTAGGAGTATCTGTGCCCGAATCATTCGACCAAATCAATCAGCGCTATGGATACTGGAAATGATATAGTTGATGTACTGGTACTGAAAACAATACATGTATATGTAGTTAATTATATAATGTGCCGGTACTGGAAATAATATAGTTTTATCTGCGCATGTGATGTTTTGTTCTGTTTCATTTACTGATGGGACAAGCTTGTATTCAATTATATTTTGATTAAAAAGATTAACCAGAATTAAGCTTGTTGACCAATTTTAGTTTTAATTGGGAACGTAAAATCTGTCATATCTCAACGCTGGCTTTATTTGTGTATTCCCATGGAATTTTCAGCAATGACAGTCAGTCATCCCACAAATCAAATCTAAATATGAAAACCAACAAAATCAATAACTTTGTTTTTTGGACTCAAATCAAAAAGGTGTAACCTATAGCAATTTATCAACAAGCAAGGGAGAGTCTTTTCTTTAACTTGTCCGTCTTATTGTCATGTTACAGATGGCTAAATGTTGACCCTGTAAACAACCTGGTTGACTGTGACACAGATGAAAACATGACAAACAAGACTATGTCAGTTTAAGAACTATTCTTTTGATAAAAGGTCACAATGAAGGTCAAAGCTTATCCCAATATTTGTTTGTAAAAAGGTCTTCTTAGTAAATGTGCCAAATCATCTTCTTGTTGTTAGGAAAATAAAGTCCATTTCACACCTGCAGATCTGAAATGAATTATTTAAATGAAATGAGGTTTAATGACTTATGTTTATGCACTGATTGGGCTCATAATGACGGGCAAACGTTATGCAGTGTACTATGAGGGAAAGTTTGCTGCTACAGTCTACTCTTATTTTGAATTCTGTCAAGGGTTCTTTTATGTGCAGACAGGAGGACTAGACAGTGTTCCTTGTCAGGCCTTGTGTCATGCAACATGGACAAGCCACGCTGGTAAATCCAGAAGAACTTTCTGAAGCAAACTTGCAAAAGTGACATGGAAGGATAAATACAGTTATATGTCATATGTACAGAAGAGTAGCTGAAAAAATATATTTATATGGTTGAACCTCTTAGGTGCTGGTCTAAAAATTCCTTGGACCATTCTGCTGCCTTCTGCTGAAAGTAAAATGCTCCGCAGACTGGAATCCTATGATTTTGTCTGTGGCTTTGGTTAAAATATGTTTAACATAACACTTTGCCCTGTTTTAATTCCTCCTCCTGCGGTGTACCCCAAGGATCGGTATTGGGACCAATTTTATGTAGTAATTTGCAAATACTCCAAATTATTTAGTAACCTGCTTAGTTCAAAGGATTTAAACAACCATTTTACTACCCTGATGACTCACATATCATTGACCTTTTCACCTCAGAACAAACTATGTGAAAATACATGTAACAGATGTAAAAACCTTGATTACAAACAATATGCTTGAACTTAATTCTGATAAACAAAAATATTATTGATTGTCCATCTACTAGAGAGTTAACTAACTGTTTGTTAGCTATATGAAGTACCTGTGTTGCTTTGGAAAGAAATATTTCATTTGTTTTTTGTTTATACTTTCGATGGACTCAACTACATGAAGATCTGACCAGTTGTAACGGGAGGTCACATCAGAAGTCATATGAGTGGCTTTTGACCCTATCACATTAGACATTTGATTAACTATTTCGCTAGTGGGTTAACCACAGTTCCATGCAACTCAAAAACTCACAGAAACAGACCATTTCAATGGCTATTTGCTCACATCGTCCAGAACGCCAGTAATATAACAACTCTTCCAGATACTAGTGTAGTAAAGACAAGTAAAACGAAACTTTAAACTGTAGAGAATGAAATGAAACAGGATCTGTTGTTTTAATCAGATTGAAATATTTAGCACAGTCCTTCAGGTTTATAAAATTGTGCGAGAGCCATGAAAAGCTCCTGGTACTTTGAATGTATGCAGTTTAAAAATAAACAAAAACTGATAAAGTAGTTTATTAATCTCAATATTTAGGAGAGCGATTTATCTAATTTGCAGGAGTCTTTAATGACCCCTCGATGGAAAGCTGATGTGCGTTGAGAAGAGCAGGATCAAAAGCCCCCCTTAAACTTAAAAGGACTGTAAGCACATCCTTGAATGTATGCAGTTTAAAAGTAAACAAAAACTGAAAGTAGTTTATTAATCTCAATATTTAGGAGAGCGATTTAGCTAATTTGCAGGATTCTTTAATGACCCCTTGAAGGAAAGCTGATGTGCGTTGAGAGGAGCAGGATCAAAAGCCCCCCCCCCCCTTAAACATAAAAGGACTGTAAGCACATCCTATCTTGTGCATGGCACTTATCTTTAAATAGAGAATTAGAGATATAAAGTAGATTTGGATTGTAGATGCTGAAAATAATTGATAGAATAAAACTTTATGGTCAAGGCTCAATGGAGAGACTATTTTCAGGGCATTTGGAAGATGTGGAAATACCAACACGCCTAGTGTGACACGCGTGCGCTATAGATAGGGGTAGATAACTCATAGCACTAACTCCAAATTTTAAACGGCCTGATGTCTCCAGCTGCGCTTAAAAAAAAAGATAACAGCCAGCATCAATGTCGGGAACCAGAGCTAAGATCTTGTTCAATGTAAGTCTAAAGACAAAAGCCAGAATCAAAGGATGGAAGCAGAGTTGATATTTTGTTCAATGTTAAGTCTGTATTTGATTAAAAAAAAATTGAAAGGATTGACAAAATCGTTGTGTATTTCAGAACTTAATGGATATGATAACTGGACTCCAAAAAGAGATGGCCAAAGAACAAGAGAATTTTAACTCAATGTCCGAAGAGCTGAAGGGTTTTAAAGATAAAAATTCTCGACAGTACAAACAAATATCAAAAGACTTGATGTCATCACAGACAAGATTAACCAGTCTGATGAATAGAAGCATGAAATGTTTCGCTCAGGTAAATATGATAAAAAAAAGTTTTGTCTGAGATCCTTAAGAATCATACATTTTACAGTCATTGTTGTAGGGTGCTGGATTGAACGTATTGAGTGCCTGGGAATTACAGTATTTTATTTTATATCATTGACTATGCTTTAAAGTAATTGTGTAATGTTGTATGCTATGTAGTATGAAGTCATGCTATAGACCATATGAAATGAAATAAAAATTGGGACCATGTCCTTCCGTTCTGCTCCCACTTGGCTAATGGATGGGCTATGATGGAAATTTTGTCTGGACAGTGACACTATGACCTACTTTTATTTTGAATTTCAACTGTTCTGTATGTGCTCTCCAATGAGTATATGTACATGGGAGTATGGGACCTTGACTTTTCGTCCCATTCGAATGACTATACGTTCTCCCTTATCAGGCCCTATGTCTTGCACCACTGACAAGAGAGAACTTGGCCGAAAAATCCTCTAAATCTCGTAACACGAAGTACCTCTTGCCTATGAATAAAAGGGATATCACTCCCCTTATTTACCAAATCCCACATCTTATCCAATCTGGTAGAGCATACTTAGTTTAGCAGAGTGCTTCAATAGGACATTTTTCAGCTTACCAGCGAAATATTGACAACAATGACTGATTATGTTATATACATATGATGAATTGTGCAGATTTCTTGGGGAAATTTGTTGAATAAAAGACTGAAATATTTCACTCAGAGAGAGTAAATAAATCTGTCAGAGACCCCCCCCCCCCCAAAAAAAAAATCATATATTGTTTATGTTTGCCCCATAGTAACACAAGTTCGAATATAAAATATGACTTGATATTGAAAATTTGATGAGCAGAAAATCATTTTCGTAGTTCTTTGGAAAAAAATAACATTAGGTTGAAATTACATATTTCTTTAATAGCAGTTAGCCAGCAACTAAAATACGATATGAAAATATTTTGAGGCTATGTGTTAAATACAGTTATTAAGTACACTTGTATATAGATCAAGTTGTCTGATTTAAATAAATCTACAATTTATTTATATTTTATTACATATTCATGAATAATTTGATATATTACAGGATATTTTTATACTATACATGTAGAATAATTTGAATAAAAAAAAGTATCATCTTAAGGGTAGTAGGCTAACAACAAACACAGGACAATTATGTATGTAAGATTATGTAAATATTGGGTTATTAGGTTTGAGGTGAATTATGTTTTTTGGGGGACAAAATTCTCAGATGATAGATAGACATTATTACTATGTCTGCACAAGTGTCCGATTATATTGCTCCAATAAACGCGATACATCAAAGAAACTGCTCTGAGGATATTAATATTAAAGTTAAAATATAGTGTTATATTTAGGTTTCAAAAAATTATCTGTGCCATAATCGTTCTTCTGAAAGTAAATATCAAGGTTAAGAAAACGGGTAAAACGTTGGACTATCTGGTTATTGAGCAAGCTCTGAACTCACAGAGACACCTTGGCTCCCAGATAGTGAAAGCGACCATTAAAGAAATGATATCATGGAACATATTGAAATATAAAAATCGATTTTTAAGCTTTCAAAATCAGTGACAAACTAATATGGCTACTAACTATTCACAAGATTTTTTAGCTTGAAATATTAAATCTTGGCCCAAATGAAATAGTCTATGTGAATTTCCACAATTCTTTTTAAGCATTTTCAGGAAAACTACTAATATTGTTTCAAATAACTAAAATATATTGCTGTGGCTTCTTAATACTTAACATGTGCAGTGTCATTTGATAATTGATAGTTTGTTGACTTGCTGTGTCATAGAATAGTGTTGTGTCCATTGCTGTGTCATATAAAAGTATCACGTGCATTGCTATGTCATAGAATAGTGTCCAGTGCATTGGTATGTCATAAAATAGTGTCCTGTGTATTGCTGTGTCATGTGCATTCATGTGTCATAGAATAGTGCCCTGTACACTGCTCTGTCATGTATTGTACAATAGTGGCCTATGCATTTCTGCCAGAACTGTGTCCTGTGCAGTGCTGTGTCATAGAATAGTGTCCAGTGTCATAGTATAGTGTTCTGTGCATTGCCTGTACAATGCATAGCCTTGGAACATGATCAGTTAAAAAGTTCTATGTGGAGAGAAAGGGGGACGATTTTGTCATAATTCACATAAACATTTTATTTTAATTTAATTTACTAACGAAGAAAAAGGTGAGAATTGCTTGCTTTTTTTTCAAAATATTTTTTTTTTTATTGCCCTTTCCCTACCTTTTTGTTCATATTCAATTTCAAGAATAGATTTCTTTTTTGCTAAAAAATATTTTTAGTTTTGCTAGTTGTTTTTTAAATATTTTACATCAGTATGGATGTTATTTTTCAAATTATTAATATGGAGTTTACTTAGATAATATGTGGGTTTTTTTTGTTTTCATTCAAGACTTTTGGCTTAGATCAGTTTTCTTTATTCAGAGTGCATTGTGATTTTGCTTTTAAAAAATGTTACATGCTTGTATCTTTTGTTTTGTTTTATTTGCTTTCAAGGAAAATACTGTACCAAATAGCAAAAAGAAGTGTATAAATGAATTTTATCATAAATAATGTATTTTGTGTTTTTATCCAATAATATTGTTTTCTTTACTTTGCTTCATGATGTAATAATATGTTAAAGAATTAGCAAGGATTTCCCGCCATTTTTGATAGTTGATCCATTCTTGAATCAACCAAATAATCACAAATCTGCTTATTACTGGTCTTTCTTTGGGCCTGAAACCTTACCTAAATTATTAATTAGACATTAATTAACTTATCCAGACCATAATCAACTCTCAGTATCAACGCTAGCCTTCGATATCGATTGGATTACAATCGTATATGCTGCTTAACGCTCATTGATAATTAAATAAAAAAATGGATAATCGAGACTATGCTTTTCATCATTCTGGCTTTAGTAATGATGATCGAGGCTAGGCGGAAATTTCCAATGCCAATATCTCGGTTCATAGTGGATCAATTTGTCGGAAATTTTTTACATTATATAATGACAACTCGTTAACTAATCTTTAATAAAACTGGTAAAGAATAAAATTTATATTGTAGAATGAAAAACTTGGTACAGTATTTTTTCATTATTTTTTTAGTTGCTTTTTTTTAAATTCCTCACACCTCTCCGCTTTCTTTTTCGTTATTTAGCAAAATCTCCAACAAGGTAAAGATGGAGTTATCCTTAGAAGACGTAACAGCACGAAAGGAGAAAACCCCTCATCCACGAAAATTGTCCAACGAAGTAAATCAATGTACATTCCCCAAGATCCTTCCTTGGAACCATCCACCCCTGCTCTCCTACACACCGGTTCCAACCAAAATATTAACAGAATTCCCATAAACAGTTCCAACAATCATGCTTCCTCCCCCAAAACCTGGAACAATTCTACTAGTAACATAATTCGGATTCAGAATTCTAAAAATCCAAACATAAGTTCACAAAGTTTTTCTTCTATGTCGCCATATTCAAACCACATTTCACACAGTACCTCAGATATTTATGAAAAGTCGCGCCTAATTTCACAGTCTTCCTCAGATATTCCGCGAAACTCCACAAAAATTTCTATTAATTTCCAACAACCTTCAGTTGAGAAGAAAACCGTTTCCGTTAATTTGCATCCAGAAAACATGAAAACGTCTATAAGTATAGGGTCAAATTACGCAAAAATTACTTCCTCTAGTTCAAATATTTCAAACGAGCCAATCAAATCAGATACGAATAATGAGGAGACTAAAGGTAGTCAAGACCTTCAAAATTTACCGAATGTTAGACGATTGGCCCAGAGTTTTGGTAGTTCTAAGCAACCCAGTGCACCCCCTCGCCCTAATCGTGCTAGTGTTTTAATGAATCGTAATTTGTCAATGTCATCACAAACTCTCTCTACCCCACAAAAGGTCAATGGAGTTCAAAGTTCACTACAAAATGGTGATTTGGAATCAAAGCAACGTGGTGTCGTGTCACAGCCATTGAATATCAGAGGAAATAAAAATGTAGCAAATGTCAGACCTGTTTCAGTTGTTGATGCAAGGGAGGCAACTCCACAGGGACAGAGTGTTAATATGGTTCAGAAAGCTCATAGTGTACAGAACCTTAATTCGAATACAAGTGATTCACCTGTGAAAACAACCTTAAATGTGTCTTTTGGAGATAGTTCTAAAAAAACAAATGGAGTGACTGTCAACAATATGGTTGTGAACAGACAAATCGAAAATAAAACCCCTGAAAACCGTCATAGTTGGTTCGGTCAACAGGGAGACGTATCAAATGAAACACAGAAGAAACCATCAGACAATCAAACGTCATCCACAACCAACATAAATATTACTCCACAGCTAAACAAAAACACAGATCGCAAGATAGATGTCAAATCTGCATCGAAAACAGGTAAGTGTATTATATTTTCCTTTTAAGGGCGTTGCCATGTCTAAGATTGCACTAACTTTTCAAACTATTTCTTGATGATACTTTAGTAACGGTACCTGTCTCATTTTCCCCTAAAAACAAGCCTTAGAACTTTTTGGATTTTTGACGAAAATTTATCATTTTTAAACTGTATTTAACATTTAATGTCTTTAAAACTACAAGAGATATGTGCCCAAAATATGACTTGAATCGCAGCTTCAGATGTCTATTTATCGATCATACCATATTAATGTGTAGCAGAGTTTGAAAAATAACATAAAATGATTTGCAAATTTACCATAGATTAGACATGGCAATGCCCTTAAGCAGATTTATTCAGTGGCATGTAGTTAGGTTGGGGTGGAGGGGGGTCTACATCGTGGATGATGGTCTGGGCATTCATTTCTGGGGACATCGAATCAAAGAGTGAAATTAATTTTGATAATACTTAATTTATATAAAATGGTTTGATATATGTCAAATGTCTTCCTTTTACACATTTCTGAGTACTAGGCCCTCTGATTTGAGGACCTACAATTATTGTGACCCTGGTCTTCACCAAACCTCAACATGCCACTGGTTTTAGTCAAGTTTGGTGTGTAATGCCCATCTATGTACAAGTGTATATTCATACCCTTTATTCAACAAGTATACACATATACTTTGCACAACAAGTGTGTACATATACAAAAAGTGTATACATATACAAAAAGCGTATATATATATACAACAAACGAACATACATATGAATAATGTATTCATCAAGTGTACAACGAGTTTCCATATACTACTTACAACAAATATACATACTATATGCCAGTATACATATATATACTATACACAACGAGTGTATCCATACACCATATACCATATTCAACAAATATACACCTATATACAATAAACATACACCCATATTCTATGTATTGTAGAACAAGTATACATATACATCGAGGGTATCCATATACATATACAACAAATATGCATATACTATATATCCATTACTCCTCCATAAATCTGATAACTTAACACATACAAATCACTCCATGTAAAGTGTTAATTATGAAGATCAATATACATCGTCTGCTGTGTTGTATATGTATATTCCCATCAAACACCAACAGTGTAAAATGTTATGTTTCAATCAACCCACTATAATATACAACTAAACATATTTTCATGGAAGTGAAATACACATAAATGAGTTACCTGTAAGAATTGATGTTTTGTTATACAAGAAATTGATTACTGGTAAGGTAAATAGAAAGTGAATGGATTATCATAAAATTAAATGAAATAAGTGGTGTGTGAATGATTGAAGGAATTTAATAAATAGATGAATTAATTAATAGATGAAATGATAAAGAATTAAAATGAAATGAATGAATGTATAAATAAATGACAAAGTTATGACTTAAAGAAATTTAAAAATGAATGGATTCATAAGATGGAGGAATTTTATGAAAAAAATTAAAATGAAGGAATTCATTAGATTGAAGGAATTCATAAATGAAGGAATTCATAAAATGAAGGAATTAGATAAGGAAAGAACTTAATGAATGATGAGTTCAATAAAGGGTGAACGAAGCTGACAGGAATATTGTATAAATGAAAGAAGGAATTAAATTAATAAAGGAATTTAATTTTTAAAGAAATTTGAAAATCACTGAATTTAATAATCTTTTATTGCCTGTAGTATTACTGAACAAAGTATATCACAGAGTTTTTCAATTTTTCTATTTCTGTTAATATTTTTGCTTGATTTAATCGTTTTGAAGTTATGGGCCTTATAATACATGAGAAAGAAATAGAGTCGCCTGTCCAACCTCATTGATATCTGGTTTGTCTGGTTTCCCCCCTGCTAAAGACCCCTACGCACAAACGAATTATTGAAATAAGATTGAACCAGTTTGTGTCGAGTGGAAATTTAATCCTATTTCTCTCTCTCCTTATAATACATTATAAGGTCCATGGTTATGTTCCTGCCTTTATTAGCCAAGGAAATTAAACCTCATTTCATTTATATATGTGTTATTTATACTCACTATGAGAGAGATTATACAGAATGGACAGACTGACCCTATAGGATAATTTACCCTAATTAGTTAATTAGATTAATTAGTTAATGAATCATTTGATATAAATACATTTATTTATCATAGCCTGATATAGACATACAACTATATATTATAGTTATTGCTAATTTTGCATTATCTTTTTTTCGAAATATTATAGTAAGAACATTCATCTCTTTAACTAAATGGGGGTTTAGGATGGCCTAGTGGTCTAGAGTGCCGCGCTTCGACCTCTAGCTGGCCGGTCACCTCTGGCTTGCGGCTGTGGTTTCGAGCCCTGGTGTGAGCGTATGTGGCATGGAGATAGGGGCGCCTTCTCAACCTTGTGGGTTTCCTCCGGGCACTCCGGTTTCCTCCCACTGCTAAAAGACCCCTACGCGCACGCTAATTATTGAAATAAAATTAACCATATGTTAGTCTCGAAATGACCTAGTTTGTGTTGAGTGGACGTTAAACCCCATTTCTCTCTCTCTCTCTTTAACTGAATCGTACATGATGCATCTTTAGATAAACATTTAGCATGGATTAAGCCCTGAAATATTGTCTGGAAAATTTGGCTTTGATAAAACTTATTTCTTTCAATAGTTAATCTATGTGTGGTAGCGTTAATTTATTGCAGCATTATGATTAAGAACCGGCCATTGGCAGTAATTTCCTGTCTGAATTTTTCTAATCATTCACCAATACGGACCATCATCTTTATATTATATTTTACGAAGTTGACCTCTACTATTTGTTGTGGAATGAGGTTTAAATAAGACATGAAAATATTGATATGAAAAAAAGCTGAATAAACACGACCTGTCAGATGGTGATGAAATCCTAACCCCACTGTTGATTGGTTCTAAAGACTAAGAAACATAGAGAGGTGAAACCCCGCCCGTGGTGCTGAAATCTGAGATCACTCCTGATAATTAGATCTATTATTTCAAGTGTTTTCATGTAAGATGGTACAATATTTTGTTGAATGAGTAAATGATGGGTATTACTATTGATCACATCAGTGAGTTATCGCCCGTACTCGAGGAAAACAGATGCTTTGTTGATTAGTGGTAGGAAAACAAATGCTTTGTTGATTAGTGGTAGGAAAACAAATGCTTTGTTGATTAGTGGTAGGAAAACAAATGAAATGAAATGAAATGGGGTTTACCATCCTACTCTTCTGCTCCTAAAGTTGACTAATGAAGACAGGCATACGCCACCCATACAATGTGCTATGGGGGAAATTTTGTCTGGGCAGCGGCACTACAGCCTGTTCTTATATCGAATTCCAACTGCCAAGCCAGCATCTCACTATAACCACGTGATCCCCTGGTAGGAAAACAGATGCTTTGTTGATTAGTGGTGTTTAATCGTATAATTTATTAATTGATCGATTTATGAAATAACCATTAAACTCAATCTCTCTCTCTCTCTCTCTCTCTCTCTCTCTCTCTCTCCCTCTCTCTTACTCACTGATCCAGTTCAATACCCACTTAGTCATGAGTGCCTTACTCACAGAGCTGGTGTCATACTCCCTGAACCGAACACATGACATTATAGTTTATGCTAATAATGATGAATGACTAAAAGCCAATAATTTATTAATTACCCTCCGATACATTGCTATGTTTAGATGAAGCGATAATACAGGAATCAATATGGATGTTCTACAGCTGTTTACTGAAACATGCAACTCGAGATGTCATCTAGTGCTAAACAATCTAACTCTGATTTTATTCCCTGTTGATCCTCCATACTTCACATGATAATTTGATAAAGATGATGGAATGGGGTCTGTTTTGTTCTGATTGAACATGATTATGATTTTCTACGCCAGACCCTGTTTATTTTTTCTGTGTATTAACAGATCTTGAATGGTCGAAGGAAAGGGTTTATTTTTTTTACATGGCAGGTACTTATCTTGGTGATAGACATCACAGACCCAAAAGTTAAAGCCATAATGGTTAAAAAGGGGCTAAAATAATTGGTGTTTAGTGTCTTCTCAGGATTATTGTGAAATCACTTTATATTGTTTTCAATAGTTTTATAGTTGTGGGCGGGAAGAGCCAATCTTCAGTTGATGCTCTTCTAGTAAGTTGACACCCCCTATCCCCAATAAAAGGCATTTCTTAGCCGAATCTGTCATTTTAATGAGCTTTTAGGATTATACAAAAAGTTTGGTGTGCCATTGTGACGGAGAACAGTTTTGAAAATCAGTCATGTACAACAGTATAATTGTTTTGTCTACTCATGCATTATATCAAGCGGGTTGTTCAAGCTGCTCATGGCCATTTGAAGGCTTTTGAATCTCTTGCCAACAACAGGGTTTGAAAGTTGAATTTCTAAATGGAACATCAGAATTGTTAACGCTTGCAGCATAGGGTCTGTCATAGATTTAAGTAGCGTGGTTTTCGAATACCCAGTGAATGTCACACGGAGTAAGGTCACCTCTTTAACCTCGTGGGTTTTCTCCGGGTCCTCCAGTTTCTTCCAACTGCTAAAGACTCCTACGCACAATTGAATTATTGAAATAAAATTAAACCATATGTTAGTTCCTAAATGATCTAGTTTGTATCGAATGGAGTTAAACCCCATTTCTCTCTCTCTCTCCCTCTCTCTCTCTCTCTCTTTCTCTCTCTCCAAAGCTGATAAACATAACAGTAGTAACATGCTTGACTTGCAATAAGCCTGATTAATATACAATCCATTGAATACGATATCGATTCATTTCTCTTGTTTAGTGATCCTGGTACCTGTGAATCTCGTCGTCAATAATTATAGCCATGGTCTGGTGATGATTGATCCATACTTGCTGTGTTCGACCTTTATTGATGCATAGACTTGTTTACCAGTTGTCTGACCAACCTCAAGAAATTTCATTGTCAGATATTCGGATAATGTCAAGAAATTCTGTTGTAAGATATTTGAATTCTTTCAAGAAATTTTATTGTAAGATATTTTGATTGTTTTAACCATCAGATTAGTGCGTGCATTCAATTGTTTCGAGGGCTTTTTGTTATTGGAATATGTTGCAGGAATATCAGACTTGTTGCGATGTTTTTATTCCCTTGGATGGAAGTGGATGGTTATCGATACAAGGGATAGTGTCAAGAAGTTTCAATGACAGACACATTGTTTTGAGGACCAGATTAGTGTAGTGTGATTCAATTGTTTGAAGAGTTAAGAGACATGGGGTGAGGTCAATTGTTATTATCGGAGTTGAGGTGAGAGGGGTGGGGTTAGTGGTATATTTATTGAATGATGAACGATTATCTATTCAAATGTTCAAATCTGTTTAGAGTTGTCTGTATGACCTTGAAATATTTCTTTGAAATGCTGTTAAATTGTTCTGAAGACCATATCGTTGTAGGTTGAATTAAATCACATTTTTTATGTTTGTTCTGCAAGTATGTGTTGACTTTTGAAAGATTATTTATTTTAGATGCTCAACACTGTTTATAAGTTGTCTGTATGGCCAGGAGAAATTTGATTGTAAGACTTTTGTATTGTTTTCAAAGAGCATATTGTTACAGTGTGAATTCAATTAGATTTTTTTAAATTTTTTATCGAAGAACATGTTGATTGTTGGAGAATTATCTAGCCTGGAAAAATTTTTTTGTAAGATTTTTCGATTGTTTTAACAGTCAGATTTTTGTAGCGTTAATTGAATTGTTTTGTTTTCTGTCAAATAGATGCTTAAGACCCCTACGCGCACGTTTGTGTCAAGTGGACATTTCTTTCTCTCTCGCTTAAACCTATTTACATGTTCTCTCTGCCGCCTTGAGAAATTTCATTGTTTTGGCCACAACGTTCATCTACAGTGGTTTAGCTACTTCACATAGGGTGACCAGATATGGTGAGCATCACCTAATCCACTCAATATCTTAGCCATAAGATGGTCTAGAGAGTTGATTATAAGCATGTTATGTGAATAAATGTCTAAATGATAGTTTATATAACATTTAAACCCAGAAAAAAGTTTGGCAAATTTAGTTGTTATTTAATTCCTCATTTGAGAGATAGAGAAATCAGATTTTTATCGTCCACTGAACACAAACTAGGTCATTTTGGGACTAACATATGGTGTAATTTTATTTCAATAATTCACTTGCGCTTAGGTCTTTAGCAGTGGGAGGAAGCCCACAAGGTGGGACAAGTGCCATACAAGCAGACTTTTTCAACCAGGGTTTCGAAACCACGCGAGTTGACTCAATGACAGACCTTATGATACAACCATTTGGCCATTCAACTCCCATAATTTTTCTTTGATATAGGTGTTTTGTTAGTATGTAGGGAAAAGACCTGGTGTATATGACCCAAGGTATTGTATTATTTATCTATAAATAGTCAATTATAAGGTGATTGACAGATCAATCTAACTGTTTGATATACCTGCCAATCTTGTCACTCAATATGATTGATTCATGTAATATATTACACTACCAATATTTGTTATCTGAACAAATCTTTAGGCTGGTCATGAATAATACTAACCAATAGGAGAGAGAGAAGTAGGGTTTGAAGTCCGTCCATTCAACACAAACTTTGTAATTACGGGACTAATGATACTAACATATATGGTTTAATTTTATTTCAATAATTCGCTTGCAGTTGGAGGAATCGGGAGGACCCGGAGAAAACCCACGAGGTTTGACAGGTGACCCTACTCCTTGTCACGTACAACCAGGGATTCTAATCCACCCTACTTGACTCAATGACAGACTTTATGATACAGCACACACGTGCTAACCATTCAGCTACCCAACCCCTGCTAACCAATAGTACTTTAAAGGCTTTAAAGGCACTGAAATAAAATGGGGTTTAACGTCCTACTGTTTTGCAGCAACTGGTTGAATGAAATCCAAAGCAGCTGATGTAAACCTTAAATGGCTTTCGATACATTCACATGATTTCTGACTTGAGTCAAGTGGCGTGGTTTAAATTCCCTGCTTGTACGTGACGAGGAATAGGGTCATCTGTCCAACTGTGCAGGTATTCTCTGGGTCCTCCTACTCTTAATCACCTGGGGCCCCTGTTTCACGAAATTTTAACTAAGATACAATCCAAATTTTAGTAATTTGATTGGATAATATTTGATTGATTTTAGTGTTTAGCCAATCAAAATTAAAGAATCTACTAAAATTTGGATTTTATCTTTAGTTAAAATTTCATGAAACTGGCCCTTGGTTTATATGAGTGGTAATTATACCCTCTCTCTCTGTCTCTCTCTCTAGCTCTCTCTCTCTCTCTCTCTCTCTCTCTCTTTAGCTCCGGTGGTGCAGGAGACTAAGACTTTAAAACCCTTTTCATTTTGACTTTTTTTTATGCTAGGATATTGTGGCTTAAATGTAATATTATTCAATGAGTTATTGATTATTGTCAAGTTGATGTATTCATGTCTTCAAGCTATTTTAACATATAATTGAATAATCAAAGGGATTTTGTAATCAAGATCTATAAATAACATAATTACAACAATAATGCCTAAAGCCTTAAATGTATTTCATGTTAGTAAGACTGATTGTATTGCATTTTATGTTGGTGTTAGGACATTCTAAACCCACATGTTGTTCTGACTTTTGACACCAATGCAGGCTGCCTAACAATTACTGGTTGCTTCAGTATGAGAAAAAAATGGAAAGAAAGAAAGAGAGAAAGAGAAATGGGTGTTTAACGTCCACTTAACACAAACTAGGTCCTTTGGGGACTAACATATGGTTCAATTTTATTCCAATAATGAGCTTGCGCGTAGGGGTCTTAAGCAGTGGGAGGAAACCGGAGGACCCAGGCAACCTTAATCCTTGTCATGTACCACCGGGGAATTGAAACAACAGCAGTTGACTCAATTACAGACCTTGTGTATCAATGTGCATGCGCATTAATTATTCGGACGTTTCCCCCCCCCCCCCCCCCCCCCGTAAAAAAAAAAATTCAATCTTGTGCAATAAATCTAGTCAGTCTTGCTTACATATTTGGGGGAAAGGTTGACATATATACTTGATTATATCTACCGGTACTCAGAGCAGAAATTGTATTGAAATTCATTCAAGCAATTAACAGTATCGATTTATTTTAGTTATATGTATTTGATAAAATCAAACAATCCTCTATATATTTTATTCTAATGAATTACATCATCAAGGTCATAACACAAGTGCCCAAGTCACTATTTAAAAAAAGTGACTTGGGCACATAAGTAAGATATATTGGTAGTCACGTGTCAGTTTGTTTAAAGTATGTATTACTGACCCTGGGTGGTTAAGTAGTTTTAAACATGCTTTTTAGATCATAAGGTCTGTCATTGAGTCAATTGGCATGGTTACGAGCCAGTCCCTGTACCCGAAAAGGAGTATGGTCCAGTACCCACTCTCCTGGGTTTTCTTTGGTTCTCTGGTTTCATTCCACGACTAAAGACACTTACGCGCATGTGTCTTATTGAAGTAATATTGTATCATATGTTAGTCCCGAAATGGCCCAGTTTGTGTCGCTAAACCCTGTTGTTCTATCTCTTTCTCTGTATACAATCTTTAATGTATTGTTCGACATCCGCTGGTTTCTTTAAGCTATGAATATTAATGACCCTTGACCTGCACGTAACTATATGCACTCTTCAGATATTTATGATATATGGCGTGACAAGGTCGACATTATTTCAGTGTTTAGAAATGGAAATACCTGGTCAAAAGAAAAACATGTGAATTAATCATTTGTTACTAGACAACACATCGCATAAAAACATATATATATAGTATCTTTATAAAAACATATATATATAGTATCTTTATAAAAACATATTTATATCTTTATAAAAACATATATAATATATATATAGTTTACCTTTATAAGGACATGTCGCATATAAACATACATATATAGTTTGTCGTTATGAAGGCATACCGATATGTATTTTTTATGATAATATGGGTGTTTATACGAACGTGTTTAACCTCTTAACCCCTTTATAATACCCTCAAGCTTTTTCACTTCTTTGAATTGAATAAATTTAACACGGATCATTGGGCAAGCTGTAATCAGTAAGGCGTATTTACATTGTGTACAATAAACCATTACAACTAAGCTATTTACTACATATCTGCCTACCTGGATAATCTTTAGTTGTTGTTTGGACACCATGCATTAAACGTCGTCAGGCTCTGCTTGAAGTTTCGACCATTTATAAATTATTTTCGAACTTTCGCAATGGTAAGATGTTTGAATATTTTGTAAAGTTTATGCAAAAAGTGTTATTGGATGGATTTATATTATTCTCTTTTTGTTTTCGATGAAATTAATGTTTTTATTGAAAGAGCTTTTACGCCAGAAGTTGGATTTTAATCAAATAAGTTTCAGTGTCAGGAAATTTTGTGAAGTTGGATTTTCGTATTCGTTTTTTGCCTTAATTGTCAGGCGTTTTGTCTTCACTGTCAAGCTCTGTTGAACTAGTATTTTATTTTCTTATTAAAACTTTCTGACGTGATTTCCCCATCTCAGTGTTTAGTTACTTTGATATCTACTTCATTCTGACAGGATAATTTTGATGATGTAATTCTGATATATTGAAAACTATTTTTTTTGTAAATAATTTGAAAGCCAGCCGAGTAAACTTATGAGAAAATAATAAGAAAATAAGTCAAGTTTCTGGGCTATAACTTCTCACCTGGTTAATATAAATATAAGAAAATATTTTGCCGAAATTTTTTTTCTTACATTGTTGGTGTGGCAAGAACCAGTGACCAGTTGTTTGGATGGGACAAAGAACAAGGATCTATGTACACATTGATGTGCACGTTAAAGAACCCTTGACAGCTGGAATTCAGTGACGGCTCGGTCTAGGCAAAATTTCCACCATGTTGTATCCCTGTTTTCATTAGTTTGGTTGACGTAGGAAAGTAGGATGTTAAACTCTATTTTATTTCAGGGGGGGGGGGGGCGGTATCATAAGGTCTGTCATTGGGACATATGGCATTGTTTCGATTCCTCGGTTGTACAGGACGAGGAGTAGGGTTACCTTCCAACCTCGTGGGTTTTCTTGGGGTCCTCCGGTTGCCACCCACTGCTAAAGACCCCTACGCGCAAGCGAATTATTGAATTGAATTTGAACCATGTGTTAGTCCCAACATGACCTAGTTTGTGTCGAGTGGACATTAACCCCATTTTTCACTCTTATTTCAGGGTGGTTATTTCACCATTTATGTCCATTTCTCTCCAACATGGCTCCATAGTTCTTATAATTATGGATGATTATGTTAAGTGCTTTCGGGGGGTTGGGATGGCCTAGTCGACTAGAGTGCCGCGCTTCGACCTCTAGCTGGCCGGTCACCTCTGGCTTGCGGCTGTGGTTTCGAGCCCTGGTGTGAGCGTATGTGGCATGGAGATAGGGGCGCCTTCTCAACCTCGTGGGTTTCCTCCGGGCACTCCGGTTTCCTCCCACTGCTAAAGACCCCTACGCGCAAGCGAATTATTGAAATAAAACCATATGTTAGTCCCAAAATGACCTAGTTTGTGTTGAGTGGACGTTAAACCCCATTTCTCTCTCTCTCTCTGTTAAGTGCTTTCAGAAGATATTTTTCAATACAATTTCTGCTGACGGATGTTTTAATAGGTTAGAAATTATATTTTTCATAACAAATTTCTTCTGAGGGATGTTTTGACGGGTAGATTTCAGTCAAGAGATTAAATCGTTGAATTTGTTTACCAGATTTTGAATGTAAGTGTACTTGTTAAGGTTGTTGACCTCAGTAACCAGATGGTATAATTGTATATATTATAAGGACATGGATTATTGAACTTTAACTTGTTCTCTGTTTCTCATTAAACTTGTATTAGTACTTTTCCTTCTGTGGTATAATATTTGTGTAGGTAGAAACAGACGTTAACCTCAAAAACATGTTCCACGATGTAAACTCACAGATGATACAAAGCTCGACAATGCAAAGTGCATATATAATGCAATGTTTAAAATGTAAAGTAGCTAATTCAAAGTTTTTTTCATTTTTCAGAATGTAAAAGCTTAACAAATGTACTTTTAAAAAGTGCACTTTGCATTTTTACACTGTGCCATTAGTACTTTGAAACATTGAAAATGTATTTTGAAACGTTGACTATATATTCAGAATTTTGGCGACATTATACTTCCATAAGTTTTCACCATCTGTAGCAGACTTTAATAAGCATGAACGAATGTATAAATGACTTCAATATCACATTAATGTATACTAGTAGTGTATATGGCTTTGATATCATATGCTGGTAGTGCATATCATATATTGGTGTTCTTGTCTGCGATATCAATAATTAGTTAGTTTGTTGAATCTTTTTTTTACAGGTAATGCATTAAAAAAATTATAACTTCGTTTGCTATGTAAACTCCTCAAATGATAAGTTATATCAGATGTTCTAGAAAAACAGGCACACGCATGGCCAACCGGAAACAACCATTTGCTTTTAACATGGATGAATTTTAAAATCAAATCTTAGTGTAATATCTGTGTGGTGCAGTCCCCCTGCACTTACTATTATTTGTATACTGATAACTTTTGATCATGAGGTCTGTGTCCAGTTAAACCTAATTTGTGTAATTGGAATATAGACAGGAATAGATGTAGGGGACGGCCGAGTGTATCATCAGGTCTGTCGTTGAGTCAACTGGCATGGTTTTCATTCCCTGGTTGTATGTGACAAGGAGATGGTCGCCTCTCCAACCTCGTAGGTTTTCTCCGGGTTCTCTTGTTTCCTCCCACTGCGCAAACAAATTATTGAAATTACCTAGTCTGTGCCGAGTGGACTTTAACCCCATTTCTCCCTCTCTCTCCCTTTCATTAGCCCAATTCGTGCAGAAAAGTAGGACATTTAAGATTAAACCCATTTCATTAATCTTATTTTCGTTGATTGGACTTAAAGAAATGTCACTTCCTTTCAATATTTTATCTAAATGAAATGGCTTCTAGCCAGATTGGATTGAATAAAATAAATGAATAAATCAATATTAAAATGTCTGGACCACCTGCTACACACATACCTATATATTATAAGTAATATTGATTGTATTGCGTATATATATAAATTTACGTAGGATTCTGCCCTTGACCGACCATCCATACTGGGATATATTCTATTGTGCGTCTGGCGTACTGCAGTACATGTCAGTAGGAGAATGCAACTGCAAGATAACTGTTGAACAACCCATAAACGGAACAAACTATGTTGCAGAGGCACTGCCGTAACGTCAACAATGTATAGCGGGATGTAGTCAATCGGACGCCTGGCCTACTCCTACTGCAGTAGTATATGTAAATAGGAAATAAACCTGCAACTGCTCAACAACTCATAGACAGAACAAACCATATAGAGTAGGTACCAAGGCCTTTACTTTAGATATATTTCTCGATTAGAAATAATTTAACACTGGGATAGAAAAAAAAGATTGAAATTTTATATCAGAAATGCAGTGTTAGGAGGTACCTACCTGTATGGCTTACAATTTGATTGTGGAAAAAAAAAAGAATTTTTTTTATCAGATGTCAATGTTAGAGGTACTTGTATGGCTTACATGCTGTTTGTGAAATAAAAAGAATTGTGTATAATGTCATATATATAGTCTAAAACTCTATATTTGTGGAGCATTTAAGTCCACATGAGAAGCAAACATATGTGTATTGATTCCCAGGAAATATTTATTTTGGGGAAATTATTTCAATTAGGACTGATAGAAATTTCCAGTAGATTTTACTTTCTGTTTTGACAGCAGAAAACTTGTGTTTTATATTGGTAAGTGTGATGAATTAAGGTTTAATTTATACTCAGTACAAATATGTAACTGAGGTCTACCATATGTTAAACGAATTTCTTCTATTATTTTTAATTCTGTGCAGATTCTTTCAGTTGTGGAGGCAAACTGGTTGACCCCCTCTGGAATATTAGTTTTTAGAATAGAGAATTTGTATTTTATTTTGGTGGGATGAAACAGGGTTTAGTTTTTAGTAGGTAGAAATGTGTGTGGTAATTTCTTATGGCTCACATATTGTGGAATGACTCCCTGGCAACTCAATGAATTTAAACAGGTGAACGTACACACATATTGTAGAATGTTAGATGACTCCCTGGAAACTCAATGAATTTAAACAGGTGAACATATATGGAATCTGAATTTGGCAATTTGTGTGTACCAGCTGTCACTCAGCTTGGGTGTGGTTAGTGGGTAGGTTTGTTATCAAGGCAGGCCATGCTTTCTCCTTCTGTAACAACTAGTACCACTTCTCATTTGTTTTCATCAACCTGTATGGTCTTCATTAGCTTAGCTGGTGCAAAAAAGTAAGACATTAAACCCACATATCATTTTGTTTTATGTATAAAGATATACTGAAGTGGGTTTGACATTTCATCTAGATCATGATGACATATTACACTATACAGCAGATGAGTTTACTGTCTTGTATTCTTGGGGATTCAGAAATTAAAAAATACTATTTTTAGTTAATGCTTCCTGGGGAATTAAGAATCTGTTCAACTCATTGAAATAAAAACTATGAGGTTGGCTAAAGACCAATTTTCATATTATATATAATTGTTTTACATCTTTATTGCAAAATTGAATGTCAGTCTTTGGCATCTTGTTATTCCAGTCTACATTTGTAGTATTCTCCTGTGGGGTATGTTTAGCCTCATTCATTGAGTCGCTTCATTACAAATAGCACTGGAAAGCTTTTTGATCCATCTTTTCACAGTAAGATAACAACATCATTATTGATTTAAAGAAGCTAAGTCTCTAACCCAATATCATCTAAAATCTTTGACAATGAAAACACAAATTAATTCAACATTGATGTTGTGATCTTACCGGGAAAAGATGAGCTTCTGATATCTAATATTTAAGACAAAATAAAAAAGAAATCAGTGGTACACGAATTGTGTACCATAATCCATTTCAGGACCACTTTTAACAAGGGACTTGGAAAACGAAGCTAGACGATGGTGCATGGAGAGCATACGCAATAATGTAGACTGGAATAACCAGACGCTACAGATTGACATGCCATCGAGACTTCAGACGTATTTCGCCAAACATAAGTGATTTGAAATTAAAGTAAAGATGGAAATGAATGAATGTAAATCAGTTAATATACATTAATATAAGATTATTTTATGCGTTGCGACCCATTTGGGTAAATTTCTAGGCCCCAAATATTAGCGATGTAGCTCCTTTAAATTGTCCAGTAATTCGTGTTTGCAATGTCAAAGACTTTGGATGATATTAAGTCTCCTTTAAAACTCTTCTCAACCTATTCCAAGCCCCTTTGTTCTTTTTATTTACTTGACATCAAACAAATGATAAAAACTCATTTCACTTTAAATTCTGTAAAGATTGATTTGAGTAATTATCTGTAAACGCGATCTTGTTGTATAATCTAAATGTTTTAATTAGCTCTAATTAACTATTAATACTGGTATATATCCCTCATTCATTTTCTAATTGATTTTTTGTTAAAACGATAGTCACGATCAGCGATGACATTTTACTCCAAGATATAAACGGTGTACCGTGATGACATTTTGCTGCAAGATATAGGCGTTGTATTGTGTTTTGTGATCTGAAAGACGGAAAATTGTTGGTAAAATGAAATAATATGAAATGAAACAGGGTTTAACACCCTGACTAATGAAGACAGGCACATAGAGGAATGAGGGGAATTTTGCACAAACAGCTCCATTTCTGATGGCTCTTTATTGAATTCTATGTGTACTTGTACACCGATATGCACCTGAGACTTTGGTTTTACTATGGTTATGCCACCCAAAAGTTTTTTCTTGTTAGACCATTGCTCCTTCATTATGGGAAATCCCGAGAATGTTCTCCTTGTCATACCATCATTCCTTCAACATGGGAAATCCTGAGAATGTTACTTGACACTGGGATTGAGTCTGAGGCCTCCTGGTTAGTGAGCTAGTACCTAACGCACCTAGCCATCGTGGGCCCCCACAGAAAAATGGGATGTTCAATTTGATTTCGCTGATTCCCCCTTTAAATAGCGATACAATAGACTTGATCTTACAGTTTCTATAAAATGTAACACGTGAAATGACATCTTTTTCTCGAAAAAAAATCTAAGTTTGTCCAAAATGTGTGTTAGACTTGTAATTTTCACTGTGTTTACAGCCTATTGTCCACTGTCAATGATATCGTGTTGAGACATACGTGTACTGTACATTTAGAAATAAAACTTTCTTTGATTTTACGTGAAGACATGACTCTACATAATGATTACACACAAAGGGTTTTAGTTTAGTGTTGAGAAAAAGAGATGTAAAGTAAAGTGATTAGAAAAATAGCCCAAGGGGTCCTATCACGTGGATAACCAGCAGCTTTGGAAGGTCACTGAGTAAGGTACAGACTCACTTGCCTGGAGGTTGTGATTTTTTAGCATAGTTTTTCCCTTTCCTTGGTTTCGCCTAGTGGTCTTATTCCATTTCACACCATGCACCTAATAGAACTTTTGACAGGTGGAATTGTTTTTAAGTTATCTCTCTCTCACTGTCTCTCTCTCTTCTCTCTCTCTCTCAAAATAGATAAATAAACTAAAGGTAAAAGATGTATTGATAAAGTACAAATCTGTAACAACCTAAAAAAAATAATCTTTAACGCTGCAGATCAATTAAAACAGAGTTATAGAAAGCCACAAGTCACATAATAATATATTGTATTACAGAATAAATTATGGGGTATTTACTGAGCTTAACCTTGGATCTAAATCTGTATATAAACTATTCATTGTTGTATTAACTAGGATTATTATTGACAGCAGTAAGAATAATATAGATTATATGTTGTTATTGCATATCTAATAATGGGAGTTGTTAGCTCGTTGTTAGCTCGTGTGCGCTGTATCATAAGGTCTGTCATTGGGTCAACTGGCGTGGTTTTGATTCCACAGTTGTATGTGAGAAGGAGTAGGGTCGCCTGTCCGACCTCATGTTTTTGAATTGGTCCTCCGGTTTCCTCCCACTACTAAAGACCCTTACGCGCAAGTGAGATTAAACCATATGTTAGTCCCAAAATAACCTGGTTTTACGTTGAGTGGACTTTAAACCTCATTTCTCTCTCTCGCCTGTATGCAATTCAACTAAACATGAGACTTTAATGCAGTTGATTTTTAACCTCTCATAAACATAATTATTGTTGCCCCTGATAGAGGATTAAATGCATGTTTTATCAATCAGATATTTCGTTGTCATTTAAATGGTTTACTTTGGTGAAGATAGCGCTACAGAAATGTTTCGTTAGAAGTATAATAAATAATTATATAATGAATACCTCAGGTAAACGTTATATTATCGGACTTTATTAAAAGTTTAATTTATCTAGCAAGATATTTTATAACAATAATAACATTCTAATGCAATACAATTATCATTATTATAAGTGTTGCTTGCATATTGTTAAACTATTATAGAAAGTGGAATTTAACTAGCAAGTTTTATCAATGAAAACATGCAGCCTGATTATGTATTATATATTATGCTAAAATATGTCCCTCAGTAAAATTGTTATATTGTTAGACTTTATTGAAAACTGAATTTAACTATTGAGCTATATTGATATGTAAGAATGAAAAACTTTAAATGTAGTATTATTATTATAGATGTAGATAACAATATGTATTTAAAGGGTAGATATAATAGTATATTCATATATTCTTTTATACCAAACAACTTAAATAATAATAAATACTACTCAATAGTAGATAAAGTGGACCGTTATTATACTTCAGTCTAATATACCAAACATTGTTTAACATGCCACCATGATAATAAAAGTGGAATAATATCATATAAAGATTCAATATTTGATATCAGAGTCTAGAAAAACAAACTACGAATACACCTTATGTTTACGCATAGGTTGATATGCGACTCTTGTCAAATATCTACACATTCATTATTTCGTTTACGTAAAATATGACCTCCTGAGCGTGAACTATTTTCTATAGAAATGAAATTGAATAGATCAGAGTACGTTCCGAGGTCAGGTTCTATTAATATGGTTTTTGTTAGTCTTTTAGAATGGCTTTAGGTAATTTGAAATAATAATGACTGATATTGGATTGGTCGAAGTATAATCTCATGGTGTTGTACTTGACCAAGATATAATCAAGCTGGGTATGTTAACTGGGATGATTTTTTTTCTTTTAATTTATGTTGTCAGTGTTTCATTATGTTTTAGTCTGTTTATAGTTTATGCCTAAAAAAATTTTAAATTATGTTGTCAGTGTTTTATTATGTTTATATTTTGATCTGTTTATGTCTAAAAACACATTTTTTTGATTATTTGGGATATCGTAGAACTGGTTTTCAAGGTGTTTGCTTGCAATGCATATGTCTTTGCAGTTATCTTGTCCTGAGGTTTGTCTTTTCAGTTTTGTTTGCGCATAGTGCGGTTTTCCTGCATTAACTATTTGATATCAGATAAATATGATGAACAAAATACGCTTAATAAAGTTCTCTCTGAAACCCTGTCTTCATTAGCCCAGTCGGAGCAGAAAGTAGGATGTAAAACTCCATTTCATTTAATTTCTCTCTTAAAACAAATTTTTGTGATAAAGACATACATAAAGTAACTTATGTTAGCCCCTGAATAACCTAGTTTCTGTTGCATGGATCGTCACCACCTTCTCTCCTTCAGCAATAAAGGGGGGGTGGGATGGCCTAGTGGTCTAGAGTGCCGTGTCTCGACCTCTAGCTGGCCGGTCACCTCTGGCTTGCGGCTGTGGTTTCGAGCTCTGGTATGAGCATGGAGCGCCTTCTCAACCTCATGGGTTTCCTCCGGGCACTCCGGTTTCCTCCCACTGCTAAAGACCCCTACGCGCAAGCGAATTATTGAAATAAAATGAAACCATATGTTAGTACCAAAATGACCTAGTTTGTGTCGAGTGGACGTTAAGCCCCATTTCTCTCTCCCTCCTTCAGCATTTAGTTTCATGTTGTATTTCCTACAGTTAATGTCATTGTTTGTAGGTGTAACCTTTAAGACTTTGTGTGTTTATTTTATTTTTTATTTATTCAACAAAGACAACCTGATTTGAACAAGTCGTTTCTGAGATTATGCAGCTGAGATCTGTACGCAATAACCCTCGTAGAACTATTTTAGTTTGAATACAGACTGAGTTTACTTTTTGTTTAAATTTAATTCAATTGTGATGCATAATGGGTGAAGTTTTATGCAAACAGCAAGGATTCCGACTAACACTTTGCATGTTGGGAGTGTCAAAGTTTATTTATATCAACACTTTGATTGCATAGCTTGACGTGACACTGCTTTTCGACATTTAATAGAAATACGCAATGCAGTCATTTATTTAAAGATTTGTTCACTTCCATTGTTGATGGCAAAAGTTTTCAAATTTTAGGACTAGATTTGAAGGACGGCCATTAAATGCATCTGTTTCCCAAGATATTGGACCAGCCTCTGCAGACAATATTAACAAACAAGCACCACCTATAAGTGTAATGGCTGAATGGTAAGCGTTTGTGTGTTGCATCATAAGGTCTGTCATCGAGTAAAGGGACAATCCAATCTGTTTGATTATTTAATTAAATGTAAAAAAATCAATTTGATCATGTTTTAGTGATTGTGCAGTTGTTTGAAAAATGTATGATCAGAATGGGTGACTTTAATGTCAAAGTTAGGTACGTCATTCTTAAAGAATCTTTTAAATTCAACGTCCCAATTGTGTGCTTCATTTGATTTATGGGAATTTTTTTGGCTCCTTCTTTATATCAGTATACAACCTAATGTTCAGCTAGATTCTGATCTGAAAAGTATGTTTTTCATTTAGTGATAGGTCTTTTATTATTAACTTGTTTTCTTCTCAAGTCAGAAAACTAGTTTAACTATAATAAGTTTTTGTTATTAATTTTTTTTTCAAATTTGAATTTCAAATTATTTTACCGTACATATGTTCCATATTGGATAAAGTTCTCTGGTTATGTTAGTAATTGTTTTAACGTGTTATTTGTTTTTGTTCTGTCTATAAAGTAGGCCGTTAATCCACCATTTCTTTTCATAGTCTATAATGAGAGACTGGTAATATAATATTTTAAGTATTCCAAAATGTTTTTAAAGAATGGATTTATTTTTGAGGTGAAAAATTACAAGAATAGTGATTTTAAGGTAAGGTTCTGGGGAAAGGTGATAGCCTTACACCTGATTCCTTATATTATTTATGCAAGCGTAAAGCCAGGAGCACAATCCCCACCCTAATCCCACACACACACCGCTCGGATGACCGAAAATTTGTTAAAAGCAGTGTCACAGAGTTCCAAGCGACAGTTTGTGTTGAATGCTGTGTTGATAAGATAACAGTTGATAACTTAGGTTTGGCGATATATTGACTTTATATAGCATGATTTCTTGGTTCTTTTATATTTTTTGAATGAACAGTTAATAAGATCTGAGTTAAATTCCTAGAATTTAGCAATATATTGATTCTTTTATATTATTTGTTCATGAAAACATGCCATTTGATTAAAATGTGCATGTTTTAAATAACTAAATGTACTGTTTAAATATTTGATATCTGGTTCTAGACATGTTAGTGTGGGTAACATAGGTATAGGTGTCTCCATTATATCTGTTTTAGTCCTCTTATACTGTATATGTATTATGTAAATATGCACGAATTGTGTGTAAGTTATAGTTGGGTGGGGTCAAATTTCAAACGTCTTTTTGTTTACTTAACATGGTGCATGTTATGGTAACAGTGTCTAATAAACATGGCGCTTAGTTTAAGTTTAAGTCAATTCAAGTTATAAAAATTAACTGATCAATTTCTTATACAAATCTTTTTATTTAGTTCATGAAAATAACTTGCTAAGTGTATTAAATTTAACTGATCAATTTCCAAAACAAATTTTATAGTTTAGTTCATGAAAATACCTTGCTAGTTCCTCTGGTAAGATTGTTAAAATTTTGTTAGTATTGTCATTACAGTTTTAAATTTCTCAACTTAGTTTTTAGAATCGATTAATGACAAAAACTTGCTTCATGTATATTGTATCTTTGACTAGCATTTTGTTTGGAAATTTTTCTGTCTTTTCTTAGTTATTTTTCACCAAAGGAATTTTGTTCGTATTATAATTGACATGTGTCTTGTAGTTAATACAGATAAAAAGATTGAAGTCTAGAATTTAACCAGAGTTGACTTGAAGTATAGGATTAAACCAGACTTGACTTCAGTGAATATACAGTTCCATAGTTTGTCAGCTCAGTTGTTATAACAATGGCTGTTTGCTATATTAATAAAATATGATTTTATAATGATATTAAATAGGCTGATTGTCATTTGTGTTTTAAAGTCACTGATCCAAGCCATTCGTTTTTTTTGACAAAATCTATTTTTTTACATCCATTTCCACGCTACTAAACTCTGATTGATTATATTGATTATTTAACATTTAATTAAGAAAATAAAATCACAATATCTCGAGGCATGATTTAATTGGAATAGTCTGCAGAGGATGCTGAATGTTGACACATTTTCAATTTATGATATCGTTGAAAATAGTGAACGGAATTGAACCATTTATTTACTGATATTCCTTTTAGAGATTCAACTTTCACAGTCTTGTATTTCGGAAGGGATTAAAAATTTATAAAATGATGATCAGTGGCTTTAAAGAACATTAATTTGTCACATTATTTTAATCCCATCATTCCTTTTATACAGATATGAAACAAATCCAGAGACAAGTGGAAATCGTCACATGGAAAGACACGTCCCAGAAAATATGTGGAATACCAAACGAATAGATGTTGAGAGGGTGGTGAAGAACTAATGACCATCATTATTAGCATTTGGAACAGACTCTGAAAATGAGTTAAATTAATTGATTTTAAGGCTCATATTTACAAATTGTTAGCAGTTGCGATTATTTATTAAGAATTGTGGATATTTAACTGGATTTTGCCATTCAACTGGACTTAGATATTCAACTGGATATGGACATTCAGCTGGATTTGGACATTTAACTGAACTTAACTCAAAAACATTCTTTAAAAGTGATTTACTCATATTACTTGTAATCTTAAAGACATTTACGAAATACCATGAACTTTTCTAAAACGTAAAATCAGCCGCATGTATATATAACTCGAAAATTATAAATAATATATATATACTACACGTTCATTATTCATAAAAAAAAAACGGTTTCAACCATGCTCATATGCATCTAAAGACTTTTTGTCTCTCGGAATAACAGTAGTCCTATTGTGCAAATTTAAAGCATTGATGTGTAACGGTGAATCAACAGATGCAAGCCGATATATGATAATAAAATCTTTTCGGGGACACTAAAGCAACTCTAGCATCAACGAAAACAAGCTTAACAATCTATTAAGGACTTTTTGTGTAAAGGCTTTTATCTTGATAACAAACTCTCCCTGAAGAAACTTTACAGCTTAATATAATTCAGGACACTATGTATACAAATTTAGGGGTTTCATTTTCAGTATTGGTGATATCGGCTGACAAGCAGGTGTGAAATCCTAGAGGTGTCGAATGTAAACAGAATTCTCAATCGATTGCATGACACTTGTTGAGCAACTGTCACGTAATGCATGTTCTCCAAACATGTAAACTTCTTCAGTGGGTTGTTCCTTCAACTTGTTATAATGTTTGTTGGATTTGAAACTGTTATTATTATGTAATGCCTGGAGGCTAGAGGTATGGTTATATCGATACAGACAACACCCTCAAGGCAATAACGACGTGCCGTTTTATTATTCAGGTGGTAAAAGTGCAGATGGGTAGACACTTCATACGTGTTTGATATATGACGACAGACAGTCTTCCCTTTCCCTGACCCTTGGAGTTCAACCTATCATTTCTTATCAGACTTTTGGACTACTGTGTACCAATGACTCTGTTCATTAGGAGAGATCAATCAATATACTGTTTCTGATTTAACTTAACCACAACTGTCTCGTTCCTGTGGATGTATCACATTTTCTAATTAATTTTGAACCAGCGGGATTAATGTATGTGTTTGGAGTATCTGTGTAGCTGTAAATTTTGAAACGCGGACAAAATGACAATATATTTACAATGATAATTCTGTGATACCTTTTTTTTGTGATGTTGGTGGATCGTGTGAATATTGAGATAGGATACCAGTAAAATTAGCTATGTCTCTAAATACAGACTTCAGTAGGTCTACTGTAAGTGGCAATTGAAATTAACATTGCGATCCACATCAGAACAAAAAGAAATTTACTGATCAAAAGAAATATTTGGTTAAACAACTGGCAATTATGAGATATTTGAATATGATTTTGAAACTAAATTAAAACTTATTAAGGCATCAACTCACAGAATTTAAGTGCCCAAAGCAATTAATGTGTTGGTTCATGAAATAATTGGAAACAATTAGATATTTGAACATGGTTTTTGATACTGAATTAAAAGTTATTCAAGCTGTTATACTGAAGCAGTCTAAGTGGCCATAGAAACTGTTGTGTCGATTCACGTATCAGAGCGTTAATGTAACGTTAAGTTCCACTGTGTAAAGGAATCTATTTACTCTATCACACGTTTACCTGTTATTAACCACGTTTACCTGTTTGTGTTTTACCTGTGTGTTATCTAATTAAAGGTAATGGTCAATAAACCGTGACATCTATATAGGTATGCAGTGACCTTGAAGGTGTAAACTATATTGAAATATCATGATAACAAGATAAAGTACTGAAGGCTGAGATATTTTTAATTTAATATTCTGACCTACCTTCACGTATTATTAGCACTGAACTTTTCTTTCATTTGGGGTCATATTTGCTGATATGAGTGGAATTATGGATGTTAATGTTAAAGTGAAATGATTCTTACATGAGTGTTCAAGAATTTATGAGAAAATAAAAATTATCTTTAACTAAAGAATAAGAAAAATATTATGAAATTGAAATAACATTTCCTGATACGAATTGATACAGGACCTTTAATATTGAAGTGAAACAAACTCATACATTAATCTTAAGACACTTTACAAAAGTGTAAAAATTAACTTGAAATACATATGGATATGAAATAGGACTGTTATTCAAAAAAGGTTGACACAACCGAAATATTTTAAAAGCTGTTAAAAACCGAGTTATCTGAGTTAAGATCGGAAGTATAAAAAATTCTGAAAATGGATCGTTCAACTTATAGTAGAAGTGGATCCGGTTGGGAAAACAAATTATCAAGATATTATCGCGACAGATCAAATTCCTACAAACCAAAACGTGATACAATATACGTTAACGGAGAACGACAATATGTGAATACCTACAATTCCATGACGGACAGCCCTGCGTCACCGTTTAAAAGAAATTATGTGTTAATGAATGCTTCTCCGGATGGGATGTTACATGTTAGTCGGCGTGCCAGTGCGAGTCATGACTGGTCACCACGCTTTCTCAGTACGAATTTTAGTGGTCATGGATCATATACCCCAAAACGCTGTCAATCAACTATGGACCTACGAAGATCGGAAACGTATACTTCTGCTGAAGATTTGCGATATCACACAGTTCGTAAAGCGGGAAGCTGTGATAATATTTTGGCTCGTGAACACTATCTGTCTCCTGGACCTCGGTCCGAAAGTGGATTATCTGTTAGTGACATTGACTCTATTTTCTTTGAGGACGATGTGCAATCTCAAAGTTCGATAGGTAGTGCTGACAGATCGTTTTGCTACAGTGAGAGCGATTATGAACGTCTGGAAAGCATAAACGAGGACGAGGTGATGGAAGATTCCAGTAACCTGGGGAGTGGATCTTATTCTCACACAAAATCTGCTCGGTTTAGCCACTTGTCACAGGGTCTTGTCGATCCAAAAGTTTTAACAAAAGAACTCTTAAAATTAAAGGAATTGCGAGAAAATCGTTGGAAGAGCAAACACAAGGACGTCGAGGCCTACATAGCAAATAATTATCCCAGTAAACGAAATATAAGTTCCACTTCCCATGATTCCTGTCTTGGTGAAAGTATTCGTACAGATAGTGAATGGTCAGACTTTGTTGATAGCGGAAACATTTCTGCGGATAATCGCGGTCATATGTCGTCACGAAGAAGACTGACTTATTCTACAGAAAGTCAGTTAAGCACAGGTAGCTCTGACCTTAGAAAATCACAAGGAAGGAGTGATGGGGAGGACGAATTTGTGACTACATCAATCGAGACTACGTACATTAACAATATGCCAGGAATTTATGAACAAGAAAATGGGGCGGGTAGATTGAGAGCTTTTTATAGTCGAAACGTGCGTGAGGATGTTACGACGGAAAATACTGAAAAATCGCAAGTAAACACCAAAGGTGATGACGAATTTGTGACTACATCAATTGAGACTACATACATTAACAATATGCCAGGAACTTATGAACACGAAAAAGACAAAGGGGCAGGTAGATTGGGAGCTTTTTATAGTCGAAATGCATGTGAGGACATAACTACGGAAAATACTAAAAAATCGCGAGTAAACACTGAAGGTGATGACGAATTTGTGACTACATCAATCGAGACTACATACATTAACAGGTTACCTGGAGTTTATGAACAAGAAAAGAGAAAACAGGAAGGTGGATGGGGAGTTTATAATGGAGAAAACAGACATGAGGAAGTTACCACGGAAACGACCACAATCAATAACAATAATGAAGGACAAAATGAAGAAAATATTACTGTGATAGATACTACCTATTTCCATAACAACAATGGTGTTGATTTCAATTACAAAAACGCAAAACAAAATGAAAGTAGCGATTCAAAATATACAAAAACATGTGTAGAAACAGTTTCTTTTACTGATGAAAATAAACAATTGGACAATTTTGATTTTAATTCTCAACAAAAAATTAAACTAGATGAAGATGATGAACTTCAAATGTCTCAACATACAATTTACGTTTCACAAAACAACACACAAATGGATGAAGAAGAAAATACAGAGAAAATTGAAATTAAAGACATTGAATCTTCCGCTGTTGAAATAATTCACTCGGGAGATCAAAGCTTTCATTTATTGGATGAATCATCTATTACTAGTTCTCGTCGTGGCTCATCACAATTCGTAATCAATGAACAAACAGAGATTAGAGATAACTTGACCCAAATATCTGGAGAGAATTTGTTTACTACTGACACCCATGGTGTGAATAATTTTACTAGAAGTGAAACCAAGGACTCAGTAAACTTAAACAGAGCAGAACAGCATAGCTCCAGGCATAAAATTAGCCAATCACTGATAACCACAACACAAGTGAGAGATGTTTTAGCAGACGACAGAAGTGATCATAATACAAACTCCCACCATTACTTGATTATTGATGAAAAGCCAGCAGACGACAGCAGCACAAAGACAACTGTTGTTTACAATCAGAGTGAGGCTAGTAGTAGAGATCAGCCAAGTACAAGCGTAAAAACCCAGCAATTGGTCAGAAACGCTGATAATTATGATGAATATGTTTTGAAGGGGAAAAAACAAGTGAGTAACGTAAGCCAAGCAGATGATAGCAGACGGTCTCAGTGGAACAGCAGTGAGTGGATAAAAACTGAAACCGTAGTAACAGAATATCAGGATGTAAATGAAGGAAATAGTAGAACAGATGAAAAAATAACGACACAAACCGTAGAAAAAAATCAGTTGAGTAATATCAACAAACAAGAAAATATTATTCAAGACTACAGACAGAACTGGATAACAGAGGATAAAAATTACGCTGAAATTGATGAAAATTCTACCACAGAAGAGGAACATTTCTGTGATCAATTGAAACATTTTGAAAGGGTGGATACAAGTGTAATTGAAATAGTGAAAAAGGATATCGTGGAGCTAGGCGTGGATCACCAAGAGAGTTTTATTACAGAAGAGCCGAGCAAGGTAAAACGTTGTACATCAAAGGATGAGATAAGTACACATATTTATTCAGATAAGGTGACTAATACAGTGAATAAAGAGGAACATCAGAAAAATACAACACAGCCAGCAGAAAGATTTATTGACAGAACTGAGAATATTATTAGCCAATCATACGAAAAATTGATCGTCCCGCAAAACACCATAACTCATCAATTGAAAGAAGAAGTCTTTACTTTAAGCTCATCAAGTCATCTTGACAATAATGCCTTGAGGACGGACAAAACCATCACAACAAAAGCTGATTATTCTCAGGATAAAGAGGAAGAAATAACAGACATTTCAAGCAATATGGATGATCAACGAGAATTTAATAGGTCTGAAGAGACTAGAAACGTTTATGAAGAAGAAATTTATGACAATCCGGAAGATTTCAAAACTGTTCAACGCTCGGGCGTGAAGATTAGCGTTGTAAAAAACCAAAATCCCATTCTGACGAGATATAAAATGCAAACTATTAGCGAACAAGAGGAAGTTAATTTCAGCAGTATGGAAAATTTACATGAAAGTAAAAACATTGCAGAAGTCCGTCACAGTAATGGAATACAAATCAGCAAAATGCAAAAACATGGTATGAACATTTCTGAATTCCGAGTCTCGCAGCAAAGACATTCAGGATTTGATCAAAATGTTTCTGTTTCAAACATTCAAGACGTGAACACTTGTGAAATAGAGGATGTCACTCAAAAGACACATTTTGCCCAGTCACACAATACTTTGATTTCACAAACTACCGTGAACTCGTCAAGTATACAAAGGTTATCTCCCTTGCCATCACCAAACCATCAGAATGGCGCAAAATCTTTTGATGTAAGTAATTTGAATGATAGCAGGGAAATTATCTTTCCCATTCCAAGCGAAAATATGTCATCTGAAAAAGAAACCATTCATCACAGGAATCTAACTCTTGGTGAACAGGGAAACGAAAATATGGGTAAATCCTTTCAGTTTGTACGCGATCGAACACCCAGTCCGGAGGAATGGGTGACAAGGAATGAAGTCGTAGAAATTAGAGAGCATCATCTTGGAGTGACAGAGACAGAATCACGTTGGGACAGGTCGACAGAAAGTATTAACATAAACGATATCAGTTTCATTTCCGACACATCAAGCATCTACCAAGCTTCTTGTAGCGCTGAGGTCAACGATATTGAAGAATCTGGCTATGACACTTACCCTTTTATGGAGCATGCAGAATCTGATTTTCTTAACATTTCCTGCGATTCAAGCTCTACTTACAGTGCTGTTTGTACAGCAGAAGTTAATGTTGAAATACCAGGTGACGAAGAAGTCGATCATTTGTCATCCTCGCAAAATGTTTCCATCTTGTCACCAACCTCGGAAATAAGCGACACAGAGAGTGGTTACTACACGTTGACAAGATCAGGGAAAGGTGTGTTGGCTCGACAGGATACTTCGGAAGATATGACGAGCTACATGAATGAAGACGCCAACAGCACTGTTTACAAGACACAGATGTTTGGAGAAATGAGTGAACCAAGTACCGGTAGTGTTCATTTAGAACGAGCACTGTCCACAGAAGATATGACAAGCTTTGTGGAAACCAGCACACCATTACAAAAATCATGTTATGAAAGCAGTCTGACAGAATCGGTCACCACCGGCCCTATCATGAACCGAGTTAACTCACAAGAAGATATCACAAGCTTTGCTGCAACTCACAACCTACAAGATCTGGTGGAATTTTCTGAACAATTAGCGCTACAATTTCAAGAATTTGAAGAACAAACCTTTACACAGATTGAAAACAATGAATTAGTAACAACGAACGTGTACAACATCGAAGCCGCGGCTGAAATCTCGAGTGAAAATTTCGAAACTGAATCTGTCACCAGTATCGAGCAGACGAAAGTGACTAAAACTGAATATTTTGATTCCACAGATGATCTCACAGGGTTCATAGAGTACGAGGTTGATTCAGATGTAACATTGACTTCACCAGAATTAAAGTATCTCAATGTGGACGTGGGTGGAACCTTACAACGAGCAAGCTCAACTGAAAATCTATCACGAAGCATAATGACAGAAGAAGTTGCTACCCTCCGAAAACAGTCTGTGGATCATATGGGAATTGATGACGGAGCTTGTATAGGAGTAAGACGAGTAAATTCATCTGAAGACATCACAAGTTTTGAAAATGAGCTAAATACCACAGAAAAAATGAGAAGTTCAAATGGGATGATGGGAATTGATGACGGTGCAAGGATTGGTATACGAAGAGTAAACTCAACAGAAGATATAACAAGTTTTGAAAAGGAGCGAAATACCACCGAAAAAATGAGAAGTTCAATTGGGAAGATGGGAATTGATGACAGTGCAAGAATTGGTATACGAAGAGTAAACTCAACAGAAGATATAACAAGTTTTGAACAAGACCTGAATACCACAGAAAACATGCGAAGTACAGATAGGAATATGGGAATTGATGACGGTGCAAGAATTGGTATACAAAGAGTGAACTCAACAGAAGACATCACTAGTTTTGAAGAAGACCTAAATATCACTGAAAAATCCCAAACAGGTGAACAACTCCACACAATTCTTAAACATGCTCAGTCTTTAAAACAACCAAATAAGAACACAACGGAAGAGGAATGGACAACAACCACAGAGACAACTTTCATCTATGATGGAACAAATGTCCAGTATGCCAATGATGAGCTGCAACAGAGATTGGACAGAGCAGAAGAGGATTACACATCATCAAATCAAACTACCTGTGTCACAGAAGAAGCTGAGACTGTTGATGAAGAAGCTGATGATTTCTCTACAAGTGTTGAAACAACTTATATTTATGATGGTGGTAATAATAGGTATGAAGAAGAGTCAAGGAACAGAAATGACTGGACCACAACAACAGAAACTGTTGTAGAAACCACAGAATGGAATCAACAAAGAGAGGATGACGTCCATCGAAGAGTCGAAAACAAACAAGATAATGATGCTGAAGATTATTCATCATCAGTACAAACAACCTACATTACTGACGTACATGAACAAATAGATGAATCAGAATCAACGAAAGAAGACGTAGAAGATATTTGTACGAGTGTTGAAACAACATATATTTATGATGGTGGTGACACTAAATATGAAGACCAAGAAAGGAGGAGAGCAGAAGAACATTGGACAACGACAACTGAAACCACAACAGAAACTACAACAGAAATAAAATCTTGGGATCAACAGAATCAAGAGAGTCTTCAGAATGACAGAGAAGAATGGAGAACAGAAACTCAGTCATACGATATAACAGGTCAGACAACAAAAACTGAGTCCTATGAAGACGAAGAAGCAAACATTCAAAAATGTGAAAGTGAAATTAGAACTAGAACATTATTAGAAAATCGCATGAGTACTGAAGATGCAATGCGACAATCAGTGACGGAGCAATGGACAGAAAATGTTGAAACATTTGATGTCCATAGTTCTTCTCAGACATTGGAGGAACGTCTGTATGGAATGATCACATCAGAGTCAGGAATCGATCATTCTGAACAGTTCGAAACACTGGTAGACAAAGATCGCAATAAAATACAGATGTTTATAATATATCAGGACTTTACTCAAATGCGCGAACGTGCTCGTTTAAAGAAAGAGTTAGCTTTGTTATCAGAACAATTTGAACATTTAGAAAATAGTAAGATCATTGATCGATCTGAACAGTTATTAAAAATAAACTCCTTCTTGGACAGCTTTCTCCTTAATTTGAAAATAACCGAAAATTTGCAGATTTTCAAATCGAAACTTGAGAAAGTGAAACGCGTCGAGACTGTGCATTATTACCGTGACAATACTGAAATGTATCAACAAATGGAGAAATTCTCAGATTTGATTCGTGATCTTGAATTGGACGGTGTGGATCTAAGATTGAATATTAAGTTGATTTACTGTCTCAAATTCCTTAAAACAAAAACTTTAGATGCACAATTTGATTCATTGTGTGACTTTGTTTGTCTCGAATCTCAGAAGGAAGACATGGAACTCTTACAAAATCATTTGTGTTTAACGAAAAATGGTAATTTTGGTTCGCGACGCTTGTTGAAGTATCTGCAGCGTGGGTTCTCTCAGGACATGAAAACAATTTGGAAACCTAAAATTCGAAATAAATTACAACCTGTTGGGGAAGACACTGAGTTATCATTCAGTGAAACAATTGACAAATTGAACTGTTCGGACCAAAATGAACCGTGTTGTGAATTTCATGGATCTGATAAAGAGAGTTGTGCTGCGTTTGATTTGTGGTCAAATTCAGAATCTGTTAGCGAAACAGGACTAATGAATCAGAAGATTTCAAGAACTGGAATAATAAGTTAATGTATTTTGTTGTGTTTGTAAAGGATATACACTTTCAGACGTTCATAATGGATTTAAAATTGAAAATCTGTAATGAACTGAATTTTGAAAATTAAGTACTATAATAGATTTGAATTGATGAGGATTAATGGATTTGAAATACATTTGGCCATTGGCGGGACAAATGGAATAATTAGATTTTATATCATCAGATTTATGGGAAAGAAATTAAACTCAAAATGGGCCTTAAATGAATAAATCTCAATATATTTTTAATTACTGATAGCGTTGATATTAGAATGATACACTTGTAGAGTCATGTACCTGTACAGGAAGGTCAAGATGATAATTGATAACTCAAAACAGGTGAATACAGATAAAAATATTAAAATGGCTATATTTATTGATGATTTATTTTTTGTTTTCAAGAAATTGGGTTTTTGAACAGTATTATAAATTTATCAGAATTATTTGGCAGCTGATTTTCTAAAAAAGAAATTATTTATTTATTTGTTATGTTTTGATTTTGAAATTTTATTTGAATTTTTATTTTTCTCAAACTAAAATCTTGAAAAATACACATTCCCTTATTTTTCATTCTTTTGGAAGAATAAACAGATTTGTACTTGATGTATGAGTCAAAGAACTTTTTGATTGACATCTGCAGGATTATTTAAGTGCAAAGACCTCATTTGAAGTTAAAATGATTTATTTTTCCAAGATATACATAGAAGAAATTATGCTGGCAAAAGCCTTTTGATGAAAAATCAAAGAAAAATTGACTCATGAAAACATCAGTTGCCAGAAATGTGAATTTTGAAGACTTGGCTGTGTTTTATGGCTGATGGGTGGTGATTTGAAAATAGGGTGGATAAATTTATCATGCAGTAAAACTTGTTATAATTGACATCTTCAAAACACTGAAAACTGTAAACAGAATAAGCGTACCGGAACGTTTCTTTATTGATGGCTTTTCTTCACTTGTTTAAGATATAATTTGCTCAATGTGAAACAAAAAATGATTTCAATTTTACACACATTAACTAAGTTTTAAATATATTTACACAAGTGATGAAAAGTTCAAGTACATTTGGGGTTTTTTCCAAAGTGCAGAAGCAATAGTGAATGAAGGCATTAATGCTGTTAATTTCTATCTAGAAGAATCGTTCATTCACCAGTGAAGAAATAAGACATGATGCATATACCTGTACACAGTGTTATTATGTTTAAAATGATCCCAATGCAGTTGTAATTCTGTGTAGAGTTGGTGTTCATGCTGCTTTATTCCCTCTTGGAAAAATATATGGCCATTGCAATAAAAAAAGTGGCCTTGTATCATGTGGATTCATTTCTTCATTGCCTGGAGAAAAAAAATCACATACAATTTATTACAAAAGCATTATAATTTAGTGTATTTTAAAGTCTTAGTTAAAAGGTGCTATAAATATATATATATATATAATGTAGGTGCTTAAAACATCATTTTGTTGTCAAGATTATATTTTGTGTTGTTTCTTTTTTACATGTAATTATGTAGGGAGAAATTATTTACAGCTTTTAAAGATGCATTTTGTAGGGAGAAATTATTTATAGCTTTCATTAAAGATGCATTTTGTAGGGAGAAATTATTTACAGCTTTTAGAGATGCATTACGTAGGGAGAAATTATTTACAGCTTTTAAAGATGCATTTTGTAGGGAGAAATTATTTACAGCTTTTAAAGATGCATTATGTAGAGAGAAATTATTTACAGCTTTTAGAGATGCATTACGTAGGGAGAAATTATTTACAGCTTTTCAAGATGCATTATGTAGGGAGAAATTATTTACAGCTTTTAAAGATGCATTATGTAGAGAGAAATTATTTATAGCTTTTATTAAAGATGCATTACATAGGGAGAAATTATTTACAGCTTTTAAAGATGTTACAACTTTCATTAAAGATGTGTTATGTAAGAGCTAAATCGTCCTATTGCAGGTATTAAAATGTTATACAAATTATGATTTAGCCATTATTATACATAATAAACCCATAATCAACACTCTATGCCGTTGTATGGTCGAGATATTAAATGGATTAGAACACATCGTCATTTTATGATTTAATGGATAATCAAAATATTGTTTATTATTATAGCATATTACTTGACATTCAAGACTAGTAAGGCTAAATCTCATCAAAATGTTAAACATTCATAACTTTGCTTAGAATGGCCTAAAGTAATTTAACTCAAATTTTGAATATATTCATTTTTTATTATCTGTTTTTGAACGATTATAACAAGAACGAACATCTCTTTATCTAAATCTTACATAATGTATCTTTAAAATAGTTTTACATGTAATATAGTTTGCGAATAGTAATTAACTAGAGAGAAATAATGTAATTTCTGCGGTAAAATTTAGTTAATACATCTGTCAGCTTGTTTTATGTTTACTAGTAATTTGAGAAGAATATTTAATATTGTATACTTTGATAATTTGTTTTAATAATTGCTAGAGTAACACCTGTGGGACTGATTGACAGACTGTGTTGCTTAATTAATTGTTTAAATGTGAGAAAAAAACAAGGTTATTGGCTCGTTCACATACACATAAAATGAAGTAAGGTAGGTAAAAATGCCACTGTTCAGGCGAAATTATCCTTCCCAGAGCAGGTGACCATGGCAAAATAACTGTATATTAATCTCTGAGTCCTCATTCGCCCAGTCGGTGCAGAAAAGTAGGACGTTAAACTCCATTTCATTTTCATTTTCATTTTCCTTGAACAGTTGCTAACGTTTTAAATTGACAATTTTGATATTATTGAATATTTTCACATGGTAAATACTCTGATAATTTGTTGTATGTAATATTATATGTGGATATATTATAATTTATTATTGAAGCCAGGAGCATAACGATAGGACACGCTTCAGTTAACTGGACTACTCTGCTTATATTCTATAATATACACTAACTACAAGTAACGTGTACAAATATAGATTCACAGTGATGAGATCTTCAGAAAATTGTGTCATGAATTTAAATTATTTTACAAGCCTGGACGTAAACACCTGTCTCATACTTTGTCAAGTACAAATAAACACATGTTTTTATTATAATATATAATACATTATTTGATAATTTGTGTTTGACATAGTTGTCAATATGGTGGATAATTTTGAAGATTTTAAAATGGCTTAATGTAATAATAGCCATCACACATTAGATCAAATTAACAGTGATCTTGTATGAATTGTGTTGTGTATAAATATGATGTGTGGTTTTATTAAATTCACACAGATTTTTTTGTTTTGCATTAAGCTAGCGTACAGTCTGTTTTTCTTTGACAGTTGATCTTTTTGATTGTCCCCATATTGCTATGTAAAAATGACCTATGTGTGTATCATTATGCTTACTATGGATGTCAATGTTTGTTAATCGATATCAAATAGATTTTATATTCGGCAATTAAATGATGGCTCATTGCTTTGAGTATGTGGCAGCAAGCAATTCCTCATGTCACATTTTTTTACAAAATGGCAGTCATCTATTGGAGAGGCATTTTGACATATCACGTTATCAACGATGATAGCAATCTATGATCCATCGTCTACAAATTGCTTATTTGAACATCGCTTATTGGCTAACAATGGCTTTTTTCTTCAACTTGCGCAACAAACGTTGTCTGTATGATCGATCAGCTTTATGAAGGTGTATTAAACGTATTACACTATTAATTGTATGGTCCTAGTAAATATTTACTATGTGGTATGTCTCTTTAAGTTTTGGATTCATTTTATGAAATATTAGGGTAGAATGTACCGTAAGTCTGTTTAGATATATTTTGTTGATTTTGAATAAATGTATATATTTTCCGTTAATCTGGTGGTTGTCATTTATATGTGAAACCGTCTGTTGAGACCCTCATTTCAATCAGTCAGTGCATTTGAGGGAATTATAGAATTGACGTCTGTCAGGTATAATAGCAGTAATTTAGACAGACTGAGCAGTTCTACACATATATGGTGCCTGGAAATCTAATCTTATGAGAACAGAATTCTTTATTAGAATGAGTCGACTGTGGTTTGAATTTGGAGTTTTTTAGGGGGCTGTGGTAGTCTAATCTTAAGGGGACAGGGCTCTTAATTATGAAGTCTGGTTTGCATTCGGAATGTTTTATGCCTGGCCTTCAGCGAGGCCGATACAGAAAGTGTATCCAGTTGTTCGATTATGAATGAAAAATCGAGTTCCATACTTAAGCACACTGATATATGTACGAAAGAACCCTTGGCATTTGATTAATAGCATGAAATTGCACATCTACCCATTAAACTGAAAAATTCCATATTTCAGTCTCTAAATGTCCAAGTGTTGTGTTGACGACTAATTAAATCCTGTTCCAATTAAATTCTTAAAATTTGAATCCTATTTTAGGTATTAATTGAGTGATGATCAGGCCCAGGTCTGGGCTAGGTAAAAATTTCGTTTTATCTCTAACATGAACTAATATCCTATTTACTCACTAATTACTGTAAATTACTGAGCCGTGGGAAAAGACACAAATTTTATCTGATAATGAAAGCCTGAAAGCAAGTTAAATATACCTGCAGTATTAATTATCTAAGTTGAGTGAGTTTTTCTCCAGGAACATTATTTGAAGTTACCTGGATGTCTGCCAGGTGGTCTACTAACGCCTCCCTCTGACGTCTGTAAACACTGTGTGATGATACTAACTGATGCCAGTCGATATCATCTTCAACGCTAACTAGTTAAAATCAACACCAGTTATAAACATCTTATATCATAAACATAACATTATATATTTCAACTCTTAACTTCTGGACAGGGTGGGGTTTTGTGTTAGGTTTGCCAGACGCAATCAGGCTATTAGAGAGAAACCAATGGGATTCAATGTCCACTCAACAGAAACTATTAATAAATCTTTAATTTTATTGCAAATAAGAGTATTTTACATGCAAGACAATGTATGTAATAAACTATAACACATACCCATATGGAAAAACAATTACTGATTTTTTTAGGCATTGCTAAAGACCCCTACGTGCAAAAGAGTATTATTGAAATAAAATTGAACCATATGTTAGTCCTAAAATGATCTAGTTTGTGGATGTTAAACCCTGTTTTTCTCTCATCATTATTGCCATGATTGTTTGTTTATTTCACAATGGTACATTGATTGATAAACTTCCTTTTTGATATAGCATCATAATTCCAAGATGGCTGATTCCTGGTGCATAATGCAGTCATAGTTGTTTATTTAGATTTAAATGTGTCATGAAACAGGAAACTTACCAGATTAATTTATTGTTTTAACAAACGCCTGGTTATGTTTCATGAAACATGTGACTAATTACTTCCTTTTACATTGATCAACATGTACCATATAAAACTAATAGAAATTTACATTGATCAACATGTATAGGATATTAAAGATACAATATGGGAGATTAGAAAGAGAACTAGCAGTTCTCACTATAATAGTTAAAAACTTGATAATGTAAAGGCAATTTGCTGAAAATTTTGGCCTAGCCTTGACCATCATTACTAAACATAGTCTTGATTATCCATAGTCTTGAATATCACAAATGTAAGTTGAGCAGCAGATCTGATTTAAAATCAGTAAATATTGCATGCTAGAGATGACATTGAGAGTTGATTATGGTCTGGATGAATAAATGTCTTATTCCTAACTTAGGACTTTAGATTAATGAAAATGTTAATATATTAATTTAAAGGAGGTTAGGGCACTTTAGATCATAAGGTCTGTCATTGAATCCAGTGGCTAGTTTCGATTTTCCATTTGTACGTGACAAGGGGTAGGATCACCTGGCCCCGAGTTCACAAAGCATTCTCAGACTTAAGTTGAGAATTTGCTCAAAATTGTTCGCCTTATTTTGATTAAATCACAGCCCTTTATAATAATTTTGTTGTTTTAATGTATTAAATACATCACTAAGAAATTATGTGCTAAGTTTTGTGCTACAGGATCAAAGATATTTCTTTTAAACAGTGATTGAAAGTTGAGCAAATTCTCAACTTAAATCTGAGAATGGTTTGTGAACTTGGGGCCTGTTCTTGTAAGTTTTCTCTGGAACCTTCCACTGGTAAAAACCTCATAAGTTAGTCCCAAAATGACATAGTTAGTGTTGAGTGGACTTTAAACCCATTTTTTCTTAATTTAAAAGGACTATCCTTATTTGAACAGAGTCTCGAAAGTAAAAGTTTGATTTCGTGTAAAATTTAAACGCAAAAATATAGAGATATAGTGTATTTACACTGTCTCAAAATTCCAGCTTGAACTATTGAGTCGTTTGGACGTGAATGTCAAAACTGCTTATCCGGACACGTAACCCTTGTAAGGTTTCTGGTTAATTTTTTCATTGGGTGACCTGATAATCGATTCTCGTTCCTTGTGAGGTCTATACAGTGAATTGTCCATTTGCAGTACTTGATAACGAAATGTAAATTTCACCTACACATTATTTTTATAAAATAAATGTCGGGTTTTATCTAGACAATGCATAATACAGCCTACGACGCCGGTCTCCGTTTCTAGATGACGGTTGACGGGTTTAAGTTGTTTGAAACCGTATCACAAATGTTGAGTTAGTTGCTCAGCCCTAAGTAAGGGATTAGGCAATAAATTATCGGTATTTGCACTTTAAGTTTTCCTGAGTAAGGCCTAGGATATTTATGTAAGTCAATATTGTTTGTATAACATACTTCATACACCACGTGATGTTATGATGAGATTATTACCAAACAACCTGCTGAGAATTAAATCTTGTGAGCCAGAAAATATATTACTTTATAGTCTGAGATCACACTATGGTTTCCTGCGATGTGTTTAATACTCTTGTATAACTACATCATATACCTTACATAAAACTATTAAACATAACAGCTTCTTTATAATAATAGATACAAGGAAAGGCATAAACATTGGTTATATGGTATGATGTACTTGACAAAATGCCATGATGTTGTGAAACAATATTACATGTTTGGTAGATGTGATATTCCATGCAACTGACAAACAAAACATTGAAAACACACTATCAGTCTTGTACAGACAAAAATTATCTGGGAGAAAACCAGACTGGAAGATTACAAGAAAATGAAATGAAATGGGGTTTGACATCCTACTGTTCTGCTCCTACTGGGCTAATGAAGATGGGCATATGCCATACAGTGTGCTATAAGGGAAATTTTGCCCAGGCAGCAGCACAATGGCCTTCTCCTGTTGAATTCCAACTGCCAAGGGATCTTTTATGTGCATGCCAATGTTTTACCTTGGTTTTCCGTCCGATTCGATCGATTTGACAGCTGTCCTTGTCAGGCCCTCCGTCCTACACCACAGACAAGGGGAAACCACGTCGAAAAATCCTGATGAACTTTCTCGGCCAAAGCATGTACTGAACACACAACCTCCAGGCTAATGAGCTAGCATCTTACCCACTTAGCTACCATGACATCACCAGGAACATTTCAACCAAAAGCACCCCCTGGTTTGTGAGTCAATCCCATACTCACTGAACCACAGTGGCTTCAAAGATAAATTGGGTTGAAGACAACACAATGTACATAAATACAACACAGGCAATAGATAGATTCATAGATAAGCAAATAAATAAAATAATTGAACTTAATAGACATTATAAAATAAAATAATTGAACATAAAAAATAAATATTATGCAGACAAGTTTGTAAGCTTGAAATTCATTTTGGTCTTTGTTGTAAGCATATAGATTTGGCACATGGTTATAACACTCTATTTTGTGGCCGAAAATCTGATCAAAGGGACTGTTTGTTATGGCATTATAAATTTGAAATTGACATTTGATAAATATACAAAATTAACTCATAGTGATTAAAGAAAACAAATCTTTTGAAAATCATTGGTCTTCCCCTTTAAAGATACACAGAGTGGAAATAGCAGATACTATTTAACTACAGAGTACATTTCAATGTAATCAACTACTGTTAACTTTCTGCTTACAAATTATGTATTTTCACCAAAACTAAACAGAAGATATCATTTCAGACCTTTTTCTATCATATCATTTTACACCATAAAAAAAGGGGGGGGGGGAGACAAGAAACATAAAATAGTCTACTTTGGTGGTTTGAATCCATTTATATTATTATGACAATATGAGTTATTCCCCCTTAATTCTCTATTTATATATTTTGCAGAATTGTCTCAAAATAATGGTAAACAGAATGATGAAGCAGGCGGCGCTACATCGCAAAAACTCAATATTACAACTGTCTCATCTACAGTCAATAGCCAATCAGATTCTGATGACAAGAAATTACGGCCAATCAACATCAAGAAAGGTAACCAATCGGGTTTAAGCAATGGAGATGTTGAAGAGGATGATGTGCTTGTTGTCACACCACGGATGAATTTAATGGCATGGAATCCCGTAAGTTATTCATTTATTTGACTGAATTTTTATAGAACACATAAATGCGTGCAGGATATTTCTTGTAATGCTCAGAGGTCATCCTACATTACTCTACCCTCAGTTGGCATTTGGAACTCAAAGGTTGAGTCGGCTGGGGTGGTTTCGAATCCCTGGTTGTACCTGGCAAAGAATAGTGTCACCTGTCCAACCTCATGGCTTTTCTCCTTGTACTCTGATTTCCTCCCACTGCTGTAGACCCATATGTTAGTCCCAAAATTACCTAGTTTGTGTTGAGTGGATGTTAAACCCCATTTCTCTCTCTCGTAACTTGTTCTCTTTACAATACGGGAGTCACAGTAACTATGCGAGCAAGGTGCTGACTCACTAACCAGAAAGTCTGGAGTTCATCCCAGTGCTGGCTGAAATTGTCCTGATTGTCCAGCATGGTTTCTCCTTGTCAGCAATGCAGGAACGATAGCTATAGAGCTGGGTTACAAGTAGGATGTTTTTTCCAAAGAAAACAAAAACTGCTTTGAATATGTTTATTTTAAAATGACAAGATAATGGACAATATTTTAAAGCTATTCATCCTTCTTATCTTTTATCTTTTTTATTATTTTCTCAAATAATAATTTGTATTTAAATCAATGTATTTTTCAGATAAAACTATTGAAGAAACTTTATCATGTTAAATTAATTGAAGAGGTAAGTTACATATTGTATTAGGAATTGATTTCATACACTTCATGATCTGTTGTAATCAACTTTAAAGAATCCTTGCTGGATTTAATTTTTATAAATGTTGATAGAAATGCACATTACTAAGGTTTAGTTTTATCTCATTTTATGTCTGAAGACTAAAGGGAGATAATTGGAATCAACATGCATATGTTTGATTCTGAAACACCATCCATATTTAATAAAAATAAGCTTGCATATTTTAATATAAGGGCAGATTGGACACATCTTTTTGGCCTAGATATTGCAGAATTGTTATTTCTTAGAACTTTATAATGTGAACTTTTTTTTAGATAAGATTGCTATTGTCTCAAATAAACAGTCTGAAGACTAAAGGGAGATAATTTCGGTTGTTTCCTGATTTTGGTTTTCCTGTATGCTCATCTTTATTAGGTCATTGGCACTGAGTGTAGGATGTTTTAAACCCCATTTTATTTCTTTTATACCTGTACTATGATTTAAGATTTTGTGTTTTGCAGACAGCTGAAGATATATCCTATAAATATGTATCAATGGAAGGATATATGGAAAAATTACCTATGAACAAAAAGAAAGCAACTTTATTAAAAACATGGAAAAGACGTTATTTTCAAGCGAAGGATGGGTGGATACATTATTTTGAAGTAAGTACTCGTTAAAGTCAATGATATCTTATTGTTCATTGTTTAATCCATGCTAAAATGTACACAAATTGATTATTTAACATTTAACCCCTTGTGGACGGGATTTTCGACGAAATTTCGTAACCCTGGACGGGATTATTTAGGGGAAAAAATCATTTTTTTTAAAATGTGAATTTATCTTCAATCTGCTTGGCTTAAATTCTTAAAAAAGAATTCCTGTTGTAATTTTATGATGTTTTGAGTTCACAAAATGAATTTTCCTTGCCTTATTGTCTATTTTACTTCGTCGAAAGACAGCTGGCGCTTCCTGGCAACCGCCATTGTTTACATGTCGTAACTATGCAGAAAATTGGAAAATTCGAGAAAATTACACGATAAAATACAAGTGATGCCATCTAGAACAACGGGAGATAACTAGTTTATGATCGCAAGGCAAAGGGGGATTCCCCGTGCTAAATTTAGCATATTTAAATGAGGACTGATTCAGGGTGTCACGTGTGACGTGTTAACACGTCAACCGTCTCTGGGCACGGAAAATATTTGCGTGTCAACACGTCATCCGTCCAAAAGGGGTTAATTACATGTAAGGTGACTGTTTTCTTACCAGTCTTAAAGTGTGCACATTAAATCACATGTCTGTTTCAGGGGATTCCGGTTTCCTCCCACTGCTAAAGACCCCTTCGTGAAAGCGAATTATTGAAATAAAACTGAACCATATGTTAGTCCCAAAATGATCTAGTTTGTGTCGAGTGGACGTTAAACCACCATTACATTTCTACGAACAGCCTGATATTTCACATATCTGTCTTATTTTTCAAATCTATATTTTATCGGACTATGATATGATATTTTTTTTTTAGAGTGGTAATCGGGATAAACCCAGTGATAGCGTGCAGCTGATGGGAGGAAAGATATTAGAAATGACGGATCTCGGATCTAAAATACTGGGAATAGATGATGGGGTAAGTTTATTCTTTATCCCATGTGGCTATGATGAGTGAGTGAAGCAGTCCTCAGATATTTATAATAATAACAAATGATAATATGTAATTTTTCACCTCATACAGATGTGTTTAAATTTAGTTTTGATGGCTGTCTGTACTGCACCAGTGACAAGAGGAAACCATGCCAGAAAATCTATAGGAACTTTTTAGAAATGAAATAAAATGGGGTTTAACGTCCTACTCTTTTGCACCTAACCTGGGCTAATGGAAGACGGGCATACGCCATACAGTGTGCTATGAGTTAAATTTTGCCCGGGCAGCGGCGCTAAGGCCTACTCTTATATCGAATTCCAACTGCCAAGGGATCTTTTACGTGCACCCAAATGTGTACACGGGACCTTGGTTTTTTATCCCATCCAAATGACTAGGCAGCTGTGCTTGTCAGGCCCTCCTGCATCACTGACAAGAGGAAATCACGCCGGAAAATCGAGATGAACTTTCTCGGCCAATGCAGGGATCGAACACCCGACCTCCAGGCTAGCAAACCAGCGCCTTATCCACTTAGCCACCATGACCCCCCTTTTTAGACCAACACCAGGATCAAACTCAGGACCTCCTGGTTAAAAAGCTAGTTAACACTTAGTGCAATGAGCCATCTTGGCTCCCTATGAATGTTAAAAATTAATGTAACACTAAAATTATGTAACTTTATCGACCAACACCGGAATCAAACTCAGGATAACCTGGTTAGTGAGTTAGCTAGCACTTTACTCAATGAATCATTTTGACTCCCTATAAATGTCAAAATGAATGTAACACTAAAATTATGTAACTTTATCGACCAACACCGGAATCGAAGTCAGTACCTCCTGGTTAGTGAGCTAGCGAGCACTTTACTCAATGAATCATCTTGACTCCCTGTAAATGTTAAATTGAATGTAATACTAAAAATATGTAACTTGATGCAGAGAAATGACTTCTCGGTGTTCGTCTTGGAAATAGAAAATTATTGTTTATTTAGATTGCAAAGAACTTAATGAAAATAAAAATAAGATTTCCTGAAATGTAGACAAGATTAAAGATACATTTTGTAAAATTTAGATAAAGAGCTGGCCATTCTTGTTATAAAAGTTCAAAAATAGATAATGTAAAATGAAAGAATTGAAAATTTTATTCAAATTACTTCATTCTTAACCAAGTTATCACTGTTGGTAGTTTTGACAAGATGCGTGCATAGTGGTGACCAGGGTACTGGTATATTTTTATATTAAATTTTTAAATGGCGAAACATTCTAATCTAGTTAAAAGCTCAAGTATCTGATGCCATGGAGAGTTGATTACGGTCTTGATTTGTTAATAAATGATTAATTAATAGTTTATGTAACATTTCAGGCCTAAAGAAAGACCTGTAATGGGCAGATTTAACTTTTGCATAATGTATGTTTATATTATTATTATATAGAGGGGAAGGTTTTTAATGGTACGTGTACCAACAGATAAAGAATATGGACAGTGGCTATTAGCTTTAGAGAGTCAGACATTAGATAATACGAAAGCATGTTACGTTCAACCTGTTCTTGCATCTATACCACATCCTAAAAAGGTAAATTTACTTAAATTTTTAATAAACCCATTTGAAGGGGCAGTACCCTGTATAGAAAGTGCTAGTTATTGATATGATGTAATATTATAGAAAGTGTTAGTTATTGATATGTTTTTTATTTATAGAAAGTGTTAGTTATTGATATGTTTTTTATTTATAGAAAGTGTTAGTTATTGATATGTTTTTTATTTATAGAAAGTGCTAGTTATTGATATGGGAAGTAGTGCAATAAGAGCTGGATTATTAGGGGAACAAGGTAAGTTGGATTATATTCTAGTTGAATTTTAGAAAATAATATCTAATAGCCTAGAGTTGCTTACCCATGGCTCGGAACTGTACAGCGCAGTGGACGCTTATGGCTGGCCCTCAGATCCATTCACTTGATTTGATAATTATTTATTTTTTGCAATGTCTATTTTCTGTCTTGCCCGCAGGTTTATCTTGTAGATTACTTTTTGTGTGTAATGCGGTCCCCCTGCACTTACTATTAAAGGTAGACTACTAAATACTATGTGCATGTCATGTCATAAATTTATGTTTTGATTTTCAGCCTCCTTACCACAGATGTTTTTTCCGTGTACAGCAGCAGTGAACAAGACAAATGGTGATATAGTAATAGGTGTAGACGCTTACCATCCAGACGTTCGAAGTAATTCAAATCTCATACACCCAGTCCACCCTTCTAATAAGATAGACAAGGTAATTCTACCTTCATTTTACCATTGAATTTGACAATTAAAGACATAGCGATATAGAGTCTCTTGTGAACTACAATATTGGGAAAGTTGAATTTTTGATTGTCAAAAATGAAAATTCGTGCGATCTGTGCTGCTTGCTATGCAACAAGGCAGCTGCCATCTTGATTTCTTGTGAACTAAATTGATGGGTCTACCTGCAAAAAAGCTACCTACCATTTAATTTTCATGCGTTAGTTACATACGCTTCGACTTATGGTGATATCGCAGACAAAAGAGTAGAATATTCAAAGAAAGTTTTTGAATGTGATAACTTTTATATATAGAAACTTTTTGATAACAAATTAAAATTGGAATCCTTTAATAATCAAGATATGATTATAAATTTATTAATGAGATATATATTAAATATTTATTGAAGGAATCTATAGCTATAGTAAGTAAAATTAACAACATTGTTTGATGGAATGCTGTATATGAACTGTTGGGGTTTATTGAATGCTGTATAAAATGTTGATGTTTATTGAATGCTATACATTGTTTGATGGAATGCTGTATATAAACGGTTGATGTTTATTGAATGCTGTATATTATACATTGTTGATGTTTATTGGCACTATATCTATTGTATTATATAGCATGAAATTACTGCCTAGTTGTTGGGATGAGACATAAAAAAACAGTTTTACCTATGTATTCTTTGATGTTTACTACAAACAGCTTCCCTCACAATTCGTATATAAAAATAGGACATTAAACCCCATTTATCTTCATTTCTGTGATGTTTGTTCGTCAATTACAGATAAGGTTGGAGTGGGGAGGAGGGTTTCGATTGATCTACTCTTAACTCGTGTGCTTTTGCCTAAAGCTCAGTCATTGAGTCAGGTGGCATAGTTTTGATACCATGCTTGTACGTGACAAGGAGTAAGTTTACCTGCCCAGTCTTATGGGTTGTTTCTGGGTACTCCTGTTTCTCCCCACAGTTGAAGAAACCTGCACTTAAACAAATTATTGAAATAAAATTGAACCATATGTTAGTCTCAAAAGAGGATATTCAACCCATTTCTCTCCCTATTAACAACATTTGGTAATAGATTCATGTTATATGATACAAACTGTTTGAAGAGTTACAAGTAATTTGGGCACAAAGTTTGAATGTTGTGTTTCAAGCATGTTTGATTTTTTATGAATGTTGTATTTACAAATGCCTGCATGAATTGTTTTTTTAAGGCTTTTTTAAGACTATTTAGGTGTCATATGGGTTTGACTTTCTGCATGCATGTAATACGAATCAAACATACCATGGCACTGCATGTACTCGCAGATGGCAGTTGGGGTTGATTTAGAAAACAGTGATAGCACGATTGTCGATAATTACTGATTTTATATTGAACTTAGCTTTATTCTTGCTTAATAAACATAATAGAAGAACTATATCAATAGATGTACTGAATATTACTCCCCCCTGCCCTTAAACTAGGGGTGTGTGTTATTTAAGGGAATAACAATTTGGAGCTTTTCCATCACTTTCTATGCACAAAACATAAATGTCCTTGTTGAAAGAAAATTGTTACTGTCCATAGCCGATTTCAGCATGTCACGGTCAGTTTGACATCAATACAGTGATCCAAAGTTGCCAAAATCTATTAAAATATTACTTATGCAGTCACAATTCCAAATTCCCAGATAAGTATCCATTAGTGAATACATGTGAGATATGCATGTTGATTGATAATGGCATGATTTATAATCTGTGATATTTATTGTTGTGGACATTTTTTTCAAAACCTGAAAAATATTTTATTTCTACAGGAATTGAAGATTGAGGCCAAACCAAATATCCACTTGTCTGAACAATTTTTTTGAAATTTCAAAGCTTAAAAATGTGGAAGAGCAAATAAATACTTTTTGTTTTTGAATTTTATATACAATTCATATACCACAAAATATAGTGCTGATATCTCAGAACACAATAAATACAATGAAATCTATTGTTTAAAAATGAATGAAACCGTCATATTCCTTGAAGAAATTTCTATTGCTAATCTGTCATACAGGTACATAAATAAAACACACCAAAATTGTTTGGCTGGCAATAATTTGATCTGATATTATTTTAATGCTTGTGTTTTATATTTACAGTTCACAATAGACTGGAAAGCTATAAAAATTATGTTTCAAAAAATAATTAAAGAATTAAAAATAAATCCATCACAATATTGGGTAAGTTGTAGATTTTTTATGTTCTGGCCTTGTCTGACGATTTGTAAATTCCAGGAGATTCAAATATGAAAGTCGGTGGATGGATGCACTATTGTTCAAAGAACAAGCACGTTAAGTTTATTTGTTGATCGTACTCGAATTGGCAGAGCTTTATGGTTTTTTGATGAACCTCGCCCCAAGTGTATGAAACCTTGAAATTTATTATGTTCTTTTTATGACAAACGGGGGTTGGGATGGCTTAGTGGTCTAGAGTGCCGCGCTTCGACCTCTAGCTGGCCGGTCACCTCTGGCTTACGGCTGTGGTTTCGAGCCCTGGTGTGAGCGTATGTAGCATGGAGATAGGGGCGCCTGTCCAACCTCGTGGGTTTCCTCCGGGCACTCCGGTTTCCTCCCACTGCTAAAGACCCCTACGCGCAAGCGAATTATTGAAATAAAATTAAACAATATGTTAGTCCCAAAATGACCTAGTTTGTGTTGAGTGGACGTTAAACCCCATTTCTCTCTCTCTCTTTATGACAAACATTATATATGCCAACTGGTCTGTTACCCCTGTTTTCTGTGCAGACAACAAAAGATTTTGCCTTGGAAGTTGGTCAGAATTTTGTGTACAGAACGATGGTTGTTTTATTCAGAGTTTTGTGTTGGAGGTTGTGGTAGTTGAGCTGTTGGGTACTGAACTCTCAACAAGAATGTTTGAATCAGGATATGGGCAGAAAAGAGTGTCTGGATTTCGCAAGCCTGGTTATGATTGGTCGAGGGTAGCACTTGTAGGGATGATAAGTAGGCCTACAGTGGTCGTACATATTGAGAGTTGAAATTTGATGAAATTATTCAGAAATTCTCCAACCTAGCATTGCACGAATTACCAAAGAGACAAAAATAACTTTCTAAAATAATTCCTGTCATGTTCAAAACTTGATATGTCCTGTATTTTAATTGTAGGTGATGTTAAGTACACCACAGAGTTTAGGTGATAATTTAAAGGAAGGTTTGATGAATATATTGATAGATGATTTACATACCTGTGGTGTTTGTATGGTTCAACAATCGCTACTTTCACTTTACTCTTATAAAGCTACATCCGGAATTATAGTAGATATCGGACAAAGAATAGAAATATTACCAATATTTGATGGTAAGTAACAAAGATACTGAAATAAGTCAATGGCTTATGTAAATCAACTTAATGGTTATTCTTATATGTCATATAGATCTATTAGCCCCTAAACATGATACATAAATGATGTAAACCTACCAGGAATTTTTGCAGGAGCGGGTTTACCAGGGTCCTGTTGAGAAAATTTGACAATTGACAATCGTCTCCATATACTCTGAACTTTTTAAAGAGATAAAGCCATTACCCATTTGACAATTTTGACATTTGACATCAGTTTTTATTATGATTAATAGGAACATATTGTGCTTCAAAGCATTAATTGTCTGTATTATTATGTCACGTTTTGAATGCCCATTCCATCTCACCATCTTATGATAAAGGATAAAGCACACGACTGGGACACTTTTCTTATAAAAGTGTTGTTTTACAATTATTTTGTATGTAGCAGGGGGACCCCCCATCCCCTCTCTGGATCTAACCCTGATATTAGATAAACAAACATATTCAAGTTTTATTTTATGTATAAATTTATCTTTCAGGTTTTGTTATAGAAGGTGGTGTTTCACGTTTACCGTATGGTTCACAAAAAATCCTAGATTCTTTAATTATCTCGTTGTTAGAAAATAACTATTCTTTCTCATCCAATGTTGAACAACTTATAGTTAAATACATCATGGAAAAGGTTGGTAGAAAATATTTATTCTCCTGTATGATAAACCGCTATACATAAGTTCTTTGTTGCACATATCAAGCATGATCATACATCATTGCATAGTAAAACACCTGGCACCTGTTTCACAGAATTTTAACTTTAGATAAAATCCAAATTTTAGTAATTTGATTGGATAATATTATATTGATTTTTAGTGCTTAGATAATCAAAATTGAAGTATCTACTAAAATTTGGATTTTATATTTAGTTACGATTTCGAGAAACAGGGCCCAGCCCTATTGTGTCATATACATCACTCTGCACAAGATACCTTGTATGCCGAGAGACGTCACAGAAACTCCTCAAGATCACATGACCTTAAGCTAGCAGATGACAGATGACACAAGTTATGTCTTGACAATATAGAATGTACTAGCGGTAGACTGTATTCACCAGGCCTTTGTTACTCCCTGGTCTGCGCTCCCCCTATACACCAGATTTGAGCCTCGGGACAACCCTTGTGTAGCCACAAACCCTGAACATAGAGACAAACAAACGACAGTCACAAATATTAGTATATATATATGTCAGCTGTCATAACTTAGAAATTCTGAAATAAAATTGAACCATAGTTAGTCCCTAAATGACCTAGTTTGTGTTGAGTGGTTAAACCTGATATCCTTCTCTCTTGCAATGGGAATTTTTATAATAATAAAAATGTTTGTTCTGTATTTTAATCATTTGTTTTTATATTTCTATTGTAGAGTTGTTTTGTTGCTAATAATTATAAGAATGAATTAGAAAATTGTAAAGCCACGGATAATAAGATATTAACAACAGTTAAATTAGACGATATTGATCTTCCACCAGCGGCATACAAGTAAGTTTTATCTTTTATTCCTTGGCATGGGACACAAAAGCTTTGAATCAAGGTGCATGCAGATGTGAATATTAGTGAGCCCTTAACAGATTTAAGTGGAAAAAAAGAGTAGGGGCTAGCCGATTGTGCCACTATCCAGACAAGATCTCTGACTTACTTAACAGTGTATGTCCATCTTGGTGCAGAAGAGTAGGATGTCAGTGTATTGTGGGTCTATGACCTTTTATCTCTAAATGAAGTATTATTATTATTATTATGTCATACATTTTGTGTCGAGTGACTTCATTTATCTCTCTCTGGCATAACTTGGTGGGTAGGGTCTCCAAATGGTTAACGCAGGTACATTGGATCAAGAGGTCTGCCATTGAGTCAAGTGGCATGGTTTCGATTCCCCACTTGTACGTGACCTTTTGGATCTTCGGGATGTGCGCAAGCGATTTATAGAAATAAAATTGAACGATTGTAGAGTGGATGTTTATGTCATATATTATACTAACAATTTCATGTGAATTTAGTCATGTTATCCACTAACAATTTTGTGTATTTTTTTTTTTAATTTCAGGGAAGTTAAATTTGATGAAGGAAGGTTTAAAAGTCCGGAAGGATTATTTGATACGGATATGTGGGAAATGGATTATCCTAATCTACATAAACTCATCTTTCAAGCAATACAAGCGTGTCCTATGGATAGCAGACGTCACATGTACAGGTGAGTTACCTCCCTTCAATAATCAATAATAGTGTGTGTGTTCTAAAGCACCATGGTGGTTAATCAGACCCTGGCTTGCTACCCTGTAGGTTGTGGGTTTCGATGCTGGTGTTGGCCGAAAAAGTTCATCAGGATTTTTCAGCGTGGTTTCTCTTTGTGAGTGGTACAGGATGGAAAACCTTACAAAGACAGCTAATCATTTGATTCAGATGGGTAGAAAAAATGAGGTCCAAAAGTTGTATTCAGATGACTTTGCGGTATATTTTTCACATCAATATATTTTGTGTTGATGTTGTTTCAGGGCGATATATTTATCTGGTGGTGTCACTATGTTACCTGGATTCGCTGATCGTTTTAGAACAGAATTAACGAAGCTGGCTCCACCTGGTGTGCCTATTGAGGTGAGTAGAGTTATAACATCAATATCCATTCTTTTATTTAGTGGCAAGTTATACAGGTTATGTCTGTCTGTTCTTCAATCATTTTCAATTTTTGATTAAAATTTATATCTAAATCGAAAATCATTATTACTAGGCCTGATTTTATGGTTTTAACTTTGCCCCAATTCAATAGATTTAGGGATTTTGAATAATGCATAGATTCAATATAGATTTATCGTTTTTCTTTCAAGGTTCATGCCTCACAGAATAGATATCATGCAGCATATATTGGTGCCTGCTCCGTGGCTGGAATGGCCGAGTTTGAAATGATGTGCATATCACGGGAAGAATGGAAGAAAGAGGGGAAAAAATCATTCCGAAAATGGAAGGCACCAACACTTTAATTAATCCAACATTCCATTTTCCTTAAATATATATTATCAACATTTCTTAAAATTTTCACATCAATGGGTGATTGTATGGAAGAAGTTTAAACCAATGTTCGCTTATTTTGACACCAGATAAGATCACTGGACATATTTGTAGTGACTACAACCACTGTTAGTTAAGGATATACTCTCTTGAACATTCCAGAATTGAATTCTCATAATAACGATCAAACAAGGTGTCAATTGAGTAAAACTGAATATTTTGGGTGACGGGGCATGTGTTCACTAATGCTATCTCAACCAATCATCATAGCTCACACCACCTTAATTTTCAGGACACAATTCTGTGTCATTGATTGTAAATCCTTCAAATAGATGTTTCTCTACTTACTAAAACACTGAACCAAGTCAGCTGATACCTTAACTGCTTTTCAGATATAGAGAGATATCCTTGTTGAGGACTACAATGTGTGTCGTCCTCCTAGATTTATTGAAGGGGTTCAAAACAAAAGGTTGAATGATTTTTTTTGTGCTCATTGTGTATTGCTCTTAATTATTCATGTATTATGAATCATTCCTGGACGATTTTAATACACATGTTAATATTAATTATATCAGCGATTCCTTATTTGTTTCCAATTTTTGTACATTTCACAAATTCCTTGAATACAAACCCCTACATATTACCTCTATTTATATAAATGAAATGTATATTATAGCAACGCTATTAATTTTAATATCGAATTCACATCTTTGTCTATTTATCAAATCATTTTAATACAGAAATTATATTATTTTTTTCTATTTATCACATCTTATTAATATCGAATTCATATTATGTTGGGTTTACCACTTTAATATAGAAACCATATTATTATATTCGGTTTATCCAATCATTTTAATATTATTTTTTCCTGTTTATCACTTTAATAAATAATTCATATTTGCAGTTGATCATTCTAATATAGGAATCATATTATTATATTTGGTTTATCAAGTCAGTGTAATATAGATATATCAAATCATGTTAATATAGAATTCCTATTATATTGGGTTGATCAAATGATTTTAATATAAAATTCATATTAAGCAGTTTATCACTTTAATATAGAATTATGTTTATCAAATCACTTTAATAATAATGCAAACGAAAACGTTGATAAGACTACTTAAGAAAATGGAAATTTTGTAAAAACAAAAAACAAAACAAGGTACATTGCATTGATATATTGCTCTATTATAAATACAGTAGTCTTGATCATCCAGCTTGCCCTAGTTAACATTGAACAATCAGAACCCAGACTCTCATTTCAGATGAATTTGCCAGAAATGTCTGACTTGCAAAGACGTTGATTGGCTGAAGAACTCACATGTCAGTCAATTTGGAAGATGTTAAATTAGAATTTCAAAGAATTAAACCTTAAGAGATACAAAAATACAGCCAAATTCATAGTTATTATGTGTAAAAACTTATCACATTTTTTTTGTTTTTGTTTTTTTTAAAAATATATTGGTAATCTGTCTTAAATAAGATATGTCAGAAATTGACCAACTGACAAAATTTTGAAATGAAAGTTATAATAAATAGCAATTAAGAAAAGAAGTGCCATCACCAAAATTTTGAATTACCAGTGTGTGCGTGATATTCTTGGAGTGTTGAATTTACATTTGAATTATTTTTCAAGATAATTTGTGTAATGGTGACCTAGGATGTAAATTTATTGTAAATAAATCTTGTAATTTTTATCATATATATTAATTTATTAACACAGATCCCTTTTGTATATATTTTCTTTTTTTGTAAATATGATGTTTTTAATAAGTGATATTTTTAAACTGCATTCCATGTTCATCAATGTTCATTCCTGCCTTTTCTTTGTTTGCAAGTCTAGGTCATGTTTAATTTTGAGAGGTTTCTGTTGCCAAAAGAGTAGAAATTTAATTTGATTTTTTTAGATCATTAACACCATTAAATGTAATATTATTGTCCTGTGGCCTCTTCCACGATGTGCTCATAAAAGTCATCCATAACGAAATCAAGCACTGAATTTAGGTTATTTCCGACTTTAAAACTTTGTGCAGATTATCAAACCAAAACATAAAAACTTTGGTCAGGTTGTCAATGACATGCTGTTATCACCCCCCCCCCCCCAACAAAAAATTAGCTCTTTTGGATTTACAAGATTATAACCCAGCAGAACTCCCAAATATTACAATGATGCTATTTTATACATTTATTACTTTTATTCATGTTTGAAAATATAACATTTATTGTTATAGTGTTAAATAATATTTTCAATATATACTCAGAGTAATCCACACAAACTGTTTAACATTCAGCACTTCAGTCTCATTCCAGCATTTCCATTATATCAATTTACATATCCCAGTCCATCCTGTAATACTATATATGCAAATTTAATATATTTTCCATACCTAGAATTTTTTTTATCATTTATATAGATATATAAGTATATACATTATAAAAGGCATTCCTTTTTTATTATTATTTTGTGTTGATTTTTTATATTTATAATAATGATAATCTGAAGAGCTCTTTCCAGAAATGTGAAAAACACCATTTCTGGGGTCAAAACAGGCAAGTTTACTTTGAAATACCCCAAAGAAAACAATGAAATTAAATGGTAACGATTTTTTAAAATGAGTACATTTGTGCTATGGACCAAGAACCAAGCATGACGTCACCGCAGTCATCTTGGAATTATGACTTCATATTCATATATATCCATATCTGGCCTCGTTTCATATCAGTCGATTTTTTTTTTACTAATAAATAATATTTGAAATATGAGAGAGTATGGTATGAATTGCTATTATATGATTTTTGAGAAGAGCCCTTCAATTATTGCCCATATTTGACTCTCATGGACTTTAATATGATGGTAAAATATGAGAAGATAACTAATTATCTGCAGTGTGTGCACTTTATTGTATTTAACTCAATAACTACACACTATATTTATAGTTTGAAACATAACTTTACACCTGCTTGAGCTCATGGATTAACCGTAGGCCGACTATATTTAAAATATAACATTTGCACTGGTTATGAGCTTATGGATTGAACCCATTATTTTTATAGTTTAAAACATAACTTTTACAGTGATCTTCCGCTCTTGGATTAAACTCGATAACTTTATGTTATTATTATTTTACAAAACAACTTTACACTGGTTTTGAGCTCATGGATTGAACTCTAATTATATGATTTTTTTATTGTTTAAAACATAACTTTTGCACTGGCTTTGAGCTCATGAATTGAACTCTAACTACTGGTACACATAATTTCTATATAGTTTACAACATAATTTTAAAGTGCTCTTGAGCTCATGATTAAAAACTTAATAACTGTATGATATTTTACAGTGGTCTTGAGCGCATGGATTAACTATGCTATATTTTTATTCATGAAGCAATGGCCAGAGAAATCCCCCATTAGAGTGGGATTAACGCTATGTTTTACAGAAGCCTTGAGCTACACAATATTTAACAGTTATAGATTAACTCCCTGATATATGTTATATATGTAGTCTTAAAACTTTATACTGGTCTTTAGCACACAGATTCACTTCACGTATTGTTTAATTTCCGTTTATTTATCGAAGATGTGCAGTTTTATAGAAAAACAATGACTGTAGTTTAACTGGCATTACATTTCTAGAACAACAAGGAAATCGTTGTAGAGAAACATAGCTTTGATTCAACCACAGAAACTTTTATCAATAGAACTTTTACAATAAATTTCATCTCATGTTTACAATATCATAATATTATGGCATTCATCAGATATTTTAACCCTATGGTATCTGGTACATTTAAATTAGCAATACCCCATTTCTGTGTAAAAATAAGAGAAAAGTGTCTTTTTTACATTGAATTTCGGAGCTGGTTTTGAAGCCATCAGTTTGAGGCAATCAAGAGAGTAGTAGTTTTTGGATTCAACAATGAACTACAAAACTCAGTGTATAAAAGATGTCTGTTTTCTAATTTTTTAACAGAATTGGGGGTAGTCGAGGGTTAAGGCAATTTGACTTGCGGTAGCTTTTTTTATGGCTTAATACACAAGATTTGGCTGTGGTACTTAAATGTGGTTTACTGTAATTATATCCTATAGCCAAAATGCTTCATGTTCAAAAACTCACCATAATTTTTTTTATGATACAATTTTTTTAGCAAATTTGAAATGGGATAAAAATTGGATTACCAACATAGTCAAATAGTTTTTTGCGGAGGTGCAAAGCCATCAAATAAGAGTATGAATGAGTTGTTGGATATTTATTGAAATAAGTTATATTTTTGAAAGTGACTAATTATTTCCGAGATTTCTGTAATAAAGGCTAGTATAGCTTGAACAAAACACAAAAATCTATTTTAAACATTTTACTGTGATTATTGTATAGAAAAAAAAATAAAATAGCTTATAATAATTTTATTGTCTCTGTTATTTATATGGGTGGTTGGATGACCGAATGGTTAGCGTGCAGGCGCTGTATCATACGACCTGCCATTGAGTCAACTGGTGGGGTTTTGAATACCCAGTTGTATGTGGCAAGGAATAGGGTCCAACCTCGTGGGTTTTCTCTGGGTACTCTGGTTTCCTCCCACTGCTAAAGACCCCTACGCTCAAGCAAATTAGTGAAATAAAATTTTAAAAAACATATGTAAGTGCCGAAATGACCTGGGGCCTATTTCACGTAATTTTAACTAAGATAAGATCCCAATTTTAGTAATTTGATTGGATAATATTAGATTGATTTTAGTGCTTAGCCAATCAAAATTGAAGTATCTACTAAAATTGGATTAAACAGGGCTCAGGTTCTCTCTCTCTCTCTCTCCCTCTGTTATTTATTTATATTTGATGATTCCTTAAACCTTGTACTGTATACTGGTGGGAAATGGGTTCAAAGGGTGGGCAGAAATGCTGGGTAAGTAACAAGGAGGTACAGTGTTCGATCCCAGTATCGACCAAGAAAGCACCGCCTCCTACTCACTAACCATTCAGCCATCCAACCCCCCCCTTCTAATATGATACTGTCACTATAAGGTGTCCTTGATTAATAGAAGATGCTGCTTGTGAGATACGGGGGGTTGGGGTGGTCTAGAGTGCCACGCTTCGACCTCTAGCTGGCCGGACACTTCTGGCTTGCGGCTGTGGTTTTGATCCCTGGTGTTAGCTAAAGACCCCTACGCGCACACGAATTATTGAAATAAAATTAAATCATATGTTAGTCCCAAAATGACCTAGTTTGTGTCAAGTGGAGTTAAACCCCATTTCTCTCTCTCCACTTGTGAAGCGGGGGATGGCTGAATGTCCATTGAGTCAAGTGGCATGTTTTCAATTCACCAGTTGAACGTGACAAGTAGTCGGTTGCCTGTCCAACCTTGTAGGTTTTCTCCGGGTCTTCCCAACTGCTAAAGACCCTACGCACAAACAAATTACCGGGGTATTGAAATAAGATTAAACCATATGTTAGTCCGAAATAACCAAGTTTGTGTCGGGTGGATGTTAAACCCCATTTCTCGATTGATAAATATGATATTACTTGCCGGATATCTGTAATATAATTAATCCACCTGGTTTCTTTGATCTTGTTGGTTTTGAATATGTCACATTTTATTGTGGTTATCTCCCTTAGATCATAAAAGTGCCCAATTTCAATGAATAACTTATCCACCCAGATTCAGGCAATAGTTTCTTTCATTTCATTTCATCTATGTGATGTTGTTCATTCAATGAAATTGTTCTATTGCACATGGGTGCCATCGTGACTCACTGAACAAGGTGCTTGTTGTTCATTGACCAGGAGTTGCTGGTTGAGAAAGTTTCTTGGGAATTTCAAGTCTGGTTTCCCCTTGTCAGTGGTACAGGACGTAAGAGAGAGAGAGAGAGACAGACAGACAGACAGACAGAGAAATGGGGTTTAACGTCCACTAGACACAAACTAGAGTCATTTTGGGACTAACATATGGTTTAATTTTTTTTCAATAATTCCCACAAGGTTGAGAAGGCGCCCCTATCTCCATGCCACATACGCTCACACCAGGGATCGAAACCACACCCGCAAGCCAGAGGCGACCGGCCAACTAGAGGTCGAAGCGCGGCACTCTAGACCACTAGGCCATCCCAACCCCCGGAACAGGACATAAAGCCTGTCCAGGACAAGCATCTAGTTATGGACATAAATCCAAAGCTCTGTGTAATACCGGGATACTTTGACAGGGGGAAACCAAAAAAAAAGAGTTGGCCATAAGTGCTGCTGTCCATGCAAAAAGCATATTTAGCACACTGTCTTCATTAGCCCAGTTGGTGCAGAAAAGTAAGATGTTAACCTCCATTTTGCTACCAGGCAGGTTTCATTACAAGACAATTGGTATAATGTAGCCTCTGTCAGTGAGCCAAATTATCACTGTTGTAATCTATAAGAGGTATTTAGTAACTGGACAGGGCAATAAACTATAACAAATACTAATTGGAAAAACAGCCACTAATTTATTTGAGTGACGTTTTGAAGAACATGCAACGTTGTCAAGTTAATATTCTTCAAAATGTGGCTCAAATAAATTAAAAACTGCTTTTACATAAATATGTGTTTTAGTTTATAACTGTTATAGTTCCGTCCACTCTTTACACCACATGGATTACAAATCACAATTTAATTGTATGACTATCATATTTATAACCTATTCACTTCTCATTCAGTATAATAAATTATCTTTCAAATTGGTGACTAAATTAATAATTTTCTAGTCCTTTTTTCATAAATGTTACATTTTTTTTTTGACGAGTATTTTACCAGAGATTAAAGAAGATAATGGAGATATAAATAGTTATCTTATGAATAAGGTTTGAATGATTTGTGATTTGTTATTCATGTAGCAGAGGTATTGTATATATTTTGCCGAGGAAGTGGCAGTAGTTTGGCAGTAAGGGAACTGGAATGTGTTCTAAATGAATCTGGCATTTGACGAGATGAATCTCAGGATTTGTCAAGTTCAGGGCCTTGTTTCGTGAAATCTTAATTAAAGATAAAATCCAAATTTTAATAGATATTTTGATTTTGATTGGGTAAGCACCAAAATCAATCTAATATTATCCAATTAAATTACAAAAAATTTGGATTTAATCCTAGTTAAAATTTCGTGAAACAGGCCCCAGGGCTGTGGGTCTGACAAACAAAGTTATCGACGGATGGTATGAAAAACCGAGGTCCACCCCATGTTCACAATGGCATACACATAAAAAAGAAGAATCCTTAACAGTTGCAATTTGGGCAAATTTCCCCTATCTAGAGTTACTCCATAGAAAAAATGACCATATAATATTAGTCAACAAGATGCTGAATTCCACACCTTTTATTTCTATATTCTCTAGGGCTGTTTTGGAAACTGCTGCCCACATGGGAGGAGAGAGAGAGAGAGAGAGAGAGAGAGAGAGAGAGAGAGAGAGAGAGAAAAGGTTTAATCTCCACTGGATACAAACTCAGTCATCTTGGAACCAACATATGATTAAACTTTATTGCGATAATTTGTTTGAGCGTAGGGGTCCTTAGCAGTGGGAGGAACCATAGGACCCGAAGAAAACCCACGAGTTTTGGACAGGTAACAGTACTTCTTGTTACGTACAACCCAGGAATCGAAATCACGTCACTTGACTCATTGACAGACCTCATTGACAGACCGTATGATGCAGCGCACACATGCTTATCATTCAGCCATCCAACTCCCAAGGATGAGAAGAAGACTGTCGTAGCTCAGCCCTTTCTTTTCTATATTACACTGTTGGTGCAGTATTATCAAACAAAAAAAAAACAGAGAAAAATTTAATACAAAACAATAATTTATTTCATTTCTTTTATCACTCACAGCGAAAAGAACAAAAAGATTTCTGGACATCCAATTAATATTTCATGTTTACCAAGAAAACAAATACAAACTCTCTCGTAAACAATCAGAAAATTAGCAGAATTTAGAAAACATTTTGTCTCGACATGATAAAATACCCAAAATACTTACATCTAGAAATAATACAGTCCTTCTTCATCATTCATAGGTTAATTTAAATATTACATCTATTTTTACTTATTACTGATTGGATACAGTTATATCTATCCAGAAACAGGGCCGTCTTAAGGCAATGGTGTACTCAATAGTTTCCCGCGAGGGACACCATGATAATCCTTATACATTTATATCAACCAAGAAACAGGGCCGTCTTAACACATGGGTACATTGGTAGATTCCCGAGGGGGACCCCATGATAATCTTTATACATGTATGTTAATCTTATATCATGTTTTTAATAATTAAATCCTGATTTTATTGGACAGACTAATACAATAGATATATGTTTAATTTGATCAACCATTTACATTTTTATTCCTGCAAGTAGTTGTACACGCACGTAGGTAGACGCCCCAGTGCACTGCTCTGCCTGGGGGTCAAAAATGCTTTGCAGACAGCCCCTGCAAAGAATTAATATGTTCCTTGATCTTTCATTGGTTAATTTCAATTGGTACTTATTACTGATTGGTCATAGTTGTAGATGGCAATTTATAACAACCAATCAGATGGTAATTAATCGATTCAAACATTCTTTCTGTTAGTGGTCGATATTGCTTTGCTTTTAATATCCATATTTTAGCATAATTTTCATACAAGGCAGAAAAAAATGAGTCTATACAAGAATAAATTAAAAGATATTTGAATCAATATATAGGAGATGTACACTAATAGGGTATATAAATGTTTACAAGATATATATATATATTTATAATAATTTGATAGAATATGTAATATATATATATTTTTATGTATGATATATATATATATATATTAACATTATCATATTCTTATATGGAGAAAATACACAATATTTTGTCATTTCATTTTTTTATATTGCACTGTACGATTTATCTAATCGTTTTATTAACAAATTAGCCTCAGCAGCCCCTCATTCCACAGTCTGGGGCTTTTATTAACAATGCAGCCTTGTCATTGGTTAATAGATAATATTCATACTATTTAAGTTCCCAGCCAATGAAATTACTCGATCCTTAAAATACTTTAGTTTAAGTGTTAACGTTTTTATATACTTTACCATATATTATACTATATATGATATAGCTAGGATTTTGAAAAGGATGAGTCTAACATATTTTCCTGATTTGATGGAAATGGTACATCTTTATGTATGCAAGTCTTGAAGGAAAATGCGCTAAGGACCTAATATCTCTCTTCTGGAAGGGCTCCGGTGTCTGTACCTATTGGCAGCCAAAGACTGCGTAACAGAGGCAAAAATAAACGAAAACCATGGCGTCAATAACCTTGTTAATTTTTACTAATATACATACACATATTATTGGCCACGTTTCACCTAGTTTACAAAATTAGATTCTTAACGGTTGGGAAAAATAATAATCATCATTCAATTAATATATTCCATTATTATCATTATTTGGGTAATTAAAGTTAGTCATTAATCCTGTAATAGTCTTATAAATAGTCAGACCATTGAAGGCTAACTGACAAAACGACATAATGCCGTTTGGTATTATTCTTAAAGAATCAGGAAATGATGTCTTTATTCAGTAACCTTTTTTCACAATTAAAAATCAAGAATACACATTTGTGAACAAAAAATATATGACCAAACACGCATATGTTCAAATTTGTAACAGTTACACTTGTGTTCATACCACTGTAGGCGAGAGGCAAGCACATGGCCATTGTTAAATATAATACGTTTCACAGGGTTTCTCTAATGTTTCACAAAATGGCCGACTGATGCATAACACGTATACATACACAGCTTTTATTACATCCAACAGTTTCACAAATTAGCATCCATGATCGGTTTTTATACATTAATAATCATAAAACACAAAAAGCAGATCGGTAAAAAGCGTTCGTTATCGTGGCTTTGTGGACGAAATCTTCCTTTGAAGTTATTCCCAGACTTAATTTTGTGGACAGAAAGGTATCTTTGGCTAAATGTTGTCGTAGTTGACCTTTTAGATACTGGATATTCTTGTCTAATGTCATATTATCATAAGGAACACATATCATTTTCAGTCTCAGATATCATGGAAGTCACAGTTAACCAGATTTAAACATACAGTCAATTTCATATGCAGCAGATAAATAAAATCTGGCTAAACAAGACACACATGTAGCCTTGCCTATCAAGTCTATCATTATTTATCATCAAATATACATACATCTAAACATGATTTAATAGGCTTGGTCATTCTCGTTTTAAACTGTTCTTATCCCAAATTGGACAAAATATGATCACATGACTATAAATAACTATGATATCATACAGTGGTAACCGATAGCAATGGATTGCCCCCTTTCCCTTCAGGTACTCGGCTACCATGAGCAAGTACTTCTTGAACTGTCACAAAATTATCGAGTACTTTTTTATTTTTGTGTTTCATCATCTTTCGATGACTGAGTTCGACAATATTCACTTCCTTTTTCTCCTCAGCTTCCTTCAAGGTTTCCATTCGTTCTTTCTGAATTAATTCTTTCTTTTTGCGATAATCTCGCGCACGTTCAATATGTTTCTTTCGGTCTTCCTTACTCCAGTATCGTCCCGTCTTCATTTCACTCATGGCATCGTCGTCAGTAGTCATGCCTAAACGCTCCTCGTGTATTTTCTTTCCACGTTCTTTGAGTAACTTATTGCGTACTGGACGTCGTGTGATGTAACGTGTACCGTCTGGACGTCGTTTCACCACCCATTCCATTGCACCATCAGAATTAGTATTGGGCGATTTGCTGGCATCGTTACCAGATAACCCAACATCTTTACTACTACTAGGGGTCACGGCAGCTGACCTTTGACTGCCACCACGATGTTGTTCTATTTGTTGCTGAAAGAGTTTTTGTTGCACAGCTATGGTGTGTTCTAAGTTAGCTCTGTTTGTATACATGACATCAGCATATTGCATGTATAAATCTTGGAGCGATTCTCCCATTGAAACCTTTTCCGGCATTTTAGAGTCTTTGACACAGAGTTTGGGGGTTGGAAGAGTTCCAAGCCCATGTCCACTATCGTCACTAGAATAATCGCGTGCTTTAGTCGGGGTTTGAGTTTGTTTTTCTGTGTCACTGGACGACGGCACATTCACAGCTAAGCAAAGCATTGAGTTTTTGAATCCCTTATCCCCTTCGTCACTGGCCTGGTTTAATTCCAGGGTCAAGGGAGTGCTACGACAACTTTCAGCCGTATTATAAGCACTGGTGGTCGACACATCTTTATCCTTCTCAAGCAGGGGTCGCGACGGCTGCTGACCCATTTTCACATTAGACAATTCACCCTTACGAATCCAAAAATCGGATAAATCCATTGCATGCATTTGTTTCATATAATCTAACCGAGTTCCCATTCTTGGGACGATCCGCGGTGACTTCTGAGATTCTTGTTTGACCATCTTGCTTTGTTCTTTAAGATGTGCTTGGACGATTTCCTGACACTCGAACTGAATCTCTTCCATTTCGTGATTCAACATGGACAATTCGCGTTCCAGACTACTTTCAGAATCTTTACGCATACACTGTTTCCGGGGAGAGCTTTCAGAACTACTGCTACCACAACGATTCTCTAGAACTTTACGAAACTTGTCGCAAGCCTCAGCAGATATTTCGTTATTCGCGTACTCTGGGTCATTCGATGTGAAGCTTTCATTACTATGATGATGTTCTTCTTTATCTAAACGGCACTCAGTACGAAATTTCAAATTTGTTGGCGGTGTGATACAGTCAGCATCAAAAGTTTCCTGAAAAGTTAAAACATACAGAATTAATAAACAGAAGAACACAACAAAGGCGGGAGAGGGTAAACCATTAGAAGGACATAGCAAGTGCATCCATTGGTTTAGACAACTCGACCAACCAGTCCCCCAATAAATAAGAGAAATAACAGGATAGAATGGGGATTAACCCATCAGACCCTGGTTCATTCAAAAGAATGAGTACCCCATGGTACCTGACAAAATTGAAAGAAAAGTGATGTATTTTACACTGAGTTTAGTAGATGATTTTTAAAAAAAGCCTGAACTACCTCTAGCAACCAGAGTCACAGAACAAGTATACAGTCCTTGTACTAGGGGGTAACATCTCATTGGCTGTACATAGACTAACATTTAATTAGGCCTGTGCAGCATCATTTCTACTTAAAATTCCAACATTTTACGTGAATTACTACTTTTCGTTGCCACATCGTCCATCCTGCTCCAACAACAAGGGAAAACTAGGCTGGAAATTGCAGTGGAATTGTTTCTGTCGGACCCAGGATTTCCAGGTAAGTGAGCCAGCGCTGTTCTCAACAAGCCACCATGGCTTCCATCCATGACTTCCAAAGTACTTCCTGGCCTTAATAAAACACAAATAATGACTGATTGTCAACTAACCTGTTCCGAACTCTCATCATTTTTCATACTATCATCTGTTCTACCAACACCACTATCTTTATCTTGTTTATTAGAAGAGTTCTCGGTGGTTGCTGTATCTGTCGTTCCACCTTCTTCATCGAGATGCCGCTGTAAAAAAAAGAATATAAATTCATAAATATTACTATTACCAAATGGTTGCATTTGTCAAGTTTGGTTTCATCAAATTACCATTTTGTATCATATGCAGTGGTCATACTCTTGTATTTTACAATTTCAACACTTCCATGATTAGTTATTAACACTGGCCCCACCAAATTCAGAGATATTCAGGCAATCTTTCGAATTTTAAACTGTTTCTGATGATAAAATTTGAATTCAAGAAACATTAATGCAGACTTCTCTTCAGTATGTACCTGTATGTTCCATACAACCACCAACCGTCATTTCACCAATACGACTACATGTGAACATGATTACCGCAAATTACATATAACTTTGACTGAGGCATAGCCAATCGAAAAGTACCTTTTGAAACGTGTAACCAATGAAACATAAGTATTCCGATAGACAGTGATTGCGTTTCAGCCAATAATAACATATCATATGGTACACGTGGCTAGACAAACAGACAAATATTTCTTTTATCTTTTTTACACGTCTGTGATATTTCTTGTAAATTGAGAATACGAAACGGTGGATATTTTCCAAAGTTAACAGACAAATAATTCAAACTACCTCTTAATGAAATCATCAAAGTTCTCAAACATCTTTTAATTTGGAGACACGAGCCAACAATAACGTACAAGGTAATAATTTGGACTGACAAAAGGCAACACGGAAAATCTGTAAGACATTTCTGATGCGCAAGTTATTGTTTTGTTTACACCTTGCTCGGCCATCTTGGTTTCTTACCCAAACAACATGGTAATACCAAACGGTTCACCACAGAAATAAACCAATTAATTGGAATCTTCTGGCTTTGTTCTGAGAATACAATAGCTAACGTCTTCATCACAGGGATTACAAATAAGTTTGTTCTTACACTCGTAAACGATCATTATCGATCAAGAAAAAATAATTATATTTATCTACGGGTCCACAACACAAGTTTCCATTTTTAACTCTGTAACATGTGTACTGCCTGAAACTATCCGAGTTATCATGAAATGAAATGAGGTTTAATAGCCTACTCCTATTTCAAATACCGGCTGTCAAGGGTTCTTTTACGTGCACACTAATGTGTACACAGCTACTCAGTTTTTTAGTCCCATCCGAATGACTATATGTTGTCTCTTGCCAGACACTCCATCCTACACAGCTGAGTGGCTCCACCAAGTGTTAAGAGAGTCAGGACCATATCTGACTCATTGACAAGGGCACTAAGTCCCACAAAGGAGCGAACAATCTATGACTTGAACGGTTTGCGGAATTCAGGGATTTGTTAACACAGTATATACAATAGACATTTTAATATACAATGATATGTCAAACTTCTAGCAGATGTAAAGTTGCTTACCCTGGCTAACATGGATGCCATAAACTGCATGTTGTCATGGTGATGTTTTTCTAATAAATCCATATGTAAATCATCTAAAACCATATTCTCCATATATACATCTTCACACTATAAAATACACAAAATTACAATTTATTAACAGAAATATTTTTCAAAATCATTTTTTTTAAAAAACATTTAGTAATCCCATCCAAAATCACAAATCCAAATGTGGTCTATTCCATTTTATTACAATTCCTGAATCAAATCTCACGAATTTAAGAAGGCATCAAAGTAAAGATGGTTTAAAGTAACCCACATTTTATGATCCAAAACCCAATAAAAACAGTTTCAACCAGTTTATGGTTAAAAAGAAACAAATTAAATACCGTTTCAACCACATTTTAAGAAACACAAATACCAAAATAAAAAAAGTTCCAATACGTTCAGGTTAAAATCCCCGAAAAAAACACAGAAAGAAGTCAACAATGTGTTATTCATGTCAGAGTAAAACTACTATTTTTTAATCTGTCCCACCCCCCTTATATTTGTTTTATCTTTCAATTCTTATTTTGGTTGTGTTTTGTTTAAAGCAGTAAGACAGGAATTTCTGGCTGGTTAAATGATTAGATATAAAATCATTCATCAACTCTGCTATAAAAATGACAAAAGATAGAGAATAAACGTCCAGGTAAAACAGCTTTATGAGAACTAAAATCTTAACAGGTTTTTTTCTTGCCATCAAATTGTCAATTTTCATTATCATTCACCCCCCTCCCTCCTCTCTAAAACAGTGTCTTAGAATGTAAAGCATTCAGTCATCATCATTTGCCTTATTCCAACAAATTTTCTGAGATTAATCCATGCCATTGATTTTATCGCTGAAATTTAATTCAATATTGAAAATTCATCTTTTTGATGTCTGTACTAGAACACTTTAAATGAAATGTGGTTTAATGTCCTACTGTTCTGCTCCTAACCTGGGCTAATGAAGACGGTAGAACATTACAACCTATTTGTAAAGTCTGGCAATAAACAGTGACTAGTTATTCAGATGGGAAAGAAAATCAAGGTTCTGTGTACAGAATGACATGCATGTAAAGAAAGAGAGAGAAATGGAGTTTAACTATGTTATTTTGGGACTAACACTCTACTCTTTGTCACATACAACCGGGGAAAACGAAACCACGCCAGTTGATTCAATGACAGACCTTATGATACAGCACGCACGCGCTAACCTTTTGACCATCCAAAATCCCGCATGCATGTAAAAAGAACCCGTCCATGGTGGTAAGAATTTTGAGAAGGCTCAGTAAAAATGCTGCCTGGAAAAAATACCCCCAAACAATACCGCATGGCATATATCCATCTTCATTAGCCTATTTGGTTCAGAAAAGTTGGATGTTAAACCTATTCTATTATTATCTTTATTTATCCAATTGTTTTTCATTGACTCAAGTTTAACTTCTCGAAAATTACACGAATTACAAATTTCTAAAAATAAAGTATAGGTAATTCCTTGTATATCCTTCCAACTTATTAAATAACAACTCATTGTTTATATAAAACTTACACAATGTTTATAATATCTTAAACAATGTTTACATATGCTTTCTTTTATCTCAAAGTCATTAACACAACTATTCATAACAATTTTCATAACCCACATTTTTACACAACCAACATATAGAGTTCTTTCATGTTAAGAAATTACGCATAATTATAATAAACAAATCTCTGAGATAATTGGCCAATCATCTTGAAGTTTACATACACAAGACTATGGGAATATCATAAATCCTAGCATCTTTTCATGTGGTGAAAAATCTATTTTTTATTAATACCACAGTAGACAGAATAATAATAATATTGGATATTATCCAACAGTAAATTGCACGTTTTCTCCATTCAGCTGAACCCCACAGAAGATCTCTGAATAATCTCGAATTAAAAAATCTTCTAGGTTTAACGCTCCACATCTGTTTAGGTTTATAGAGATTTGTTGCTAGGTAGGTGGGTTTTTGGGGGGTGGTAAATTATTCTCAAACAACAGTTGCTTTGTCTTGATTGAAATTATTTTTTTCGAGCGGAGTGAAGTAAAGATTCCCCCCCCCCCACACACACACCCCTCGATTGCATTTTTCTGACAAAAACTAATTTATCATTTCTTAATCCAAGCTAAAACGTGGTCATTCTAATCTCATATCAAGTTATTTGTTTTAATTAAATCATGTTTTGAAATATGTAAATAATTATTAAGAACATGGCATTATTCCACAAAGGTGTTGCTAAGTGACACCATTTTGTTACTAGGCAACAATGTTTGGTTGTTGTGTGTGATGTGGTTTTCCTGCAATTACTATTACAATCCACAAAGAAACATAAAAGTGACTTAAACACAATAAACGAATGTTACCAGACACCCGACTGGTCTTGACTCAAGGTAATGTAAATCCATCCGAGTGCAAAACACAATCTGCTGCAGGTGATTAGCATGAATAGTGATGAAACACAGCGTTCATTTCTTTTCACAACTTGTGGAGTATCGGGGCATTATTCAAATAACCTAGGTAAAGCTTAGTCTACTAGTTACAGCTATTCTTAGAGACAGAATCACAGAGAATATACGAAAAGGCGAGAAAAAGAAGGCAGCTTTATTATGAAAGAAAACACAGATGTAGCCGTAGCCTGAGTTAAAATCTCTTCCCGACTGACAACCAATACCAAACAGTGAACACAATCTGACAATTCTCCGTCAAAAATTGACAAAAATAACCTGCGTTAAGAAAAACATGATCTATATCTTTTTGTTTTGGTGAATTTCTGCTAACTAGATAATTAGTAAAACAGTATTTCCGTAAAATAATATTTGGATTATTCTGACATATGAAGTGAGAACGTGTTTGATAAGGTAGAGAATAATATGACCAGCTAGACAAAATGTCGCCATGGTTATAAACTATCCTATATAACTACTACATGTAAGCATGGTCTTCTTGATGTATATTCATCCTAATATCTACATGTTCTTGTAATCTTAAACCCAGCTTAGGATATATAGGTATTCACCTCTTTTTGTTTAGCTAGGACCATTCACACTACTTTTACTTTAGCATTTTATACCCAGCCTCCACGACCAGTATTAGTGCTCTTCACTTTCTGTTAAGCAAGAACCTGTTATGGTCATTTGTATAGTGCTAGGGAGGAAGAATTTTACCCATACAGCCTTTCTAATTTTTCAGCTGTGAAGAGTCTCTTATGTGCAAGCCAACATGTACATATTTGACCTCAGGTTTTCAGCCCATCCTAACAACTAGGCATGATTTTACTTGTGAGGAATAACCGCTGACAAGTTACGATGAGACTTGAAAGATCATGTCATTCTAACCTATCAGTCAAGTTCCGTGTCCATCTAACCCACCTCCACTCATCATAAGGGATTAAATATAATGTTGTTGGGACTAACATGTGGTTCAATTCTATTTCAATTAATTGCTTGCAAAAAAGGGGTCAGTAGCAGTGGGAAGAAATGGAAAGGACCTGGAAAAATCTTACTAGTCGGGACAGACGACCTCATTCCTTGTCACGTACAAGCGTGGGATCGAAACCATGTGACTCAAGGAGAACGCTAGATCGGCGACGGTCCTACGCATTTTAGCACATATGACGTCATATATAGATTGTGGGTTAGGGTTAGGGTAAGGGCTAGGACCTGTAGATTTGGTCAAAGTCCCGAGATATAAACAGGGCTAGCCCTAACCCTAACCCATGATTAAGCCTAACCCTTACCCTAACCCACAATTCACATATGACGTCACAATTTGCGCAGGACCGTCTCCGATCTAGCGTTCTCCGTGACTCAATGACAGACCTTATGATATAAATGGCACATCTAAGACCACTCTCCCCAATAAATTTGCGACTTGTATTCACCCATTCTTATTATATCAAACTGCGCAATACACGCAATAATATACTTTCAAACAGGATACATTAAACCTTATCGGTGGTTCATTTGTAAGGTGAAATAAACCTTTGATGTTATGTCAGTTAAATAAACCGAAAATTATTTAATTAGATTCACATCAAACGAACTCTGGTAATTAAATCTGTTACATAACCTGAAATATGTACATCCACAGGTATTTCAGTACTTTGATATGCTATATCTACACGCGTCTCTGATCGGCTGCCAACTGAATTTATTTAACTTGATAAAATGGTCATAAAAACTTCAAAAAGAGTATTTATTACATGTTTTACTTTGGCGTTTGGTAATTATCTACTTGGCAGTTATTCCCCTTGGTATATAGATAGGATTATCAAGTCTTTCAACTTAATGCACGTACATGATACAAATGAAAGAACGCACATGGAGCGAACATCTGGTAAATCAATCAAGACTCAATCGACTGGTCTTTCACCTGATTTGACCTCATGATTAACACAGGGTGTAAATTGTCTGAAAGTTCAAAGCTACCCATGATCAAGGTCGTCACAGAAAGATCTTGGGAGCCAGAAATAGATGTCCCGAGGCAGCAATATTTGTGTTTTTGCCTTAGTACACATGTTGCGTCTGGGTATAAACTCCCCACACTTTAGTATACTTAAAGATCACATTATGGCCACAAAATTGTAATCTAAGATAGAAAAAGTTTTTAACACACCCATTTCGCTGATAATAAAGCGGAAATATCTTTCATTTTTATCCCTTCTATGACTGTAGACTTGTGTTATAACAGGTATTATGGTTACCTGCGCTCGTAGGCTATGTGAACGACAAGTAATCTGAACTAGAAAAAGTTCCAGGCACACCTATTTATCCTCCTTTCTTAGACTTAGTTTATAACAAGTAATGTGGTTACCTGCGCTCACAGGCTATGTGAACTGAACGACAAGTAATCTAAGATAGATAAAGTTCCAGACACCTATTTATCCTATGACTTTAGACTTGTGTTATAACAGGTAATGTAGTGAGAAAGAGAGAAATGGGGTTTAACGTCCATTCGACACAAACTAAGTCACTTCGGGACTAACATATGGTTTAATTTTATATCAATAATTCGCTTGCGTGTAGGGGTCTTTAGCGGTGGGAGGAAAAGATAATGTGGTTACCTGCGCTCGTAGACGATGTGAACGACAAGTAATCTAAGCTAGAAAGAGTTCCTGACACACCTATTTTACTGATTATAAAGAGGAAATGCCTTTCATTTCTGTCCTACCTGTGCTTGTAGGTTATGTCAACCACAGATAATCTCCTGCCAAGGATTAAACCACATTGAAATGAAATGGGGTTTAACATCCTACTTTTCAGCTCCAACTGATCTAATAAAGATGGGCATACACCATACAGTGTGCTGTGGGGGAAATCTTGCCCGGGCAGCAGCACTATATCAAATTCCAACTGCCACAGGATCTTTTACGTCCACACCAATGTGTACACAGGACCTCAGTTTTTCGCTCCATCCGAACGACTAGACAGTTGTCTTTGTCAGACCCGGAGGGCAAAGGGAAACCAAGTTTTTAAATCCGGTTGAAAAGAGACCCATTAAAAGATTTTAACAAACATATATCAATAGCACTGAATAGTTTATATCGCTTACTACATATTTAAATTGAACCATTTGTAGTGATATATTTCTTTCATAGATTCAACTATAGCATAGTTTAAAAGGGATTGAAAATTAACGACCAGAGATATAATAGTTAGAAAGGGATTCCAAATGCTTCAAATAACGACCAGAGATATAATAATCGTTCTATTCCAGTGATTAAGGACAAGTTTAATGACAGGACAATAATTACCTGTAAATGAGGTCTAGCTACAATTAAGGAGATATCTGCATGTTGTTCAGAAAATAGTTTAATAGCTTGATCACGACTGTGGACATCAACGTTATTAATCTGGAGGAGTTGATCTCCTTCTCGTATTCGACCGTCGTTCCCAGCTATACTACATGGATCAACCTGAAATTATACGTAAAAAAAATCAATATTTATTTCTCAATCTATAAGGTGAAGGAGAAAGGTATAATAAAATATATACAGTAAAAACACGACAATTAATATATAAAACACTTTTTCTGCGCCATCTAGGCTAATGAAGACAGATATCCACCATGCAATGTGCAATGACGGAAATTTGGACCAGAATTCAAGATTTCAACGCCTACTCTTATTTCGAATTCCAACTGTTAAGGAACAGGTTCACCTGCCTAAACTCATGGGAGGTATTTGGGAGGTCCCTCCCAATAATCACAAATCACTTGGCAAGCGAATTATTGAAATGAATTGTCCCATATATTAGTCCTGAAATGACCTAGTTTGTATTGAGTGGAAGTTAAACCCCATTTCTCTCTCTTTAATTTATTTAAACTGACACAGCATTTGTGTACTTTTAAATTTGTGGAAAATCTTCCTCAAGAATGCACCTGAGAAGCGTGGGTGTTTGTGAAGTTTTGCTGGGTAATTATATTGTGCCTATCATACAGAACAATTTGTTAAGATCTTTACTGTGTTTCCTTGCATTTTACTGAACAATAAGATTCCCAAGACAATGGCCTGACAAATATAGAACTGCTTTTATTATGTAGTCTAATTTTGTATTTCTATTCTGAGCAGGAGAAATGATCTGCTAAATACAAAAGTAAATCCATATAAAACATTGGGAATGAATTCTGTCTTCCTCATCCTTTTCTTATCAGGTTTTCTTACATAACTTGTCTTTTTTAACACTAAAATACAGCTTATCATACTTCTCACAAGATACGAAGAACCGTGTTATTTGTTAATGTCGACAGCTCAGATTTGTGCATGCATGCAAGAGAATTTGGTTGTTGAAAGTTAGACCTTACACGAACAAAGAGATGTATTGGGATATGATCTCTAGGCGTAAAATAGAGCACAAGCTTTGGATTATTTTGTAAATCATCTAGAGTGTTTTTAGATGAAGGCATGTACGCCATGTGCGACTATTTGTTATCATTTCTAGCGTTAAATCTGGAGTTTAGAATGAATATGATATTATATGTTACGTATTCTAAACATTTTTCATCAAATTTGCAAAAGAATCAAAGTTTTGACATTTATTACATATGGCAAAGCTATTAGACATTTATTTACTTTCAACATATATTCACATTAGCGTTAAAAGTTTTAGTGTGTCGCCACCCGAAATGAAGGATGTTAATGTGGCGTCAATACTTGACTTGGGTCATCCTTACACCGACAAGGTTATTGGATGGCTAAGCTTTTAACAGTTCCAAATTCCTTGCGTTTGATATTTTTTTTACAGTCGCTGACCATGATGGTGCATTTTTCAGACAATATATGATTTTTATGGCTTAATACAATCTCTCAACTTGAATCTGTTTCGATTAAAGAGAAGTTTATCATGAAGTACTGGCTAAATGTTCATATCGTCTGGTGAGATGTTGCTAAATTTTAAATTCAATATTTCTGGTCAATTCATTGCCTGTCATGTTCTGATCATGAAATTTAAATTCAATATTTCTGGTCAATTCATTGTCCGTTATGTTTCTGATCATGAAAATTAACATGACTCTTTGACTTTTTTCCGAAAATAGTCCACAAAATCTTGATCAATTTTGGTCTTAGAGATAAAGCATAAATGGGTTTAAGAAATGCTATATTGTGTATTCATTTTGTAATAAGACTTGAATTACTGCTGTTGATTCATTCTAACTATAATCAATGTCAGACCAGATTAGCCTTCATATCGTATTCTTCCGCCCCAGGGTAAAAACAGACCTATCACTACAAATTACTTGTCAATATTCTTACCCACTTCCCGCGGGACTATATTAGTCACATGATCAATACTAGCTAGGCTACGTTTAATCTTCAGCAGGCGTGAATCCCTTCATCAGAAGTGATACGATACAGATATATAATAGAAGAGAATATTAACGAGTAAACGATAACTTTTGAATCACGGTCTTGTGTATAGAGTTACGTGGTTCAATTATGACGTTACAAATGAGGGGGATAGATATTGACAAGATTCACCATTTCAAGAAAATCGAATATTTGTTGGGCAGCATTTCCAGAATGTGATTACCTATCAGACTGAACCCTATTTAGCAGAAAGAGATAACGAAATGGGGTTTAACATTCACTCAACACAAACCAGGGAGAGGGGTTTTACATAGGCTAAGCCTGTTCCCCAATCCCATTCAGACATCCTGAATAAAATATTGTTTATAAAAAAAAAAACACAAACCAGGTCATTTCGAGACTAACATATGGTTTAATATCATATTTCAACAATTCACTTGTGTGTAGCGTTCTTAAGCCATGGGAGAAAACCTAGGGACCCAAGAGATTGGACAAGTGACCCTACTCCTTGTCACGAACAAGCAGGAAATCGAAACCATTGTTAAACGTTAAAATGGAAATTAAAATAATAACAAAGACCTGGTAACCATGACCATAGATGAGCTAAATAATAAAATAGACATGATTATCAAGACATATCATCATTAGCATACAATGACAGGTGGTGGCACACTGTTGGGTCAAAGTGACACATGTCACAAACAGCACTGACAAATAACCTTTCACCACCAACACACAGAACATTTCGATTTTTCGCATTTTTTGACAATATTAATTTATCACCCTAAAATTATCACCCATCATCTTTTTTTTTATCATATCTGCCATTTTGCCGCGTTGCTATGGAAATCAATAAACGATAATTACTCTATTTTGTTTTTATATCTTTAGGGTCATAACGATCTCGTAAATTTTGTCGTTTGGATCAATTCTGACACAGTAATCTCCCCTTCCTATCTGATGGATGGTAACCGTAGCAATGCTAAAACAAGCTAGAACATTGTTTCATTACATTTTGATTAATTCTGAAAAAATGAGAAACGCTTGATAACACTGCACAATTTTTCGATAAAGTAATTTGAAATTTGTTCTTTTTCTCATAAATTTACGCGGCTGATTAGATTAACGTTATGATTTACGACCAGAAAATATTTCCATGGAAAACTGTTGCTAAAAATAGTAACGAAGTTAAAGAGTTACGATGTACGACGATGAGGACGGCTAATGAAGACGCTAAAAAATTAACAGTTCCATGCTTTTGTTTCTGTAATGGTTGTCAAGTCATCGTAGTTAATGGTGTATTCTTTAATTAGAAAAAAACAAAATCATCGCTCTCCGCTCTTTACCACTAAAATATCCACGTTCATATCCATTTATATTTCAAATTGTTTCTGCTCGATATTTTTCTGTACTGGTGCAGGACATTAGTCATGTTCCAGATTCAAGAAACAAGTTCAAACACCAGTGCTAGAATATCTATAGGCTTAGTCGACTAAAGTCTAGGACCTAAGGTTCTAAGAGAGTCTCGGGCCAAGGAGAATAATATTTGGTCATGTTTTTTTTTTCAATGATCAAGAAAATCAACGCTTGTAAATGGGACACTCATTATCAAAATTGAACGGTCAGTTTTAAACTGGACACAAGTACAAATTAGAGGATTTGGGGAAATAAGAATATGGCATTACTGTTTGAAATGATTCGTCTTTTAAGTCCCTTGTTACAAATGGCAATGAAACGCATTATGGTACACGATTTGTGTACCAATGGTAAAATTGTTCTTTTGTCTTAAATATTGGACATCAGAAGCCCATATTTTCCCAGCAAAATCACAATATCAATGTTGATTTAAATTGACAAATAATTTGTGTTTTCAATGTCAAAGGTTTGGACGAGTTAGAGACTTAACTACTTTAAAGTATGGACGTCGTTTGTTGTATAAATTAATAATAATAATATTACTACTTTGCAGACTGAATGAGATTGGTTTTTTTATAAATTAATATTTCTACTTTAGGAATAAAACATGAAACGATAAAGACGTCGAATCCATGGATACGAGTTTAACACAACTCTCGTAACGTTGATCAGATTCAACGAACCTTATAATCTAAAAATTTAGTTAACAAATGTGCTCAACTCGGATGCCATCTTGTAACGAAATCTACAAAAAATACTCTGATCAATGATCGTAACATTCATGTAACTGGGATGATATCAACAAACTTTACAATTTATTTAATTCTCAGACTCCGCTCTTCAAATGAGTCATTCGTATTAAATGCAATATTTTTTTGGCACAGGAGCTGATAAACAGTTGAGCTGGATTCCTAGTGGAATAATTATGAAGCCTTTAAAATATCATTATTGCCCTTGCGAGCATAAGGGGCAATCGTTCTAACTTAAACAATTCAATCATTTTAGAAAAAAATTCTGAAGGTTAATATTTTTTTAAAATTATTTGTAATTCTGTCTTTGATAGAAAACACAAAAGTATTACAGGGCTGGTATGGAAGACTATTGAATGTCCAATCAATGTTTGAAAGGAATAAATAAAAGCCACTTCCATTTTGAATTCGTACAAAAAGGTGTTCCAGAACAAGAAAGCATACCCTGGTTAAGATGGTTAAGTAAAGCAGTATAGTATCAGCTGGCATGCCAAGCTATGTAATCTGAATAGGTATCCTTCAAATTTAAAACTTTCCTATTCTGATATTTTCAGACATGCATTCCATTACTTTATGTGAAAATTTTCAATTTCAAAATGCTGGCTGTCAAAACGTCAGGTTGCTTCTAGTCCACATGAACGCTCCCTCCCACTCCTCTCCTGGGTAAAAAGCGACCATTTTAAAACTAGATTATATTATATGGCAGCATGAATGACATATCATAGTGTCTATAATGGAATATCAACATCATTTCAAATTAAACAAGACATCCAATGTCAAATCACATTCACAGATTGTAACAACTTGTTCTATTACGAAAAGAAAAAAGTCACAAAAAATAAACTTTCCTATTATTCAGAAACATTTTTTTGTCTTTGAAATATCTTAGTTTTGATGTTATCAAAGGTTATGGAGTTGTTCTCCATTAGCGAAAATAATTAAACAAATTGAAAATGTGTTCCATTTTTACTCTTACAAAAACCTTATCACTTCATCTTTCCTCTCTAGTTTCAATTTTCAAAGCCCACTTGACACTTTTTTGTTTAATTTCAACATCTTTTTCATGGTGAACATGTGTTTAATTTTCAAAGTGTGAAAGTTTATGAAAAATGGTGTGTCTGTGAATTAAGAAGAATAATGAAATATTGTGTTAAAAAGCTGTGGAATATTTTTTTGTGGAAACTAAACCCATTTAAATTATCTAGCGAGGTCATCTAGAGTTGTGATCTTCTGCTCTCTATTTTTGTGACATCAAAGACAAAGATTCTATTGCCAGATAGCGTTATATCATGGATGACAAATTGATAATAATTCATTTTTTTTATGATAGATAAAATTGGGTATATTATTCCCAATGCCTAGAAATAGGGCACCTGTCAGACACAAATTCTAACTGTCAGGAACAATGCCTCTGGTGTCCCACATTTTGCCTGACAGATTGAAAGCTACGGTGGCTCGCTAGACTTGAAGTTACATGTTTGATTCCTGCATTGGCCAGATCCCTCATGTCAGTGGTGTAGGATGGAGGGTCTGACAAGGACAGCTGTCTAGTCGTTCCAATGGGATGAAAACCTGAGTTCCTGTGTACACATTGGCATGTACCTAAAAAATCCCTTGACAGTTGGAATTCAATATAAGAGTAGGCTGTAACGTAGCTTTCCATCTACATTAGCCCTGTCAGAGCAGAACAGTAGGACATTAAACCTCATTTCATCTCATCATTCACTTTGAAATCTTCCATACGGTGCTTCGACATTTATTCATGCAATATTCGAAATCTGGCACTAGTACCAGTTGGCTGTTCACATGCAAGAATTAGATAGTTGTTTAGCAACACTCGTCGTTTATCTGACCTTTATGTTTAGACTTTAAATCAGGTGTGAAAATGATATTACCCAGATAAATAATTATCATGTTATAACAGAGTATGATTTGTTTTAAATACTAATTACCTGTGACGATTGGCTTAACAAGGGGGAAAAGGTGAGATAACTCTGAGCTAACAAAAACTCATTATCGCCACACCAGGTGTGGTCAATTACTCTTCAACGTTAATTAGCATATATTAATTAGCCCCACCTGTTAGGACTGTAGGTGTTTATTTATAATGACCATACATCTTGCTATATTTAACACTAATTAGATGTGAGATATGGGGATGAAGGAGAACAATATGTATTATTTTAGCGGTGGTTTATTAAAAGAGTCGGAGGGTACCGATGGGTGGTTAGTGCTTTAGTATGTCACCATTCATGCGGTACTAACAAGTATTCCAGTTACATATTAACATAATTCAGACTAAATGAAACAGTGTTTGATGGCCAGTCCGCACCAACCTGCTCACATTTTGTCAAAACTTCAGAATAAACTATTTTGTGGGTTTATAGTGCTATTAAAGGGTGAGGGGACCCAAAGGGACCTTAAACAGTGGATGGAAAACGTAAGAGCAATTGAAAATCCATAAGGTTGGGCAAGCTACCCTTTTCCTTGTTACATACAAGCTTGTGATTGACTCTATGACAGAACTTATGTTCTAAATTGCATGCATTAGACTTATAGACCACCCAACCATCTATGGTTAACCAGAACGTATGTATGTAACTTTTCTTACCTCACTAATAAAAATATCTGTTATTTCATCTTCTAATGAACCATAACATAATGTTAAACCTAACTTCTCTTCAGCAGATGTTCTCGTTAAAATTATCTCCTGAAATAATAAAACAAACACCAATCAGTAACAATGTAAGATTGGTCATCAGCACATGGGCAAGGGCCCTCCAGACTAAAGGGTTATTTTGTTAAATATGTGTTGTTTAGATCAATTTTGTTAAATAAAAATTATTTTGTTTAGATCTCTTTTGTTAAATGTAGGGGGTATTTTAAATCTGTTTTTGACAACATGATTTTTTCAAATTCTGATGTTTTCATCGGTTTAGTTAAATGTGTTTTGTTTTCATTTGTTTTTTTTAAATGTGTTGCTTAAATATGTTTTGTTAAATATCTTTAATCTGTTTTGTTTAAAAGTGTGTTGCATACAGAACTTATCTGTGCTGTATGTGCTTTGTTTCAAGATGTTTGCTTTGTCTGTCTTTCCTTGTGTAGTTATCTTGTAGGGTCTTATTGTTCCTCAGTTGTTTGTTTTGTCTTTATATTGATGTAGTTATCTTGTAACATCTATTAGAATTGATCTGGTTGACCTAGCGTCCCACTGATAACTAGTGAAAACCATAAAAGCTACCAGTCTGGATGACCCAACTTTTATTACGACCATAATAACAAGATGGTGTTTATAAACTATTACACTCTGTACGAGTCCCTTTGTTTAAAACCCCTTTAATTGTTGGACAATCCTTCATAAATCCTTATCTGTATAATCCTGAACCCCTCATAAAGCATATAAATATCATGACCCCCATGACCCATGACCCGTTGGATGAATTTGTATGATGTTTTGACGGGGGACGAGTTTTATTGTCTGGTTATTGTCCCCGAATATCTTTATTACCGTTGATCGGTAAACAAATAAGCTCTTCTGTATTGAAGGAGAAGATGTGGCAATGGGTGATCACAGTGAAGAACGTCTATGGGCCTTATTAGTTCAGATAAGATTATCAACACTGGCCGTATGATAATTTGAGCTCTGTACAGATCATTATACGACAAAATTCAAATTTTTTTCAATGCTAGTTATTTTATGTCACATTATCTTATGTTAGGCCATTTTGGGACTAACATATGGTTCAATTTTATTTCACTAATTCGCTTGTGTGTAGGGGTCTTTAACAGTGGGGGGAAACTGGTGCTCAGGCCCTGGAGAAAACTCAATATTTGTTCCCTCCCTCTCCAGCCCCTCAATCCACACTGTTAATAAATAGAAAGCGAATTGAAATAGGTGTTTGAGAAAAACGTCAGATTTGTGTAGACTAAGAAATCAGATTTATTTCCTTTCTAAATTCTTTTAAACCTACTTAAATTCTTTTCATCAACTTTCTAATATCTTTACTACCTCTTGTTAATTTATTAACTTCTGCAAGGTCAAATATAAAAGAAAAAAAAAACATCTTTTAAATTTACTTCTTTATAGTGAAATTAACCAGAAACGATCTAGTCAATGACTGGTATGTTTTATAATTCAACACAACCCCCTCGTCTTGTCTTCCCATAACTTTTATTACACGTAATTTCTCACATTTCCTCGCATAGCTTTTTAATTGGTTAAATTAGACTGATGGCCAACATCTCCCTTGGCGTTTAATTAAGTTCAACCATCTTGCCCTCGTCTGCTTTCTGTCGTTTTTTTGTCAGTTTTATTGACGTCAATTTCCCCCTTGATGTTGGTAGATTAAGAAATCTTGTTGCGATAAATTCAATTGCTGCATTACCTTCATAGTTCACATGATTTCTTTAATAGAATATTAACGTCCATTCTGCCGAATCAGTGTTCCGATTCATGCGCTCTAATATAATCAATCTCCACTGACATGTAAGACTCCTGCTATTATTATGTCGAATTAAATGAGTAATTCGCACAAGGCACACTGCTCGAATAATGTTTGAACAAAAGGCTTTTACATAATAACAAATAAAGTGAAAGGGGGTTTAACAGCTTATTTTTTTCACCAACAGGGCTAATAAAGACTCATATATCTCCCGTGCAGTCGGCTATAAGGAAGAAAAGAGCCATGACGTTTAACGTCCACTCGACACAAACTAGGTCATTTCAGGACTATCATATGGTGCAATTTTATTTCGATAATTAGCTTGCACGTAGGGGTATTTAGTAGGGGGAGGAAACCAAAGGACCCGGAGGAAACCAGAGGACCTGGAGAAAACCCACAAAGTTGGACAGGTGACAGTTGACTGAATGGTAGACCTTATGATACAGCGTGCACACCCTAACCAATCGACCATCCAACCCCCCCTGGGTCATAAGAGACATTGTTTACTGGTAATATGGAACCTATTGGGATTTTTTATGTCCCATCCGGATGACCCAGCCATGCTCAAGGGTCTACAATTACTATAATGAGACTAGATCATACATTTCAATCAAAGTCGAAATCCGGCAACTGTTTACGATTTAATGAATCATTATTCAGTATGCAAATATGAATTGCATACATACAATACCAATACCGCTAACAGACACCATTGTCACATGAAACAAAGTCTGTTTCAATAGGACAAGTTTTAATTTATTTGTTAAATATTTCATTAAGTATTGTTTGAATTATAAAAACTTTAATAGAAGAAAAAGCTTTTGAATACAGATTCAGATTGCATAAAATCAAAATGGATCAGAATTAATAAAACATGTCTATGAAGGCCCAACACAATTTAATTTTCTGGGGCTTTGATAAATAAATAAAAATCTTGTGAATTTTGTTTTGTTCCGAATTTTAAAACTAACATTCTAGAACTTCCCCACGAAGTATAGGAAGAACAATTTTAATACTGGTAGGTGTTCCTGTGAGTGTGGGATTCAATATCCATGGAGTGGCCTATATGTTCAGGTTAACCGCTTTACTTTTTGAAAATGAATTATCAAATTTTTTGTTTATATTAAAGTCACCGATTCCAATCACGTATTTTTCAGACAATATTATCTAATTTGTCACAGCTCAATGAATACATAAATGTATCCAGATTTATTATTTAACATTTAATTAATTTTATTAAGGGAGCGGTAAAATTGCTGGTCGTGCATTTTTTTTTTTTGACCATTAATTGAATTGTCATTGTTTATTTTACCTCAAAATGTAGAAAGATTTATTATTTAGTATTGAATTAAGGAACCAATATATGAAAGGCTGATACCCTTAGCCCTGCCTAATGGCAATTCAAAGATGTTACACAATTACCACATGCTGTTTATGTATGATTAATATGTTACTCCGCCTAACCACGCCTGTCTATTTCTAACGCCATCTACTGACGCAGATAAAAGAGCAGAAACAAAAGGGTAATCCTAGCATAAAGATCAACATATTTAAAACATTATTACTAGACCCTTGCGATATCAAATACATCAACCAAATTACATCAACGTGTCCTCTCGATATTCATACACCTCTACATGTGCAGTAAAAATGATTAATTATAACCAGCGAGCATCTCGAACCCGCGTCTGTCAACGTTTTTGTGTATCTTCAAGGTTTTTATGATCTGGGATCCGTTGAAATCGAGATATTTCTTTGTCTTATCTAAATACGATTAATAGCCGATATCTATCACTAACCACAACTATTTCCAGACAATGTCTTGCGCCCCATCCAGAAAAAACATGAGATATCAAGGCGTTGACCTTTATGTATGTTGATAGGTTAATATATATGTGATAATATGCCGTTAGGTATTCAAGGGTTTTACTGTTAATATACCATGTGTGAAGGAGGGAACAGCCGACTGCTGTGATCTAGACGTACAGGTAAAGTTACATATATAATATATATTACTACAACTAAAGTAAATATACATATTAAATACAACATTGTTGCCATATTCTACATCTTTATCATTCAAATCACGCATCTGGTTATACTAGTCCACTTCCAGCCCAAGTCGTGAACCCTCCAAAAAAGCAAATCAAATCATTTTGAAGGCTGATATGCAAGTAGAAATGTTACAATACAAGTAATTGGGCTTTTCATGACTTCATGAAGTTCATAATATCATTTGAAAATTTGTCCCCAAAAAATATTCAAGCTTAGTTTTTATAAATTTCTTATTCCTCCACCCCAAAAATTGTTTAAATCTACACATTTGTCAGTCTGTTTTAAATTAAAGAGCAATAAAAGATTGATAACAAAAATAAAATGTCTTCTTCTCAATGAGCATCAAAGCCAGAAACTTGCAGTAAGCCGGACATGGGATTGTGCTAACGATTATAAACGGTCTATAAAGACTAAAGTAATGGTCAGTCTTTATGGGTGGTCAGTCAGTTATGTCTATTCTAATACACAAATGTTGACCATTTGTACGGTAATTTACGTGTGAACACTTGTTGGGGGATATTGACTAACTAGCATACCACGGGTTGTTGAAATAACAGAATGGTCGTACTACTTGTTAATGTACACATCGGCTGCTCGTTAATACTGAATAAACTTAATTAATAGACTGCAATATGTGGAGGCAGTAGCAGGTTCCTTTCTTTTATTAGGCTGCAGTCAGAAATAAGAGAGAAGCATTGGCCACTAAATAGAATGAATAGCAGCTCTATGGAATGGGAATTTGAGAGCAAGATAAGAGAGAGAGTGCACAGGAGAGAGATTTAGGTCCACTCAACAAAGTTTAGGTCATTTCGGGATTCAAGCTAGGTCATTTATTTCCATAAGTTCGCTTGTCTTTATGGGTCATTATCAGAGTGAGAAAAACGGAGGACCTCCAGAAAACCAACAAGATCAGAATATTACCGAAGCATGCAACATTATTAAACAACTAATTCAGTATTTAGCAACAAAATCTTTTTAACACACCAGAGAAGAAAAACTAAAGAAAACAATGCACCAAGTCACTCTTCTGCTCGAAGAGATGATAAAATTTTAAAATCTTTTGACAGAAATAACTGTGATTAAAGATTGGGAATATTGATTATCTATCAAATTAAAAGATAAGCATGGCTTGTATTTATTCTATTAACTGTTAACACGCTAATTTATTGTCTAATGACACGTAAATACACAAGTAAAGATGGCGCCAGCTGAAAAACTGATGTCGCTATGTCATGCAATCGTAACACTAATTAAGGATAAAAAATAATTGGCCAATTGCTAAATTTTCTAGAGTATTAAATCAAAAAGAACGGACTCTAAATATCAATGGCATCATAAAACCATGTGGTTAGGTAGGTAACCATAATCGAACCCATGATACATGGCATTATATTCTGTTTCTATCTGAATATTGAACTGGCTAATAATTTAACGTCTTTCATGTGTTTTAGTTGCAGAAGGATTAAGCATATCATGCCTTGTGCACGAACAGCACAATAACTATACACATACATGCTGCCTTCCCTCCAACTAGTCACATCAAAAAAATAATTGACAAATAATAAAAGTCTGAAGAAGTATATAGATTTCTATATTTGAGTAATTGAAGGAGATTTAGAACTAGAGTTCAATGGTAGCATTAATAGAACAAGCTATAGATATATTACGCTACACGATAAAACATCGCCCGAGGGTAATTCTATTACTACAACACATTGTGTCAACTTATTACAAATCAATTCTTATTTTAAACTTGTTGCTATTCATGTTTATTTTAGATTTTCGATCCAGAGCAGACCAATTTTTTTTTTCTGAACTGAAATTCTAAACAATGTTCTTGCTAACTATTTACAGAAATTTGATCAGAAACCTTTTTTGTTTTGGAATAATAAGGAAAGTGTCTAAAATAAAATTGTATCTATTTTCTCACATGGATTGCTCAAGGGCCATTCTTTCATCGTATAACATTTCCTAGGAATATGAATGACGGGAATAGTAAACTGTTCAATAGTTTTTATGCCAGTCTCTTGCTGTTTCTTCAGGTTTTCTAGTTTCCTCCTACTGCTAAAGACCTGTATGCGCAAACGAATAATTGAAATAAAATTGAACCACGTGTTAGTCCCAAAATAACCTGATCTGTGTCGAGTGGATGTTAAAAACCCATTTCTCTCTCTCTCTCTCTCTCTCTCTCTCTCTCTCTCTCTCTCTCTATTTCTTATGTTCCCAAACCATACACCAATTTAAAAAGATATTTATTAGAGTGACTAAGTAAGGGGCTTCCTCATTAACCAGGATGTCTCTGGTTTGCCCATAGCATTGTCCAAGAAAATTCCTAACGATTTTTCAGCTCAGTCTCCCTCTTGTCAACAGTGCAGAAAAAAAGGCCTAGATGTCCGGATAGGATGAAATAAAAATGGAGGTCCATCCGTGTACTCATTGGAGTGCATGTAAAAGAACCTTGACTGTTGGAATTTAATGAAGAGTCCATGAAAATGCTCATGTTTCAGAACATTAAGACATTGAAACTCTGGTAATTTCATTTTACGATGAAGCTTCTATTCCCTTCACGATATCTACTTGGTCATATTCATCTATCACCAAACAATGGATTCTCCCAGTTATTTATTTTTTGAGTTTCTTCTACGCAGCTAATATTAAAATCTATCTTTTTAATTGTGTAAATTTCAAAGCCCTTTATAGCAAGGTATAGGATGCTTTTATTCATACAACAGCCTTCATATGATCGCTCTCGACCTGAAATAGCTGCAACGGTTTCAGGGCGATTGGTTTATTTGTCTAAATTCGGCGCTCAAGTGAAAGGTGATGACGAGATTTTAAATGTTTTTCGACTCTCTAATCCAATAATGGCTCGTAAATCAATATGGCTAACTGCACAAAAACTTCGTAAATCAGACTTTACGACTCTAAAACACTCACTATTAACGTAAAAAAGACATAGAAATAACCGACCGTCACACGGAAAGTTAAAAGGTGTATTAAAACAAGTATCGAATGGTCGAACAAACACGCCAATCCGGCGTTATCCTTGATGAAAACATGACAATCAAATTGATTTTAGTTAACTGAAGTCTCATGGGGATAGAGAATTGACCAAGTTTTTTTACAAGATGTACAAGGAAGTAACCTAATCAGAGATTTGTTCTAAATGGATAAAAAGATTGGAGTTGTTAAAGGTGAAAAGCGAAACGACTAGAGGCTTGTAATTCTTCGTTTTTCCGCTGATTTGTGAAAGACAATGCCAGTTTGATACAATCAATGGATTTTTTTTTCTGGGCATCTGTTTTCCGTTAATAGCTTTAGATCCTGGGTATCAAAGTCAAGGCTACTAATCATCTAATTTTTCAATGTTTAATCCACTCTAAAATATACTCCAACTGATTATTTAAAGGGACAATAACACTCTTGCTGGCTTGGCAGCTCCAGAAAATAAATAATAGCCTTATTCTAAGTACTAGACGTTTAAGTGTCCTACCTGTTGTGTAAATTATCCATTACGACCTATTTTACTTGTCCAGAGGGTTCGAAAATATTTTAAATCAAAGTCACATTTGAAAAGGTTTACGTTAGACTTTTCAAATCAATTAGTTGAATTTTTCCAATTTTTTAAATTAGGTGTGTTAAGATGAAATTTATATCATCATTTACTTGGAATATTCTAAAATAATACGATTTGTTGACCAGAATGAAGATTGGGACATATTATTCAGTTACAACAAGAGTGTTATTGGGGCTTTAAGAAAACAAAATTAATATATCAACGAAAGATAATCTCTCGGATGCGAGAAAAATTCAGATTATAAAGAAGCTCTGAAAATGTTGGGTTCCATCAAAGTGGCATCTTCGAAAAGTGTTGAAAAAGTTTTAGGCCACAACCATAGTTTCTCCAACATCGCAAAATCTCCAACAAAATCAATATATAAACTGTAGATAATATCTCAGATGGAACGAAACTTCAGATTATAAAGAGGCTTTGAAAATTTGAAAATGTCTGCTTCAAATGAAGTGACATCTTCGACAAAGGTTTTGAAAAAGTTGCCAAACTATTAAAATTTGCTAATTGATCAATTCTTTGTAAATTCTATAGTATGATATTCCTTTCAAAGTTTCAACTTTAATAATATTTCATCTCTCTCTCTAAACATGTGTTTTCATTGGATGTAATTTAGAAAACTGAAAACAATCCAATCTCAATCTTTGTTCCAACATTGTAAAAGGAAGGTACCCGTCTCAATGAATCAGCCAGCAGTACATTTGGCATGGTCCCTAGAGAAACAAACGATAATTTATAGCAATGAAAATACATTTGTTATCATTATTATTATGACTAACTTTTCTGAAAGACAGACGACCTAACGATTTCTCATAGAATCAATTAAACTCGTGGTTACATCTTCCAATAAAATATATTGGCACAGAGAGAGAGAGGGAGAGTCCAGTTCACTCAACATAAACTAGGTAATTTCAGGACTAACATATGGTTCAATATTATTTCAATAATCTGTAGGGAAATCGCAGGAACGGGAGAAAACTCACATGCAAGCGGAGAATCAAACCCAACAACTTGATTCAATGACGGACGTTGTGATCGAACCATTTGGCCAAACCCCCATCTATTCGTAGAGATTCAATATGTAACATGAGTTAACAATTTCCCTATAAGTTAATTACATGAATGACGAGAAGCGTTAAACTTCGACTAATCAATCGAAAATATCTCATCTGGCTCATGATTTGTCCTGATTGAAAAATAGATATGTACGCTAGGATGAGGTATTACCACACGCCTCACTCCATTCCAGATGCACGGAACGAATAAATCTTTCAAGGCATTTCAGTCGAGACATAGGCAATGAGCGTTAAACTCGTTCACGCTTGCCATGATGTTGGAAGCAGTAAGACTAATCCATAATAGTCTAAAGTAGAAATTATACTGAATTAGGTCTCATCTAGCAAAAATGGAATGAAATAAAATAGGGTTTAACATCCTAGTCTTCTGTTCCAGACCTATGGGGCTGATGAAGACCAGCATATGTCACACAGTGTGCTTTGAGATAAAATTTTGTCGGACAGCGGCATTTCAAGCTAGTCTTCACCAGATTCAACTGTCAAGGGTTCTTTTAAGTGCATGTGACCGCATACACAGACACCTTGGTTTTCCAGCCCATCCATACAACTAGAAGATGTACCTTGCCAGGCCCCCTCTGGAAACCACAACAGAAAATCCTGACGAACTTTCTCGAACCCAAGACCTTTAGGTTACTGAGTTAGTGCCTTATTGACTTTGGCACTGCACCATTGCACCTCCCAATTTATTTTGAAGTTTTAGATTGATTGATAAATGCAAATGGTTAGTGGTTTACCGTGTGCACGTTGTATCATAAGGTCTGTCATTGAGTCAAATGGCATGGTTTCGATTTCCTGCATGGACATGGCAGGGAGTAGGCTCAGCTGCCCAATGCTGTCAATTTTTTCCTGGTTCTTTGCTTTCCTTCTACTGCTAATGATACATACGCGCAAACAATTAATTGTAATAAATTGAGCCATATGTTAATCTCGAAATGATCTAGTTTGTGTCGACTGGACATTAAACCCCATCTCTCTCTCTCTCTCTCTCTCTCTCTCTCTCTCACACACAAGACAGGTAAATATGACTAAAACAGAAGCCCGGATAGAAAACAAGAGCAGTTGAACTATATCTACAACTAGAGTCAAGATAATACTTGTGATTTATGTAGAGGGCACCTGCTGCTCTCATAAACATGGTATCTCATGTAAACATCCTCCAATAAAATGGCACCACTAACTGATTATCACCAATAACGGAAATTGTTAATTTTGTGGATGTTTCTAATTGTCACAACTGTTCTATCAGATATATTTCATTGTGACAGCTTTTCCAATTTTAATAGGTATTTATTAAGTCTGCGGAAACAGGTAGTATTATTGTCTGAGATTAATGAAAAAAAAATCAACAAAATCTTCCTCCCACTGCTAAAGACACCTATGTGCAAGCGAATCAATAAAAGAAAAAAAATTGAGCCATATGCTAATCTCAAAATGACCTAGTTTGTGTCAAGTGGACATTAAACCCCATTTCTCTCGTGTTTACTCATTAAATCGTCACTCTAGTATGCAAAGTAGTTGCCTGAAAATGTTTCTTGGGTTTTGTTTTAACTTTCAGGTTTAGTTCTGAAGGGTTCCCACCATCTTTGTTTACATTTAACTTCCAAAATACATTTTGTTTGGAGATATTTTAAAAGGGCATTATTCATTGTTACGTTCTTTACCAACTCCTCCCTGGTCCAATGCGGCTATAAATATTTTATGTGTAGAAATAATTCCAAGATCAATATCAGTCTATTAACCAATAAAACAAATAAAAGATTCAATATCCTTACAAGAAATAATTTTACTACGGAAAAACACACTTCCAACATTTTCTGCGTCTCCAATTCTACTTTCCGCGGGGAATCGATAAATGACAGAAAATAACTGTAAGTGTCAAAGACTAACAGAGCTAATTCCCTCAAGAAAGGCCAAAGAAAAGTGACTAATATATTATAAGTGTTAGAATCATCTATTATTGACGAAGCTCATAAAAAAATACCCCTTGCTAAACTTGTTTTAAGAAAATAATTGAGTGCTTTGTCTTATTAGGTTAATATTACAAAATCATTCAAGTCGATCCACATTGAAATGTTAAGATAAAACAATAACATAATATAAGTAAAATTAGTCCATCTCTCTCTCTCAAAATATAGAATTGAAACAAAGTATGCTGCAAGTGAAATTTTACCCGCAGAGCAGCACTACAACCTACTCATATTGAATTCCAAATGCCAAAGGGGCCTTTTATGTGCATGCAAATGTGTACACGGATCTTGGTTTTTCATCCTATTCGAACACTTCAGTGTTTTTGACTAAAATCTTCAATTTAAGACTTTAAAATGTTGGTCAACTAGTTAAGTGTCTGTTCTCAAGCGGAGCTAACTAAAGTCGGACGGCCTAAGTTTAGTATGAACCTCATATTGTCTTTGTACATTACTATACTGATCTTTTGTTGCTGAGTATCAAAGGATAAAACATGAACTGTTTATTTAAAACTCAGAAATATACAGAATCCAGTCTTAATGTGTCTTAGTCTATATTAAAACCTGTATACACTAGTCTGTATCAATATATCATAGTAAAATTGTATGCAAGTGGTCAATACGTACAAATATACCATGGTAAAATGGTAAATAAGTGTTCAATAAGTCCGAATATACCACGGTAAAATTGTAAATAAGTGTTCAATAAGTCCTAATATACCACAGTCAAATTGTATACAAGTGTTGAATACATTCATATATACCAATTTTTTCATAGGTTATATCACAAAAAATATTCATCGATATAACAACAATATGTAAATATTATTGTCAGGTTTCTCTCGCCTACCCTAATTGATTGACACTTTATCTTGATTTTTATGCAAACTTTTTCCGGGTTTTCGATGAAAAGAATTAGATGTAAAAAAAATTGACAATACAGCATGTCAATAATCAACCTTGAAATAACATGATCGGTGTCATTCCAAGAATTAAAGAGACCATATCTCAGATCTGACAAAGTAGATCTACCGGGAAGGAACCATTGCAGATTCATGATAGCTTGGTTGGTGATGTTTTTCTAAAAAACATACAGCAACTTTAAAGTGCTCACTGACAGGCACTAAGAAAATGTGAATATTGGTTGGGTGTTGGTTTTTTTTTTAATACCGAAATAGAGCAACTTTAATCCGCTCACAGATTTTTTAGTCGGTTGTTTAATAGAGCAACTTTAACCTGCTCACCAAGAGCCACCAATAAAAGAAACGTGGCTCAGTAAACAAACGCTAATAGATAACGATCAAGCCAACATTTAAACAATTAACAAAACAGCAGGAGTTGCTTTTTAACGTTAATTAGCCAATCATACCTTCCGTCAAGTTTTTTATAGTTTATCTTTAGTTGACTAGGTTCTCTGCTTCTTAACTTTACCAAGGCAATCAGTCAAAAATGTAATTTATAACATAATTTCAAGAGAACAGGCTGGGTTTTTTAAAAGCATTGGATGAAATGTTAAGTTATCTATTTTGGCACAAGTCCTAAGTTGATAATGCCTGTGTATGTATATTAATGTATATATGAAGTTTGGATGAGTCAATGTTACCTGGCGTTGTTTCTGCTTTTATTCTCTCTTGAGAGATGTTTTTATCTTCTCTCTTCGATTGCATTTATCATTTATAGTGCAATGAAAAAACACATGTTTAAATAAATGCACACTGCCATACGGCTCTTATACTTTTATTCGTGATAATGATATTTATGGCATTTAAATAGCAAAGAACATAACGATGAGATCAAGGCAATGATGATTAAAAAGTACCATCTATTAACCCGCAACTAGCGCCCCAAATCGTCTGAGTTACATGAAGAGAAGATTTTAATTTTGATTGCTGTTCTTTTCAGCACTTCAAACTTTCACAATAATAATACAGCAACTTAGAGAGAAATGGGGTTTAACGTCCACTCAACACAAGCTAGGTAATTTCGGCACTAACATATGGTTCAATTTTATTTTAATTATTCGCTTGCATGTAGGCGTCTTTAGCGGAGGGAGAAAACTGGAGGACCCGGAGATAAACCCACGAGGTTAGACAGACGACCATACACCTTGTCACGTACAACCAGGGAATCGAAACCACACCAGCTGACTCAATGACAGACCATTCCGCCACCCAACTCCCTCATATAATATTTTGAAAGGGACTAAATTCCCTAAAATAACTATCGTAGACTTTTCATCCATCTGTTTTATGAGTATATACCTTCCTGTTACCCTAACACCAGTTTCTACTTGTAGCCGAACTGATCAATAGTTTGCTGTATAAGACGTGACCGAGAAAAGATTCATACTAAATCATTATAATGAGGAATCCTTCGGATATGTCTATATTTGGAAATAGGTTAATGACGGCAGATGACATGCTGAAATAGATTTCCTTTGTACATAAGCCCTGTGTAGTCTTATAAAAACGTAGTCCAAATCATCAAGCCATTAACCATTATTGAATAGCAGAAGGAATTAACTTATGGCCATTACTGGTTGAAAAGGACTATAATAAAGATTACTACAGCATGTTTTCGTGGGAAACACTTCATCAGTCATCATCAACGCTCTAACTAGATCTAGTCTCGATTAATCAGTCTTAAAATAAGTACTAGTTTTTTTTATTATATCTGGTTAACGAGGACTATTATTATGGGTAAACTGCGCTTGAAGCAATGGAGGACCGAGAAGTAGGCTTGAATAGTAAGACTTACAAATACTTATGGATGTTATCAAATCTGGTTAAAAGAGGCTATAGAGAAAGTACACTACAGATGAAGAAGGAATGTTGTGTAGTCTTGATTAATAAGACATAAATATTTTTATGGATATAATAAAACTGGTTAAAAGGGGCTATAGAGAAGCAATGAGAGATGTTGTTGGGGGTATTAAGACATTTGGATATTACTTCGTTACTGCGCTAACGAGTTATGGATGAAAGCGGATCAATATCTGGGTCATGTCACATGGCCACACAATGGTCAAGTATTGGTCGACAGACTACAACAACATGTTTTCTTCATAAATCAAATGAAATGGTGTTTAACCGCCTACTTTTCTGAACCGATTCAGCTAATGTCCACTCCACTTGACACAACCTAAGTCATTTTGGGACTAACATATAGTTTAATTATATTTCTATAATGCACTTGCACATTGGAGTCTTCACCGGGCGGCGGGGGGGGGGGGGGGACGACCAGAAGACCTCAAGAAAACCCACAAGGTTTCATGGGCTAAATTGGTTTAGTCTAAGGTAGAATATTAATTTGAGCCCACTGTCGTTATCAGGAAAATATTTACACTTCATCTTTTTTATTTATTTCTAAATTATGAAGATTGTGTTCCACAGTTTCCTGATATCATAAATTCTAACCCAAGACAATTCTGACCTTATAACATAAAGTGTATAATACTGTAAAACTGTGAACAGATATCTGTCGAGAATAAATGTCTGACTTCCCACCATCACTTGTGGGTATTGTTTCTAATATTTATCGCATTAACTCGATATGACATCAGGGCATCCGAGGTACAGCACTGGGAAATAAAGACTTCCCAAAGAGACTGGATGCCCATTCATTAATTATGTCCTGATCGTCAGGAGGTTTAACAGACACGGTTTTGTAATTTCGATTATGGTTGGTATCTTGTGTATAGTACCATATTAATGTTTACATTCTGTCTATTCTCTACTGTCGTTTCCGTGCCAAAGTTTTCAAGGAATTTCCTTAGTTCTCTGTTCTCTTGAAAAGATAAAGTGTAATTAACGCGTAACTTACTATTGGGAATCAAATTAGACTTTTTAAAGTATAATTAACGCCTAACTTTCTTTAAGAATTGCGTCAAAACTACTTTTTAGGTTTCTTTTTATATGCATTCCATCATGTTTTTTTGTTGTTATCCAAATGGTGTCAAGCAAATAACGCATCTGTCACAGACATTGACCGGCACAAATTCAGGCTATCAGACACAGTTCCTGGTGCCTGTTATTTTCTACAAGACATATCTTTCTTTTTGCATTGGTTCTATCTATATCTTTAATGAATCTCCGGCAACATGAACAATATTCAGGAACTGGGTTCATAAGTACAAGACATTATGTCAAGAAGGCCTACAACTAAAATTACTGATTTCCAGGCCTATTTATTACGGGACTATTAATTATCTCAAGAGATTTGAGTCCTATCGAGGGTTCTTTTGTATGCATTGCAATGTTTTTACAGTGGCAGACATTTTTGGTACCATCCAAATGACTGTAAGGTGTAAAATTGACATGATTGTGCATTCTAATGTGCTTATAGGATATACCCCCAGGTTTGTGTGTGTGTGTGTGTGTACCATCCAAATGACTATGTAAAGGACGCACCATCCAAATGACTATATAAAGGACAAAGGAGGATTTACAGGATTTACTTCCAAGGTTTTTTTTTTGTCCCATCCAAATCACTAGGTAAGTTGTAATGGTGAAGTTGTGTAAAGTCTTAAATTCTAAACTCACCTCATATTCCATTTCATAATGTCGGTCATCAAAATAGGGATCGTCATACTCCATATTGTGGGACATCTCAATATCTGTTAGTCCCATCTCGGCACTTGGTGAAAAGGCGACCGGTCGTCTGGAGGAAGGCTGGTATAATCTGAAAAATAAAAGGAATTTTTAAAATTAGGGTTGACTTCCGAGTTCTTAATCTGTCAAATTCAGAAATTATTGTATGTATATAGTTTGATAATTGTAAAGCGAGAGAGAGAGAGAAATGGGGTTTAACGTCCACTCAACACAAACTAGGTCATTTCGGGACTAACATATTATGGTTCAATTTTATTTCAATAATTCGCTTGCGCGTAGGTGTCTTTAGCAGTGGGAGGAAACCGGAGTGCCCGGAGGAAACCCACGAGGTAGAGAAGGCGCCCCTATCTCCATGCCACATACGCTCACACCAGGGCTCGAAACCACAGCCGCAAGCCAGTGGTGACCAGCCAGCTAGAGGTCGAAGCGCGGCACTCTAGACCACTAGGCCATCCCAACCCCCCACTAATTGTAAAGCAGTTTGATAATTGTAAAGCACATCTAAGCACTGCTTGGTGAAGGAATGCGTTGTACAAACAAAAGAATGGGTATCTGTTACAGGCTTTTATAGGCTTCCGTATAAAAATAGTAATAATAATAAATAATAATTTTAGTAAGAGCAATAGTCTGTCAGACAAAAGTCTGAAAGCCTAATAATAAATAAATATTCATATATCATTTTTATGTCAATAATTCGTCAGTTTTTTCTCACAGAAATCCACGATCTCATCCTAACAGAGTAATTGCTTTCTTTTATTTTAATAGAACTGAGCGTGAACAAATGGCAATGACCTTCTTCACGTTCCATCATTTCTTTTTTTTTTCACAACTCTTTGCCCTGAGGAGTTAACATATTTATCGTTAAAAAACGACCATAATTTAAAAACTCTCTGAATCATAAGGAAATTTGGGAACGTGGTCTTTTTTTTCTAGACGCAGGGAGTCGTATGGAAATCAATCAATCATCACAGCAGCCAACAAGTTGTAATTATCATTCAACATGCTCAGATCGTGGTTAGAAATGTGTGCGAGTGTTATCTCGGAATCAAATCAAACCCCTGAAACTAATCGTCATATGGAAGGATTATTCACTGTCAGACCCGGAAGATTGCGATTGTTCCGATTTCAATCCCTGCTATTTCAGCCTGCGTCTAGAACTGTCAAAATGTCGCTCCACGGAATAGAAGCTACAATTATTAATGAGAAAAGAGTTAGGAGTGAGATCATCGCATTATTAGTGACTATTGCGATGCTTCAGTTCATCAACTGTTGAACAGTAAATTTACGACATTTCAACAAACTGGAAATGTGATCAATACTAACGTTAGATTGGTACCATCGTGATTGATGTCAAAATTTATAACCTTTCTGCAACCTACAATTTTACCATCTTTCAGTGATTCATCGGAAAGACCGAACTACCCTTCTTAACTATCATTACCGTAACCAACGACAATAGGTCGTTCCTCTGGCAACCAAATAAATCATCAAATAAATAACAAGAAATTTTTGTGATTTTGAAATTTCACGCATCTCCTTTTTTTCTGTTTATCCACTTTTTTCCCCTCAAAATTATCTTAATACGTTTAACGACAAGTCGAGATTTCTGCACTTGGCGTTGGAATCTCAACATTGTCCCTAAAATTAAACATACGATCGAAAGATTTGCCATTTATTATTTCACCCAAATTATCAAAATAATCTTGATACGTTGAAGCAAAATTCGAGATTTCTGCACTTGGCGTTGGAATATCAACATTATTCCTAAAATTGGAATATCAACATTATCCCTAAAATGAAACAAAACAAATAGGATTGAAAGATAGCTTTTCTGGTGTTTATTGGCCAAAAGCAAGTATTATAGTCAATCTATTTAGTCCTTCATCAAAGCCATTGATTGAATCTGCAGTCGTCTATTGTAATAAACTAAAGCAGTAGAAACACTGGCTTTGATCATAACAATGTAACCATAACTGAAAGTCGATTTCTGGTCTAACAAGGTGATTGAGATCAACTGAGGCTCCCCAAGAGAGGAGTATTGTGTCAATCATGGGTCACATCAGCTGCGACAATATTCATTATGGTGGGGGGTCAATCATGCGAATCACGATAATTCGCGTACACTGATTTACAAATTATAATCAAACTAAAACAATACCAGGATATTATTGATTGTAATCTCCTACCAGATTAATAACCTTCTAGCAAATTGGAATAATATATCATAGAGTAATTTCAGGAAATGAAATGGGGTTTAATGTTCGACTTTTCTCTTTTATCGGAGCTAATGAAGACGGACATACATCATGCAGCGCTGTTTAAGGACATTTTTTTAATTACAACCAGGGGTTCAATCCTGGTTTTCCCGTAACAGTGGTGCAGGACAGAAGGTATAGCCAGGAACAATGTCTATAGGCTAGTCCTTCGGATAGAACGAAAAGCGAGGTCCATTCTATACCCGTTGGCATGCATCCATGACAGTTGGAATTCTATTGCTATCCAAGCAAATTTCCCTTACAGCACACTTTCTGGCGTAGGCCCATTTCGTTAACCCAGTTAGTGCGAAAATTGTAAGATGTTAAACCTCATATAATTTGTGCTAAACTTTGAATCTCTGAAACCTCGAACTACTTGTACGAAAACAATCGCTCCATGTCCTTATTTTCATCATCGTCAAGTAAACCTACCTTTCTAATAATTCAACAGGTATACACAGTTCTTCAACATCGTCTCCACGATCCATTTTGACTTTTCTCGTATTTCAGATAAACTACCTACTGATAACTGTTCAAATCACTGAGACAGAAATTTTACTGTTACAGATTAAAGAAGCAATCCACCAAAGGGCCTTTAATTAAATTCAAAACTGTTTTAAGATGTCTTTAAGCAAGAGATATTTATATGTATGGATTCTGAAGCTTTGTCGATAAACACACGTTTCTATTGCACGTAACTTTAAAAATTTTAATGTCTAAACGTCTTATTTTCAAGAATAGATTTTATGTTCAACCAGTATTTAACTCTAATAAAGTACCAATGTTGGTCTCATTGATATATTTTCTTTCGATATCTGTAAACTTGAAGCTGTTTTCATAGACCCATTCACCAAAATCTTCTGCTAAAATCAGTACAAAAACCACAGTTGACAGAGTAACGTTAATTGTTATTTATAAAAACACCTTGATCTGTATTCTCTGTCTACCACTTACGTTTTCCTCTCCGATATTTCTAACAATAATTCTTCACGGAGTATATATGTTGGCTTAGTATCATGTTACTATTGGTTTTCGATTGCTAATAGCCTCCTGTATCAAACAAGGCAATTCTCTTATCACAATAGTTTCTTTTATAAACAATAGTGGTCTGTTTCGTAATAGGCTGTATCGTTTTCAGCCTTTTTTCTTGCCTCTTGAAAATCAAGCGATGAAATGGTATAGCGAGGAGCTGTTTCTGGCGTATTTGTTTTTCGATCTAAATAAAAGAATCAAGTACTTTTGTTTTGGAGACATCTAATACAGAATCGATAATCTAATTTGTCTTGTTTTCTATAAATATACCTTCAAATTCTATTTTGTGTTCTGCGTATTAAGTTTCTGCGACAGGTACGTCAATGTCTCCGCCTATCTCCTTGTATCAAAGTAATTTAATATTCCTTTAAACTATATTTAAATTGAATTTCTTGGTTTGTGAACAGAAGTCTATAATAATAGTAATAATACCATCTGTTACAATAAATTCATCACATTGTCTTTAACAGGGTTTGTCCGTCTGCGTAGAAGGTAATTCCTATCTGACAATAATCAATATAGTGAATCACAGCCCGTCTTTCGATACGTTGTGTGTCGTTTAGTCGGCTGCTGAAGACTTGTCCACATTTGTTAACGTCTCTGCACGTTATTTTTATAACTCTCAGCTCTCTTGTCCTTGGTGACTTATAAAACCATCAGACTATTTACTCTTCTCTCAATAACAATAATATCAATGGCATTTCTTTCAATAACATTTCATACTCCCAATATGACAAATGGACGATTCCTTCACAAAGAGATACTCTTCTTCAAGAATAATATTGGTTAATTTTTTTCTCAGAATGAGAGTTCTCAGAGAATAATATTAGTTCAGACTGTTCTTTTTTTTAATTTTTTTCAATGTAAATATTTAACCAGAAATTTTACAAGTAGCACTGTCTTATAAATTCCGATTCCACTACTTTTACCAATAAAAACTAAATCACAATAAAAATCAATACCAAACACGAGTTTGTAGATCCAATCTAACAAACGAAGGATTTTTTTCACGCTGAGATATTCTTCACATAGAATTATATTAATTTATTTCTATCGTTTCAACGTTAGTATTTTACAAGAATTTCAACACCATTAGCAATCCATTATAAAGAAATAAATCATTTGAAGTGACCAATTCTGATGTTCGTATGAAGAAATATATTTAAATCTGCTCCGTCCCCTAACTGCTATTACAACTCTTTAAATTTCTATAAAGTTTTTTTTGATTAACAGAGAGGAAATAGACTTGACTTTTAAACTGAATTATTGATGAATCAACACAGGATCTTCTATCTCCATTAACGGGTTTCGTCTGGCCGCTGTCAACGTAATTCACTCAAATTCACTCAACTGGAAAGCTAGTTACATGACTTTGTCAAACGCAACAAACAGAACAACTCTCCGGTTGATCATTAGCTTGTCCATTACACGATTTAATAAAAGGTTATTTATTCAAACGGTCTAGTCTCTTATTCACTTCATAATCCTTCCTCTTTTACAAGAGAAACGAACCCACAAGATGTCTTTTTAAAAGCTTAATCTTTCGAAAAACAAAAAATTAAACTATACAAGAAATGAATCTACAAGACCTCGATTTAATAGCCTCTCTCGAAAATCCGATGATATAAGAAATGAAGTTGCAAGACGCCGATTCAAAAGTCTAATCTCTCGAAAATTATACTATCAGAGTTAGTTACACAATGGGTAGACTTTTAAGATGTAAAATTCCCGTTTATATACCCATTATACGGTCTGTTGTCTCGCCAGATGATTTTATCAAGGTAATTCATATACACACACACACTATTAAAATATATAAACCGCTTGATAGCAGAAATAACAGTTCATCCCACTTCTAACACTAACGCTTTAACTTCTACTCAACTCCAAAGATCTTCTCTCCTGCAGATTACATTACTGGTCCGCCATGAATTCAAAATCAGATGAAATTCTTTCTGTTTTTTTTTTGGTGAGGGGGGGGGGGTCGAGTAAAGATTCTGTCTACCAGTTTAAAATCTGACCATATCAAAGAGAAATTTAACTCTCATTAGCCCAATCACTCCTTACTATCTTGTGTTTACACTGTAATGTCCGCCACTCTCAAATCTCTGCAGGCTTTTCTTCTTCAATAGTAGACGAATGGACGTCAATATCTAACTAATATTCACAGAATCCTCCGTAATATACCGTTCAATACAAAAACTCTTTTCCAATAAATCAAGTGATAAAATTCTTTCGTCTCGGAGCACTTTTTATTTTCACCAAATTTCTATCGCCACCAAATATTATTTTAAGTTTTAGCGTTTAAGTAAGTACAATGTTGCTAAACGAAGTCGACACAATATATCTACACCATAAAAGCTTTACCATTGCGCGGAATCTAAGCGGCCAATTTTCAGGATTTCTACAATAAGATTGTGGATACAATCAGCTTAGATTTACCGACGTGTAATAGAGATATGCATCCTTGTCTATTTAAGGAAACAATGTTTTAACAATCCAATGAATGATTTCAACTCATAACAAACCACTTAAAAGCCCCTATGACAGCTGTGCAGTGTAACTTGGCACCTTGAATCTAAGCCGCAGAGATTTATAACAAAACCTCACTTCTTACAGAAATTTATCCTTGAAGAAATTCAGCTTGAGCGAATCTAATAAATTTGATGTCTGCTGTTAGAATATTCCGTTTGGTTTGAAGTAGTGCCCATCTTGTATTGTTAGTACCCTAATCATCTAAACAAAGGATCCTGTCTCTTCTTCACTGATGTAACTGGATAACAATTGGTTTTCATTCATTAACCTCAAGTTTCTGTTCCGGCAGGGTCTTGTATTATTGTCCGTAAAAGCACAATCACATAATATCCAACTTCTATAAATCTTCTTTGCAAAGTTAAATACCAAATACAAGGCAAATTGTCTCTATGTCTTCCACAAAGTATCAAAATCTGACATCTCTTGACCGTTTGGTTTCTACTACTAAAAACATGGTAGCTACTGAATTAAACAAAGGAATCAGTAATCAGACTACTGATAGTAACTGCTAGCCACCAATCTGTGACTATTATCAATGACCAAAGCGACTGGGAGATAGAGAGAGAGAGAGAGAGTCAGTTGGACTGGTCGGTGACTAACACTTTATAAGTGAATTCCCAAGACAGTCTTGTTGATCAGGTCCTAGTAGTCTCAGCCTCACCATGTACCAGTCTGCTATCTCACCCAGCATGAGGTGGCCAATTAAACAAGACTACCATCTCGTTGACCCCTCAAGGGCTGCCTGTCATTTTTCATCTTTTCTTTTCTGCATGCCTGTTGTTACTCTTTCAATATTTGATCGGCAGAAATAAAAGGCGGCATCAAGCCCCAGTCAGGCATATTCCATCGCCTTCGATAACAACTTGAATCGTGAAAATATTTAGCTATTCACACCGATTAATTCATGCATGTTATGCGCAAGATCTGGTGTGTGCATGCATGTTTAAGATAATTAGACGTGTGGCTTTATGGTGTTTTAATGTCCCGATAATTGTGTTTTAGAATTTTTTTGGCTTAGACCTTATTAATTATCAGTGTTAGAATGTGATTTTGATGAGGTAAAGGGGAATACAGTCATTAGAGCACCAGTCAAATTACGTAATGCTTGATGGACGTGTAATCTCCAGCGTGAATGAAAACAATGTCCAATTTATCGTCTAATCATTCCCATTCACAAACGATGGATTCCAAATTAATTACTCAATCGTTATCCAGTGTTATTAATGAGTATCTAAGGTCACATAATTAATGTCAATCTTGGACATAAAGTGGTTGAACATTTTCATCAACCAGGCCCTACTCGGAAAAATTTTAATTTCTTTATTTCGTCGACAAGCATTCATATATTTGGTTAATGAAAATGGAACACATTATGGTAGACATTACTCTATTTGATTGTCCTCACTACCAGTATTATTGCCTTTGATTTACCTCATTATACAACTACAACTAGATCTTTCCATAATATACAAGTTAAACAATCTCTTCTTTGATTTTGCATATTATACAGCTAAAACTATACCTTCTTTCTTACTTTGTTGGGGTTTTTATTAAATTGCAAATTCCGCATTAAAAATGTAAAATGCACATGATGTCAATTTTGTGAAATATTCAAATCAAATACTGGATAGAATTAAACAATGGGGACGGATATTCCTTTCAGAAGTTCAGCTTTTCAAAATACTATGTAGTATTTAAAGAATTTAAAATGCATCAAATTAAATGATGATTTTTGGCTGTAATAAAACTACGTTTGTATTAAGTACATTATTAAACTAACCACACTCATCCGAACACAATCATTCATTTAATACAAAATATCAATGCGTATTGATTTACACGGTACAGGTCATACCATTGGTCAAATTATCTGGCTACTGACCAATGGGAAGAGTCAATATTTACACAAGACGACATGTGACCCCTAATAACGCAAACTAAAGAAGTATTTGTCGCTATTAGAGGATCATACTTCTGTCATGTTTATTCTGTAATCGAATATTATTTATTCTCGAGCGATCAGTAGTTCGACTTAAGTAGATTATTAATTCACTATCGCAATGTGGTTATTTAATTTGTAAGTTTTCTCTCGATAGCGTAGCTCGTATCAATCTGATCGAGTACTTGTGATACTGTAAGTATCGACCGTTATTGTCGATTTAGTATCAAATAACCGTAGTAAAGATCGACAAGTGAGAGGGTTGAAAATATAAATTTACCGTGGACAAGTGACAAGGAGTGTTGTCGGGAGGATTAGAGATATATGATATATTTAAATAACGACCTAATCTTGTCAAATCTATTTGGAATTGAATTAATAACTTGATACTGATGGGATACATGTTTATATTGCATGCTTTCCTACCATTTAGTGGCCATCAGTTTTCTAATCCGAAGAGAAAATTATATCATTGAGGATTCTTTAGCCTGGTTTTTCAATCTGTATACAGTGCAAGAAGGAAGGTCTACATGTAGTAAGGAAATGAAATTAATGCAATGAAATTGGGTTTAACGTCCTACTCTTAGGCACCTAACCTGGGCTAATGGAAGACGGGCATGCGCTAAACAGTGTGCTATGAGGGAAATTTTGCCTGGGCAGTGGCGCTACGGCCTACTCTTATATCGAATTCCAACTGCCAAGGGATCCTTTACGTGCACTCCAATGTGTACACAGGACCTCGGTTTTTCGTCCCATCCAAACGACTAGGCAGCTATCCTTGTCAAGCCCTCCGTTCTGCATCACTGACAAAGGGAAACCACGCTGTAAAATCGAGATGAACTTTCTCAGCAAATGCAGGGATCGAACACCCAACCTCCAGGCTAGCGAGCTAGCGCCTTACCCACGTGATCCCCTATAGTAAGGAAACCCATCTACTCATTCCAATGGTATGAAAGAGTGTGGTCTACCCAAATAAACCAGAAGAGAAACTTAATGGCGAAGGGTTTGTGTTTGTCAAGGAATAACATATCAGTATGAGTAGCATAGGAATTATTTTAAAGGCCCAATCCCGATAACTTTTTGGGGAATAAAACTGCTTAATTTTGTGTTAAAATCCCTTAAAACCCATTACCTAAGGCCGACCAACTAACCCGATATTTGTGATATGCTTGTAAATAACTTAAACCTGACAGTCTTCATCTGGAAATGGAGACCGTTGTATTATACAGTATTGGGATAAAACCAGACTTTTTTCTATAAAAATAATATGTAGGTGAAATTTACCTTTTGTTATCAAGTACAGTACATGGGTCATTCACTGTATAGACCTCTCAAGAAAGAGAATCGGTTAGCAGGTCACCCAATGAAAAAATTGACCCGAAATCTTAAAAGGGTTACGTGTCCGGATAAGCAGTGTTTACGTTAACGTCAAAACGACTCAATATTTTGAGCTGAAATTTTGAGACAAGGTAAATACACCATGCCTCTATGTTTTGGTCCATAAATTTCATAAATGCTCGGACTTCAATTTTTGAGACTCTGCTCTTATCGGGACTGTCCCTTTAAAAGAGGAGCCAGGGTGAGGGTGGCTTGATGAGTAAGGCGTTGTACAAGAACCCTTGACAGTTGGAATTTCATGCAGAGTATGGCAAAATTCCCCCCCGCAGTCAACTGCATGACATAGTATGCTCTTCTTCATTAGCCTGACTGGTCCAGAAATGTAGGGAGTTTAAACCCCATTCCATTTTGTTGAAGGATAACTTTTTATTCTTCTGCACGAGTAGTGAAGCTCAGATTTAAAGGAGCTAAATCGCTAATATTTGAGACCTAGAAATTGCCATAAATGGGTAGCAACGCAGATACTCCCCGGACCAGAAATATATCGTCTCGTTCTTCAGGTCCCTTGTTAAAAATGGGCCTGAAACGCATTATGGTACACGAATAGTGAAAATTTTTTATTTTGTCTTAAATATTGGATATCAAAAGCCCATGTTTTGCCCGTAAAATGACAACATCAGTGTTGGTTTAAATTGACAAATAATTCGTGTTTTGAATGCCGAAGACTTTGGATGATATTGCGTTAAAGACTTAGCAACTTTAAGTAAAATCTGTATTACACAAGTTGTCAGAATTGACATATTGTACTGTACCATATTCTACAATCAGAAACAATGCTGTTAGAATGTGTATGTTTGTATATAGAGGAACGTGAAGAACTGATTGACATTTACCCAACCCACAAATATTCTCTCTACAATATGTGGACTCCTCGGACAACTTAACGAAAAACACATTTTAACATTTTCTACAAAAACATATACATCAGCATGACTACCTTCCAGTGATGACAAACAAAACACATGCGACCATGTTACAGAAAACAGTTGTCTTCACAAAAATAATAGCCCAAAGTTTCAAATATACATAAAAGAATTTTGTCAATATTTTCATAAATTCGAAACGTCTACATGCACTGCTATGATGCACAAAAGTATGGGGGTCAATATTTTCATAAATTCAAATTTCTGCTATGCACAAAGGAAGAGTTGGTGGGGAATGTCCTGTGGTTTAAAATATCGTCCTAGGAATTGAAGGTTTATCATCTCTGAAAACATGTGTTCAATCCAATGATTATTTATGTTTATGGTAAGTGTTGGGTCACCTGGATGACCATGTGTGCTATCTCCTATGGCTGAAAGATCCCAAGTCGGAACAATGCTAGTTGATGATGTGTTGAATTGACATAAAACCCAGTTCCGACGCCCTTCACTCTAAAATAAGAGACTCACTACAACAATGTCACAGTGTTTCTTGTTTTTCCAGAACATCTTTGGGTCTTCACTATAACACTATCAGTGGAATCCAATAATTAGTATTTTTTGTTTCAAGAACATATGCAAATTGGTTTTATGGTGAAGTTCTAGAATAGAACACATGCACATTAGTGTTATAGAGGTTCCCTTCAGTCTAAAATAGAAAACTATAAACTATAAGAACACATGAACTCAAGACATTTTTTCTTGTCTGGGATGTCACCCTCAGTGGACGTTAAACCCCAGGAAAGAACCAACAGACAAAGAGTCAAACATCTCAACTTGTCAAAAAAGAATTAAATTCAATGATCTTTAGGTAAAGACTGCCACCTCCGTGTTAAACCATGCTTGTGAATATCTGATTAATTCGAATCAATTCCTCACATTCTGTTTTAGCCAAACTCACGTCAACCAGACGTCAACAAACACAGACCATGTAGCCTTGTTTACCCAGACAAGACGTGTAGACTCTCAAAGTGTTAATGGGTGTCAGTCGAAAAAAGGAGTTAATTTTAAAAATGTGACAGAGAGAATACCACAGAAGTTCATGTTTGACTATCAAAGATAAAACATGGGCTTGTAAAAAAACGTTTTTACATATTTTTTTTTGAAAAAAATCTTTTAAAATGTCAAGAGATTAAATTGTTAAATTTCAACATGTCGAAGGAATTCACTCTGGGGACACAAAGGATGGAAAAATAACAACCTAAAGAATTCCAAATATGAAAAACTTAGAAATCGTAACCAATAACAAAGTAAAATAAAATTGTTCCAAGACTGACATCTGCACGAATATTTCTAAAATTGGATTCCTTCTCTGCACGTGGCGTCATAGTTTTCTACTGTATGTACTTTAAACTAACAGGTCTATCATTGTTGTGGTTTTGATCTCGAGCTTGTTAATGACAAGCAATGAGGCCCTCCAGTTTCCTCTCGCTGCTTCGTGTAAGCAACTTTTTCAAATAAATATATCCCGAAATGAGTCCTGATCTATGCTTTCTTTTGTTTAAGTCCTGTTCTTAGGTTTGTTTTGTGTAATTGTTTATCTAAAGTGCATTCCTCCTGCATTTACTATTCTTTTTTTTTTGACGTGGAGCGACCAGAAACTAATGTTCTTAACGCCATTTCTCTCTTTTTTTTCTAGAGAATGATGGTTATAACTGTCTAAATATTACATTCCATTATATTTTTAAAACATTCAAATCTCAAAATGCACAGAAGACAGAAAACAGATTTCTTTTTAAATCAATCAAAGAAACAATTAAATTATCTTGAATGTCGTGTATAAATCAGCAGTGACATTTTAAAAATTCGCTAATCCAGCACGACAAATATAAGAAAAGGAAAAAAAAAAAAGAAACAACAATAAATCTGAAGTAAGTGAAGAAGATTGACACTTGTATGTAAAAAAGTTAAATCAACATCAGATACCAGTACATGTTGTGTCATATGTCGTCCGTGTATCTAACAATGACAACGTCAACAGAGGAACAAGTAAAGGGGCGTAACTAACATGACCTCACATACCATCTCCCGTTAGACCTAGTAACTGAGGTGAGATTACACAACTCAGCAATTTTTGGGTAAAAGGTGAAACAAATTGGAATGTTATTTTGTTGCGTGGTAACATTACTTGTTGTGATTTTGCGTTTGTGCTTGAACATTCCAAAATCAGATTATTTCTTAAATCCCAACCTAACCATAAAAATAAAAAATATTTACTGTAATATAAAGTTATTACAATAACAAGTAGCAAACCTACGCACACAAGAAAAAAAATCAGAATTATTATTACTTTTATGAACTCAAGACAAATAAAGATGGCAGCATTAAATCAGACAAAATGCATAGTGAAGTTTATGTACATGCAGACACTACCAATTACGTCAACTTGTGTCACAGCTGTCTGAGAAAATTAAAATTAAAATCCAGTGATTTAAACATTTACATATTTTAAGTTTTTATATCATAATCCAAATCCATCATAGAGTGACACACCTTTGGCATTTATTACGACTACAGCCTGGAAGGTTTGGGAAGGTGATTATCCATCCTTTGGTTATGTTTTAAATTTGGAGAGTTTGAGGAGCAATTTAGATTTTACATGAATCTGAGAACAGCTGCAGACTGTAAACACCGTTTCTAACATGGTGTCAGTTAAAAAAAAATAACTGGAGAAAAAAGGTAATTTACTTGTATAATATAGTTTAAAATAGATCTGGCACTTCAAATAAATATAAAAATATTTAGATAGAAATAAAACCTATTGTTATATAAAATACCTAAAGGAACAACCACAGCCTGTGGCAGATTTAGAATAAATGTTCTGAATGTACACCAAATGCGGATATTTATTTACATGCCCACTTTCTCTAGAACACCTGATACCACTGTTAATAATCATCAGTTTGATTTAATCTGAAAGGCATATATTAATTACAATTGCAACATTCTCCATGTCACCTTTCCATGATTGATCAAGAAAATCAAGGCTCGTTGATTAACAGTAAATAGAATGAAACAGGTTTTTAAAGTCACTTGTAATAAAAATCCACTAAATGTCAATCTGATAGAGACTATAATGAATGGCGGAACATATTGACCAGTGATATATAGCATGGACATTGGTCTTTGGGAATGTCTTGTTTATAGTAAGACCATTAATAGAATCTTAAACCCACATAAAGCTTAGACACTAAATTTCAACAGCAATAAAACTTCTCCTGAAATATAGCCCTGAAGAATGTGTCATGGCTGACAATAGATTTCCTTGATGAACTGACAGCTTTCAAGACAAAACAGAAATAGCAGGAGAAGTATTCTGAAGTGTCCATTCTGGCTTGACCATTACCATGATAGCTGACACTAACAAATTAGTCAATTGGTAATTACAGCTCATTAACTGACTCACCGACTACTACAAAGTAGAGTTTTTAACATAGCTGTCTGAGGAAATGAAATGGGGTTTTACATCCTACTTTTCTTGGCAATTAGGTAATGAAGACAGGTATACGGTATGCAGTGTCCTATAACTATAAGGTAAATGTGCCCGGACACCCATGCTACAGCATACTCTTATTTCATATTCCTACAATCAAGGGTTCTTAAAATGTACACCGAACCGGACCTTGGTTTGTTGTCCCATTTGAATAACGAGACTCTGTGCTTAAAACAAGTTAACTTTCTGAAAAAGTGCTCAAGGTGTGTAGTCACTCTCCAAGCTCTTTCCCTAGTTATGCAACTGATTCCCCTGTTTTGATATTAAATTTTGTTAGAAATTTCCTTCTTTTGATTTGGGGTGCCTTTTACAAATCTCAGAATTTTCAATTCTTTATAAAACTACGCACAATTTGGATTTCATAATATAAAACATTCACCTTATAAAAATAAAACAGGTAACAAAACCTACCTTGAGATTTTGAATTCTAACTATATTTATGTTAGAATGAAATTAAACAATCCAAAAGAAACAGACAGGTAACGAAATCCTACCTTGATAAAGAGCGCCAAAACATCTTGAACTCTATCAACATTTCAGTTAGAATGAAATAAAGCAATCCAAAGCAGCCATCACTGTATACAAAACACAGAGACACATCTGACTTCCACCAGATACAGTTCCAAAATAAAGACAAGTCCCTAAACATTCATGACCCGACCTTCAACCCTACATCAGGGTCAGGGGTCAGTGATAACGAATGAGGCGATGATGTAAATTTAATTGACTTTCCAAGTAAACTTTAACTAATTAGTCGGACTGTCATTGTTAATAAGACTTTAGTTACTCACTGGGTAATTGTCAGGGGACTTTAATTCACAAGAATTGGCTGTGTACATTGTATACACATTCTTGTTAATTTCTTTTAATTAAAATACATTAAAGACATTTAAATACCATACACAGAATGCATTGGTGCCTTTAATGTAAACATTGGATCAATAACCATGTATCTATTTAAAGACAGGGGGCACCTGCCAGGACTAAAGAATTTATGTAATTAGATAAGCTTAATTCATAAGAAATAGCATGGCCCTGTACATTGTATATACATTATTGTTAATTTCTTCTAATTAAAATAAATTAAAGAGATTTGAATATACACAACTGTTTGATATAAACATTGTTTGAATAAGTTAATATTACTATATATCTATTTAAAGGGGCACCTGCTGGGACTAAAGAATTTTGGTAATTAGATAAGTTAATACATCAAAGTAAACATTGGATAAGATTGTTGAGAGAATTCTACATGTTTCTCTAATTAACCAATAGCATCACATAACATATCCTTTGGTACAGATGCTCTTTATTACCTCCTCCCTATCACCCCCCCCCACCCTTAAACCCCCTGTCAGTCTTATCCTTCATTAAAGGATTATGTGTGATTCCAAACCTGCCCCCCTCCCCATTGATAGAAGCCCCTTTAACTCACATAATATGTACAACCTGGGCCAGAGATATCTATTTTATTATTTCATAGTCCAGAAAACTTGCTATCCCCATCTTCCAAATTATCTATACAAACGCCCATCCCCCTAAAGGATATAAACAGTTTCGGTAACCATATGTTGAACTCTAACCAGTTAGCTCGTATTTAACCCCTGTGGCATCCCAGATATTAGTAGAAATACAATGATGACTAACATCTACTGGACTCCACTTGAGACTAATACAATGAATGGGACCACAGAGAGGATGAAAATAACCGATAATTAGGGGTGGTTTGCACGGCTGAGTCATTAGTCTGAAATAATAGCCTCATGAAAAGCCAATATAGTAAACATTATAGGGCGTATGTGAAAAATCAGAAGAATAGCCTCATGAAAAGTCAAATAGTGGAGATTATTGGGCGTATGTGTTAAATCAGAAGCATAATATGGAAGTAATCAACTGCACCTTGCTCTGTATTTACACTGTTTAATTACCCATAGTAATAATATTAGGCTTCACACACACACTCTCTCACACTCCCCCCTATAGTTAATTAAATAAATAAACAACTTTTACTAATGAACATCTAATTCTCTTCGTGTTTTCTTGTATTTATCTAACAGATCTCTGACTAGATAGTAATTGATTTAATGAAATTTTAAAATTGAACACCATATATACAGAACTGTTCAGGTTAATTTTATTCCAAGAGCCAAATTTTTATAAAATGAATGCTTCACAACAATTTAAAATACTAATGATAAATAAAAAGGTAGAAATTCTGAAATGTTTAGGAGCTTTTATATACAATTCGTTCATTTCTCTGTAAAGTATTTATGTTTATATAATTATGTACATGTATGTATTATGTATCCTTCGTTGTCTCATTTATATTTTATTAATTTCCTCTGTATGTGCACATAACCTTGTAAGGTTTTTTATGCAATAAAATTTCTTCTATATACACCTGTATTATACAAATGTGTAACTCATCTCTTGGCTTTATAGAAGGGCGAATCAAGAGAGCGCTGGTCGGTGGGTGTGGGGATCCTACCCTAAAAATGATTAGCCCTTTTTCATCAATACATATAACAAAAACAAAAAATAATCACAAAAATCTGTCAATTTGCAGGGGAGAGGTCTCTTTAACAAAAAATATTTTTGATCTCTACAAGTGAGGATGTGACGGGGGTGGGTGGGTGGTGGGCTGTTTTTAAGGAGTTTCATGAATGTTTACTATTGGATCACCAATAATCTAAGTGTGTGTAAGATTATAGAAAACATGATATTATTCAAAATTACTTAACATTTCTTTTAAGGGTGAGAGTGCTAAAGGCATTTTACATCCTGCAAAGAAGGAATTTTAACTCTAGTTGTGAATAAAGCCCACACACCCTTAATCCTTCTTTTAAAATATTAAAATATTTTGCTTTACTGATGCCAGGGTCGATAAACAAAGTATCGTGGGTTAGACAGTACAGAATAACTTTGAACCTTTATGTCAAAATTTGGGGATGAAGATAATGATTTAAAAACTCTTCCAAAAGCTTTCAAATTTTGAAATTCTAAATAGCATAATTCTAATAAGGCTTTCTATTTACCAAGACTTTAAAAAATTAAAATTTAAAATGTTTTAGCCAAACATTAGAAGCTGTGGAATCCACACAAATATTCCTTAATGTTTTATTGGGCTTAACAGGTCTTTTATTGCTTACAGGACAAACAGTTTTTTGTCTTGTTAACTCAGTTTAAATATACATTTATCATGGTCAGATTAGTATTGTCAGGATAAAAGACTTAAAGCTTTAAACAATGAATTTACTACTTTATAAATCAAAAGCTAACAATAACCTCTTTCTACACTCCCCCGTAACCCAATACCCTAAAAACTCTTTGACCCTTTCTAACCCCTTCTCAACTTTACACCAAAAACATATCAACATTTTCTTGGTGTAGATTTATAAATAAAGCCTATCGTGTGTCTTGTGGTAAAAATGTCTCTTTTATGTTGTAATTCTTTGCATAATTCAACATTAGCTTGTGCCAGCGAGAACCCTGATGACAGAAGTTTAATTGATTTGGCTTTTTGAATTAACCATTGAAAACTATCATCTTCTAATGTTACTAGGCTAATTTCTTGAATTATTCATGGTTAAGTTTGGAGTGTAATTTATCATACATGTTAATTATTTATACAATGTGTAACTTCACAGTGTGTGCAATATGATATACCTTATTCCCTTCCCAACATACTATTTCAACATTATTTATTAAAACCGCACAAGTGAAGCTTTTGTCTTCGTATTTCACATTGTGCATTTTTATAAAATGGTTAATGATCGGTTGGGTTTAATAGGTTCATAAGCAATGGTCTGTAACAAATATTCTGCCAGTGAATTATGTCATAAGGATATCATATTAAACCATAATTACAGGGTGTAAAGTCAGACGATGCTATATCTATAAACAATTATTATGGTCAATTGTAAGGTTTTATGCAATAAAGTTTCTTCTTCTATAATTTTTAACAATATGTATATGGGTAATTCCATAAATAGCTTTTCACAATATTTATGGGCAGCTGTATAGAGCTATATTTATGTGATGTTGCAAATAGCTTTAAACAAAATTAATGATACATTATGAGAGATCAGATAAAGAGCTGGAAGTTCTCACTATGATAGTTAAAAACTAGAGACTGTAAAGGGAATTTGCTTTATGAGAATTTAGCGATTGAATTTTTTTTTTCGGTATGACAAAAAATGAAAAGCAAATGGGATCCTAATCCAGTAAATATTGCAGGCTAGTGATGAATTCAAGAGTTGATTATGATCTGGATAAGTTAATTAATGTCTAATTAATGATTTAGATAACATTTCAGACCTAAAGAAAGACCTGCAATAGGCAGATTTAGCTCTTGCATAATGTATGCTTAATAGGCAGTTGGATAAGCTTCTCACAATACTCAAAAGGGTCCAAAGCAGTGCAAGGTGGTTGTAATATTTGCATATAACTATTTTTGTGACATCTTGAAATGTTTAATACATACTGTATAGTGTTTTATATAAGAACTTTATAATCAGTACCATACACTGTTAGGGTAATAACATCCCAGAGTTAATGGATTAAAACTTATCAGTTCAAGATATACTATTTTAAACATAAAACACATGACATTATTCTACTTTACCGCACACGCTGAAATCCTACCCTTACACCAGCTTCTCAAATGAAACATTTTCTTGTCAATTACATAACGCTTTTTAACTTTTTACAAATCAAATTTCAACGAAGTTTTGTAAAATCGCAAATCAAATGAAACCAAATCTTTTAATAGCTTTCAGATTTTGCAAATTTCAACTCATTAAAGAAGAAAAGCGCCAACTGAATTTCCCAAGATGTAAATCAAACCCAAAAGTAGACGTTAAATTAACTCCCTAAATTTGGAAAGTTTATTTTTGAATTGGTATCGCATTTCTACCGCGAAATGAATAGCCAAGATAAACATAAATCAGAATCTAGTTAATTTTAATTCCATCCCTATTTTATTTTATTATTCAAGCTGAGCTAAAAATCCAGTTGGTGAATCTTTAGCTTTTGATGAAAAAATACCAAACTATTTCAAAAAGTTCAATTCATGAGAACATCATAAATGATCGAAATTAGTCAGTGGCATTACAATGTGGGGCATGTGATGGGCTGTTTTATAATTTTATTCAAAAATTCAGAGACGTTATAACATTCCTTTGGTATAGTTATTACATACATTTAAATTTAATTTTTTTCTGATAAAACAACTATCATCACACCACTGTAACCAGTCATCATCATAATAAGAACTCAAAAGACAATTTATTTGAGGTCTTCCAATACTAAATCATCCCACAAACCAACTAGACTTGACCCCAGCTTTAAAACTTTCCAAACAATTTACTTATTTTAACCTCAAGTCCTCCATCAATCTGATAACAAACGATAGATACTGAAGAGTTCATCACATTAACGGTAAAACAAGGGCAGCTTTTAACAGTAAATTTGAACATGTATGTATAGATGGCAATCATCTAGTGTGTCAGACTGTAACAGGAGTCAAATTACTTCAGTTCCCATCGTAAACTCATTACCAATTTGACATACAGTGGACTAAAACACTGAAACAAGCGTGGCACTTCAGCTTCAACTCATGTCAGTTCAGCGTCCAAGCTACTTGTCACTTTATGTAGCGTGACTCTCCCTCTATCCTGTACAACTCCTTCTCTCACTCACTCAACTCTTTAAATACAGACTTGAGGTCAATAGGTCAACTTAGTCTAAGGGATATTGCAGTAATTACATTACAATAACTTTTTGTTTTGAAAACAAAATTTTGTTATTATTGTATAAACAAAACCCCACAAGGCCATAAGCACACATACATAAATGATAAACTGTACATGATACAAACACAAAAATACAAACTTATTTAGCTAATATAACATAAATGATTGATATACAAAAGCTCTTAATCATTTTAAGATTAAATTGCTGGGAACCCTAAACTGAAAGTTGGTTCTTGTTATAAAATTAAGTCTCTAAAAAGTTAATTTCTTCATTCTGTATGTTTTTTGTTGCAGGATGTTAGATAAAGAATTTAATCCTCTAACCTAGCATATATTACATAAACTATCTTTAAGTCTAATTAACATATATTTGTATGCTATATGGAAGACATTAACTAAAATATGGGTTTGATTAAATTACACGATTGTAGGATCATTATTAATATTAAGCGAACTGTGTAAGTACATGGAAGAATAAAACATGTTACTTTCAAAAACTATGAAGCATGGAAAAGTCCTTTACCGATTCCTAGGACTGGAAACAAGAAATAAAGCTGTGAAAGAGGAAAGTAGGTCAGTTATTTACAACAATGTGTAGAAATGTTGCCATGTGGTCAAAATACCATCATTCCATTTATAATGACTTTCACAGATCCAGGAAATATTGGCACCATGAACCTGACATGGGTGCCCTCCACTCTTCCAGGCTGTCAAGAATTACCATTGACATGCTGATTTAATGGCTTCCCTTCTTGACACACACTAAACTTACACAATGTTTATTTTGGTAAATCAATGCCTGAGTTGGACTTGACTTTAGTTGAGTCTTGGGGTAATTAACATAGTAAGGAGTGAGAAAGGGAGACCGATTTACTCGACCTTGAAATGTCCTTGAAGTCTCAGCCAAGCCACCTGTCACTTAGGTTTTTAAGTGCTGTCTATTGTGAAAACATGTCAGTTACAGACCAGTCCCATTCATAAAATAAATATAATATCTAATACACCAACAACAGATGGAGACGTAATTTAAAATTGCTTCAATCTTTTAAACTGTTATTCATTTATTTTCTTTTTTAGGAAAGTTTTAAAATGGTGTTTATTGTAAATATCTATCTCTCTATCATAATGTCATAGCCAGGACATTACTTCAGTGCAAGCAAAGTTAAATAAGGCTATTTTACAAACAAATCTTTGTCAAAATGGGTTATATGTATTGTAGAAAAAGACAATAACTCTGCAAATTATTATTGAAAATTGCGGTAAATCAAGAAGGTTTTGCCTTTCAATCAGAATTTCATAAAGCCCGACAAGATTTCGTAACAAAGGCGAATAATTCTGCAAATTATTATTGAAAATCCTCGCGTAAAATTAATAGTGCTTTTCCTTTAAATTTCATCGATAACCAATATGAATTATTGCAGCCTAACAAGATATCATATCAATGAGAAATAACTATGGATGTTATTTACCTTCAATAGTAAAGACAACCAAAACAAGTTTAGAAATTATAAGCCTGAAATTATCAAAGAACAAAATACATCAATTTCACAACTGGTAAATTTCACAACTGGAAGCCCTACCACAAAAATGTATTAAACAAAGATATCTTCCATAACAATATACATCAAAAATTGACTGTCTGGTAATTTCACAAGCAGAAGGCCTACTCCGAAAATGTCGTAAACAAAGCATGCAGTAATGGTAAATCTGTTTTTAAAAAACTTTATATCTTAATTAGGAAGTCAATTAATTTCTTGTCAGTCTTTAACTTTTTGTTCTATTATTCTTCTTTGATATCAGCTGATCTGATTTTGTTTTATAATTGAGACATTCTCCGAGCACCTATTCTCAATAACAAAAAACCTTTATTTGATTGAGTTAGATCTAATTTTCTATTTCAATTCGTCAATCATTTTGTCAAGTTTTTTTCTATTTCATTTTAAATTGTTTCAATTTATTTTCGAAAATATAATTTGGGTTTTACATTGATCACTGAATTGGGTAATTGTTTGGCAAAATGAGCTGCAAATAAAGTCAAATAAATTTGACAACGGATCGCGCAGAAATGATTTTGAGTGATGGGAAGCCATGACAGGAAGACACACTTCACATTAATTACGTCATGCGTGGTTATTTGAAGTTTTCGTGGGATTCATGAATAGTTCGACAGCTAAAGATGCTGGGCAAAGAATCGCTAAAAAAATATCAAACACTTGGTCATTAGCGTGAAAAAAACGTGGATATTAGCGGTTGACTGCTGACAATATTTAAAGAATCGTGTTTGTCATTTGACAGGTAATGATTGGTTGGATTACTCACTTCTGTTCATTTCATTAAAGTGTCTGGAAATCGCACAACTAGCAGACGACAAACGGAAAAAAAATCTGACATCTCTCAAAAATAATGGAGAAGTTACGATTTGGGTAATTTATTTTGGAGGTGAAATGCATTCTCATCACTCGCGTTAAGAACCCCCTTTACTTCTTTGACTTTAAGTGAATTTCGTCATTAAAATTATTTTTTCTCAAAGCTATTTTCTAGTTTTATTGATGTGTCTTACTGCAACAGAGGCAGTCCGGGTAGTCATGTGAATTACTTCCCCTGAGACTCGCATCTTTTAAATTGTTCCACAGAGCAAGTCATTTGGTCTGTCTTCAATGCTTTCTATTCTCAACAATTGACAAAATCACAGCCCAAGAAGATGAAATTGTTGTAGAAAATCTATTGCGGGTGTCGTTAGATACCATTGAAGATTCTTAATCATTTAGATTTAAAGTAACCTGATGATTCAAAGAGATTGAGAAAGATGGGGTTTCACATCCACTCTACCAAACTAGACCATTTTGAGACTAACATATGAAATTATTATTTTAATAATTTGATTGTCCGTAGGGATATAGCACAGTGAGGTAGCAGGAGGACCTGGAGAAAACCCACGATGTTGGGCAGGCGACCATACTCCTTGTCACATACGATCTTGGGATCGAAACTATATCGATGATAGACCGTAGGATCTATACCGCCCACATTAGACTACTTGACCAATGACCACCACCCTGATAATTCAAAGAGCTTCTTTACTGGGCGTTTTTCTTCAAATGAACAGGTTATCTACACATTCTTCAAAACCAAAATTCACATTATGGTTAACCTGCTTTTGAGCTTATATTTTAGGAAATCCTTAAAGAGCACATAAAATGAGAAAACTAGATTCATTGAGCCTATAGACATTGGTTACTATATGCATTTTATGTCAAGTTCACTCCAATCTGATTAAAATTAATTGAGATATTAACGTTTAAACATCAGACAGCCAAAAACGGTTTTCAAATTTTCAATTACAACCTTTATCCGGTTGATTGGCTGGTGACGTCACAGGCACTACACATAATCTATACACATTATCTATACAATATAGCACTATCTGTACGATATATCACTGTATACACACCGCCAGTTAACACGTGTGTATTTCGCGGTCCAATTAACATTTGACTGGCGTAATCATTAACTCGTAATTTTACACGTAAGCTACATATCACTATACTATAATAGTCAAAGCATTTTCAAAAGCGGACCTTTCTCGTCTTAAGTTGTAATAGATTATATATTTGTGACTAGAATATTTCGGAGTGTATTTCAAGATGCCGTATTATCGTTGTGTTATTGAGAGTTGTGGAAATTCCAGCAAGGAAAAGGGGAATAATGTGCCGGCGTTTCATAAATTTCCCAAGGATGAAATCTTACGGAAAAGGTGGATTGCGTTTGTAAACAATTCAAATCCTGATTGGCAACCCTACAGTCACAACAGTGATATGCAGTGAACATTTTGCGAACGATTGATCTGGGCTGCGACCTAACTTAATTGAAGTTTTCGAAATACGCAAACAGAGAATAAAACTTTTCCCGGGTTCCATTCCTACGATGAATGCCAGTCAAGTCGGGATATGGATATTCTTTCTATAATCCGGTAAAATATTCAAAACAAGCTTGTTGATTATTCATAAAAGGTACATTAAAATAAGCCACGTGGTCATTGAAGACAGTCTCGGCATGGTTTCAGAATTGCACGTCTTCCACGCTCTGTCCGTGTGAATTTCAGGTACCGGTACATATTAAAATAATAACTGATGGATTCACTGACCAGTTGTTAGGTAAATTTAAATCGTCATTGGATATAATTCCCTGATTGAACATCGAATACACGGGGAGAGAAACAGTGGATGTTTTCCCCGACAGAATCTCCATTGGAGAATTCCAATGATACGTGACATATCGGTTGGCATTATGCCAATAAAGCAGTTCTAAATCGATTTTTTTTTTATTACACTATTGACAGGCAATCTGAACGACAGACTCACCCTACCTATTACCATTTAATTTTCGTACGTTAGTTACGTACGTATTGTCATAGTCGTACAGAACTTTATTTTATAGCCATTTCAGTTATGGTTGTCACGTGATCATTGTCTATCATCGACGGATGAATAAAAACGTTTGCAAGTTACATGACTGTTAAGTGAAGGACTACAAATTGTGTTATTAAGAAATACCACGGCATTTTCTGATTTTAACTTCGGCATTTTCTGACACTGACAATAAACACTAATCAAACAATCAAATTGCTAAAATCATAACGCCAATTAACAAACAATACAAGAATACTTCATTAAAAACAAAACAATGATCATACGATCATACAAACAATACGATTAACATTAACTTTATTATAAAAACATCGGTGATTCGATCTGAAATCAAATAACAAAATAGTCAACGAGTACTATAGCTATTTCTTCCATATGATTAAATTGTGTACAATAGTAACTGTAAATTTTCCCGCGGTTAGATACTTCTAACCAATCAAAAAATTGTTGTTTGATCACTCACACCCTTCAATCGAGAAATCGAGCTTCTCGTGCGATTTTCTATAATTTAATAGATATTATAAATTAGTAAAATTTTAAAACTGTCATTCAGTCAATAAATTAGAACACAAAAATAAGTGTGTAAAATATTATATATTCCGGTACGTACCATTCCAGAGAATCTAGTCTCGCAACAATCGGATGATTTTTTCATTGTTAGATCCCGTATTCTCTACATCGCCATCCTCTACGGAACTACTAAAGTCAGATAAATACGGCTCAAAACATATATGGCGCTATATTAATCATTTCTCGCGACGTATCTGTATCCGATACACTGCCCAAGCTAAAAGAACTACTGCTACATGATAACTCCAAATATTCTGCCTCCATTTCGCTCGGTGTATGATAAAATGATCAATAAATAATAATACAAATGTTAGTGATCTAAGTTTATATGATTATTATTTGAAACCATTTCGTTTCTTAAAAGCCGACAATTGATTATTTCTATCGGCTTAAAAGATGTCCGTAGCGCCGGCTATAACAATTTCACACCAATCTTGTTTCAATCAGAAGCCAATTATTGTTTGCTTACGGTCGGCTTATTCTGATAAAAAAAAACACATGGGGAATATGGCTACAACAACTGTCTTTATAAAACAAATTATAAAGTACAAAACAAATTATTCCGTAGTCAATTGTTATTTAATTAGGGGGATTAAGGAATCAGTCAGGCGTTAACGAATACACACGCCGAGTGTATACAGGTAATTAAGGAATAAACATCCCGAATATGCATTCGGTCACTGTGACGTCACTGGCGTCTGAGGGGATTAAGAGTGTTTTCAATAATTGGCCAAGTCGTTTTTACGGGAGGCCTATATTTGCGACTTTGGGTGACGATATCTGAATTAATTTTCATCAGATCGATGTTAAACTGACGTAAAATGCATATAGTAACCAATGTCTATAAGCTCAATGAATTTAGTTTACTCATTTTATGTGCTCTTTAAGTGATATTTCCTAATTAAGTGATATTTCCAATTAAGCGAATAAAGTCCATTTTCTAATTACCGAAAAGTGAATTTCCAAATAAGTTATATTCCCTATTATGTGAAAATGAATTGAAATGTGGTTTAACATCTTTGGACATAATTGTGATCTTACATTTCTAAGACATTGAGAATATTTCAAATCTTTAGCAAATGAATTAAATAAGAAGCCCAGCCAACCCATTGATTCCCTGATTGGGTTCTTGACTTCTAATTAAACGTGTTAGCAATTGAAAATATTTAAAATCTAAAGCAAGTGAATTAAATAGACCAAGCGAACTCATCGGTTAATTCAAAGATACACAATATAAAATATTCATAAGTTATCGATATGAAAATCATATTTCAGAGAATAACACAATAGTAACGATTTTATATTATTCACAAGTCAATGGAGTACATCCTTATTACACCATACTGTATTACATTATTAGTTTTTAATAGAAAAAGCTGTGGCCAACACCCTTATGCATTTTATTTTCATCTAGCGCAATATGCTGAAAAATATGGAACAGCTGTGAGCCGACTGACGAAGTAACATCTAGTTTCCAATAATTGTACAGCAACTAGTCCTCACCTGTCGGGTAAAACATCAGTTGTATGCACCTAAAATACCTTGAATAATACTCAGGAGACAGCCCGCAACCTTTAACTGCACCGAAATCACCCTTCACGACTCCGCGAAATATTCCTAAATTAACACCAATTGTTGTCTTCGTCCATGTTTCCACCAACCAACCAAACACATCTAAATTCTTTACCCCTGCACATTGCATCAGATGTTTCTATTGTTTATTCGTTTCTGCGACGACAGACAAGAAAATCAAAGAGAGAAAAAAGATGGCAAACATCTTTCAATTGAACATTTTGAATTCATTGAGCTGCAAAATATTTTGACATGAAGTGTGACACTGATCTTTAGAAAGAAATCATGTGGTCGACAGATTTACATACGTTTGGGAACAGGGTCAATTTTGAATCCTCCAAACAGTAAATTTGACATTAAAACAAGTAGTATTCATCTATATGGCCGATCCCGTTACGATCAAGAATTAGAAAACCTATTTGCAGAAGTTATCACCATAATATCTGTACACACAGCTATGAATTAAATTTGGTCCACACTGCAAATTTTGCATAACTCCAAACTGTATATTTGTAATTAAAACTGTTTGACCATTCTTTTCATAATCAACCTGGAAATAAGCATCTGTCACGACAATGTCAGACACAATTTCCCTTTTTTTGTCCAGAACATTTTGTCTTTCTTTAATGATATTTCTACTAGTTATATTGTGCTTATTTCCAGGCGGATTTTGGCTTATAATATCTGAGTCTTATGGATTTCTAGTTAAACCTTGCCTAGTATACCTTATAAGACAAACATTTGACAAATCTTCCTTTTTTAAATTAAAGTTTCAAAGCTTTAACTACCAGAATAGAAATTTCTGACTAGAGCAGTGATTTTATTACGGTTAATTCGCTACTTGGAAGTAGAAACTGCGTCATCAATAATGAAACAGCTGAAATACGTTTTCTGTGAGATAAATCTAGAGTACCAACCGTTAACCTGGTATTTAATCAAACTCAATGGTTAATGTACCCTCGTATCTCGAACAGGTGTATCAAATACTCCCCCCATATTTAATATTTCACAAAATAACATTACTCTGGTAACACCTATAAGGCAGTAGGCTGATAGAAATTATGAGTTTTTTAGAGAGAGAGAGAGAGAGAGAGAGAGAGAGAGAGACTAACACATCTCGCTTGTTGGGGTCTTCAGCAGTGGGAAGAATCTGGAGGATCTGGAGACAATCCTAGAGGTTAAACACGTCACAGACATTTTCAGGCAAAAAGGGTGTCGGGGCACAATCCCTCTGATTGCTGTAATTGTATTTGACCCTAATTGGTCTATTTGTTTTTCATATTTTTATTGATTTTATTAACACCTATATTCATAACAAAATACAAAATGTCAAGTATGCTTCATGTTGTCAGGTAGGTCTAAAACGAAAGTCATCATTTCAAGGCTTGGGTACATGCATCATCCAACCTTGGGTGAAAATAGTATTTACAAAAGACCCCAAAAACTAGAACTGGGATAACATTTTCTCTGGTCTCTTCTGACATTAAAGAGTAAGAGGTCCAAGGTATAAGTACTTATATTCCCCTCCAATGATAACAAAAGTGCCACAACAATAGTGCTGGATAACCTCTACTAAACATTATCACTAAATGTCTATATCAATTACTACACTGGATGATAAAAAAACTACATCTGTTGGGTACTATCTTGGTCGTATATTATTCTAAACAGGGTTTTTGGTGACTGATATCTTAGAAGGAGGCACTATAAGAGTGACTCCCTAATCGCAATGCCCGCTACACCTACTTTCAGATAATCTTATCAACAGTCTCCTGTTTCCATAAATATGGCTATCTCCGATGTAAATATTTACAGTAATTTATTTGGTAATGGAGATCCTGAATTGATAGTTTCGGCCAGATAATCACTTGTTTTTCTTTTTCCTTAACATTTATTAGGGGTGTTGATCCCCATTGTGTATTTTAAAAAAAAAGTGCTGCCTGCATCTTAATTGTCACGGATCTTCAACAACCATGGTGGTCGTTGGTTGGTAGGGTTTAATCTTGTCTGCTTCCTCCCTACCTTGTACATGTGGTCTTTAGCAGTGGGAGGAAACCAGAGGACCTGGAGAAACCCACAAGGTGGAACAGGCAACCCTATTCCTTGTCACGCACAACGGTTGTCAAGGAAAAGCATCCAGGTGTTTTTCTACAGTGAAAAACCAAGGCCCTTAGAATACCATTGGATGCACATTAACGATTCTCTGAAAGTTGTAAACTGAAATGAGATTAGACTGTTATGCCACTGCCAGGTCAAAATGTTTCATAACACACTTCATGGTGTCTGTCTCTCTTCATTAGTTAAGTTGATGTAGAAAACTAAGAAGTTAAACCTATCATTTCAGTTCTAGCTAGTTGAGGAACACAAGCCACTGACTGGACTGCACTATTCAACTGATTTCATTCTATTAATGGTGCAATCATTCATAGTCCAGCATAATTTTTGTATCAGTAGACAGCCACACAGGGTATAATTACGCACTATTTATGACGGGTCAGTATCAGTAGATATGAATGTCCAGCTGTTTTTAAAGATACTGTATAGACAAGTCTAGTCATAAAAGTCTACTTGGTGAAGATATACGCCCATGATGGTTGATGGGGAAACTAGAGAAATTAGCAAGACGGTCAGGTTTAGATGAAGATTAATGAGAATGTAGAAATAATTTCATATCTACTTCGCAAATGCATGAAGAATATTGCCAATTCTAGACAATTATATCTTGAAACTGCCAAATTCAGACAATCATAAACAAGTGATCCGGTCCGTTAAAAATCCAAAATTCATGACCTTAATAACATGTATAATTCCAAATATCAGGCACCGAGTTCACAAGACAGTAATCTCAGACTTAGGTTAAGAATTTACTCAAACCTGTTTGCCTAATTTGAACTAAAATATAGCTCTTATAACACTTTTGTTGTTTTAATGTATCAACTACATGTCCATCAATAAGATATAAAAATAAAATAAAACCAAGTATTAACAATCCAAACCATTAGTCAAAATTCGAAGTCCTACAAAACGGTTGAGGCAAAATAGTGTAATCAGCAAATGGACTGTTCACCGTGTACAAGATACTATGTGCAAAGTTTTGTATTCCTGGATCAATGATATTTTTAAAAAAGTGATTGAAAGTTGAGTAAAGTAATATGACCCACTCTTCTTCAATTGGTGGACCTTAGTTTTTTATCTCATCTGAAAGACTATGCATTCTTTCCCTATCAACCATGTAAGTGCTCAATATGATGGTAAAAACATTAAATTATATAAGAAAGGAAATGCCACTGGTGAAACACACTTTTTTTCAATTAATAAAATGTCAAATATTTCTCTACATTTCAATGTTAATATCAACACTTTGCCAGATTGTGATCGGATCCAAAAACAAGCCAGTCATCCTTTTATCAGTAAGGGATCAGAAATTCTTTTCCTGTAAGATCAACTGGTTAAATCTGTGTCTTCGAGTATAGAATATCGGATTCAAGCACAGCTAGAAAGATGAACTAAGACTGGTTAATGGATAATACCCAGGCTATGATGACATGATAGTGCTGAAAGATACTGAGGAGAATCCAGAGAGAGAGAGGGAGAAGGAGAGAGAGAGATTAAAAGGATATGTTAACATGGATTTACAGAGAGAGAGATTAACAGAGAGAGAGAGAAAGAGAGAGAGTGAGGATAGGTTAATATGGAGAAATGAAATGAAAAGAAACCGGGTTTAACTTCCTACTGTTACACAAAGAGAGATAAGGAGATTAGACAAATGAAGACAACTGGGCTGGGATTGGCATACAGCACACAGTGAGGGAAATTTTGTCTGGGCAGCAGCACTCCTGCCTAATCTTCTCATATTCCAACTGTCAAGGGATCTTTTATGTGTGTGAGAGAGAGAGAGATGGTATTAAAAAGGTTTTAGTGTGATATTTGATACTTGGTGTGTTACTTGTGATAGATCAGGTTCTACTGATTCATATACAACATTCATCAACTGTCAAAAGTGGGTAAAAGAAACCAATTTAGTTAATTTGTGTTCCCATGTTGCTTGAACCCTTCTATCACTAGATCTATCCAATATCATTCAGATGAATCATATATCCCCATATAACTTTGTATTACATGGCCGTTTTGTACCCTCTCCAAAAAAATATATCTGTATAACACAATTTAGAAGAACTCCTAAAAGCTATTTTCGTGGTATTTATGACTGTTTTTAAAATGGAAATGAAACAAAATAAAATCATACTTTTCTATGTAAAAATAGCTAATTAGTTGAAGATAATACGCCATGTATTGTGCTATGTATGAGGGGCATTTTATAGAGACAATGGTGCTAGAGCCTATTCTTAATTTGCTTTCAAAATATCACTGGATCATTTACGGATTTCGACAGGTAAGAATATTTGTGTCCTGTGTCTTCTAACATTGCGTTTTAAATATTTACACATGTCAAGGAATCAATATTTTTATTTTTAATTATATCTTCTGTGATATGTTTTAATTTACATATATAAATACACCCGTGTGATATTGTTTTAATTGGTCTTGTTAAATTCACCATATGTTTGGAGCAATATAGCCCAGTTGAAGCTGAGGTGCCATTAAATAACATTTCATTCTACCTAATGCAGTCAAATAGGATATGTTCTATGTACCATAAGTTTGTTGCAATATAGCCCAGTTGGCTCTGACGTGCCATTAACCAGCATTTCTTCCTACCTAATGCAGTCCAATAGAGTATGTTCTATCTATGTGTCACACTTGATTATAAAGAAACGATTCTAATTTAAATAAAATAAAAAGTAAAACTTACCCGTGCACATGTTGCGGATAAAATGAAGGAGGTGGAGTAGGTGGACGGTTATAACAATAAAAATCCTCCTCTGTCTGCGTTCCTATAGAAACTAACGTCGGTGATCTACTCTTCATCTTGTTTTTATTAGCACGACGTAAAACTTCCACTACTATCGGTTCCTGGGCGGAGCGGAAAGCATCAACAGCTTCCTCGTGTGTAGAATTAGACAGATCCTGGCCATTTACCTGAAAACAAACGAAGAATTCATTAAAATTTTGCTAAAAATCAAATCTATGATTTATTTTTTACTTCTAGTCATTCTATGAAATTAACTAATATTCAAATATAAATAAACTGATATAACTATGAAACACTCCTTGACAAGAAGGTGGTTGACCATATGAAACCGACCAATTTCTGAACTGAGTACTGACCACAAAGGTCACTTGAATTTCACATGTGACACAGATCTGATCCATATCTTAATACCCTAAAATGAAACTTTCACACATCTGAAGCTAGGCTTCCATCACTGTGCATTATCAAAGAAAATATGATACATAATTGTCTGATCATTGTGCAGCCCTCACACTGAAGATCAGCAGACCTTTTTTATTTGACGGCTTCCTCCTCCACAGCAAATTATCAACGAAAATAGGATACATAATTATCTGATCAGTGTACGACCCCCACACTTACTGTAAAAATATTTCATCTGATGAGATGAGATTTAAATCCATATATGTACAACATAAAACTTTACTCATAGATAAATAAATAAATATTGAACGTCCATATCAAAATTCAAATCATTGCAAACAACAGGAATTATCTTACAAATTATAACAATAATCTCAAATTCCTTGCCCACGCTTTTCTTTTTTCCTCAATACAACCCCAACCCTAACCAATAAACTAACACACAGTTCATTTAAGATAGATTAACATCCCTATTTTAAGCAGCTTTTATTCTTAAGTCATATTATATTATATTATATTAGCTCCATGATGCCAGTGAATTAATTGAATATATGGAGATATTAATATCTCCCCGGAAAACGGATATGAGAAGTATTCAGCCGATTATAAGACAGTCTATAAGCTCTGGTATAATTATACCTCATATAATTAGTCAATCTTATCTTCTATATTTTATAACAATATCATCTCCCACTGTTGTGACCTTTTAATCATGTCATCTACCAAAGCAGCTTTAGCTTCTAAAATCCAAGTTCCAGTTGCTCTAGTTGTTGCCCATGTTGTTAATGTCCACTGACACAAACTTGGTCATTTTGGGATTAATATTTGTTTCAATTTTATTTCAATAATTTCCTTGTGCATTGAGGTCTTTAGCAGTGGGAGGAAACTAGTTGAATCAATGGCAGACGGCAGACCTTATGATTAAACGCACACACACTAATAATTCGGGCCATCCACCCACCCATCCCCCTCGAATCGGAAGAAACCCCGAGATCCTATGCACACATATTCAACAGATAGTAGACAGGAACTAAGCTGTCTGGACAAAAAAATCTTCATAGTGCACTGCGCGACATATACGTGTACCTGCCTTCAGTAGTCAAGTTTGTGCAGAAAAGCATAAGTGAAACCACATTTTTTTGCAGAAATTAAGACAAAGCAGGTCACACTTGTTTTTGTACAATATGTACGTCCTTGAATTAGTCTTTCGATTCGTATATCCCAGTCAACTCAACAGAATGTGAACACTAACATATCATCAATATATATATAGTCCTACACAACGACAAGCACACTTCCTAATTAGATAATTGTTCCAATTTATATGATCGATATGGACAAGTGTGATATAATTACAATGAAATAACATTATAAAATTAAGTTTTAATGATCCTAATACAATTGATAATATCAACATTATCCTGTGGAAACAACTAGAATCACATTACACAGAGAGAGGGAGAGAGAAAGAGTTATATTGCAGGAGAGAGAGAGAGAGGGGGGGGAGAGAGTTATATTGTAGAACATGTAGGTTTTGTTACATAAGACTAGAAAATTGTCACTTAAGTGGACACATTCGACAACGAAGCCACTGCCCCCCCCCCCCTCAATTGCTTACACTCGTGGATTTAATCCCCGAGTAATCCTGGTGATCCCATCAAGTTGTATCATATATTAAGGTCAGTTGTAGTAAAGTGTAGCAATCGTGTTGACCATTGTAACATATCATACAAACAGTACCGATACTATTAACACATAAAACATCAGTCTATGTGCCAAGATACAAGACTGATCAATTACATAAACAATCATTTTTCATAAAAAAAAATTTCAAATTTTACATTGATCGATGGATTCCCAAACGTTTTTTTTGCATGTCCGAAATTCAACTAATTTCCAAAAACATTTTCAATTTTCATTGCATATAATCAACAAGTGTGTTTGGCTAAAAACCTCTGAATCTGTTCTTTATATCCCTTGTACTATAGAGTTGATGAACATTAATCACTTATTCAATATATAAACAAAAATACCCCAACAAAACAACACTATGTCCTATACAAAGCTTTGATAGTAACATTTAATTTTTTTTTCTATTGACTTATCTATCTACTATTCTCTACAAACATGACAAGTGCATTATAATATAATATGGACAATGTTGCTATATAAAAGAACAAATTACATTATCCATATTTACAAAATCAGACAGTCGAGGAATTTAAATAATTAATATCTCTAATTACATGGAAACATATTATGTCAAAGTAAACTTACGTTTCATCTATTCCCTACTCCCTGGGAGTCATTATAAGTACATTATGATATACGGAGTCCAAATTGAACAATGTTGCTATATTAAAGACTGTATCATATTAAACAAGTAAGAGTCTCCCGATCAAATGCCGTTAGAATGAGAAAACAAACGGCTGTTGCCAAGTGCCATACCATGTTTCAAGTCTGTTTTATGACTTATTGATGATTCCTTCCTTTCACCTGCACGTCAATTTCTAATCACACTCATAAATATTTCTCTTTGATGTTCGCCTCGGATCAGAGTTATTTCCACGTGTAAGAGATATCCCCACAGGGGACGACAGCACAAGTATAGCATAATACCATCATAATTCAATCCTGTGTTGTATATCAACCCAACAGAACTCCGTACTTAGTTATTGTAACAGTTGTCCTTGATGCCGTCTTTGTTTGCGTATCCAGTCTGCAATCTTCGTTCAATTGTTTTATTTTTATTTCATGTATACCATTAAAAGTCAGTTTACATGGCCCACTTTTCCAGCACATGTAACAAGGGTATTGATTGGTTGGCTAAACAAATTGTTGAATTAATCACAAAATAACAATCAACCGTTTCAATGTTGTTTTTATTTTTACAGCAATTAAGGTAACAATTTTCTCTTTGATCTGCCTATTTCGAAAAAAATTAAATAATGTTTGCAATTAATTGCTATCTTTCTATCTCTATATGAATCAGTTTAATTATAAACCTTATTACAATATCAGATACAAACACAAGTTTAATTTTGTTCGTTTTTTGGTTTCAGAGTTAAATTTGACTATATATCTAAGCTCATAGCCAATGATAAGGTTGGATTCTTAAAATAACCCCAAGCCTATTCCTTATCATTCCTTATCGTGCACAGAGACAATTCTGGGATGAAACCTTTGCTTGCAGATCCATGTTCTTAATACTCCTCTCCATAAGAGAAAACACCACAGAAACTTCAGGTCCCCACAGAACTACACTATACTATGCGGGATAAGACTTGTAGTGAAACAATACTTAAAGTAGCTAAGTCTCTAACTCAATATCATCGAAAGTCTTCAACGTTGAAAACAAAAATTATTTGTCAATTTAAATGTTGTGGTTTTACCAGGAAAAGGTGGGCTTCTGATATCCAATATTGTAGATGAAATAATTTTTTTACCATTGGTACACGAATCATGTACCATACAGCGTTTCAGACCCATTTTCAGCTAGGGACCCAAAGAACAAGGCTAGGTATACTCCACATTACATCTCAAATGGTGAGCATGCGCAATAAATACTATGTAGACTGGAATAACCAGACGCTATATATATTGTGATTCAGTTGAGACTTCTGGTATACTTCGCCAAACATAACTGATTTGATATTAGAGTAAAAACGATTGAATGTAAATCAGTTTATATACATTCATATTACATTATTATATGGCTTGCGACCCATTTGTGTCAATTTCTAGTCCCCAAATTTTAGCGATTTAGCTCCTTTAAGCTTCATGCCCTAGAACATTTATCACATCAATGATGTGCTCTCAACCACAAAATCTATGCACGTGAGATTCTATCCAAGATTTAATCTATCCATTGTAACCTTCTTTGATGATTTCCCTACTATTATAAAATTTTAATAATGTTAAGTTTGCTTCAATTCATTTCTACTCAGAAACTGACAAGCACATTATCTAACAATTTGATCTTTACCGTGGGGGCAATGTGCATTTAGTATACTTGTATCAATAATCACTTTAACGTTATCTTGTAAATAATTTTAAAATTCCGGAACTAAATATGTATTTATTAGTGATTACATTATTTCTTAAGTAATTAAAGTGGCCGCATTGTCTACTTTAACAGTGGGAGGAAACCGGAGGATCTGGAGAAAACCCAGGAGATTGAGTAGATGACACTACTGTTTGATCTGTACCAGCTCGGGATCGAACCTATGCCATTTGACACAATGACCATATCATCTAAAATGCATGTATTAAACCAATCAGAAACCAAACACTCCCCTACAGGCCCTACTGTGTTTTATCTTGTGAGTTTCTAGTGAATTTTATGCGGAGAACCTGTACTTATTATTGAGACGTAGAGAGAAAATTGAGATTTAACATTGTCCTCATACTAACCAAAAATATTTTGGGACTAACATCAGGAATATTCTACGTGAATATGTTACTCCTCAACATATTCAGAAAGAGCTAATGACGATAATCTGATATCAAATTTGCGATGGACAGATAAATATTTATCCTTTTATTCAGTTGTTATATTTAGCTTATATAACAAATTAACAATCCATTAACCTTTTGTGAGGACAGACAGTCTTCCGTTCTCTAGGTGTAATAACAGTCTCGAAACTTCATCTAAATCAAATTAATTGAATCCCTTGAGTCCAACAATTACAGCTTTTTAATCAACAGCAGGCATCAAGCTTCACTGCTAATTACTTTCCTAAAGTTTAAATGTATCTTTGTTTCTTTGTCTTGTTTATCAATTGGGAGGGACCTTGGGTCTCCAGAGGCAAGGAGGGATTAAAGATCCACCTGCTTACGTATTTTTAAAATGCATGAACACAAACATTAATGCACAATCATGTTCAATTATTTGCGTGTCAGACTACACAAATTAGTAAATGCAGCGAGTGATTGACATTGGATCTATTTTTGATTTTGAAATAAAATGGTGCTTAAAATCAAACTTTTCTGCACCATTTGGGCTAATGAAGACGGTCATACAACAACGTGCAGTGTGTTATGATGGGCAATTTGCCCCAACAGGTGCTAGGGCCTTTTTAATTTATATTTTTAACTGTCACAGCTCCATCCTTTCTCCTGAATGATTCAGTGACTTCTACTGCACTTCCAGATTGGAAAGCTATCACTTTGGAATATACACGTCACAATTCTAGGGAATACAATTCCTGCTTATTACTAAGCGACTTTTCAACTAGGCTTCTCTAATCTTTATCAAGCAATTTGTTTGCTATTGGCTGGAAGATGACTATGGTGTCATTCAGTAATTCTATTATAAAAGTACATAAAAAAAAAATGTTAGCCATGTGAACTTCTCGAATGAAAATAACAATATTTAGTTATACTTTTGAAATAACAATATTCATGCTCAACTCCATTTATTCCGATTTCTCTTTGATGAGTAAGAGGAATATTAATCGTGTCTTTGGAGAGGAATACTTCCAGACGATGGTGTGACAAAGCGATATTAAAGGAGAGAAATCGCACAATTTATTTCTAATATTTATCAGGAACCTTTGAGAGCGTGATGTGACGGAATGTATTAATATATTTTAATTACCTTCCTGACGGTGGTTTTACCCCATGCCCAAGGAGATTATTGATGAAGCTGATCTAAGATTAAAACAAGTGATTGCAACTTTTGTTAAGAGAAGAGACGAAGAAATAAGTTTAAGTGCTGTGTCTCAGGCGAAGTTGGCTGATTACTTAAAGGATTTATGAGAGGGGTTATTATCGAATATTGCGATGTGTACCAATTAGCTAAAGGTTAACGAGAATATGTCTCTTTTTAATTAGCTGAAATATTTCAATTATTACTAGTTTTCCTTTGATGTAAACACAGCTAAAATTTCAATTGGTTTCATCTCTTTTGTATACATGCTTTTTTCTCCTTATGTGTAAACTGCCTTTGGCATGCTAAATTAGTAATATGGTTACAGCTATAAATATGAGAGAGAGAGAGAGAGAGAGAGAGAATGATTGTAATGTGGACAACACAATACTTTTGTGGAAAGATGATTTGTCACCATAGCAGAACATGAACCCAGTTATCTATGCAAGTCATGAGTTTGACAAGGAGCCACAGCGGTTCAGCAAGTAAGACATTGTACACACATTTCTAAAGACCCTGTGCAAATTATTTAAATCAATATGTACCATTTGTTGGACTCTCCCTATTTATATCTCTTGGGGTTATTTTTAGCATTTGAATACTTCATGATAACAAACAATCAAATGAAACTTTTAATTGTAGACACCTGGCAACATTGTATCAGTTTCATTGTCAATATCTTATCTTTGTTCTCTCCAGGTAAAATCACAACAATCTTGTCATTTCTATCATAAAGTCACAATAATATTGCCATTTTTCTAACAACAATGGAATAATCATCATGTTAATGAGTATAATTAACTGCAACTATGTTTATAATAATTGAACTATTTCTAATGGATTATTTGTATTCCATGTTCATTGCAATTAACCTGCTGGTCGGTGGCAGGCTGCTGAGATTTTTTGTCAACTGATAATTCCATGGCATAAGATTGATTTGAATTTGAATTGAGGAAATAAAGTTCAACTGTTTGATTCTAATTAAAATTGTTTAAACTTCTGACATTTTATAATCGAAGTGAATCGACTTTGATAATGGAATAAATCAATCATTTAGACAATCTGTTTGAAAGAATGACTTTTATACACTGTTTCAATGTGTATTTAAAAGGGGTCACAAGGGAGAGAGAAAAATGGGGTTTGACGTTCGCTTGACACAAACTAGGTCATTTTCGGGACTAACATATGGTTCAATTTCATTTTAATAATTCTCTATAGTACACCCTGTTACATGCATTTTATATTAAATTAATTGTAATTTTATTAGAGGAATAGAGTGCACTTATGAATTTTATCATAACCTTGTCAAGCAGGTACAGGTAAATCAATTAAATTATTCAAAATTCTTTGTCGTCAAGCTTTGGGATAATCCAGCCCATATTGTGTCATATTCTCCCTCTTTTAATACATTTTCTATCGCTTTTTCAATACCGCACATAAAATCGTTACACAATAACATCTGTTGGGTACAGAAAATAGAAAAGGCCTTATTAGGATAGCAGACTTGTGACATACAGGAAACTTTGTTACAGATGTTCTTAGAGAACTATTCAAATGTTCCATATATGGCAACCAGTCTTGTTGATCTAGACTGAAATCTATCGCAGGTGTTTTGTGGAAGTTGTGGATAAAAATGTTTTAGTAAATACTTGAAAAGATTAAGATATGGGTTTTATTGATAATATTAATATGTTATAATTCTTGTATAAAGGGGTCAGTCGGTGTGTACAAGGGTACCAGTAGTTATACAATATCACGCAAATAATCACCTGCTTTGTCATGCTCCAAATTTCAAAGGCCTATTTCTTGGTAAAACCCTTTGGACTTTAAATGAAAACTTTGTTTATATTCGTATAAATGTGAAGATAGCCTAATCCCTGCGGTACTTATGTACACAAGGGATACCAGTAGCTACATAAATCCACCTGCTTTATCGTAATCCAATTTCTATTCTAGTCAAACTTTTATATTTTTGTAAAATTTATGTTCCCCACTCCCCACAAACAAAAGTACATTTGGTTTAGAAGGAGATTCAAACTAAAACAGACCCTTTAATGCACAACAATTTGGTTCTCATAACCCTTTATAAATACGTAACTATCTTCTTATTTATGTTGTTTCCCTGTGTCCGCATCATATTCTGATCCAGCAACTACTCAATTAACTGAATTTTGCTGACCCCTACCTTATTCCTATTTTTACAAAATTCATGCAATTTTTATAAATTTATTTTATTCTGCAACCATTCCATTCCACCAATCTCAAAAGCCAATCAAAATGTTGTTTTTTTTAAATATCTAAACTTTATTATCACTAGACACTAGTTCACTGGATTTTACTCCAATATAAAATAGATAATGCCTACAGGAAGTGATGTATATTGCTGTTGTATTGTAAATCGTGTAAATCTGTCATCATATTTTTTTAGTTTAACTTGGTCTATGATAGATTGGATTTGTAAACATGCTATCCTGGATGGATGTTTTTTATTGCAGCCTATCATATAATACAGTATGATATCTTGTCGCTTTCTTATCTTATGACGAAGGTATGAAAGGGACCACAGTGGTGGTTTTGACCATCAATAATCATAAAACCAAAATTACAAAGTCAATAATTTTAACAAATGAGAAATGGTATCAAGTATTCTGTACGAAACTATTTTCCCGTGGGCAGACTGTTGCTGTGGCTCTGGAGTGCTGTAAATATCACAAGACTTTGATTTCTCTTCAACTAAGGTAATTGTCATAGCATATTGAAAGCAACTTCCCAACCCACCTCGAAAAAATTTACTTCAAAACCATGTTTATCTACTTCTTACATTGATGATCTATCAGTTACTATAGTTACAGTTGTCATTGACGTTAATAAGGAGCAGGTTACTCTAAATAAGAAAAAAAAAATAACAGCCTCCTGTTACACGTGTCTTTCTAATTACAGAGAAAGCGACATAGATATATAACGAAATTAGTTTCTATTTTATATATAATTACATACCGATCCTTCGTTCTCTGTGTCATTATACGTAAATACGTTTTCGAGTCGAGGTATATAATTACGCGAATTTGTATGACAAGATATAAATTACCTTCTAATATAATAACCCATCTATCTATGATTATCATTTGCGGAAGATGATTCGTAATATTAGATTCCTGGACGTACTTTTTCACGACACCTTGAAGTATAATTCGATCCAAATTACATTTTCTCGCTCATCTCCCATCAGAAAAATGGTCTGAAATTATGTTTCAAAAATAAATAGCCCATATGTTTGTTTTGTAAGGTCTGGAGACATAGATAGGTAGTTATTTCTTCAGCTGCTGTCATTTAGCGCCATTGTTCAAACAGATTGATCCAGACGAAATCAGGAAGATGGAATCAAATATTTAAACACTACTCTGTTAAATTCAACTTATTTCTATAATTCATGGAATTGATGGAATGGTTTTTAACACACTACATCTGTACTTTTTAGACTAACACATGGTTCATTTTTTTCAATTATGATCACATATGCAACGCCCTGAACTGGACGGCGACACTTCGACATGCTCTTCGTCAAATTTTAAGTATTAACGATCAATTGTCCAGTGCCCTGAGCTGTGACAATATAGACTCAGAAGTGTCACCAAATGTTCCAAAAAGACTATGCATACCCCTCAACATGCAAAGTATGTGAAGCAATACTTCAAACTGAACTGAATCTGCAAACAGGCCTTATTAAAATAAAATTGTAATAGTGTTAGTCCCTAAATGACCTAGTGGCAGATAAACTTTCTCACGTACCCTGCTATATGCAGAATACCAATCTGCTGATAAAGCATCTTTCTCTTTTGGCTGATCATGCAAACTAAACTTTTGATTCTCGATTTTCTAACATTTTTGCATTCAATTGATCTATGCTACCTCATAGAAAACAAATAATAGGTTGACATTTCAACTGCCATACTTCATAATTAGCCAGATAAACTTAACATGTAATTTCTCATTTAGCCTCAGGCTTTCAAAGGTCTAAAAAAAAAACCTAAAAAATTCTTCAGAGAGAGCTGTTGAAGAGATGAGAAATTGGGACGAATCTCGGTAAACATGTGATTGCTTTACATCTCTTTCAGTTCATTACACTAGGCATACAATCTTCATCTTTTGATGTGTTTCCATAGTAACAACATCTATATCGACAGGTAGCAATAAATCACAAACTCTTTTGCTCAAGGAGGTAAAAATCTACAGCCATTTCCTTTTTAAAAACCAATCAGAGCTAACTATAAATATATAATATCAAGCTCTGATAAGAAGACATGTTTTTCAGCAGTCAGATGAGCAAGAGAAACACATTCTCAGCAAAAAGATGTTTTTGCCTTGAAATTAAAAGAATGTAACCTTCCTTAGGCAGTATAACAGAAATATTATTAATGTTTTACACAAAACAGAGCGAGAGAGAAATGGGGTTTAACATACATTCGACACAAACTAGATCATTTCGGCACTAAGATGTTTCAATTTTATAACTCCCAAAAAAGCACAACAAAAGTTGACATGTGAACTTATGATATAATGAGAAGTGGTACTAGCCAGTCGCCACTTGTTGGTTGTGCAGAACGGATGACACGGCATGGAAAAGCATCTAGTCTTTTGGATGGAGTGAAAAAATGATGATCCTATGCATATCATTGGCAAAATGTTCAAGACCAAAGAGTAAGCAGTAGTGCAGCTGTCATGGCAAAACTTCCCTCATTGCAGCAAAGTAGTCCATTGTACTTTGTCCCGTTGTATTATGTCCTTTTTAACAAAAACCTATATTTTTTTAGATAATATCCAACATTGAGTTCCGTTAAATCGACAAATTACCATTGAAATAAATTTCTGATCAAGTTAAAAATGACAGCTTATCCCCAGAGGACAACCAGTAGGAGAATTTAAACGAGTTTAGCAAGCTACTTTACGCTTATCATAAATATTTACGCTTTTATTCAATACCTACACTTCATTTGAAAATTAACATCTTGGCCTAGATCGATATTGACGGCTTGCGGCAATTCTACCGAAGCAAACAATATGCTTTGTGAATGGAATCAGCCTCTATTGCCATGTTTTTATTTAGATCATCATTACTGGTAACTCGCTGGAAATCAATTCTAGAAAAATCTTTATTTTTTGAAAACAGAATTTCTCTGTTCAATTGACTATTGATAACTAATGTAGAATTCTTATCACAAGGGAGTACAAAAATCGAACCGTGGAACAAATTTACTTAGAAAAACACACTTAAGACGAATTTTGAAAGAACCATTTCAACATCTTTGTTTATAAGTAAAGAACAAGTTAGTTGTTCAAGCTGAAGAATGTAATTGTCAAGATGAGTAAATGGAAACAACGCTGAATTCAAGGGTATTCCGTCCATCTTGAATGAAGCGTGACATTATTTCTCAAATCATCCACTATGGTATCTTCTGCAATTTTGGGTAGAAATTTGTTTGGGCATCAAATGAATGCATACTACCAGTACTTAAAATCTACCATTTGCACTGTGTGGACATAAATTATCCCAAGGAGTAAAAAAAGACAGAGAGATGGGATTTAACGTTCACTCAACATAAACTAGGTTATTTCAGGACTAACACCTGGTTCAACTTTATTTGAAAAATTAGTCACAAAGATTGGCCCCTATTATTCAAAAAGTGTTCAGAGGAAAAGACTGAAATGCTGTGATTATCTGAAGTTCTCTGATGCTCCTTCCCCTGTGTCCCGCGTCCTCCCAGCCAGGTCAACTGGCGTGGAATCAAATCTTCGGTTGTACGTGACAAGGAGTAGGGTCACCTGTCCAACCTCATGGGCTTTCTCCAGGTCCTCCGGTTTCCTCCCACTGCTAAAGACCCCTACGCGCAAGCAAATTATTGAAATAAAACTGAACCCTATGTTAGTCCCGAAATGATCAAGTTTGTGTCGAGTGGACGTTAAACCCCATTTGTCCCTCTCTCCTCCTGTCCTGTAGGCTAGTGATAACAGTACAGCTGTAGTCCACTATAGAGTGTACTAACCTATGTACCATAAGACACACAACTAATGTAACTAGCCAGGAGATTGTAACAAGATGTTCGATCTATCCGTTCCTATAGCTTTAACTACAGCTAGAGTTATTGATCTTTTACGCGGCTTAACCCACGAACCTCTGCTTCAAGCTTACGGCTACTTTATTACCTACTAAACCCTCCTTTAGCTTATTTACCCTCTTCTTACTACTAAATAACGTTTGTCTATTTCATTTGACAAATCGTACACTAATGTCCTTGTCGAACAAATAGATTACTGGGCCAAGAATTAGGTCTTGATGTTCCCCGTTACAGTTATCTCTGATTAGGTTCTGCGAGATTGAGTTCTACCCGTATTAGCTTTGTAAAAGATGGAATTAGGGTAATTCTAAATCGGATCATTGAATATTAGGGTCTAATTTTGATATGGTCAATATAAAATGAAGAATAGAAGATATTAAACAGGTTGTCTGCGATATCACTCTCGGTGGAAGCAGATGATATCCCCCACAAACGAATGAATATTAACAGATACTTGAAATATCCCTTAATTTAGGAACAGATATGCATCTATACATCCTAGGTATCCTTTCTTTCCAGAACATTTGATACCACTTGTGATTATCAGTGTGAAAACTTATTACAATGTCTGGATATCTAAACATCCATTATACTTGACGTAAATAAATGTATAACTATCTAAGAACATATTTCATGAATGAACATTAGATACCACTTCCCAAACTTAACACAATGTAAGTTGTATTTTTGAATGAATACTTTACAAAATGAAATAACCTATATCCAAGAAAACAAAACATTTCACATCAGCATCATATCCAATATTTCATTAAGTTTAACCAATTTTCCATGAAATATTTTACCAAATTGCAACCATTTGTATCATTTCAACTTGTCGAAGTCTGTGAATGTTTCCATACAAATTGTGCTGTTATTACCATTCAATATTAAGTTTTCCATGAACTATTGTTACACTATCCTTCCTCTACCATCGAATAACAACACATTTATTCGCCTTTAACATCCAGCTTCTATATCAAGATCATTTCTTCCTAACAAAATATACTTCAAAGGCTTTAAAAAAAACAATCTACATCAATAGAAATGACAGTTGAACCCACAAATTTAGATAAATTGGGGTAGATGGAGTATAAACCTAGGTGTTTATTCACAAAAAGGTGAGTCAATAGATTAAAGAGACCACAGGTAAAAATTTCAGCCAAATCTAGGCCACACAAATTTGATTTTCCGTTCTTCAGGAAAATCTGTCCCTAATTTTATTCCTCTTTCTTTGAAAAAACACTTTTAAGTAGATGATAATGCATTTTAAAAGCTTTTAGTTCCAAATTTGTAAGTTTTGACATTTTAAACAAAACACTTCACCTGATTCAAGTGGTTATTTTTTTTTATCAAGACAGAAAATTAAATGGGCATGGCTCAGGTAACCAATTTCCTGTCCTCTTTTATACCTGAACAATACACCATTGTTTCACTACGTAATGGTAATTTGGGAACAAGGCTAGTCCCGTGTCATCATGATGTAAATAAAAGATAACTCAACCATAAATAATCATAATATCCTTATTGAGACAGCTGACTTCAGGTGAAAATAATTAAATCACATCAAAGAGAGAGAGAAAGGGAGAGAGAGAGAGAGAGAGAGAGAGAGAGAGAGAGAGAGAGAGAGGATCATGCATTTTTCATACAATATCTTATTTTCAAAGCTTAATCCAACATTATAATGTTCTCAAAATTGATTATCTAAATAAAGATCAAAAGCAGGTCATCTCTTGACTTACATTCAATTAGCTCAAAAAGAGTCCCATCCAAGAGATTTTATCAAACATTTATAAGTGGTGCTGGTTTATTAATATCAATCAGCAGCAGAGAAATAGGAATGTACTTTGTAAATATTTAACTATTTGAATAGTCCAAATATTGTAGTTTGCGGGACCAATAACAAGGGGGAATAACAATCACTTTAATTAATAGTTGCATTTCATAGACTTTATGTACTTTCATTTTGCTATCAAAATGCCCTGTTTAATCTTTTTCGGAAAATTTATCAGACACCAGACAACATCCAGTGAAGAAACCACAACATCATTTGTCTTATAGAAAAATAATCCTCAGGAAATTCAGTCTAATAAGTCAATACAAACAAATCAAAAACTTTCAAAACTACCAAATTTAACTAATAAACAAAATCCTACCTTTTTTAGTGCATGTTGTCTCCTAACAGGGAAAATAATCCTTAGGAAATACAGTCCAATAATTAAGTCAACACAAACCAACTGGAGAAATACACCTGAATGCCTTAGCTCGTTAAGTCAGGTAAAATGAAAAGGTAAACTCAGTCAGTGAAAGCTACAGGTAGTAATAGACCATAACCCCCCAGTCAACAGGTCAGATCATACACAATGATCTTCAATGACATGTGACAAGGCCATGTGTCCAATCCATTCATACAAGCAGGTAATACTATAATATATGCTGATCATATGCTAATTAGATGCAAATATATTCATGAAGTCAGCATGTGTTGTTATGTTTACTATTGGTAAAATAAATAATAAATAAATAAAGTATGTATCAAAGTAAACAGTGAAGAAATAGACCAATATAACATGACAGGTACTATCCCCTTGATGAATTTTAATCCGCCTTAAATATTAATATGGCTATCCAAGTTCCGTCAAAAAAATATGACGTTAAACCCATCCATTCATTAGCCAAACAGACTTCCTTGTTAAAGGTCTAAATGAAATGGAGTTCACACCATACAACTTGATTTCATAGTTTATTGCGAGAAATGATTATGTATTAGGTGTCTTGTCTGCAGGTTTGTCGTTTTGATGTCAGTTGTGTGTGGTATGGTCCTCCAGCACTTACTATAACACCAGTTCTTATATATTTGGAAATTCACAAAGCTAAAATTTTCTGTTTGCTACTTTTTTGTAGGTACTCTTACTTGAAGCAAAATAATTGAAAAGAATCAATAACTCATTGAACTAAATTCAAACAATTTGGCAAGAATCTCTTCTCTGAACTAAGATTCACAATAAGGCAAAGATATTTTGGGAAAATTCAACAATGCAGAATCCGAATGGCTGAAAATGAGAAGCAATCTGGGATAGGTAGTGATTTGAATACTGATGTAGTTTAATGTTAGAAATAAAAGACAACCATAGAAGTTTAACGTAAAAATCAAATTTGTTTTCTTTTGAAAAAAAAAAAGGCTGAAAAGTTTGACTTACCTTAATCAGCAAAATAAAAAAAAAATCAGATCACAAAAAAACCCCATCCAATTAATGTAAATTGAAACAACTGCCTTCAAACAACTTTATATTTGTTTCACAAAATGTCCAATTAATGTGAAATGAAATTCCCCCCCCCCTCCCAAAACAACATGTTATTAGAAATGTCTGAAAATCTCTGATATCCATAGATAATGTGATAAAATCTTGCTTGAGTGTTTAATCAACATAAATACAATTAAATTTACATAATGTCCACCCAATCATCAACAAACTTTCATTGGTCAATGGTAATTCCTCCTTAAAAATTGACCACTCTGGCCACTAAAAAAAACGAAGAACTTTAACAACCCAAATCAACCACAATCCAACTGGAAAACTCGTCAAATAAACAAGAATTGAATAAGTAAATCCCCTTCAATGAATTACACACTTACTCTGATAAGCTACATTTAACGAGTCACTAAAGCTCTCTATTCTACACAAGTCAACTGTCGAACACAGCTATTATCGTCAAGCTTTTCCTTTGCATTGAATTAAAACTGGCGACACTAGACCATCCCCAGTATCAGTCCACAACCAGAATCAAGTTTTAAAATGTCCACTGGCTAAATTCATCACTGTTCAATTAATTCAAAGATGACCAGATCACGTTAGTAAATGAAAAGTTTCCTTCGACTTCATTGACAACATCATTGCTGGTTTTCACAGTAGGTTTGTTATGTCCACTGGCTGTAAAGACAGCTACACTCTTAATACATCAAAGTTGGCCAAATATTTAGTCTATAATGAAAAGTTTTTGCCTCTCGGTTCATTTCTTCTGAGGCTTTCTTTGGTAAATAACACCATTATAAACTTTAGAGCTTTATCTTTTCTAAGATCATATTCCACATGGAGAGATGATACATTTCATGTAAGCACTGCTTGTTCCACCAAACCTCATTGATGCATTTTCAGGAATCAAAACATTTAAATGTTAAAATATATCTTTTTTAAATTCATATGCCAAAGGGGAGATGTAAGATTTTGTGTTCCACCAATCCTTATTGATTAATTGTCAGGATTCAAAACTTTTAAATATAAAAAATATTAGAGATGAAACATTTCACGTACATGTAAGTGCTGATTATTGCACCAACCGTGACTGGTACTTTTTGAGGAGTTAAAAACATAAGAATTATGTTTAATTAGACAAGATTATTCCAATTCATCCAATGCTTTTCTATCAAACGAATTGTTAAATATCTGATTAATAGAGTTAATCCTGCCGTAAATAATACAAACCACTGTTAACAACAATAATTTCTCCACAATATCCTTCCATGTTTCACTGACCACTGTCCAGACTAAGTACCAATAATTATTAAGCGAGCTGACCCTTCTATAACTCTCGAGTTAAAAGGTTTATTGTTAAAACCATTAAAACGCTTCTCCCACTATAACTATAAACAATTCAAACAGCTGAAGTCAAACTTCAAACGGGCAGACCAAAATAAACAGAGGTGCAGACAAGTTGAAATTCCATGCTATGATTCCGACAGAGACTTGTTTCAAGTTAGAAGGCTGAATTAGTTGTATTACTATTTTTGTGGTGTGTGTATTTCTACCAAAGGGTGTGACATGCCTTTCTTTCTATTGACCTCACCCCCCTCCTCAACAATAGACCTCCTACTGTGAAACACAAACGACCTTAAATCAGTGCACAAACGACCTCTAAGTGACCATTACTCTATATAGCAGTAATGGAGAACAGTACTACATCATAAATCAGCTTTACATCCCAGCAACTGGGGCTCATAAAATAACGACATTTTCTCAATTAATGACATAAAATATTTCAGAATAACGACCAACCGTCTCTGACTTTAATGGATCGCAATTCATCCGCTAATTCCAGGCACACTTTCAACGTTTAAGCTTTAAACTAAAATAATCAAAACCATAAAAAGAGACCAAGATGACCTTCCTTCGCACGGAAATAACACAGCCGTCCTCGCAAAATCTAAAAGTTCCAAAGAGTAATTTTGTCAATATTACGTACACGATGATGAAGTTGTGTGTTGTAGACGTAAAAGGTATATTATCCCCATTTACACTAAATACCCTCCAAATTTACGAGGGAGAAGTTATTATGGATAAAAGCTTATTAGGCCAAAGCAATTGAATCTTTAGTTTTTATGGTTTTGAGAAATAAAAATTTACATTAGAAAGTTTCGAGAAGAAAAACCATGTATTTTTCATATTTACATTATTATTTTTAACCAAGAAATATGAATTTGGGGTGTATGGTCCAATGGTTCAGCTCTAGCTGGGGTAATGAAGATAAGCATATATATATATGCCTCACAGTGAGCTATGAGATAAGTGACTGTACAGTCTATTCTTATATCGAATTTCAACTGTCTAGGGATCCCCTATATGCATGTCAATGTGTACATGGTACCCTGGGATTTTGTCCCATCCGAATGACTATACATTTCAATTACCAGGGATGATATATAAACCCTAGATGATTTAATCATTATGCACAATAATCACTTCACACAAATAGTATATGCATATTAGTAATACACTGTCTAGTATTGTGTACTAAAGTGGGTATTAACAGTATACAAAGATTGTGATACACAAGAGTTGATGGTTTAATTACTAAGACCAATATACAAACCATTGTGTATATATTTTTAATACACAGCCCATTATTGTGTATTATGATTGAGTGTGTATTACCAATACATAAAGATAATAATACACAACAGCAGGTGTTTTAATTACTATACACAATAATCATTATTCTTGTGTATTAAGAATGTGTATTACCAACATACTAGGATGATAATCCACAACAGCAGGTGGTATATTCAATATTCTCAAAGCACATGTTTTTTTTTTACATACACATTAGTTTCTTTACTGATCACTTTAATGCCTAAAACTAACCAAATCAAGTAAAGATCGTATGCTATTAAAGTTTTTTTAGGGAACAAATCATGTGCCTAGTGTTAACAGGTTAATTAATGAAGAAACATAAAAATAAAAACAAACCTTCAAAAAACGGTAGTCGTTATACATTTGGTCATCTATAAATGATCAACTTCCAACAATGAAGTCACACAACTTACAAAAAGATTCAAATTATTCCTCCAGTTATAATCCTTCTATTCAGGATAAATTATTTTAGTCTATTTGTTGACACCAATATCTACGTCTTGTATCCAAAAAAATAAATTTCCACAATGCTAAGATATACGATCAGAGAAAAATGTCAGGAAAAGATTAGTATATCACTTTATAAATGTCAAAAAGAAAACGGATCTACGCAAACACAGAATAATTACCAGTTTTATATTTATATCCGATCAACACAACGTAGTAATATTACGCTTAGAATCTACACTGAGCTTTAGAGTTACTCAATATTCTGCATTATATCCTTTCCGATGACAACTTACTGTGTTAATAGAACGTTTTAACACTGTATTGAGTATATATTTAAGAAATAGGTCTGTAAGTTCACTAGTTTTCAGTACACATCACTCCTTAAATATAACTTTCAACACTATGAGGAGTTATTCTAATAGAAATGATATTTGTTAGTCCCTGGATCTTCAGCATACATCCTGTACAGATACTTCTATCGGTGTATAGTTTGAATGAGAAATAGGTAGGTCCAGTCCAGGTAATAAAGGTATACAGTTCAGGTATGATACTATATATATATGATCTACACTAGAGTACAGGTATATTTGATATGATCACCTGGGTATAAACTAAAAGTATATACTATCTCAGGTAGATGACCAAGGCAAGGTACACAAAACAATACACAGGTTAATTGATAATACCTGTCTCAATTACTCTGTCTAAACAAACACATTCCCCCCTTTCATCTTTTCTAAGTCCACTTAATCTTTCATCCCATACCAAAACATGTTCTTTAATCCACACCATCCACCATCTTAAATGATTAATCCCCTTTCTAATCTCCCCTTAACACCAGACACCATTCAATTCAACCCTTCCAATCAGCAAACTGATAAAAGCTACACATTGTTGCAATATGTTCAGATTAATACCTTAGGTGCCACATGGTTCAGACTAAGTCCTACTCATGAATCCACTAAAAGCTGGTCTTTGATTTGTAAAGTGTAACTAAGCAGAGATTATCTTTCTCCCTAATTTACATAATCTTCATTAAGCTGTGTTAAAAGAGCAATATCATATTTCCTTTGTCATTAAGAGAAACCTTTACCAAGAGTAAATGAAGACATAACACCATAAACAATATTTTCGGCACTACTGTGACAAAATTTGCGGCACTGAGGCAAAAATATTTGGCACTAATGTGACAAAATTCTTAGCTATACTACTGCTGACAAGTGAAAATCAGGATTGAAAAATACAACAGTAAATGAAATGAAATGGGGTTTAACGTCCTACTGTTTTGCTCTGACTGGGCTAATGAAGATGGGCATACACCATAAAATAATAATATGATATGAGGGGAATTTTGTCCTGACAGCAGCACTAAGGCCTACTCTTAATCGAATTCCAACAACCATGGGATCTTTTACATGCACTCCAATGTGTATATGGGACCTTGGTTTTTCGCAACATCCGAATGACCAGACAGATGTCCTTGACACCCCTCCATCTTGCGCCACTGACATGGAGAAACCAAATCTTTTAAGTATGATGTGTTAGTTTCAGAATGACCCCAAGATACACATTCAAATCTATTAAAATCTTGGGTCAAAACAACCCCAAAAAGATCAAATAACTTAATTTGCATCTAATGATGGGTGGTCAATACCAATTATACCTGGGGGTCTGGAAGTTTTTTTATCAAAACCTTTAACTGGATAATCAAATCAACATGACCTTTGGTATGTACTTTAATTGTGGAGGTTAAAAAAACACTGATAATTAAAGTTGTCGAACAGCTAAGTGTTATAATCAACAAAGTACGCCTTCCGCATGCTTGGATCGTTTTAACATTCACCTGTCCGACTCGGCCTCAACAATTACCTTAAATCCAAATAATCCACACACAAAGACATCAAAGAGATTCAAAATCTCCTTAAATAAAAGATCATTGACAAAATGGCGACCAGAAGAGGTATTAAAAGTCAGAATTAATTGGAAGTATAAAATAGTATTAACTCAACGAGAAATAAAATCTATTTCGTCGATGGACAGTTAAAAGAGGCCATCGGTTGTAACTTTTAAGATTAGAGGTCTCGAGATAATTGAATTACAAGTTATGGAAATTATAACATTTACATTAAACAAAAATAACAAATTATATATCTTTGATTACGGATCTATTATCTCTTCAAATACTAGAAACCTATTAATTATCTGGGGTAATGCCCCTCCCTCCCTCCTTCATATGAATTCCCCAGAGACATCCCCCTCCCCCTCCTGGTAAACCTTTTGATTATCTAGATTCTAGGGTAATGTCCGCCTTCCCTCCTTCATTTAAATTCCCTGGTTTAACCTCTTGAGTATCTAAATTCTGGGGGTAATGCCCCCCCCCCCCTTCTACATATAAATTCCCTGGAGATATCCCCACCCCACTAGGTCTTCTTACCCCAATGAGAAAAACTCCTCCCCCCTCCAGCCTTGTTTTTTTGTTTGTTTAGTATTTCATATGTCAAACCCTTAATTACAAATTAAACATCCCTAAATATTCCTTTATAAGGGAGTCATAGTGACTCAGTGAGTCAGATGCTGATTCTCTAACCAGTTACTCATTGTCCAGACAATCAAAATTCTCCTATAGAAATGAAAAATACCACAAAATAACCAAAATACTGAACTGATGAGACGTTACATCACATTCCTCCCTTTATAATCAATTTATGTAATTAAAAATAACGCCTTTTGGAATTGGAGCTGATGCCATCCTCCACTGGGTGTGTTGGCACATATTGTCATGGGATCAACAAGACATGCATTATTTTCAGTGGGCTTTCAATCAAGAAATTCCTTCCCGATCTCTATTTTCTTAATATGCCTAATTTGTCTCAGCAACTGCTCATTTTCTTTTAAACAACTCCCCAAATCCGATATATTCCCACAACCACTCCCTTACTACAGAAATCTGATAATGATAAATTGAAAAAGATAAAAAAAAATACTTGAGGAGCTTAAAATAACTCGCGAATAAATGTAGATTTAATTCATAACGAGGTATTATATAAATCAAGCAGAGTTGTTTAGTATATATCTCTCTTCTCAGGTAAGCAAGAAGGTAAATCATTTGAAACCTGGCCAAAAATAATTGCAATTAGACTCAATAATAAATGAGAATTTTGACAATTTCCCATTTTTCTAAGTGATTTGGGGATAACAGTAGTCGTCTTCGTTACCTGTGGTCATATTTCACCTGGACATTAATTGTCTTATGTAGGTAATACAAGCCATTTCACCTTTAAAAGATGGCCTACTCGTTAATTCCATCTCAAGGAGCAGGTTCACTCAAGTTTCAAAAACAAAAAGACAAACCATGTAAATATTGGAGAGAGTGATGGAAATAGAGAGAAAGAGGGAGAAATTAATATCCACATGATTTAAACTAGGTCATTTTGAGACTAACAAATGGTACAATGTTATTACAATAATTCGTTTGAGTGCCGGTGTCTTTAGTGGAATAAAAGTGGAAGACAATGAGGGAACCCACGAAGTCAGTCAGACGACCCTATTCCTTGTCACCTACAAGCTTGGGTTAAACCCACTTCCTTTGACTCAATGACAGACTTTATGATCTTCAGTGCTAACATTAAACCAAAAGACCCTGCAACCACCCAAGCAACTTATACAACATTGGAAAGGAAATGAAACGAAATAGAGTTAAACGTCCTACTGTTCTGCTCCTAACCTGGGCTAATAAAGACGGGCAGCAGCGCTACAGCATACTCCTACGGGAATGCCAATGTGTACATGGGACCTCGGTTTTTCGTCTCATTCGAATGACTAGACAGCTGTCCTCATCAGGCCCTCCATCCTGCATAACTGACAAGGGGAAAGTAAATGAAATGAAATGAAATGGAGTTAAACGTCCTACTGTTCTGCGCCAACTGGGATAATAAAGATAGGAGGAAAGTAGGGAAGTCTGATGCCTCATACTGAGACTAACATATGGTTGTGTTTCTTCTATTGTCACATGTGCAAAGTAAGGAAGGAGAATTGTGCCTAGACACTGTGAAGGTTTCTTTTCTATACAAAGGTGGACATGGACTTTATGTCCCATCCGAACAACTAGGCAACACATACTAATGGGAACCTTTCTTGGCTCATAATGCGATTTGAAATTTAGTGTGAATTTAAATAGGATATTGTAATAGTTTGAATTTAAATAGGGTTTTTTAAAAGTGTGAATTTAAATAGGGTATTGTAATAGTGTAAATTTAAATAGGGTATTTTAATAGTAAGCATGAATTTAAATAGGGTAATTTAATAGTCTGTGTAAATTTAAATAAGGTATTTTAATAGAACGTGTGAATTTAAATAGGGTATTTTAATACCAAGTGTGAATTTAAATAAGGTTTTTTAATAGTATGCGTTGATTTAAAGAATATATTGGATTTGAACTATGTAATAACTAATTATTGTTGAAAGGAACATAAAGTCACCACCACAGGAGTAGGTTTTGTCAAAATGTAATAAAAGAAAGTGAATCATATTTCATTGTTGAAGTATAATATTGCGCTACAGGTTAATATTCACTGGTTTTTCTCTCATCTTCTCCCCCTATAATCAGAATTTAATAAACTCGGTAGGGGAACTAAAAGAGAATTTGTTCCAGTGTTTTGTCATATCGCATTTCGCACTTAACTGGAAGCATGCTGGGATATGTTATAAAAACGTGTAAATATGGTGACCACATGACAATTCTGTTTCATTTACTATCACAAGGTGGCGCTTGTAAAAGGCATGAAAATGGCAGAGAGTAATTTCCTGCTGAATGAGTTTTTCGCTATGTAATATTCAGATCTTATGTAGACTATTAATAACTTTTGGTTTGGTACAATGGCCTCGATCGTTTTAAAGGAGCAGTTTTATTGTATAAAACTGGTTAATTCTATGTGAAAGTCTCTAAGAATTAGATGGGCGAAGTGGTGATTGGGGGAGATGGGGGCATTGATAAGTCTAACTTGTGCATTTTAATCCATAAGATCTGTCACAAGTCCAATTGTTAAGGGTTCTTTTTAATTGCATGAACCCCTTTTTGTGATCAGATCCAAAAGACTAGGTCCCTGAACCAGAAAAACTTTTTCAACCTCCTGGTTAGTGAGCTAAGAACGTCTTTCTCACTTACCCAGTGTGGCCCCTTTCAAAAACAGAAACGATCAAATATTACGTGCAGTTAACCTTGAGATACAAATAGGTCATTTAGTTCAAGCTTAAAATCAATGTTTTCTATTACAAGTCCCAGTAATCTTGGATTGAAAAAAAAAATAAAAAAATAAAATCAAGCCAAATATTGAAAAGAATTAGAGGAAAACTATTAGCTAATCTTAAGGTAAATCCCATCTTTTGGACGTAAGTCTGTGTATAAGCAGCTTACTGTTGTTAAGCGTTGATGAAACTCTGGTCTCAGATGTAAGACATAAAAAGATTAAGTCCGTAAACAGATGTAACGGAATCAGGAGATGTTTTGCCATACGTTTTTAAACAGGATGATCAGTGAAGGACATATTTAGAGGATGGATTCTCTGATTTTTTTGTATTTTTCTCCCTGTCATAGTTAAAGCTACTTCCTGTTTCAGACCCTTCAGTCATGGTGACCATTGAGTTTACACAAGATTGCCTCTAAAAAATGTGGGTTGTGTATCTGAGTGTCTTAGTCCTTCAGATACCCCAAAAATGATTTCCGCATATGTTGGCCTATATACTGAAGAGATGGTAAAAGATGAACACTAGTTGGAAATGCTGCTGCTCCCATTGAACATGTAACCATAGAAATGATAAGTCTAAAATTGACCAATGGATTGTGCTTTAATAAGACTTCTAACTCCATTTCAAACCTAATCCGTAATATTTTACAGATATAATACGTCCACATGAAAATGTGAGCATATAAAAACCATGAGTAATACTGAACAAGAATACATAAACCGAGCAATGAATGAAAACTCTGCAAAGCTGCTGCACATAACAACTACTGCTAAAAATATCACGTTACCCGAGTAACTCATCGCAACTATATATTGCACAACATTCTCATTTAATTAACTTATTACAAGCTAAAAAAACCCAACCTCACATCATCAATGAAATAATCAAATCAACATTCGGGAAAAATTCTAAATGCTTCACGATTATAACTTTATCACCTCCAATTAACACAACGTTTAAGTAATTAAATGCTTTTATTTTTTACGAATTACGCTAAATCCACCTTGGCAAGAAATGGTCCAAGATTAAAAGAAACCAGTAATCTAAGGTAAAGACTGCTCGTTACTCTTCCACCCCTAAACCAATTAGTTAATTGATCAATTAAGACTTTAATCTTTTGATTAGGTTACCTGGCTAATAAGTAGAAACAACAAAGATAAAAAGTCTGGCTGTCTGGTGAAGAAATGATGATCAGTTCCAGATTAAGAATTCATGAATTAAGATGTGCTTTTCTTGGATGGATACAAGCAGAAAATATTCAGACGAAATGAAGGGATGAGTGGTCAACAGGTCTAATGTGTGCACTTTAGATCACAAGATATGTTATTGAGTAGCATGGTCAGCCCGGATCCAGGATTTTGTCGAGGGGGAGGGGGCGCCACACATTGGAGCAAAGGGTAATGTGTCGTAACCTTGGATTGCTTGGGCCGGAGACAATGCGTAAATCTATTAAAGAGCAGATATGTGAACTACAACAGTAACAAAGCAAACGAAAATGAAAATCAACTATGTCACTGCCACCGCCCCCTGCTAAAGACAACATGCCAGCAAATGAAATAAAATTGACCTACCCCCACATTGTAGAAAATAGGGCTAATCTCCGAAGGTGTATATTTTCTACTTTATTCGCCATATGTTACAGTTTTGCTGACCATTACTCCCAGAGAATAGATGTGACCTTAAGGTCTGTACATTGGGTTCAGGAAGACCCCCACTAACATCACCAACCATCACCCAAAAGACCTAATTTGTGTCGAGTGAGCGAATATTAAACCTCCATTTCTCTCTCTCGGCACCTACTGGGCCATTGACGACAGTTTTCCTGGGAAATATAGCCGAGACTGTGACCCTATGTTACTTGATGTTCATGCCAACAAGTACACAGGACCTCAGTTTTTAGTCCAATCAAAATTCTTTTATTAAAAAATCCAACAACTGATCAAAACAGTATGATGAGAAGATATCAGCTGAAATCAATGAAATTAAAACCCTTCATTTTCTCATCCAGTGTTTAAACGCCATCTATTGTATCAAAATTATTTCTGATCGAAGTTCGCTTGTCAGAACGACGTAATCTAAAATCCGATATTAGAAGACTTACACCTGGTCGTAGCAGATCAATTTTTATTACCTTGATGTTGTCTCTGTTCAATATCCACGCAGACCAATAATCTTTACTCATTTAAACCATAACGCTAACTTCAACAAATCAATATCGTGCTACTAGAGGCACTGAAACCCAATACACTTCTATTTAACCTGCGATACACTCGTTTCAACTTACGTAACTTCTATCTAGAGAGAGTCTTTTATAATCGTCAGTAATGCAGGAAGACTGTACATTTAAAAAACAGACAGCACAGACAATACCAAATCCAATAGTATTAATGTCCCGATTTCTCTGCATTATCTGACCATACACCATGCACATACAATACAAATTTTAAAACTGTATATCACTATACAAGGATTCAACACTAAATCCCAAAAGATTAGCTATGAAATGGGGTTTAACTTCCTACTTTTCTGCACCAACTGGGCTAATTCATTTTAGTCTCACGCTACTCTCTGTTCCTTTCCTTCATTAGCTATGCAAAAGTTCCAAACAAATAAAAAGTGGTATTAGATGTTCTACCTACAAGCTGGTTGAATACAGAAGCCTAAGAAGCTTGGTAAATACAGTGGTATCTGATGTTCTACATATATGCTGGCTGCCACTTGGATTTCAGAGGCTTAAGCAGCTTCGTGCATACGGCTATAAACTGTCAATGCTAATCGATATATAATGGATGTTAAAGATGTGTTAATAGGAGACAATGATAACAATTAAAATACTATCAATATTTTTACAGTACCCAGAGAATATTAATAAATCAATGTACATATTACCATCTCACATATCATAATATGTAGAGATCGATGAAGGTTCCACTACAACATTATAACCGATTCCAATAAAAATCAGAGACACAGTCTACAGCTATATGGTTTTGAAGACATTTTTTCCCTTCTTCATTGACCAGGTTCCAAATTGTCGGAGGTTGCCCCTAAGGGATTGACAAGGGAAATGTGTCTAGTTGTTTGGATGGTATGAAAAACCGAGATCCATACATAAAAGAACGCTTGACAGTTGGAAATGGATTTATAATGGTGTAGCAATAAATAAGCATTGCAAGTTCCTGTAAGAGATCATGTTAGGCAATCTTGTCAGTAAAAACACTTCAACCAGTGTAGACGGGCATACGCCCTACTGGAGGCATGGGTTTTTTTTGTACCATTCCAAACAACTAGATACTATTTCTTTGCCTGCCCTTGGTCCTTGTAGAATCAACAGAATTGTTATAAATAGGTAGTCTTGATCATTTGAGAAAAAACAATGTTGAATATATTGTTATAAATAAATAGCCTTCATCATCACTGTTGAATATTATGCTTATAATTGTTATAAATAAATAGCCTTGATCATTTCCTGGCATAATAACAGAGAGTTTAAACTTACTGTACTTCCAACCATTCTTCTTGATGAAATGTTTCAAAAGTACCTAACAGCTCTATAAACATTTAATACCTAATTCCATCATTGTCAAAAAATAAGGTGCTTGGACTGTCTGAGCGGTATAAATACTATTGGTATTCTCTGAACAGTTCTGCCCACAATGTCTGTAATCTCAAGTGCTAAATCTGTTTCACATTTTTATTCTCTTTTAGTGTGCTCTTAGGGAATTTTGCCCGAACAGTGGGATTTAGACTAATCTTCATCAAATTTCAACTGTCAAGGGTCCTTGTTTTTTGCCGTGAAATTACTCTGCCAAAATTGTGATCAAAACAGGACATCCTGTTTAGTGAAATGAAATGAAATGGGGTTTAACATCCTACAGTTTGACTCTGACCGGGCTAATAAAAACGGCCATATGCCTGCCATACAATGTGCGCTGCATCTTAATCTTCTATCGAATTCCAACTGCCAAGGGTGTGCACGCCAATGTGTACATGGGACCGGTTTTTCAAACTATTCGAACAACTATACATTGTCTATTGCCAGGCCCTCTGTCCTTCCTCGTTAGTGAGCCAGCATCTTAGTACACACTGCAGCCTGGGACTCCCTATGTTTAATGAACGATCTCGATGCTTAAATATATACGGATGACAATAAATAATAATGGATTCCCTTGACAGTCTAAAGCTATATAACCAAATCAATAATAACAATTAAATAATTAACTCTTGACAGAATCCATTTTTAATAGCTGCAATGATAAAAGCGTGGACCCTGCCTATAGAGAGAGAGAAATGGGGTTTAACATCCACTCGACACAAACCAGGTCATTTCGGGACTAACATATGGTTTAATTTTATTTCAATAATTCGCTTGCGCGTAGGGGTCTTTAGCCATGGGAGGAAACCGGAGTGCCCAGAGGACACACACGGGGCTGAGAAGGCGCCCCTATCTCCATGCCACATACGCTCACACCAGGGATCGAAACCACAGCCGCAAGCCAGAGGTGACCGGCCAGCTAGAGGTCGAAGAGCGGCACTCTAGACCATTAGGCCATCCCAACCCCCTATGTGGACCATATAAGGTCTGTGATAAAAGCCTGTCTCGATTAGCTCATTAAAAACCCACTTCATTTCTATCTTTCTTAGTTAGGTTTGTAAGACATTAAACTGCATTTTATGTCTATGATAAAAGTAAAACAACATTATCGTTACTGACAGAAATGTAAAGTGTTATCAAGTGTTCTTGCATGTTTAAGTTACCCTACTAGTGACGAGTGTGATCGACGACATCCATTGTCAGACGCAATAATTAAAAAAAAAAAAAGATTTTGCTTCTTTTTCTCCTACGCTTTTACTCCCACCTTCTCATGTTTTGAGATTCTAAATAAAACATTTTTCACAAGCAACTTTTAGTTTATCAAGCCTCGGAAAAATACAAATTAAATTGATTTGGCCAGAAGCTTTGTTTAAAAATAAACGATAACAATTTACCTTTGACAGCATCCATTTTTACTTTCATCAAAATCATCATTGTCCACACTATGTTATTTTCCAAGAAAACTCTCTACATATCTATATTAGTCTAACCAATCTTCGAATATATTTCTTCACTGGTTAAAATATTTCTAATCCAGGTTTATTATTGGTATAATATTACTATGTGGTCTTAGTCTAATCTCCAGATTAACCCAGCTAGATATACTGTAGCACAGATTACAAATTCAGATTTCAACAACAACAGCAAATTACAATTCTTTGGCTTTATAACTTGTTGATAAGTATAAATGTTTACCTTTCTTCCAAAACTCGCCACTTTATGAAAACCATATCATTTATATCTTCTTTGATTGTCCATCCATAAAAATGTACCTTGTGTTCATATCGTTTATATACAAATCCTACAAACTTCAATCGTTAATTGTTTCCCTATAAACAATGATAGGGTTTCAACGATTAATTATTCCTTACAGTTTCTATCAATATTGTTTATAAATGCAAGTCTTGATCAGCAATAGGTATAAACAATTATTAATCATTACCCTTAAAGCAATTATATGATTTCCATATATCTATTCTAAATATAGACATTAATAATTCCAGCTTCTTATAAAAGTTTCTGCAGGTCCTGTACTGTTAAAGGTAACTAGGCATTAGTGTCCTCTTACTTCAGATAGTTCCTATTAATATCAACATTAATAATTCCAACTCCTTGTATAAAAATTTCTGCAGAACCTATCCCAAACAGTTTCTATAAATATTGTTTATAAATGTAAGTCCAGGTCAACATTAAGTATGAACAAATCATTAATGATTCCAGTTCCTTGTATTAAAGTTTCTACAGGACCTATACTGTTAAAGGTAACAAGAGTGATAGTGTCCTCTGTATATCAGCCTCTTGGCAGTAGTCTTATCTTGATATATACATCAATACAACGTCAGTCACCCTGTACGGTTGGCCGACAACGTACCTACTACAATCGCTGGTTAACTTGTCATCTATACATGTACACCAAGCTTTAACTATCTCATCAGCTAAACTCTCATAACCAATTGATATGGTCATATTAATAATCCCTTCCAACTATGTCATGTGATGCCGTGCCTACTCGTCCGACAACAGCACCGACTGTCGATAAAGAGGTTTTTATTTGAAGAGACAATGGTCGAGTGGATACTTTGATCGTCCAAGCGTAACGTTTTGATAGGACCTGACACCAGATGGACTCTATAAACACCTGAATCTACCTGAGGCTGTTGCACAGGTATTATATATCGTTAGCTTAGCCAGGTATAAACTTGCTAACATACATGTATATACCTACTGACCAGTAACATGCCATTATTCTTTACAGGTTAAAATTCTCTGATGGGTTCACACAGGTCAAACTCCAAGACCTCTAATAACACATTTATTTCAATTAAAGCTTCCGATTGTCATTTTCCTTTTATTGAACAACAATTCATGCTAAATATCTACTCAAATTGATTATGTAACATTTAATCAAGTAAACGAAATTAAATATTAAAATAATAGTTAAGTTGCTGATTCAATTTTACTTAAAGATGGCCTACTCTTAGTCCTCTATCGAATTCCAACTGCCTAGGGAACTTGAACTTCCTCGGCCAAAGCAGGGATCGAACACAGGACCTCCTGGTTAGCAAGCCAATGTCCTACTCACCGAACCATGGTGGCTAAATCCCTCAAATGGGGATCAGAGACTTTAAAAAAAAACAACAATGGATCGGGTAATGAGGCTGTAATGATGATTAGTGCTCTGTGTTCTGCATGAGGCAGGATAGGATTTCTTTTTCTAGACCCCCCCCCCACCACTTCATACAGTGAATATTCTTTATGGAATGTTTGTTTACAACTCCGTCCAGAATGAATCAATACACAGAAAAAAAAGTACAGGTTGGGGGAATAAAAACTTGTATTGACTCGTGTATCAGGCAGGCAGATCTGTGAATTGTTTTTAATATTGATGAAAAAAAAACTATTATTTAGTAAAACCCTTGATCAATTAGCATCACTGCCCGAGGTGGTATAAACATATCGTTTTTATTAGCAACATGTCAATTCCATCTTTTTTTTTAGGGAAATTTTGAATCAATTACAACGTCGGTAATCACTATACGGCCATTTTATGTACCGAAACAAGTAAACAATAAATTTTACAAGTAGTAGAAAACAATATATTTTATTATGCTGTGTGATTTTTATGAAGGAACAGGTCATAAAAATATTAATAACAAAAACACTATAACAAGGTTGATGATTTTTATATGATTTTTATGTGATATTAAAACTGCACGTCATAAATAAAGATACCATATAAAAAGTGTGATGGCTCGTGTCAATGTGAATCATAAAACATATCTATTGTACAGTATTCATTTTGAAAGGACGTGAATACGATAACTTGATCCACTGCTATTATAAAGACGTATCAATGTTCAAACTTACAGCATGCCGCGTTCCTGTGTCGTAAGACATATTTATTTTATTAAGTTTGAAACCTATGTAGGGTTAAGCAATCTATTGGATTGATTGAGTGCAGTCATCGTTTTGAAACGTGAATACAATAAACCGATCCACGGCTATAATAAAGAAATATCAGTCTTGAGCCTCTGTGTGTGTCGTAAAAGATATTTATTTTATTCGGTTTGAAACAGAGTTAACCAATGCATGGTTATTATACATAATAATATCATCATTTATAAAGCGTGTTAATACTGAAGAACATATTCATTCTGTGTATGTTAATAACGTAATTAAATTAAATGAAATGTTGTCAACATCCTCCTTTCCTGCAATGTTTACAGGGACGGATCCAGAAATTTTTGCAGGAGGGGGTTTGCCAGGTTTTTGTTACGGAAATCTGCCATCATCATCTCTAAATTACATAGGCATACATACAAATTGAGCTTTTTAAACAGAGAAATCATTTTTACATTGATGTAGGATCACTTTGTAATGTAATTTCGTTGATGCAACTAACTCCAAGGCATTATTTTTTTTTTCATGTAGCTGAGCAGGAGAGGGGGGGGGGATTTGGACCTGCCAAACCCCTCCTCTGGATCCGCCCATGGCTAATGGATTTCAAACTTCAGACATGCCCCCATACCCAGTGGCATTATAAAAGCGAGTCTTTTGGAGCATGGTTTCGATTCCCTGGTTGTACGTGACAAGGAGTGGGGTCGCCTGTCTAACCCTGTGGGTTTTCTCTGGTTCTCCAGTTTTTCTCCATGCAAGTCAATTATTGAAATAAAATTGAACCATGTGCTTGTCCCAAAATGACCTTGTTTGCCTGGAGTTGACGTTAAACTCCATTTCTCTCTCTCTCTCTTTTGGAGTCTCCATTCAATAGTATTGTGTAGAGTGGATGTTTAACCCTTTGAACACTGACTTTACATGGGGTGTTGCACGTCCCTCCCTGGATTTACAGGACGTCATATAAATTATGACGTCAACGTAATTGGAGCTTGAACACGCCCCAAGCCGCAAAACCGAACATTTCGGGTATATGCGATACAACGTCAAGTCGGTTTTGTGGCATTTCAGGTTCTAAGGGTTAAACCCCATTTCTCTCTTTCTCTTTTCGTGTTTATTGCTTCATCAATTGACATAAAGAAATTCTAATAAAATATATCTATCCTTAAATGCATGTAACAAATGAAGAAACTTGAACTTCTTGACATATGTAAAGACAAACATTCAACATCCTTTTAACGAAATAAACCAAATATAGTGTTTCATGACACACTTCGATAAATTCATACAAGATGATGAATAAAAAAAAATATAAATCCAGAAAAAGAGGGCTCTTCATAAATAATGAAAATTAATGACATGTCATGGTCCGTTGATTCCATGGATGAGGTGTCTTCATGCATCTGTTCCATATAATCTGCAGCATGCTCCTCCCTACACAAGAAACTCAAACATGCATATCATATATCACCCGGCCTAATAATGGCCGAATGACAATAGAAAAACATCGTTGACATATAATAAAAGGCTAATAACGGCTGTGCATTGTCACGACCCGTGGATCACAGCCGCATGCGTGCAGCGCATGTAAAATAAAATGGGGAAATAAAAATCATCCTGGAGACATACGTTGTGGAAGTAATGAGGGTCATTAAGGGAAATTATTAAACCCTAGATGATCGACTCTAGGGAGTCTGTGATAAAATATAGATTATTTTTCTTCCATTCCAATTGGACATGCTGTTGGTTTATTTTTTTCAATGAACGTGAGATGATATTGTTCATCAGTATAATTCATTTATTAATCTGTTTTAAAAAAATGGCAGGTTAGAAAAAAGAAACTCAAGATGAAAGAGAAACATTGGAACAAAGAGATGACAGTCAACATGTGTGTAGTGATATTAATCAGTTTTAATCAATTCAGACTATTATTACAAACAAAACATAAGTGAAGAAAATGATATAGCTGTGTTTTTTTATTATGGTTTCCATTGTGGTTTCCACTGTCAGTTGTGCAGTGTCTAGTCATTTGGGTAGGACAAAAAAATCGAGGTCCATTGGAGTGTCCATGAAAGAGCCCTTAATGGTAGGTATTCAAAATCATATGCAGTATCCAGCACTGTTTATTTGAAGTACTCTATCCCCCAAAAGTTTTTTATCCCTACCTGAATTCAAGCTTAATTTTGCACATACAGATTGTGTTAGCAATTTTTGTACAGATACTTATTCTTTTTTTAAAATTCCTGAACTTAATGGTACATACAAGCATAGGTACAAGAGACTCCATAATCTTCAAACTTAACTGAATGGGGAGTTAACTGCAAGTCTAACAGCACAGCCAAGGATGTGCAATACCCTCAATCTATTCTAGCTGCAATGCCATTCAATTACAAAACTCATACAAAGTCTTTGAAATTAATGTCATGATAACTAACAATTAGAGGACATTTAACCATTGATTTTGATTAATCAAGCAAATACACATTCATAGACAATTATACTTAAAATAAAACTTCAAATTTCAATAATATTCCTTAAAGATAATAATCTCTTTGACTGTGTTAACACAGGAACAATAAAACAAAAGTTGTATCATCAATAAAAGTCGGTCACAAAGAAGTAAATATTTGTGCTAAAGATATTAATTGATTTTGATCCATCCTACAATTATACATTCAAAGAATAGTTAAAACTACAAATATGAATTTCAATAACATTTAAAAAAACCTGAATATTACTTTAACTGTTAAACAAAACCATGTATTATCAATAAATGTAGGCCACAAAAGAATTTAACTTTGTACCCAACACTTCAAAGAGTTTGATTTACTGCACAAAGTAAAAACTTCCATTTGTTAATTAATCATCGCAATTAATAATATCTCGAAATGACAGATAACATATTATATTACAATACAGCCAATAAGAGAAGAATAGTTTTGTTTGTTGATAAACCGGAGAACAATGATTGAGTTTTATTATCATTTTGAGCAGCTGTCGGATTTTACATGGCGACCAAACCCTCTGCCATTTTATCTAGCTGTACCTGGATGTAAAAGAATCGATCTCGCTTTAATTGATTTTATTTATCTTTTTTCGTAATTTGTCTGTTTATTTGAACACATGTCCCTTGATTATAACCAAATTTAAATACTTCAAATAAAAATGTTCATTGCACATAGGATTCTAGAACAAGGGCAATAACTCTTGGTTTATTGTACTAAGAAATAATAACTTCTCTTTTTATTAGCATATTAATTCCAAATGTCACTCTGTTCCGATTTGCAAACATGTATATCGTACTTGTATTTCAGCAAATATTTCCGTTTTCTAATTCACAAGTTACGACATTATTATTTCATATGATAAGAAAGAACCAATCAATTTTGAACAAAAATACTAAATTCCAACAACATAAAAACCATAAAAACTCTACAGATTAAAAATACATGTATTTGTATAAGCTCATCCAAGTATTTTATGGAAGCATTAAAATAGGTTGTAACTATGACAACTTTAAATGTTTTATTTCGAGTATTATCATTCCAATAATTTTGAAAGGTCAATAAATGGTGTTATTTTTGCAGATGTGTGAAATGTTTGTGTTATATTTCAAGCAAAGATCTTTATCAAATTATTCTCTTCAGCGCTCTTAGTTCAAAAACTAGTCTTGTACATGTCAGAGAAATTATTGGAGCGAATAAAAAGAGTTGCATTAACACCAAGGTGTGAAAATGACAATTAATAAAGTGTATAATATACAGCTACTGAAAGTATGAAATACGTCGTATTGACTGATTGGCATTTCTATTTATAGGTCATCTTTAGTGAGTGATAGTAAGCAGAATATATTCCAGTCGTGAAGCACAAGTTGTTTACTTTGAACATAATAGTTAAGCAAATTTTTGGTCCAAGCTCCTTTTAAATCTTTAAAACTTTGTCCCATATAACTTAACAATAATCAAGAAATGGAAATGAACTGACTGGATAGTGGGTAGACTCCATGCAGTGTGCTGAGAGATAAATTGGTCTATTTTTATTTTAATTTTCAACTCTCATGGGATCTTTAGTTTTCAAGATGCATTTCTCTCTGGCATCACTAACAAGAAAAAATCAGACTTGAAATTCAAAGGAACCTTCTTGGCCATTACCAGGATTGAATCTGGAAGCTATTGGTCAGTGAACCAACAACTTGGCTCATCCAGAAATAAATATCAGTTCCAAAATTCAGAGGAACTTTCTCTGAACCTCTTGGTTACCAAGCCACCTTGGCTCATCAAGAAAACGAAACCACTCTGAAACTCCAGAGGAATCATCTCAAGACCTCTTGGTTAGTGATATCTACCAAGTCACCTTGGCGCATTAAGAAATGGTTTTAGTCCAAGTCTGACACAACTATTTAGCTATGCCTTTATTCTTACAATATATCTATGGAATTTGTTTTTAAAAGAAACCTCCATGTTTAAATTGACAGCAATCAACCATAAATAAACAAGCAACATGATACGTATGGGACGGCAACACAGAAGGTCTTCTTACATAATTGTCAGGTGAACATGGTTCAAACAACCAGAGACGTGACAATAAAGTTTTGGGACATGAAAACGTAATAATTTTTTTGCGTAGTATTTCGACTTCTGATTGACTTTCTGAGAAAAAGAGACATTTTCTTGTAAACTTCAAACTGAAACAACAATAAACCCTCTGTTTGAAGTGACACGTTTAAAGGAATATCTCTAATGTGTCGGAATTTTACTGACATATACGGAGACAAAAGCCAGACAATTTTGTATAATTATTTTCCATCTGACATTCCCATATTTTATGACAGGTCTGGCAAACAGTGTCACTTGTCTTTTGAAATGGCTGTCAGTTAATGACATGATAATGTTACTTTAGTAATTATCTGGGTTAGTATTGGTAGGATCTCAGTAACGTGTAGTCCTATATTACAAATTATGTCCACACATTTTCAAAAGGGGGTTGTCTCCTTTTTTAAAAACAGAAGGAAAGTGTATGTCTAAGAAAACTTGAAAGACAACATAAAACAAGCTGACTGGGTTTAGAAGTGTATATATGTAGTACTTTCTTTCCTTTTTCTGGAAATGTCAGACAAGTTCCTGTTTCTTATTCTGATAAAATAAATAAAACATCTATCTAAAAATCATTCTGTTGTATAGATAACCACCTACAAGACTACTACAGTAAAATTGTAAGCTTGAAAGAGTCGACCACACAACCCATCACAACATCCTGCACCAACCAGACTAACCAACGAAATGAAATGGAGTTTAACGTCCTACTGTTCTGCTACTAACCAACGATGGGAGAGAGAGAGAGAAATAGGGTTTAACGTCCACTCGACACAAACCAGGTCATTTTGGGACTAACATATGGTTTCATTCAATAATTCGCTTGCATGTGAGTGTCTTTAGCAGTGGGAGGAAACCGGAGTGCCTGGAGGAAACCCACGAGGTTGAGAAGGCGCCCCTATCTCCATGCCACATACGCTCACACCAGGGCTCGAAACCACAGCCGCAAGCCAGAGGTGACCGGCCAGCTAGAGGTCGAAGCGCGGCACTCTAGACCACTAGGCCATCCCACCCCCCCCTCTAACCAACAGCATGTATGTGCTACGAGGTACATTTGGCCAAACATCAGCATTTCTGCCTTTACTTCTTTGAATTCAAACTGCCAGGGTTCTTGCATGGGCACGACAATATGCACACAGGACCTTGGTTTAAAAATATCAGGTGATGGGAGAGAAATAGATCATTTCAAGACTAACATATGCTTCAATTCTATTTCAATAATTGAAAACCCCTGGGGATCATGTAATGGTTACTTAGTGCCTGACAGTAGCAGATTGGTCAAATGGCCAAGTCATCCTTCACCTACAACACCACATATTTCATCAGGTACAATTAAAATGATTATTTCAAGGCCTGTAGAATATGTAGTGGATATAAGAGCATAACATTGAAGACCTGAAGTTAATTATTATTCTGTTGGGAGAGAAGAATTCTAGTTGAAGAAGGCCATTGAAACTGGTTTTATCGCACACTTGTTGATAAGCAGACCAACATCAGAGGTAAAGGTGTGCACACTCAGAAGGTTAAAAGAGAAATTTGTCTTTGATGTTGGTCAGTTAGCCATTATGTTATCAATACAACTGTTTCCTATCACGATAATGGTTTCAAATGGTTTGAAGTTAACACTCTCTCTTTACCTCTCCCTGTTCGTTACATAGTAACAATATCTTCACATACATAGAAACTATTTCTTCTAGCTAGATTTAGAATAACTTTGCATAAATGGAATAACGTATTCTAACTTATACAGAGGCAACTGTGGAGGGCAGCGATACACAATGTCTTACAATGTTCCTGAAATTTCTGCTTATCAGGGGCGAGAGGGGTGGGATGGAGAAATAGGGTTTAATATCAAATTAATACAATATAGACTAAAATATTGTATACTTTATATCAATAATTTGCTTGCTTGTAGGAGTCTTTAGATGTGGGAGGAAACCGAAGGACCTGGAAAAACAGGGAGGAGATGCACATGTTGACACCCTCTTATTTTTTTTTATCAATTTAAAACTACATCGAAAGCCACACCCACCTTCGTCAGCACACCCACTCTTTTCAAAATTTCTGCATTTGTACTTGTTTATGTCATATATCCATGAATTCTATTCTGGCCATAAGTTGATCAAAGTAAATTGTTTCTAAATTTCATCAGATCTCGAAGAAAATTTTGACTGATATGACATAAAAGTTGTGCAAATTGACATAAAGACAAGTAGAGAAGCCATATTTTACCAGGACATGTTGACATCAACCGACAAAAGTTTTTCAATATTTGGCCTGTCGTACTTGATCAGGTTTCTCTCAAACATTGGCAGTTTTCTCTCGAGAATAATAAAATCTCTGGACATTAAATCATGGAGATTGGGTTAAAATGGGGTTAAAGCGAATTATTGAAATAAAACTGAACCTTATGTTAGTCTCAAAATGACCTAGTTTGTGTCGAGTGGAAGTTAAACACCATTTCTCACTATCATTTGCACAGCTGATGCATCCAATCTCATGGGTTTTCTCTGGGTACTCCAGTTTCCTCCCACCACTAAAGAGCCCTACATGCAAGCGAATTATTGAAATAAAATCAAACCATATGTTAGTCCTGAAACGACCTAGTTTGTGTCGAGTGGAAGTTAAATCCAATTTCTCTCTCGTACTATAGCCCGGTTGGAGCTGACGTGCCATTAAACAACATTTCATTTCATTTCTTATGTTAACGAAGGAGCTTAGTTCAAAATTTTCTATTACTCATATTCAATAACTAGATTTTAAAACGTCAATTCTAATCCCATCTTTTAATTTTGTTCGTGAACTGCTGAACTTTATCTGTGTACCTGTGTACCTATCAATTATTGATAGAGGCTTTCGGAGGCAATTAATTTGAAAGCCATTAGTAGACAAATCTACTGCAGGTTGGCTTATATCCTCTTTCTTCTTAATCCCCCTACAATAAAACCGAATGGTCTGGCCGAGACAAAAAAGTTATGGAACATGATCAAACACTGATAAAAGGACCTGAATCCACTTTTGATAAAGTAACAAATTTGATGAAAACGACGATAGCGATAAAATAAGAATGTGAATCGAGTTATTTCTATTTCGTCGTAGGACGCTGTTAATACCCAGATTAAGATGCCATCATATTTTATTGTTGTTATCGTCTACTTCAAATGAATTTTATCTACGTCCTTTGTTTGAAAGGATTAACTTATCAGATGCAATCTTAATGAAACTGCACCTGTATTAGTTGTTTGTTTTAGATTTTTAAAGAAGGAATCTATATTTGTGAGTCATCAGAAGATAACAATTCTCTGTGTTCTAATGACGAAATGAAATGGGGTTTAATATCCCACATTTCTGCTTCAACTGAACTACCAAAGACGGGCATACACCATACAGTGGTGCTATGAGGGACATGTTTTAATGATAAAAATATATTCTACCTATAAAATCTAAATGTGTAAAATCTGCAGGTGTAAAATGAAATGAACTTGGGTTTGACTTCCTACTTTTCTGCTCCAACAAGGACAAGGAAGATGGGCAAACACCATGCAGTGTACTCTGAGGGACAGCTAGCTTACTCTTGTCTGGAATCCTAACTGTAAAGGATTCTTTGACATGGACACCAATGTGTACATGGAACCTCATTTTTTGTCCCATCCAAACAACTAGATGGTATTCCTCGCAAGGCCCTCAATCCTGTACAACAGATAAGGGGAAATCATGCTGAAAAATCCTGAGGTACTTTCTGGACGACACAGGGATCGAACATTGGACTTCCGGTTTAGTAAGCCAGCCCCTTGCTGATATTCAGGAAGGACTAAAGGGCTTCAGCATCCCTGTTAAGCCACTGACCCATCTTTGCAATAAGCCTGCATCTTTAAATGCAAGCATGTGGATGTGGAACCCTTTTCTTGGTAAACACCTGCCTATACTACTTGCAGTGACAGCAGACATACTTAAAAATATGCTTTAAAAAAAATATAATACAGATCCAACTACCATGACAACTGGCCAGTGATAAACTATGTTTAAAACAGTCATAGAAAACATGGTTCAGAATCCTCAAAACTGATTAGTACAATCTTTATTCTAACTTGAATCATCGTGACCGCAAATAAATCTATCACACAGTAGTAGTGGCTGATAAACCCACGATATTAAAACATGTCTCTAAAGAAAAGGGTCATTTATGAAAAACTCATTATAGAAAAATTATGTTCCAATGTCGTGATCTTACATAGAAAATACAGATATATCTCATGTGAAAAGGTGTGAAACTCTGTCTGGTCTGATCAAATCTCAAGATAACGAGGAAAATCAACGGAAAATCAGTCAAGGAGATCAGATGATCATTCAGCAGTTAATCTCTACCTTCGTAAAAAAAACGACCCAAAACTAATGACCGAAAAATTTCCATTGAATAAATTCAGTCATGTGAAGAAAAGCTTTAAAGAAATGTTCACATAAGTGGCTCAATCCCAGATTACACATATTAGGTTTTTTTGTGTTTTTCATTTAAGGAGATACAAGTAGTTTGAATAACTCTGATGTGTAATTGCACTCGATTCAAATGATAAGAAATTTAGTATAATGTTGATAAACATTAAAAATAATTACTGTTTTCTCTTGTGAACCATCATCTGTAATACCCTTCTACTATCTTTCCTGTTAAATGTTCCCCATTCATTATTATCCAGACGATCTTTGTATTTAATAGTTAATTTGTGAGAATGTTGCTGAAAATATTGTCACATGATAACAAATAACAGGTTGATTTCCGAGACATACTAGGCACAGTTTGACTCAGGAATATCCTGTCTGGGTTTTTTGTTTCACTTGCTGCAGCACGGAACAGAAGAAGCATCTAGTCATTTGGATGGAATGAAAACCTGAGATCCATTTGAGAAGATAAAACCCCTTTTACAGTAGGATGTTAAATACCATTTTATTTTATTGCATTACAAACTATTCTGAGGGGTGTGTGTGTGTGGCCGGGGTAAATTGTCTAATGTGTGCATTTTAGATCATAAGGTCTGTCATTGAATCAATGGCCTGTTTTGATAAGGAGTAGAGTATCCTGTCCATCCTCATGGATTTTCTTGAAGTCTTCCAGTTTCCTCACACTCCTAAAGACCTCTATCTACAATTGTACATGCAGTCGCAAAATGACAAAGTTTGTGGACATTAAAACACATTTCTCTTTCTCTTTACAAAAAATGTTAAATATTTTATGAGTAATATTTTCATGAGTCTAAGCGGGATCACCAATCACATAGTCTACTGTATTTTTTTATTCTGCTAGCCTTAGAGTTTTTTGTTACATCAAAAGACAATAACTTTGTCAGCATTCAATTACTTACTGGTCGTCAAATCCCTCGAAATAATACAAAAAAATTGAATTACTGTTTTTATCATACCCACACAGGGGTAATAACGAATAACATCAAAATACAAACCCATGTTGTCAAATGAAAATCTTCCCCTGCGGACAGAATCAACACAACTTCAAAAGGATTTAATTTCAGTACGTTAATCTTATCTAGATCCAACTACAAAGACAACCATTAACTTTTATACAGATATCTGGTGGTCTTATTGTTCAAGTCTTCAGTCTAGATCAAATCAAACATAATAACCATGTCTTCAATAGGTTTAAAAAACATCAGGGCATATAACATTGAACAGAATTCATGAACCAATAGCCCAGAGAGAGACAGGGATCCCATTTAATGATTGCTTGCTCTTTGGTCACCCTGGGGCACATTCAAGGGATGATAACCAATGCTTCAATCATATTAATAAACAACGCAAAGCACTAGTAAAAACAAGAATCAGGATCCGTGAACCCCCTGTTCATCACAAATATTCCACCTCAGGCGACGGAATCCTACAGTTAATGGGGAATCAAAGAGAATATGAAGGCCAATCGTTTTTTTTTATTGAGAGGCAGCTTTAGTTCCCCATCTTATACCGATCCAGCGAATCACGAGACTATTCATGTCTTATGGCTCATAGTGTTGATAAGACTTAGAACCCCTTTCTACGATAAGCTCTGTGCAAATAGTCCACAAAGAGGTACATCTTTCTTTAAGCCGAGTATATTGATGTCAGCTTTATATTGTGTTAAAAGGACTTGAAAACTTCAAGTGTTCCCAGCTTGAGCAAAGAAAGTGTCAAAAAATAAAAACACGGAGACCGTAGTCGCTACATCAATGGCCACATTTTTTTATTTTTCTTTTTTACTTTCATATTTGAAAGAAAAACGTCTGACTGACTTAACCAAACACCAAGTTTACTTTTTAAAAAAGTAATAAAAAGGAAAGCGGCACAAAGATAAACAGAAAACAATTTGAAAACATGCTTTGCAATATTCTCACAAACTTGAAGTATAAAAAAAAGATAAGTATTTGGAAATTAATAAGCATACGTGAACTGATACATATAAATTACTCTCCAGTATTCATATCATTATTTAGCGCTGAGAAATTTTTAATATGTGTTCTTTTGAACTTTCTGGCGAACAAAAGTAAAGTGATATTAAATTTCACACTTATCATTTTATAAGATGAAGAATATCTATTAAGTTCCCAAATGTCAAAGAAAAGTAAAAAAAGCGAAAAACAAAAAGACTCAGCGAAATTTCAAGATTATCAAACCAACAGTTAAAACATAAGTTGTTTTATATTTTTTCTTTCTGAAAGATTTTGAGAAATTTGCAGAAATGTCAAACATCTAAAAACAAAATGGCCATTATTAAAATGTCAGATTTTGTTTTCATCTCATCTCAGATTGGACTGATGATTTTCCTCTTAAAATGTCAGAAACCAATTCACGTCCTTCTATCAATCTCTACCAGGTGTTTCTTAAAACGTGAAAGTAAAATCGTAAAATAGAAAACTTCTGAAACTTATGGAGTTTAATAGCTCTCTACTTCCTCTTAAATTAATGCTGACTTAACTAATTTAAAAGTTTAATTTTATGTTACATGTAATTTAAAACAGGATTAGTCTATTATTGCATGTAAGGTTTTAAAAGATAACTTTTATCTTCCGCTATTGCATACCAGTTCAAAATGTAGGATATGGTAAAAGGATGGGGTGGGAGTGAGTGGTGGAGAGAGGGAGGGTTTGGTCTCATTGTCAGTGAGACACAGTTCCCAAGATTTTCTTTTGGTCATTGATGCAGGCTGAAGGGCCTGGCAAAGATATTGTCTAGTCATTTGGATGGGCCTGTGTACACATGCACATAAAAGAACCATTAAAGATGCTTTCCGGGCAAAATTTCCCTCATAACCCAGTCAGTGGCAAACTCCATTTTATTTTTTCATTTCATAATTGACGAAAAAGAGTTAGGTGGTCTCAATCCAGACACGCCATCATAGTGCAATACATCTCATTGTTAATTAGCAAATAACGACAGTGAGAGAATTTGCTGACTCAACAAATAATGAACTAAAGAAACCTGTGTAAAACAATAAAGTTTCATTGAACAAAAGAATGTTGTAAACACAAATTTTTTTTTTCTCCCATTAGTTTACTTCAACCACAGACAATTCAGTCTTAATAAATATTTAAAAATTTGTCATAAAACATAACAAAATTTCATAGGCAGTTGTCTATTTTTTTAAACATATACGTTTTTAATTCTAAAAATCAATCAAAAAGACAGTAAAATTTATCAAAATTGATAATATATTTCACCAACACCATTCCTGGTCTTTTTTCCCATTTCCTAACCATAAATTTAAATGCAACATACTTAATAATGCATCTGATCACATTTAAATTTTGGATATGATATTATTCAAATTTTAAAAAAAATTAAGGAGATTTGCAAAAGTCTGAAATGTTATTTATAGTAACGTCAATAATGTTCAGCTGTTCCAGGACCAATAAATGCTTCTCAAATATTGTATTCCCTTTAGCTATCATATTCGCTTGTGTGCAGCAAGTATTTCATTTAATTTTTTTGTCATATTAACATAAAAGGAGATGTTACATCAAATCGTCTACATGCGATTCTAATTTAAACCGTGATTACTGTCACAAATTATTTTTTTTTATGTTCAACATAGCGTCATTCCATCTTAAATTTCTTTATCTATTGTTTGCCTGTGAAAATTAAGATCTAATCACTGTTATAAAAAAACTGCTCGGCAGTGACAGAAAGCTAACAAAGCAAATAATCGCAACTGTGTGTTAATTAAATTTCACACCTACTGAAGTGCCATCAAGTAAATCACAAAACTCTTCAAAATCTCAAGTAGTATGTCATCACTAATGCGTTACATCATCATAATTAGTGCTTTGTGCTTATGTCATCAAAAAGTGTGATATGGTCATCAAACTGATGATGTCATTATTGTGCATTATGTCATCAACAATTGAGTTTTTGTGAGTAAAAGAGATAAACATTACAAGATGACTGTAATGGAAGAAAAGATTGCTACGAGACAGTGAACATGGCCTGAGGGATGTTTTTCACCCATAAATAAACAAAGGATCATGTCTCCATTGTCAGTCGTCAATCAAATGTCTCTGACCTCTTCACTTAATTCAATAATATTTGAGATTAATTAGAACTTTTATTTAATTACTCTAAAGCTCACACACAAAAGAGATACAAAGGAAGAACTGCAATGGCTTTGCAAAGTTACCTAAAATTTCTTAAAATTAGACAATATTTGACCTTAGATGACCAAGAGCATGATCTTAACCTGCTGTTCTGTGGATCCTTCTCCTCGTCTTAAAATTCCATGGGATAAGGCAAATTGACCGAGACAATGAAGGCAAAAACTAGTTTCAGAAACTATTAGGAAATTTGCTACTGTTTTGGGATAGTTTTAGTGAGAATACCCAACAAAATTCCTAGCAGATTTCTCAGCCCACCTCGATCGAAATAAAATGGGGTTTAACGTCTGTCTTACTGTTCTGCTCCAAACACCTCAATCACCCTCTGTAGTAATTCCTCCAACCTAACTCCTGGACCGTCTGTCATTAGTAAGAGATAGGACAAGGGTTAAGCCTTAAAATTGCTGATGGTAAGAGATAGGACAACGGTATAGGGCTATAGGCCTTAAAATTGCTTATCATCATTCGCATTTTTCAGACAAAATTAGGTCTAAATAAGATGGTAGATTATCTTGGAGATTGGACTGATTCAGATTCAAAATGGGATTAGATTAACATTCCTTTTATGATATTGTAGTTTGCATGAGATTTAAATCCCTCAAACCACAGATGTTAATTACAGAGACGTTAATTTCCCACCCCCAATCCTTAGAGACTGAAGAATATATATTATTCTGACCACGAAAGAGTGGAAGAAAGGCAAATACATCCCGGAGTGGAAGAGATGAATATATATATATTGCCCCTGGTTTTGGTTCCAATCTATTTATAAATATATTTATAGAAGTTTATTGTAGACAGCTGTTTTACTGTAAACTATCTTATTCTCTAACCCAACAAAATAAAATATACAAACCATGCCCATTTATTTATAGTTACGTGAACCTGAGATTCTATACTACTCCACCAGTGGCGCTAATCTTCTAGAAGGCAAATCATATGATCAGCACCCTTCATTTAACTGAAGGGGGCACAGAAGCACCCTTCATTTAACTGAAGGGGGCACAGACATGAACCCCATTTCTCTCTGCTACGTTTCTGCACCATTCTGGCTAATGAAGACAAGTATATGTTATCAGGTGCTATGAGGGGAATTTTGCCCAGACAGCGACATTTTCACTTTCTCTTCTTCAAATTCCAAAGGACCTGGGTTTTTTGTCCTATCCAAATGAATAAATGCTGTTCCCTGCCAGACAGCTGAACCCTGAACATTCTACTCAAATGCTTAAAGCTCTTTTACTGCTTACAATGTTTGCATATCATATCAGTGTGCATATAAAAGAACCCTAGGCAACAGTTGGAATTCAAAGCAGAACAGACCAAAACACAGCCTCTGTGCAGGCAACAATAACGATCTTGTATTGCACAGGTAAGAGAGAGAGAGAGAGAGAGAGAGAGAGAGAGAGATGGGGTTTAACATCCACTTGATACAAACTAGGTAAATTTAGGGCTGACATATGGTTCAATCTTGTATCAATAATTCAGTGGGAAGACCACGAGGTTGGAAAGACGATCTTGTCATGTGACTCAGTGAGAACCCTTATGGTTAAACCATAAGACCACCAATCTCCTTGCACACATAATCAATTAATATGTCCATATGTTAGTCTCAAAATGACTAGTATTGAATTGACCTCATTATATTAGTATGTATGGTGCAGTCCTCCTGCAGCTTGGATCAGAGATTATATTATATGGAGTCAGAATTATAAAAAATTCTTTTTATAAATTTCCCCTTCAATTACCTCAAGTAAACGAACCAGAATTAAGCTTTGAAGATAACAGCTATATTTAGGTCCTTATTTCAACAAAAAAACATTTTTTGTGCAAGAATAAAGATAAAATTTTGAGAAGCTAAGAAAACAATTTCTTACATCATGGCGGCCACCCTTGATAGAAACTTTCTTCACAAAACAAATATTTAATAGGTCTTTCATCATATTATCAGAAAGCTGAAGCCAAACAACACGCAGAGCCAATATTTATTACTTCTCATAAAAAAATAGTCTGTTATGGAAAAGATATCTTAGAAAAGAGCTGGGTTCATTCCAATACCAGTGTATAATTTACGCGGAAATCAAAATAAAACTAATGTAAGATTTCCTGAATGAGGAAATGATTTTTAATGGTCTACTATTCTGCACCAAATGCACTATCTGTCGTTAACACTTGATCGTCATTAAATTCAAACTGTCAGTCAGTCTGTCAAGGGTCCTTCAGTTTTGAATCCCATCCAAAAGACTAGATGCTTTTTTACACCAGTGGAAACCAGCTTGGAACTGACCATTCAATCTGTTACTGCTTTTAAGAGTTTGAACAATTTGATGGTGTCCAATAACCTAAGCTTCTGAAATACCAAATCCCAAAAGTGCGAGGGGGGGGGGATGACTGAATTTTTAGAATGTGCACATTGTATAAGCCTTTGATTGAGTCAACGACCATGAATTATTGAAATAAAATTGAACAATATGTTGATCCCAAAATGACCTAGTTTGTGTGGAGTGGACGTTAAACCCTGTTTCTCTTTAGCTCCAAAAAGTGTGACAAGTGTCATGCCCAAGGCAGGGTATGTTTATGTTGCCTGATTTAGTGGGAAACTTAACCCTACCTAGATAACTGGTGGCTTGAGATATCACCTGACCAGTTGTACATAGTATACACAGTAACCAGTAATAGAGCCAAGTGAAAGAATTGGCTACAAGTGGATAAATAAAGGTCAAAGGTCAGTTAATGGATCAGAACCCACAAGACAGGTTGATAAACATTTGGCCAGAAACTGGAATACATGGAATTAACAAGGAAAGATTAGAAGAAATGAAGATCTTTGTTATTGAAATCATCCAATATTTCTAAACTTACAAAGGGCAGGGACGTAACTAGCTCAGTGCAATTAGGGGGGTGGGATGTGTTCTCAGGGGTGCTGTAAAAACTGACAGACAACATATATCTACAATGTATATTTATTTTTTTTATAATCAACAATATTTTTACAAGCAGGTGGGGGTGAAATTTTTGCCGGGGATACCCCCCTCCCCTTTATTACGAACATGAAAAGGTGAGATTGGATAAAATGAGGATCTTTTTATTAAAATCATCCAATATTTTTAAACTTAAAAAATATAATCATATCATGGACTTTACAATACAGTCTATGATTATACCTACTGATGTGAAAACTTTTACAAATGATGCCAAACTATTAATGAATCAATGGAATTTGCCATTCTTCATTAGTTTTGTCAGTGCAGAAAAAGTAGGCATTTCATCTTAATTTTACTGTGCTGAACTCTAAATAATAAAGTATCAAAATTAAGACAGAGAATGTATGATAGAATCGAAAAAAGTAGGTTGCCTGAAAAAACAAGTTCAACACACAGCTTTTTAACTTTTTACCAAAGTATTTCAATTTGAATTTGTACCGGATATCACCTCTGAAATCTTTCTTCTACCCTCGAGTAATGACATAACTTTCTTCCCTCTTTCATAAACAAAATGTTTCCTCATAAAAAAATACTTCTGGCAGACATTATGTTCAGACTGAAGTGTTTTCAGTTTGCATGTGAATGCTGGGTCAAAATTTTGGCAAATTTTCAATTTAATTTCTACAGTAATAAAACTAAGACTGGAGAACAACTGTTTCGAATAGATAACAATAAAAGACCTCGTCGGTTTGTAGCTCTTTTATAGAGGTGGTGCCAGCATTTACCTAGAGACAGGACTGGGGTATGCTCCTGAATATTTTCAAAAATTCTGATTTGGAGTATGTCTCAGATATTATAGTATTTGTCAGAAATGGGGAAAATTGGCTCATGGTACTTTTACACCTTTTCATACTAGATGAATATGTCATGATTCGCAACTTAAAGTTTTATGCTTTATTTCTAAACAGTTTTGTAAGGCAACAGAAAAGTTAACTTATTACAACATTTATTTATCTTACATTAAATTATTCAAAACTTGTAAAACGTTGTATGGTAAAATTCATCAACGACTGCGCAAGCTAAGACAACATACTTTTATTTAAATTTTCAAGATTCTCCAGAGTGTTGCTTTTATCTATAAAAACTCCTCAAAATACAAATAATGAGCAGACGACAAAAATACCAGAAATTCTCATCAAGATGCTGCCGCTGACATAACCCTAAATATTTTTACAATTCAAATTAATTGAAAACAATAAAACTGCCGAGATATCCACAGGGGACCAATTATACCCTCATCTTGATTAAAAGAACTTCTCCACTGGTTTCCCTCACTTTATAATTTTCACTGGAAGAGAGAATATTAGAGATAGAAAAGGTATGTGCGTTCCCACATGCTCTTAATCAACGTAATTATATCAATAATCAGCCAATCAGCAGTCGGTCTTCGCTTCTTATCTTCAGAATGGCTGTTCCTTTTCCATGTACACTGTAATGCTGGGAGAAATAAGATTAGTAGAATAATTGCACAGGATGCAAACTCTTACCATTGTGTACATACACATGCAATGGCAATGTTCCTTAAAAATTGGTGCTGAATGAGACACAAAAATATCATGGCAAACATAAACAGAAGTCACTCAACTAAAAGTGAACTGATTTGTCCCGGGTGAGATAAAGGCATGAGCTTTCGGGGGGCAGCAAACCAGGTGCCTACCCCAGCTGCAGACCCTCCAGAGATTTAGTTATTGCTTTTGTTAATGCCGAAAGAAGATTCAAGTAATATACATGTAAACATTTGAGAGAGAGAGAAAAATGGGGTTAAACTTTAAACGTCCACTCAACACAAACTATTGTCTTTTTGGAACTAACATATGGTTCAATTTTATTTCAATACTTCGCTTGCGACTAGAGGTCTTTAGCAGTGGGGGAAAACTGGAAGACCCTGAAAAAAACCCTTGTCACATACAACCGGGGAATCGAAACAGCCCCAGTTCACTCAATGACAGACTTTATAAAGTAGTGCACACACGCTAACAATTCCGCCATCCAACCCCTGTAATGTTGAAAGAAGATTCAAGTAACGCATACATGTATGTTATCTGTAGTAAATGTACGATGAAAAGAAACAATATGCTGTAAACCTGGAGGTAGGGGTGATGGGTAACAATTTTCTAGATTAATAACAACCAACTCTGAAATTGCCTGGTACCCTACTTTAAACCCCATTTTATTTCTTATACTATCTTAGAACATTAACCGATGCCTAAAGAATAATTCATTTCTATCTAGGAACAACAGGTCCCGAAAGTGATCAAATCTACGCTTTATGTTTTAAGCAGTCTTTATTTTAATTAAATCTAAATAAGGAAATCTGTCCGTCTGGCACATTGAGACTTAAAGACGTAATATTTTTCTAACACCTGGTACATTGACTCCATTAATTGTAATGTTAAAGATAATGAAATGTAGTCTTGCACAGTTTTTTACGCTAAGTGTTTAAACAAATGTTTTGTCAATTGTTACATGGTCTGTAAATAAACGTGATTGTAAGTAAGTTGATGTCAGGCCAAACTAATTTAATATTTAGTTTTCAGGTTCTTGATAAATAAATAGCGACTTGAGTTGCATGAAAAATAAAAAAAGAGAGAAAAATGGGGATTAATGTCCACTCAACACAAATTAGGTCATTTCAGGAACTACTTAGCATTCAATTTTGCTTTACTTGTACGTTGAGGTCTTTAACAATGGGAGGAAACCGAGGGCCTGGAAAAACTCAAGAGGTTGGACTGGTGACTGCCAAAGTATCTTTTACGTACACACCAATGTGTTCATGGGACATTGTTTCTTTGTTCAATCCAATTTGCCAGGGAAACAAAACACAAAATTTTAATAGGTGCTTTCCAGAAAACACAAAATTTAAATTAGTGTGGCCTGATTGTAAGTACTGATGGTAAGTTGATGTTAGAATCTGTGTAGCAGTTAACTCACTTAAACTCAGGTAAAAAAGACACACAGAGACATGTTAATTATATATATATATTGAAAACGTGTTTCACTGTGAATCTTGAATTTTTGAAGATACCAGGCGAGTGAATCACTAGATGTTACAAGCTTTGGGATAGTCTGATATATTAACTACTTCCTTAAAAATTACGATAAAAAGTAAAAATATCAAAACTTTATCTAGAATTTCAGAAATTCAGGAAATAGGTGGACTGATGCACCTGTCATTTGATCGTACTGGCAGCTCAGTCGAATTGATCGTGAAATTTGGGTTAAGAATCTGGTTAATACAATGATACATCATGCAGTGTGTTTTTACAGACATTTGGCCTAGGCAGCACCCGCTATTGGTCAAATTCCAACTGCCAAGGGTTATTTTATGTGCTCGCCTACGCGCACTCAGGACCTCTGTATTTCGTAATGCATCGCACAACATTGGAACCTAGTACTTTAGGAAAACATTAAGGACAAACAAATTTTAAACTAACCATATTGAGAATAAACAAAATTAAAACAAACAACAAAATTTTAAGAAGAAATCTCAAAAATTATTGAGCATAGAATATAGATAGTATCTCGTAAGGGTTTTTTTTGAATAAACTATTTTATTAAGGTCTCGTCAGATGTACATACAGCATGGGAAGACGGATGTACATAAACCTGGCCTACATCATGAAAACTAACTTCAACCTCTCTATCTCTTCAACAGATAATTATACCAGGAATCTGACAGAACTGCTCTGATTTTAAGGTGAAAGTTGTGCCTTTACCTACCATGGCAGAACTCTTCTTGATAAAGTCAAATTAGGTCCTAAGATAAACAATATGGTATAGCCATTATTTCCAGTGATTTAGCTTGTTTTAAGACAAGGTGCTACGTAAACTAAGCAGACGGGCATCTGGTAAAAAATTCCTCCTGCTCGCTCACTCATTCAATTAAAACCTTTCCCTTTATTTTCTTCTAGTATTATTATTACTCTAGTTCCGAAATAATAAATGTGAACAGAGTTGTATTGAAATGTTCAGAGTTGTTTTCTACTTTTACCCTACATGTTTATTTATTTACTGTGCCACACAGACTGAAATTTAGGTTTGAATGGAACGAAAAAAACAAGGTCTTGTCTTCAAATTGTCATGCACATAAAAATCCCTTGGCAGTTGGAATTCGATATAAGAGTAGGCCATAGTGCTGATGCCTGGGCAAAATTTCCCTCCTAGAACACTACATGGCCTAAGACCTTAAAACCCATTTCATTTCATTTCATTTCTGAATATTTAGCCTTATCGAAAATGAATATTATTATCATTACACAAAAGGGTATATTTCATAGTAAAATATGTCTGTTAAACAAAATACAAGATAGAATTAACTTAACATCAAGTTAGGTTAAATTCTATCTCTGTTTCAAATTAACTGGACATGTTCTTTAGTAAAAGAAGATTAGAATTGTTGAACTTGATACCATAACCCCGTCTGACAAAAAACCCCACAGAAACATCAAAGGTTGTCAGATACTTTGGGTTAATCAAATACGACAGACGAAATCCCCCAACATGATCCGATTCATTTTATCGTGATATGATCCAATTGAGCTAATCCCATCTATTGCTGTTAACAACGCGTATTAGATTTCCATTTACGGCACCACTAAGCATGGAGGCTTTATTCAACTCATACAACTTTCTTCCTTAAGCCTTAAATAGATCTCGACTCTCAACTAAGTGTGATTCTAAAGAGGATGTTTCATCTGTTTCTAACTGGATGAAGACCGTTTTTCGATATTGTTTTGCCAACTTTCATAATAGGATGAATTTTTTTTAAGTTGCCGTGGTGAAAATGATAGCGTTATATCTCTATTTATGAGCCGCGTAAATGGTTTAAAGTTTTATTTTTGGCAAAAGATTCATCACAAGCGGATTATCCTAGCAACAGTTGTAATTCACCAAGGTATTTTGGGGTAAATAATACACATAATATTTCTGTGGATGAAATGGAGACGTTAATGATATTGAAATGAAAACATGGCCTCCATATTGCGGTAACATTAAACCGTATAAAAGGTAGAACCAAGATGGTGTTGGTATAAAAGCAGGATCCATTTTGCGGAAACATTAACCAGCAATAAGTTAAATCAGCCAGGTTGGGTTTTATCTTCGTTGAAATTCAGATCTTTATCTAGCTCAGTTCTGTTCCCTCTGGTTTAATGTGTTTTAAAAGGAAAGTTTGGAATTATGGTTAACTTCTCTTCACCATCCAAATGAAATTGGGTTTAACATCTTACATTTTTGCAGCAATTGGACTTATGAAGATGTGTATATTAGATGCTATGTGTTATGCGAGCGAGAGAGAGAGAGAGAGAGAGAGAGAGAGAGAGAGAGAGAGAGGCAGGCTTTAACGTCCATTCAACACAAACCCAGATCATTTTGAAACTAATTACAACCGGAAAATCGAAAGAACGCCAGTTGACTCAATGACAGACCTTATGATATACAGTGATAATCCGAACCCCCTACATGTGTTATGAGGGACAATTTGCCAGTACTGTTATTTTTTCACATACTCTTCATTGAATTTTAAATGTCAAGGGTTCTTTTTTACACCAATGAGTGCACAAGTGGACCTTGAATTTTGCCAGGCTCTCCGTCCTCCACCACTAACAAAACAAAACCCAGGGCTGGAATAGACCCTTCAATCAGCGCTATGGTCTATTCTTAGTTCAATTTCTGACTGATTTGAGATGTTTTCATCTATGTCTCTGTTTTGAATTTCAACTGTCAAGGAATCTAAATGTTTTAGTCACACTGCATAATGTGGATCCCTGTTTCTCACCCATCATTAAGCTTTTTTTGAGGTGAGATTTGCTGGTATACGTACGTGTGCATCTACTTTCCCCTAGTAGATTTAAACTGTCAGGAAATTCATATGCTCTCGGTGCACTTCTACTTTCCCAGGGTAAATTTGAACTGTCCGAAAATTTAAGTGCTCTGGGTGCATTGCGCAAAGAAGATCTCTGTTGCTCAACCATCTTTAAATTTACTTTAAGGTGAAAGCAATCAATTGTTAGAACTGAATTCCGTCATTCCTTTCCACACAAAAAAAAACCCATGTTCATTGAGTAAAAGGTATTTTGTAATTAGGTTGTTGATACAGGTACTTACAGGTGCACAATTTTAATCAGTTCACTTACCTGGTGTTATTAAAACACGGAATTTCTGTTTTCTTTAACACGATACATTTACTGAGCCAACAAATTATCCATGTTTTCCCATCATCAACTTGTTTGTTCGATTATCAAAAAGTGGTAAAAACAAAGTTTGTTCTCTTTCAAATAGCGAAAAAAATAAATTTCCCACATAACAAGAAAATGTAGCAAATGTTAAATACGTGAATTTCGGTGCCAAAAGTAACATTATTTTCATGCTAACAATTAGACCTCTGTTGCATCTGGCATCAATACAAGAGTTCTGATTGTCAAGAATTGGTTTAATTTCTTGAGGAAATTATCTAATTTAAATGCGATTAAAGACACTAAAATGCCTTTTATTTTAAACTATTTGCTTTATGGTAACTATTAGATTAGCATAAACCAGATTCTTGTTGAAGATTTTGACAGTGAAATGAAATGAAATGGGGTTTAACGTCCTACTAATGAAGACAGGCAAATGCCATACAGTGTGCTATGAGGGAAATTTATTAGAACCTTCTTCAATAAGTTGCTTGAGCGTAGGGGGTATTTAGCAATGGGAGGACACAGGGGAAAACCCGCAAGGTTGTGGGCAGGCAACCCTACTCCTTGTCACGTATCAGCTTGGTATCAAACCCACCTCACTTAACTCAATAACAGATCTTATTATCTAAAGTGCACATGTTGGATCGATCATTCCTCCTATATGAAATATCAATATAATATAAAATGTCCCTTGATTTCCTGGTAGAAAAAACGAGGCCTTGATAATCACAAAACTAGGTTTCGGTGTTAGGATCATTCAGTCTCTTTAGACCTAGATGGAATCAGTCTGTAACTTTACAGGGCATTTATATACCAACCACAATAATGATGTCAAACAACGAAATTAAAGATAAAATCAAAAGGTTTGTTTTCAGATCAAATTGAGCCAAAAAAAAAAAGGTGAGAAATTCATCACTGGACGGTAAACTAGACACTAAAGCAGTGAGAATAATAACAGGTTTTTTCGAAATCGTGTTTCCTCCGTCTAATAAAAACAATTTCTCTGCGAGATCAAAGCGAACGAAGGAACACAGTGGTGAGTTTGTATGCAGGTAGATTACTGTTTATTTACGCAGAGTCCCAGGCGACTGACCCATTCTTTGAAGTGGGGAAAAAGTGTAAACTTGAATCAATGGATACAAAGACAGTCCATTAACTTTTAGTAAATTGGCTAAAACGTGCTGGCTACAGTGTTTCCAGTTTATATTTACTCCGTTGAAACAGTCGCTACTCAAATAATTAGAGCAAACTACCCATGCTTGTTTTTTTAAATGTTAGAAGGGAAAAAGCTGATTTGTTATTTAGTCTGTTGAACAGAAAAACAAACTTCAGAAAGTGCTTAACGTTGATATTTAACTTAATTATTTGCTGTCTTTCAACGACAATATTCTAAGTGAAAGAAGGAAAAAACATTGATAAATCGATAAACTACAATTCAGCTATACGTACATCCTTATGGCGTTTCTCATATTGAACTTTCAGTTTCTACGTATGTTTTTCTAGGAATATGAATGTTGTTGTGGTTGCCTTAGAATCTTTAGTAGTAGTAGAAGTACCTTGATAGAATCTTCAGTATTTTTCAAGTCCAAAATAACAATTAGTATTTTTTACTAAACATAGGGGAAGTCACTGTGATAGAATATTCAGTATTTTTCAAGCCACATGGGGGAAGCTTACAAAGTCTGTCCAATCTTGTGGGTTTTCTCGGAGTCCTCCTGTTTTAACTCACTGCTTAAAAAACCCTCAGGCAAGCAAATTATTGAAATCAATTTAACCACATGTTAGTATCAAAATGACCTAGTTTGTGCTGAGAGGTAGTTGACCTCTCTCTTTCTCTCTCTCTTGTGGGTTTTCTTTGGGTCCTCCCACTATTAAGCAAATTATTGAAATAAAATTGAACCATGTTAGTCCTGAAAATGATTCTCTCTCTCTCTCTCTGTATATATTTTGTATGATATCTGTGTTAAACATGACAGCCTTGTTTTATACCTGTTATCTGACTCACAGAAATTTATAATCTTCAAGATAAAATCATCCCCATAAAATCCATTCATCAACAGTTAATTAAAAACAGCAATTAATTTATAATGACAAAGGACATGTGTATGTTAAGGGGACATAAATCAGAGGAGTAAATTAATGAAAATTTGTCATCAACAGCCTCCATAAAGATAGCAGTATGTCAAACAGAATTACAAAGTGATAAGAAAACAAGAAATACCATTGGCAAAGGTTTTTTTCTTTTTACAAATGACATTTTCAACTTCAATGCAGTATTCAAGTGCTCGAGAACCTTAGTTCCAGGAATTTCTGTTTGTTTGAATCTGATCTATCCAATAGATTTCAAAGGAAAGTCATCTTTGAGAATTTGAAATTGATAGAACACAAAATACTGGGGAATGATACCATTTGGCATCTGATTCCATCCAATGGCTTTCTGAAGAAAGTCATCATCGAGAAGTACTATTCATGGCAACTTTATATTATTCCTGATAAACTATGCACTACCAACAAAATACTGCGTAAAACTCACCTAAATGGCTTAGTAGCGAGAGAGAGAGAGAAATGGGGTTTAACATCCACTTGACACAACTAGGTCATTTCGGGACTAACATATGGTTTAATTTTATTTCAATAATTCGCTTGCGCGTAGGGGTCTTTAGTAGTGGGAGGAAACCAGAGTGCCCGGAGGAAAGGCTTAGTAGCGAATCTTTTGGGTACCTTAGGCATATTTCAGGATAAATTTTCTTTTTGATCAGTCCTAGCAGAAATTGTGATTACATAATAAGATATTATGAGATGGGGTGATAATTTCTATTAAATATATACCATACCAAGTTTGTTTTTCTGTTTGTATATATAGTATATACTAGTAGTTCTACTATGTAACAATGTACCTATGTTTATAGGTATTATATACAAAAGTTATACATTGTTTCCAGATGTGTAGGGGGCACCTGTCACATCTTATACATATCATTGTCTTTCTATACCTGGGAAATTGCCTATATTATCTCTGTAAACCTCTCAAATATATCACTTGTTATCATCACAACCCTCAGTACAAACGCATACCTTCTTACTTTACTTTGCTAATTATATACTTTTTTAGGACACAGACACTAAAATCACAAAAACAAGTCTTGGAATATTTTTTTGGCAGTAGATAATAAACTAATCATAGACGTATACTCTAGCAACTGACCAGTATAATTAACATCTTTCAAAGTGATTTGATAGTTACTTTTTTCTCAGCTACTTTCTCACCAGAATGACCAGTACTTGGCATTTGACTCGTCTCATTTGAATCAAACTTCAGTTTTGAAGATAGGGTTTTTCAATATGTGAGCAACTAGTATATAGAGCAGTCTGAGAAGGTCTGTACAGCTAAATGTTTAAAGTTAGTGCAGGAGGACAACACCACACATAAACAAAACTCCAGTACAAGACACACAATATACAATAAATATCAAATCAATTGGATGGATCTGGGAGCCAGCCGTAAGAATTCACTAATAGGACTAACAGTGGATAATTCCTTCTACAGTGGCATAATAATACATATATTCTCTGTATATCCGGGGCCCCAGTCCAACCAATCAAACAAACCAAATACAATCCCTTTAATAAATTCGTGTCCTAGCCCAAACAAACCACCTATCATTCCATCAAGCTATATATATACACTACCTTCAACCCAATAGCATTTAAAAATAAATCTTAAAGTTTTACAAGATTAGAAAATCAACGAGACAGGTGAAGAATCTTATGAAATAAAACTTTTTACTTTTTACACCTGATGGCTTCTGGCAATTTCAATCTACTTCTGTAATCAAATTACAGTTTTGATTACACTTAAACGAAGATTTTGGATCCATGCCTGATTCCCGACTTGTTTTGGTTCAGAACATTCGAATCAGAAGATACATTTATTTTCATTATCTTTTCACCGTTTCATTAGAATTATCCTCAGACCATTTGATATCAACATCGCAACTGCAATGTCGGATCCAATCAAGATGCCCAGACAAAATATATGTGTAAATATCTTCGTTTTTTTTCTGCCGACCACCGACAGTCTCAGCATGAGTTTATTTATGATAAAACATGTTTCAAGATAGTTAAAGTTTCAAGTCTTAAAACACATCAAAAAAAGATTTGGATTCAAGATTAAAAGGTAAAAAAAAGAGGTCTTGAAGTTAATTCCTGGCAAAGCTCACCATCAGAGTACTACCATTGCTTACAGAACCTCAAAAGACAGAGAGAGAGAGAGAGAGAGAAAATATTAATCTATTTATAGTAACAGAGAGTGATATATATGCCGAGGTATGTTTTAACATTAAGGTGAAAGAAATGGCAGAGAGAACGGCAGGGAACTTGGTAGACCGAAATCACATGAGAAATAATATTTAGAATATGCCAACAGGAAAAATAATAAATCTCGAAATGGTAGATGAACTTAAACATACGCTCATCGTTGCTTCTGTTACCCCACTAAACAAAATAATACCGTTCTTACTATATCATTACTACAACTTTAATGGTATAATTTATAATACTTCAAATATTTTACCACAATTTTATTGGTATGAGATTATGGTTACAACAACAATATCCTCCATATTGTCATTACCACCTTATTGGTAAAAATAATGGTTCAAAATAATATCAGTATTTTATTAGTAACTGGTAAAAATATTGGTATAAATATAATACTTTCAATATTTTACCATATTGTTATTGGCATGAGTTCATGCTACAACAAAATAATAAAGCTCCCACCCCAGCCCCTATCTCTCATAATGTTAATACAACATTATTGGTTAAAATAATGGTTTAAACGTTTTATTGGTATTTCATTGGTATGAATAATACTGCTATCAAGTGTTATTGGTATGTGATTATAACACAACAACATGATAATAGTTCAAACACTTTATTTGTATTTTTTTGTTATTAATAATACTTCAAGTATTGGTATGAGTTAATGCTACAACTAAATAATACTCCCCATAATATTATCACAACATACTGATAAAAATAATGCTTCAAACATTTTATTAGTATTTTATTGGTATAAATAATACTTCAAGTGTCTTACGGAAAATTTGTTGGTGAAATGAATATCTCCAAATATATAACCTTGGTTATATCTCCATAATATTATTACAACTTAAATGGTTAAAATCATGATAGACATTTCATTGGTAAAAGTAATACTTCGAGTATATTACAGTAAATTTATTGGTGAAATGAATATCTCCAAATATACCATTTTGGCAATATCTCCATAACCACTCTATTGCTTAAAATAAAGATTCAAACACATTTTTGGTATATGTAATATTCCAAGCAGATTACAGTAAATTCATCAGTGAAATGAATATCTCCCCAACATTATGATGTAGGTCAGATTGATAGCAAATAAGATGGTATATTTGTGGTGTAATCTTATATTTATGGCTTACTAAAACCTCCATAAGTTCCACATTTATTATCTAAAATACTGACATCATATGTGTTCTTAGAGCAAAGGTCTCAGAATAAGTAGTGAGGCAAAAAGCTTTTATTTCACATCCGAAATACCATCCTGTTCAAATGTGCAGCAAACTTGTGATGCCATATGTTAATTTCCGATTGCCTTCCCCCACTAGCAGTGGGCTGAAACCAGAGAACCAGGAGAAAACACACAAGAATGGACAGACAACCCTGACTCAATGACAGACCTTATGATACAGTGCAAACGTGCCAACCATTCAGCCATCCAAACCTCAATCAGATACCCTAAATTTATTCCAATGTATTTGCAACCCATTTCCATCTTTAATCACCGAAAATTAGGTTAATCATAGGTCAGACATTCAAATCCAATACTATAGATAATAAGAAGGAATCATTGCAGTAATAACAATAACGCTACAAACAACTCCGCGTATTGTCGTCAATAACAATAGGGATCAACACGACAATACGTCCCAAGCTGAGGGTATTAACTGGATCACATAATACAGCTAATTGTTGTTCGAAGATAAACATAAATCTCTCAACTCAATATAAATATCGTATATTACTAAACCTGAATAGAAAGAGCTCTGAATAAAGAAAATAAAAAAAAGTTTCTATGGGAAAAGTTTATAAACGAAATTGTCGCACACTTTATACTCTAGTGACTATTTCTAATAGAGCGGAAAATTTTTAAGTCAGCTCAAGTAGATAAATGGTATACCGTGAAAAGGGGATTAAATTTAAAAGTAAGCAAAAATTTCGGTTCATCAACCATCTGTAATATTGGGGTATTATGTCTGCCATGTACGATAATTGTATCTTTTCAAGTTTATGAGATCAATTATTAGATCATATAAATAAACTTTCACAATTAAACTATCACAATAGCATGAACATCCTTTTCAATTTTTTAACCTTGAACACCAACAAAGAATCAATTTCTTCTATTTTTTTCAGTGGGAATGAAGAGACTGAATATTTATTGAAATGTTTTTTGCTACTTTATTAAACATACATTATGCAAGAGCTAAATCTGCCTAATGCCGGTCTTTCATTAGGCCTGAAATGGTATCTAAATTGTTAATTAGACATTATTTAACAGAACAAGACCATAATCAACTCTTGATGGCATCAGATACTCGAGATTTTAACTAAATTAGAACGGTTCACCATTTAAAAATTCAATTTAATCAACTCTTGATGGCATCAGATACTCGAGATTTTAACTAAATTAGAGCGGTTCACCATTTAAAAATTCAATTTAAAAATGGGAACTCCTGTTTTAAGTGTGTTATGTTGATATAAAAGTGACCATATTGCATATGTTTATCTACCTCCAATCAGAAATCAGAGACCAGACTTGGAATGTCCACTGTACACTTGATCCTGTCAAAGCCAGTTGGACATTACTACAGCCACTTCAATTTTTATTGCTACAGTTGAAGTTTATTTGGGTGCTCAGTATAAGTAGCTAGTCAAGAGGTCCTAAAACTGGACATAATTGACTGGACATTTAGTGGTCATTGCCTAAGTAGATGTTATCTCATTCACTTGCAAACACTTCAATAAATATCTTAATGCCAGATGACTATTCATGACTAATGAATGCTGTGAGAAAAAGTTTTCCTTCACATGTGATGTCTTACTTTGTGAAAATCTAAGTCATTGGTAAATAAATAAGTCAATATTCCACTGAAATAGAATAGATCACATTTTTTCTTCCCAGATTTTCCAGCATGGTTACCCTCTAGACGTTTGTAAGAGACGATAAACTAAGGTCTGCATACTCATCCGAATGCTCTTTAAAGACTCCTTGGCAGTTGCAACAAGATACAAAAGTAAGTCATAGCACAGCTGTCCGGGCAAAAATTCCCTCATTGCACACACTATGGCGTATGCTCGTCTTCATAAGCCTAGTCAATGCAGTAAAACTGGATGCTAAACCCCATTTCATTTCATTTCGTTTCATAATGTTTCTGATTTCTACATCTCTGTATGTGGATCGCTAAAACATGTAAAATGTGCGAAGTAAATACTAGAATCAGTAAGAAAAAGTGAGAGAGAAGCATGCCTGTCTGACAGCTGAAGTAAGATAGTGATAGATTTAGATGCAGCATGTGTTCAGCACACCTCTACCCTTTTCCTTTTATCACAAAACTGCATCAAAATTTGAAACAAAGTAGAAAGTTTCAGCTTTCACTGCCTTCAGCAAAACTTGCTTCCTCAAATAGCTCCACGTATTCTCATATAAAATTGAGTTTCTCCTCCAGCAAAAAATCGAAATGCCACGATGAAATTAAATAAGAAATGAAACATATCATCAGACATTTTTATTTGCTCTACTTTAGATTAACAAGGTACTTTTCTTTTTGTGAATGATGAATGGGACCACAGTGGAATCAAACTACATTAAATTAAATAAAGAAATGGAACATCTCATAAGTGATTTTAAGATATTTGTGAATGATGAGAGGGGCCACAGTGGAATCAAACTATAATTTTACTTGTTTTAATTTTGGATATCAATGATTGAGAGGGGCCACAGTGGAATCAAACTCTCATTACACGATACATTTCATCAACTCAAATTACTTTACTAATGATTCTTCTTGTGTCCTAATGCTGGTATCTGTTAATCCAAACTGATAATGTCTCACACGCCATATTTTGAAACAAAGAGAAATGAGGTTTAATGTCCATTTAACACAAACAAAGTCATTTCGGGACTGACATGGTTCAAATTATTTAAGAAATTCATGTGTGCATAGCATTTTTAGATGTGTGAGCACCCAGAGAAACCCCAGGAGGATGAAAATGCCACCCTACTACAAGCTGGGATCAAACCCATGCCACTTGATACAATGACAGACCTTATGATCTAAAGTGCCTGTATTTGACCATCGACCATCCAACTCTCCATTTTGCACCAGTAACCCTTGTCTGTATAGAAGAAACTACTGTTGAATTTATCAACATGTAATAATACAGTAATGAGATGTAAATATGATAAGAAGTAAAGTGACAGTATAATAAAATCAGACCCACTATGAATTAATTAACTTTGTGAAAATATTTATTTACTACTGTATTTCAAAATGGGATATAAAATAGAGACCGGATTTCAAAATGGGATCTTGTATAGGATATGGCCACAAGAGCTCAAAATGGGATGTAGGTTGAGTTTCTGCTCCGTGGAGAAATCTTGGAGTGGCTTGCCTCCACCCTCACCCAATGTAATAAAACTGTATCGGATATTTCAAGATTCATTTGCAGTAGTCCAAAAGCGTCACTGGGCCAAAAAGGTTCCTTGCCTGTCCTGGCTATGCTATTGACTAAGAGGACTTAAGTTTAGAGGCTGCTAGGTTCCAGGAAGGGAAGCAAAATGGACTGTCTGAAACATCAAACTTGGGATGTCTTCTGTTATATGTAGCTAAACTGTATCCAGTCCAGTTTTGTTTTTAGAATTCAATAAATAAACTCATTCCCACCTAAATGATGTAACAATTTTCTATATATATATTTTCATTGAAAACAACAGGCCTTTTAGGAAGTTGTCACTCAAGTTATTACCAAATCTATGAGACCACTTGAACAACTATATTACCCTATCAATTACCGGTATTAAACATAAAACTAAACTATATCAAATACAGGTTGGTTTGGGTTTTTTCACAATAAATTGCCTTATTTTCACCCAAATGATGTAACAATATTCATTAAAAAAACAATAGGCTTTTTCAGACAATCTTAAAAGGTAAGCGTGGCTTGTATTAAATTACATTATCCACATTGAAATCAACAGTCTACAGAATCTATGGGGACAATAAAAATCCAGTATAAAGTGTGACTGGCATTATGTTACATTAACGGTATTAAAACTACACATAGACATAAATACCAATGTTATTTTTACTTAATGAATAATTCAGGTTGTATTTTTTTGATACCTGACCCAGCGTATATAAGTAAAACTGTCTGTATATCTGGGCTATGTAGAATTATTTTACCTACAGCCTCGATACTTGAAACCCAGCTCCAATTTCTACTTCAAACGATGAATACTTTAACAGTATGTAATAATATATTTAGTCTCTGTGGATAAATAGTCTATTGGTATATATACATGTATCTATAAAAACTTAAAGATGACTACTCATAGATATTTAATACATATAAAAGGTTTTGAAAAAAGAACTACATTATTTGTCGATTACTAGCTTATTTTTTTAATCTCTTCAGGATTTTTGTGTATATGTATTCAGTGCATATGTATATTTTATATATGATTGCTCTTGTTGATTAATTTTATGAAAAATATAACTTATCAGGGTCCCGTTTCACAAAACATACATTAAGGCTTGTGTACAAGTAACTTTAAATTTTACTATACAATTCAATAGGATTTACGCACCCTTTTTTGTCTGACGTTATGTCTATTATGCAGTAACTTTTTATAATTACCGTTAAGCCCTCTTTTCTACATTTGTAAAATATGATGATGTTATATCATTTTACATGTACCTTTGGCACAATTTCTTTTATTTCTTACATGCTGAAAGTTCAATTTGGTACTGCCTTGACCAAAAGTTGGCTTTAGCTATAGGGAACTGCATGCATGCAAATGCCTTTAGTAATTCATCAAAAACAGAAAGTGAATGTAGGTAAATTTCATATAAAACAATGGTAATTTGGCACTGCCATGCCAAGAATCATCTCTGCATATTGCAATACAATTTATAAGATCAAGCAATCAGATCATCTTGCTTATTTTGATTTTGTGCTGCATTGGTTAAAACAATGACATTGCAATTGTCAATAATAAACTTTTCAGAGGTGTAGGGATGTAGGATATGGAGAATTCTGAAAATCAAATAATAAAAAATACAAACTTACTTTAAGAATAATGAAATCCATAGTATGTTTCCAAAAGTCCCAATATAATTATTTGCTCCAGAGTTTATAGGTCCAGGAGATCTACATAAAAAATCCTTTCCACACATTGGAATTACATAAACATGCAAAAAATGTTGGAAAATATCCACGTTCTTCAAATAACATTGTATATATATCCTTGATATGTTGGGAGCAGAAGCACAGAAAGATTCAATTAATAAATCACTTAATCGTTAAATCTGAGAGCAATTAAACCAGTGTGTAATACTCAACCCAATTAATTTAACTTGTCATCCTTCAATCGGAGATAAATTGGTAGTAATCTCAATTTCTCCAATAACCAACAGAACAAGTAATAAATATGCAACAGTTGTTAAGTTTTTTTAGTTTTTGGATTCGCACACCTTTTCCTAATTAATATCACAATCTGTAACAATATGTAAATAATCCTTTAATATATTGCAATAATAACAAACCTTTTTTTTCCCAATTAATAATAAGTGTTTGGATTTTTTAAATTGCACACCTTTTTCCAATTAAAATCAGAGTATGTAACAATAATCCTTCATATATTACAACAATAACAAAAACCTTTTCCAATAAACTGACACTTTTCAAATTTTGGTTTTCAACACACTCTTTTCAAAACATAATTTCTTTGCATTAAAAATCAGTTAAAATAAAATCCAATACATAATTAATCCATCACAATTTCAACTCCAACTCAACTAATCCAAAAAACTTTGAATCCCAAAAAGTTATTCTCACAGGTAAACTATTCCAGTTCTGTCCCATAAAAGTTTTTCTTCCATTTTACACAAGTAATGGTAAAAATCTTTGTATGAATAAAAACTCCTTTCACATTCGTCTTTAAAAGTAAGAAAACTTAAAAGAAAGAAAAAACTTTTTTACAAATAAAAGTTTCTTAGAAGTTTTTAAAAAGTTGTGTAGAAAACGTCTCTAGGATTTGTATGTAGCACGATCAAACTCCTAGCTGTTCCTGTGTGTTAAAACTCTCTAAAGGTACTGACTTCTTTCCCTGACTCTCAGTGAGCAGCCTAAATCCAAAAACCTGTCAGATTTAGAAACGCTGACATTTGATAAGTTGTAGGCCTGCTACTGGTGTGTCTGTTAGCAGAGGATGGAGCAGAAGTGATTTCTGCTTCTGTTTTGTTCAAATTTTGCCTCCAGCTGTCCGCCTGCTTGCCTACCTATGTATACAAGTATATGTGTGTCTATCTATACCTAATGCACGATAGTTATATCCCTAGTCGCTTGGTTAGTCAGTGTATAATACAGTGGTATAGTATCATACCTCTGAATACACCATACCTTGAGTTAAAGTCATAGAAGGGGTTTATTATAGCAGACAGCTTTTTCCTACACCCTCTATACCACCAAACACATGGTGGCAGCACTGAAGGTTAAAAGGTCATTTTAATCGTCTGCTACAGGTCAGTTAAGTGATTGCTGCAGGTTTGAGATTTACACTTCTGGGTTTGATCAGAATCTCAACAAGTGCATCTATGTCTACATCTGTTTCGATTCAGAAAAAGGCTGAACTAACTGCATGATGTTTGCGTTACTTGCATACAGGGTCCACTTTTTCCCTGTATTTCCATTGGCCGTTTTAAACATTTTCTACATTCTTGGCATTCACACATAATTCAAGCATCATTTCAGAGCGCATAAAGGTCTTTCTTAAAATATACAATGAATAAAATATGGTAATTTATAACAGAAGTACGACTGTACGCCAGGCTAAAAGTCAACGTTAGTTACATCGTCCTGACAACCATCACATGACATTTTTTTTTAAAACTATAATCGTAAACACATATGAATAATCCCTGACATCCGCATGTTGATTCATCAAGTAAGATTTAATTGAAAGTTACGATATTCAGAAATTAATTAAATTTATGTAGCACTTTAATTAATTCCGCTCTAACATAACAATAATCTTCTTGAAATATAATCCTTATAGCTAACAGAATTCTCCTATAAAAATAAATTTGAAAATATAAAACCCTCTTAAAAGGTAATATAGTTTAACTACTTTCTCTGAGAAATGAAATGAAAGTTAAGATCCTTCCGCTGTAAATCTATTTTCTACCTGGCGTGTTTTAATAAGAACATTAGACAGACATCCTGCTTGTTAGAACTACAATTCTATATCAATGGAGGCAAAGAGAAGTGAATTGAAATTGGGTTTAACATCCTCCTGGGAGACTGAAGACAATGGAACAATCGGCAATGAAAGAAATTGAAATTTTGCCGGACAGCAGCGTTTCAAAATGTCAAAGGTTCTTTTACATGCACGATGATTGTGTACACAAGACCAACTTTTTGTCCCATCCAAACAACTATACACTGATCCTTGTCAGGCTTTCTGTCCTGCACCACTGAAAAGGCTAAAACCACGCTTCTACACCTGATGGCCTTTAAGTATGGAAAATTAAGATGTTAGTCTCCATTTCATATCATATCCTTTACATGAAGTAAACTACAAAGATAATTCTTACCAATTAAAGTGGCATTAAAGGTTGTCATTTATTATTAGGGTTTATTCATTCTAACGGTTGAATAATTATATTAATTTATAAATTCTAACAGTTTAGGCTCTGATATTTGCAATATTCTTGAAAAAAGGCCATTGTTGAACTCTTTATACCATCACTTACTGTACAGAAACTTTATTTTGGTAGTCAACTAATTTAAGAATCAGAGTATTTGAGAAAAGTGTAGGGTGGCAAGATTCAATACGTTTTGTAGATCACGTTAACATAGTATATTTTAACTCCATGCAAATTGCAAAGACTGAAAATCCATGTTTCATATAAATTATTAACAATATTGCTACTTTAAACACACTAAATCCTTTTTCTTTACATGAACTAATTAAATGTTATATCCAATCCTCCATTCAAATAGTCAACTGTTTCGAAAAAGGTTGATAAAAATCAGATTAATTGAAACAAAATACCACAACAAGTTAAAAGAGTTATTATCCTAACAATCAACACCTCATGCCATCACCTGAGGCTACGAATCAAATTATGTTTCACTTCATTCTCACATTCTCCATCCCTCAGGTAAAATCCCTTCTTTGTAAACTCCTACATAACAAAATATACACTTTACTCTTAAAATGATATCATCAGTTCTGGTGTCTAATCTCCCTAAGGTAAAATCCATTCTTTATAACTGCCTAAATAAAAAAATATATATTATACTCTTTAAACAATGTCATCAGTACTGTTATCTACTCTCCGTTAAGTGAAATCCCTTCTTTATAACCTCCTACATAAAAAAAACCCAATGTACTCTTAAAACAGTGAAATCCCTTCTTTATAAACGACTATATCTCCTAAATAAAACAACTACACAAAAAAAATATCTGCTTTTCTCTTAAAAACATGTAATCGGTTCGCACCTCATTCAAAAACAATTCAATAAAAGTCTTCCAAGTGCCAGAAATGTACTACTACTATTGAAAGCAGGATTCATTTTAAACAAATTATCCGCTGCTTTGAATTCTTCTCTTATCACCCTTTTGTTGCTGCCTAGTTTTATAACACATCGAGCGAATAGTTACCCAGCTTGTTTTCAACTTCTCCATAAAAAACGTCCCTAAATTTTCTTCCAACTTATCGCTCGGTGAATGCTGGATAAAATAAGGCAGTTGGTTATTATATAATTAATCGGTAGAAAATTTGAATTAGATAACGGTCGAGAGAATTTATCCCCTTTTCTTATTTACGAGATGGAACTAGCGTTAAAATCAGTGACGTTACATTAGAATGAAACCTGTGGCTTATAACGAGCGAACAGAAACTGTTTCCAGTGATTACACACAGGCCAATCCATTTTACTAATCAGTTTAAAATTGAGCTATGATTTTATTGACGGTTTAGCATATGCAAGCCACGATACTGAATGGATGTATTCACAGAGCTCAGTAAATTTAAGATTAAGATAATAAAAAAAAATAAAATCCAGCACTGCAAAAGAATAGGTCGTCTGAAATAATTGTTTTAAAAGTATGGATTAGGGAGTTCAGTAAATCTAAGATTAATAAAAGTGTGTGACAAGAAGTGAGGTTGTCTCTCCGACCACTTCTAATTACTCTGGTCCTTCGGTTTCTTCCAACTGCTAAAGATTCCTATATGAGCAAGCTGTTTATTGAAATAAAATTGTAGCATGTTAGTTCTGAAAGTAGTTAAACCTCTCTCTCTCTCTCTCTCTAACAAATAAAATGCTAAATTTATAATAACAGACAGGGGACTTTGGCGGTGGAAGAAACCCAGCGGAAACTTACGCAGTTAGGCAGGTAACCTTACACGTTCATAAACACAGGACATAACCATAACACTTGCATTAATGACAGAACTTACCAGGCGCGGATCCAGAGGGGGGTCCAGGGGGTCCGGACCCCCCCCTGCTCAGGCTTGAAATTTTTTTATGCGATTTTATTGGCGATTTAGACCTGTTATTTTGGAATTTACCTTCCGGAAATACGTCAGAATGAACCAAATTGAATCTAATTTACCAAATTATTGGTTGAGCGCAATTAGTTAAGCAATTATCAAACCTAGACCACCCCCCGCAAAAAATCCTGGATCTGCACCTGCTTACAGTCCAAACCATGACACCTCTCTATAGCGAAAACCATGCTACCAAACTCACCTGATTCATTTGATCCAAAATCAATAAAAATAACCTTGAATGACCTTTATATATTTTTAATTTTTTCCTGCTAATTACCATTAAGTATGATATAACATCCTGTTATGAGCAATTAAAAATTAATCTCTCTTTTATAATCAAAGTAAACAAATCAGTTAGAAACTCTCTGGTTCAATTATTTCTTTGAACTTCTAATTTATTCTGAGTACTTAATTAAAAAGTTTATTTGAGAGCACATAAAAACTCTGGATATCTGATCAGCATTTTGTAATATTATCGAAATTTCTACATTTAACATTAATCCTCAACAAAGAATTTTATTTCAAATTATTCATGGAATTGTAATATGAAGAGCATTTATAGGAAACCGGTCTGGGACATGGTGTCTATTGATTTACCATGAGGCTCAAGAGGTGTGATACGGAAACACAAATCCAATATTTATATCATAAGCAGGGTGAATGGGGTAGGCATGGGGGTGTTTTCTCATTATAAAGTGTTGATAGATTTTTCTTTCACAAAATTTGGGCTGTGTGAAAAATGATCAAGTAGTTTGTAGCATGTTTTTTTTTTATTTTTATATATACCTTGTATTTAGGTTTTACACTGTCTATTTATTTATGTGAGTGCTGCGAATGTATACCCTTCCATATTTTTATACCCGTCCAAATTTTTCGTACTTTTATATGACACTAGTCGAGCAATATGAGGTGACGAGCAATATGACAATAACCACATTTCAAAAACTCTACATCCATAAAAACCCATTCAGTCTCTGAGTCACGGTTATGTTAAAAATAGATTTATCTCCAAAACAATTCTCTGTAAAAAAAAAGATAACTTTTTTTTAATAAATGAGATAACAAATCTAAAAATATCATATTCAATCGTAGGTCTTTTAAATTTTATAACCAAGCACCTGTTGCTATCTGTACTATAATGAAAGAGAATAAATTGTATTATTCATCAAAAAGATTCTGCTATTAATATCACTTGGATCGTTTGTTGATTAATTCAAATATTCTCTTATCAAGTCTACTTTCTCTTTCATGTGAAATTGTTGAATTTATTCCAGCATTTCCTGTAGATGACAAATCTGGTTCTTTTCAACTTGCCCACATGTTACCTTAAATTGTTGTTTTGGAGGCCGTTATAATTATTTTGTAATAAATTAATAATTCTTTGTTCACCTGAGGAGTAAAGATCAACCAATATGATCATACATATTTTAGAAATTAAATGATTTATTGTCTACAGTATGACTATGATCAATATCAGTCTGGATCAATAAGAATCTACAGTGCATTTTGTTACTGGCTCAGACAGAGAAGGAGCAGGGGTGGAGCAGGGGTGGGGGTGGGGTGGGGTGATGTCCTACTGGCAAGAGAGTGAGTTTTACATCTAGTTTTAAGTGTGTTAAAACACCAACAAGGTAATTTCCAGGGTTAAAGCAAGCATCCACAGTATATTTCAAAACTGGCTCTTAGAGAGAGAGAGAGAAATTTGCTGCAATTTTGTCCAGATTAATATTAATTGCCAGTCCATTAATATCGTGCTAATTCCATGATAAATAAAAAGGGAGAAATTCTGAAATGTTTAAGAGCTTTTATATACAATTCGTTTATGTCTCTGTAAAGTATTTATGTTTATATAATTATGTACATGTATGTATTATGTATCCTTCGTTGTCTCATTTATATTTTATTAATTTCCTCTGTATGTGCACATAACCTTGTAAGGTTTTTTATGCAATAAAGTTTCTTCTTCTTCTTCTACAGTCATGCTCATAGCGCTACAGGGACAGTTTAGTGTAGATGGATTGAGACTAGCTGAAATAGTGAAATGTAACTCTTCTTGTAACAATTGGTTATATAACATTACATATATATAGTCTTTATCTTCACCTCCATTTGCACTTCACATGACAGATTAATTAATTACTCTTTTATCATTATAATCTCAATATATACAAAACAGGGACTGCAGCTTGGTCTATCCAAATGGCAGACATTTGTGCTTGTGTATATTTTTGGTATTAAAAGGGCATTATGGAAGATTAGATCAAGAGCTAACAGTTCTCACTATGTAGTTAAAAACTAAATAGTGTAAAGGTAATTTGCTGAAAATATTACTCTGAACCAAGATATTAGGGATTGAATTTTAAATCTAGCCTTGATTATCTTACTAAAGTCGGTATGATAAAAAAATCATAGTTTTGATTATCCATATTTACATTTATTTAATCATCGTGAAAATAGAACACATAAGATGGTATGGTGAGTTGATTATGTGGTTTTCATGTTAATAAATGTCTAGTTAATAGTTTATATAAAATTTCAGGCCTAAAGAAAGACCCAATAGGCAGAAGAATGTTTAATGACAGTAAGAAATAGAGAAAATTTATTACATCACAAGCCGTAATAAGTATAATATTTATGATATATATAGGTCTACAAGATAAACAGATATATAGGCCTACTCATTCTACACTTCCCTTGATAGCCATTAAACACCCCAATAAATACCAGAACCCCTCCTGATTCCTTACAGTTCCCAGCTCTGAGAACAACCATAAATTGTCTTCAAATTAAAAAGTCTGCCAATTCCTGACAGGGGGATATGTGGGTCTAATTTGTCAAAGTAGAGTTAAACCCATTAGGCCGGCCAATAAAATCGGACAACCTGGATAGATGTCAATAGTGGTGCATTGTCCGTATAGACCACCACTACATTGTCGTCTGATATCATCCAATAAGGCGAAGAGAAGATATATATCACAATATGTCAAACACAAGTCCATTTAAAACTTCAATTACACCAGATTAAAATGTTTCCATAGACCCCTTGAGACCACTTAATAGACCACTTAAGTTACAATTTTCAAGTGCTTTTAGATACTGTATCATCTTCTACCTAGGGTTCTGACCAAATCTTCTAAACTCAATCTATATATTGTGTCATCTCGTAAATTAAGTAATCTTTACAGACATGAATACCTCAATAGACAAAAAATCAAAAGAATAATAAATGGTTTTAAGTATCGGTAGCAACTCTAGGGACATAATTTTGTCAAGCAAATTGATGCTACCGTGTTACCTCTAGCATTAGCTTACAATCTAAAAATTTACAATTTCATAGCAATATTTAAAATAAAACTTGTCCAAACAGCGGTATTTCATTTTCCTATTTAGTTTCGACCTTTTACAGTGATTGGGTGACATCTTATTTACAATATTCCCTAAGACAAAATGGAAAGCTACCAAAATAGGAACCTGTTCTGCTAGTTTACACCGGATTAAGAGCCTAAACTGGGTCTTTGGCATCCGTCATCTGCTATAGGTGAACCCATTATTCATTAATTGTATTTAGGCAGTATTTTAATCATGCCCAGGGCCCATTTTTTGTACAAAGCTGTCCAAGTCCACAGCATTGCCCAAATGCCTGTACGACCAGTCTGGCCCTGATACAAGACGAATCAAATACATCCCCAAGGTTTTATTTTTTTCCTCAGATCTTTAAAAGCGCCAAAATAAAATGTGCCAAGACAACTTTTCTCTGACAACTTAACAATCCTTAGCATCAAAGACGGAATTCTCCAGATACAAAAATCTCAAAGACAGAATACCCCAGCAAGTTGTTTCCTCCTTCTCAGGAGAAATCTTTTGACGAAATTTGAAACCCAATCAAAGATTTGTAGAAAAAAGTCAGCTTTATTTGCCTTCATATCTATTGGTTCTTTTGTACAGAAGGTGTTCTGTAGAACAGAACAAAAACTTGTTAAATTCTTGTATACATCAAAAAGTCGTGGCTGTTAAAACCACACAAAGGAGTGTTACACAGGGTAGAACACAGATGTTCACAATGGACAAGTTTAAACCATTAGTTTCTTGTATAACTTTAATTATTGTTCATCAAAGCTGCTCTGATCAAATTCAACAGTGACACCATTGTTTTAAGGAAAATGAAAGATGCCATTAAAACTTCTAGTTCTCACACAGATTATAAAAAAATAACTGTCCAGGGGCTATTTGTAAATACTGAACGGAACTGAACAATTTGTGGACGGATATTACTTTTAGAGATTGAACTTTCACAATTCTATGGAATACTGCTTATTACAAAATGACATTTCAACTTGGCTTCAAAACAGCGTTCAGTAATAAGCGGTTATCGTATTCCATAGTATTGTGACCTAAGTATTTCACAGTATTGTAGTTTGCAAGTGATTCAATATCAGTGATGATCAGTGGCTTTAATACAGAACTCTGGACTCCTCAAGAGAACAGCACCTCCCTCCCCGCCAAATCATATGAATTAATTAAATAATTCAATACCACTTACTTTTATTGTAGCTTGTTTAAATAATCCAGAAAAAAAGATCACAGCTGAATTCTGAAACCTGACCATCTTTAAAAACAATCCATGAACTAAACTAGAAAACAATTTAATCTGGACCCTAATGGTAGGGGTCTGGGGCCTGTTATCTTTTTGGCTCAATAAGTATTACCACATCAAAGAGAGAGAGAATTGATTGATATGATAAGTTCTGGGCTAGAAGTCCAACAATCTGGATATTACAATTAATTAAAAAGTTTTTATCTACAACTAAATCTACAGCCTTCTATCAGCTTGAGGCAAACACTGCATCATCTGTACAGTATGTGCTGGATTCCCTCTAACAATGGTGCACGTCTTTATATATCTTAATCAGTTTAATTAAATTATTTGGAAATATCACTTAATGGTTTCAATTAAATGTTTCACCAGTAGGTCAATTTTTGACTAATTTGCTTATCTTAGATTAGCCAAAAATTTTTTCACCCAAAATATTTGAAATCTTTTAGCATTATCCAAATTTATTTATATCTTTTAAAGTGTATTTACATATAAAAACTATATAAATCTAATTGTATTTATTTTGTGTGAAGGGTACATACATTTTTTGGAAATTCTAATTTTAAGGCTTGTAAACTGACACTTAATCCAGATTGCTCAATATGAAAGAAACACATCCAAACTTTTCAACAAAGAAATTTCTGTACTTCAATTTGAAACTGTAGATAAACGCTTTTATCGATGAAAATGGGCACCACCAGATTAACTGAATGGAAATGTCCAGCATGAATCACCCTTTACAGATTTTTAACATTCACTTAGGCCATTATTATGGTTTCTCCAGAGAAATAAATAATTGTTAAATTTCAAACAACTTTGTTTACAAGACACGATTTGTCATTTATTTATGAACATCCTGAAAAACTAAAAATTAAATAGGTTTGACTTAATTTTAAAAATTACAGACAAAACAAACAAAGGGTCCAATTCCCTTTAATCACAACTCTTTATAAAATTAAGACAACTACTTCATTTTATAACAAAACATGTAATTACAATGTTACATACATAATGTTCAATGGAAAGTCTACTTCGTATGATCAATATTTAATCACAATATTGAAATATTGATAAAGATAGAAAGAAAGTTATGTAATATTTGGGAAACAGTACTGTCAGTGTCAGGTTCTATTGTTTGATCTTGCTGTGTTTCAGGTATATTTACCTGGTGTTTCGGGTAACGAGATTTACCTGTCCAGGTGTAAATCTACAACAGGTATATATTTATCTATCTATTGTATTTGTTATTGACTTGTCAATGGTGTTAATAGGATTGGATTTTAATGATTTAATAAACAAATTGAAGTGTAGATTTGTTTTGCCAGTTATTGAGGTTCAATTGCACCATTCATTATACGGTACATCAGGCACATACAGAAAAACCCTGAAATTCACTCACCCGTATCTATTCTACTTTGTATTGATGTTAATAGGACTGGATTTGAGTGATTTTATCAATAAATCGAGGTGTGAATTAATGACTGAGCTTTACTCATCTGTAGGTAGGAGGGGGGTTGGATGCCGAATTGTTAGCAGTGGTGCTGTATCTCTCTCTCCCTCTCTCTCACCTTGTTTAGGAATCAAAAGTGGTTCAATGCATGGTTTAGATCATAAGGTCTGTCATTAAACCAAGTAACATGGTTTCAATTCAAAGCTAGTATTTGACAAGCATCGCCTGTCCAATCAAATGGGTTTTCTCCAGGTCATCCAGTTCCCTTCAACTGATAAAGATCCCTTTACCATGTATTAGTCCCAAAATAACCTCTTCAGTACTATAATAATAGTAATATTTAATTCTTATTGTTAATATTCTAGCGGTATGTATATATGGGGCTCTTTTTTGTCATTTGTCATTAGGGTGGAGGGGTGGGAACAGGTTCAATTGCACCTTTGTAAATCAGGCCATACTGAAAAACTCTGAAATGCCCCCCACCCTCGATCTTCACATGGTGCCCTAATTGTGTGCCTTAATTTGCTAATTAGTTAATCCAAGGCTAATTATAAAAATATCCAGAAACTCAAAATGACCTGCGTTGATGAGACTTTTAACTCCATTTTCTTTCATTCTTTCAATCAAGAATCACTTTCTGCATGGTAATGTTTATTCTGATTAATCAGCTGTTTGAAAGCAGACGACGAAAACCACACCACTTGGCTTTTCACTTATAAATGAGAAATCAAAGGGGAGCAACTGCAGCTAATAAAATAGTCTTCTTCAATAGAACTAATTAGGCTGGGAAAATCTGTAAAACTAGATCAAACTTTAATGCAGTAATTTAAAATGTCAAAGGAGGAATAACTCTATATAACTAATTAATCTTTTGATGTTCAACTTGCAAGGATTATTCAGTATTTACATGGATTGTGAGAATCAACTTGAACTTACGTGTGTACGAGATACAGATCCTGTTATTCAAATAAATTATCGGGCGGGGTTTGTGAATTTTCGAACTATGTTTGATTGGAAAGTCATTTTTTATTTCTTCAAAGGAAATCAAATGTTTAATTATGTAATTATATATAATTGGCTGTTTTAGCTATTGAATTTTTCAAAACAAAATGTTTACAATATTAAGATGAGGGTGGGGGAAGGTGGGGGGGTCGTGTGGTTGAATGCGTGTTTGATTTTGATCATAACTTTGTACGACAAAGAAAAGTTGTCTGCCATCATCGTAGGCATTTTTAAGTTTCCTCCCACTGTTATTGCGAGTTATTGAAATAAACTTGACCCATGTAATAGTCCTGAAATGGCCTAGTGTGTGTTGAGTGGCTCTCTCAAAGCATATTTTGGTTCATTTGAATATTTCCAAAAGGTGTCAAAATTTTTTGTTCAAGTCCCAGAGGCTGTCATCAGAAACTAAGAATACAATATTTTATTATAATAAATTATCACTTACATCACGTCAGGACCAAAGGTTAAGAAAATGATGTCATGGGAGTCACGAACACAGCCAAAACGTGCTAAAACACATCTTCATATTCAACGTTTTTAATTTGCAACGAAGCATTAAAATGTTTTGAAGTCAGCCAAGAGAAGGTGAATAAATGTTGTTATAAAGGTGTGTTGTCACATAACTATTATCTTAATTAATGATTTTTCTTTGTCTCACCTGCTCTCCCAGATATACCTGTTAATTAATGTCACCTGGAAATTTACACATGTGTAAAATTTTATGAATCACATTAAGGTAGAGAGAGAGAAAGAGAGAAATGGGGTTTAATGTCCACTTAACACAATTTAGGTTATTCTGGGACTAACATATGGCTCAATTTTATTTAAATAATTTGCTGGCACATAGGGGTCTTTAGCAGTGAAAGGAGAAAGAACTCACGAGGTTGGACAGACGTTAACCCCTTTGGAGACCAACTATATTTAATCAATTTAAGAGGTACTTGATAGCTAATCTATTTATCAAATAACATTTTTATTCAAAATTTAAAACAGATTCAGGATTAGGTGTAGGTGGAGACCCCCCCCCCCCCAAATCATGGTTCCAAATATACCACTGAGAATATGTTACATATCTCCTAGCAGTTAGATAACAAACTAAGATTAGGCTAAAGCGCAGCTGTTAGGGCAAAATTCCCCTCATAACGAAACACTATTTTATTTCAATTTACCAGCCAATTCATCTAAATACCAGTCTACCATATTTCCAAAATGTCACAGACAATTTTTCATTGTGTTCTTTGCTAATACTTCAGAAATTTATCTAATATTTCAAATAAAAAATATCTTCTCACATCCTAAAGTATATATACTAATCACTTAAATCTTCTAGAGTTATACTTTCAATGGCGATTGTCTACTCGCCTGAAGCAGCTACTCTTATTACAGTATGTCTTTTAACGAATGCGAGTGCTTTCTTCCAGTGCAATTAATCACAATCAGAATCGTCTATATCAACCAATAATATATCAAGAAAAAAATATATTCTAACGTCTAGACACCCATTCAATGAACTGAAAGTTTTTAATTTGAAAATTCCAGACAGGATTTAGTCTGCTAATTCACCCGAGATGAAAAAAATATGAGCGAAAAAAACTCACTCGAAAAGATACTCAATAACGGGTATCTAACTAAGAATAAAAATCCGTCTTTACGTCAATAAAAACATGGTAGCATCAATCATCGTCTTATTAACTCAAACAAATTAGTCTCTTTTCTCTTGTTAAGATTAGTTAACGAACAATCCAACTTATTATACGGACAAATCCCACGTGGAATTCTCATCCAAATTTATTGATTCACTTTAGTAATCAACCTCAGTACAAGCACTTTCCTTATTAGGTAATTGCCTGCTATGCCGTGCATGATTTCTGGCATTCAACTTTCCCAAAAGGTTTTTGACTAACTCATCGGGACTGTATCAACAAAATTCATCCCGTACCACCAATCATAACCAGAAATTGATATTTGCCAATAACGGCATAGATTGACTTGCAATTGGCTAACGTTGAACGCAGTGAAAAGATCAACCATAGAATCGTGTCTGTCAATCTCATTTCAACAAATTGAAGAGTTTGTCTATTATCTTAACAAACATTAGCAAGCAGAAACGAAATAAATACAAAAATTTTCATATTCCCGGCAAATGATGGTCCTCAACCAAACAATCGGAAACTCAAGATAAATTAAAAGGCGACAAAGTTATTCTAGGATATGCTGAGATTTGTTTTCTTTTCCTGTTATATCAACAATATTTGATAACAAAATAATAATCTTACTGGTTAATCAAGTCACAATCAACAAGTTTGATGAGTCTTCTTATCTCCTAGGCAATTTTAATCGTAACATTTTCCGCGTTTCTCAAGAACTCCGGTTAAATAAACGAGATGGTTACACGAGACAGCAACTAAACATTCATACCAGAAGAAATTACTCTAAAATTTAGAATATTTCCATCTTTATTTGTCTATGGTTTTTGATCTTCTGTTGCTTCTTAGTAAATGGAAAAAATCGAAAAAGGTTTTCTTGATAACTTTCATTATGACTGTTGCACTTTGGGGGCAAATTGTTATGGCTGGTAATTTAACGTAAAAACATTTGGCCTCGCTTCTTAAATTAGTTGGGCAGAAAGAAAATAAAGTGATGGAACTCAATAAAAACAGAATATTCTCTCCGATATTATCCTTCATCTTTTAGTCGTAATAGGGTAGTTTAACTCTAGACCTCGAATCAACCATTGTCAATAACTCTCCTTCCTAACAGATAATGTTCGCATCTTGCAGACCAAGCGGCATGCTCAAGTGGCGCCAGAGACTGGCATTTCCAATCAAACTACGAAACATTCAATTGAGAAAATAAACCCCAAATCAAATTCCAGTGTCTGCATCTTTAACTCTTATCCTTCAGCCGCCAGAAATCGTTTGACGCAGAAAGACCCAGAAATCCCAATTTGTAATGAACTCTGGTATCTAAGGAGACATTGTGTTAAGATTGTCATGTAATCATTCAAATGCCGATATCACGGATCATGTAATTTTCTTGATGATGGGGTATCGTGAACTCGACGTCAAAATGACCAAGTGAAAATTTTAATCATAAATGTGTAGGAATTGAATTGATGATGAATTTGTCTAAAATTCTATATTTGTGTGGTTTAATCAATGTAAAAGCTCGGCTATATTCGCACTGACAGGTTTCATCTATTCGGAGAGAGATAATGCCTCAAATCTCGACATGTAGGTTTGCCCAATCACTCCAACTGTGTGATTTTACATGGCCGTTAACTAATCCAGCTCTAACTTACAACCTGACATGGCTGTCAATCGAAGAGAAAAGAAGATAAATGAATTTAATCAGAAGAAATCTTGAATCTTGAGCAAGAAATCTGTAGACCAAGAAAGCGTAAGATATGGCCCGGTATGATAAAACCTAGTATTAGTATCCGAGTAGCTTGTGGAAACAGACGACTTATATGCTGACCAACCGAGTGAGCTCGAATCAATCTAAAGGGGTTTAATTTCAAACAAATTTATTCACTACGATGCTTGAAAAGCTGTCAAGGCATTTAGAACGAGAAAGAGAAAGCTCTTAGATGCCGGGATTGAGCGACGACTGTGAGCATGAGAAATCAAGTCGTACTTTAAGAGGGGAATACCAACCACTTGCAGGATTTACATATTGTTCACAACAAGCAACTACCTAATACCCCATTAGCCGTGAAAAACTAGAAATTAACGACGAAAAACTGAGGAATAATGACTCGTAACATTTTAGACAACATCGTAAAAGCGTCGTTTATCTTCTTTTACGTTTTTAACCCTTGAACTTCAGAATAAACCTTGGTTTTATTTTCTACAACTTTGTGTAGCCGTGTAGCAGATTTTGCATTAAGTTGCGGAAAAAAAGAATTTATGCCTCAATAAAGCTTGTAAAACACTCACCTTAATTGAGAAGAATCAATAAAAATATGGAATAAATTTTAATCTTTTTTAGTTTGATAACTTAATAGAAAAGAATTCATTTTTTCGTGAATTTGAAGTTGTATTGATGATATTCGGCGAAGCCTTACTAACTGGACGATTCACGTAATGCAAAACATGCATCAACATTTTATTTAATCTTTTCAACTGAAGAGTGATGGTATCCACACAAAAACGTTAAAATGAATTTATACATCATGTATAAATCTATTGACAATAAAAATACCTTTGCACTGGTGGCCCACGATATCAGCAAGTGCATAGTGTACTCATTTTTTGATATGGCGACCATTCAAGGCAGAGATCTATAACCAAAGTCAAAAGTTCTATGTGTGCAGCACGGACCTAAGTTTGAAATGACCCAAGTTCTGCTTTGACTGGGTCAATAAAGATGGGCATTTCCCAAACAATTTTACACCTACTAATTCATTTTGGCGACGTTTCGAAGAGTATTCTCTCAATGTTATCAAGCTATTGTTGATAACGTTAAGAGAATACTTTTTTAAAAGTTGTCCAAATAAATAAGTAGCTGTTCTTCCATAAGTATGGGAAAATTTTGAAGAGTATTATCAAGCGAACGTTAGCGCCAAAAAATGAGTAGCTGTTCTTCCATAAATATGGGTTATAGTTTATTAACATAAGTTTGATTAGTTTGACTAATATTTTATCATTACATCAGCACACTAGACAAGTCTGTATTTCAACTTTGATGTCTGTCAATGGACAAAAGTGATAGCCACCGTGGGCAATGGCTTTTCTAATTGTAGTTTTCCGATTCTGGGCTGCCTGAAGTCATTCAAGTGATTCTGATTGATAATATCAAATAAATGAGGAAGAACGGTAGACTAGTCTGACAGATCTTTTGCAGCCTTCGGACGCCAATAATTATTTTTGGGATTATTATTACGGATATAAATAAAAGAAAAACAGTATTTTTGGTGGTGTTTTTACAACTTCTTCCTGCTTGGAACTGAACTCAACCGAACCTGAAAATGTACATGTCATTACATTCCAATATTTTAGTTAATGATAAGTTTAGTGAATGATATTTCCTTTCTTTCAGTTTCTTTCTTAGTTTAGTTATTAGTAATGCCCCCATGGCATGAAACTTCTTATAAAATGTACATTCCTTAGCCTAGTGGTTTACCTGAAAAATGTACACTCTATAAGCTGGTAACTGAGGTATATTTAATTACTGGATACTAAACTAAGTATGTTAAAACAAATAATATGTCTTTTTAATGCAACAAATACTTGGCATACCTCTGGGTCCTTCTTGGCTCCTGGACAAGTGTTCTAGCTGTTCTGCACCCACAAGTCCTGCTGGTTAAGCTACATATTCCTGAAGCAATGGCCCGAGAAATCCCTCTCTGACCATTGCTGGAATAGCGTCTGTTTCTTGAACTTATGCGGGAGTGTGTCTATTCTTTCCGTTCAATGAAAGCTATCACTTAAGTACAGCAACATGACAGTCCTTCGTTTAATCTGGGTCTTCCCTAAAACTTTGGACAGTGATTTAAGGTATTCAAAACGGTGAAAGTATGTTCGTTTCCAAATAGTATTGTTTACATTTCATTCGACTTGATAGCCTTGTTTGTCACGCAATTAGTTTTACTGCAGTATTCTGCTATGCACGGGTTAATTAGGCATAATAAAATCGTGAGTCGTGGCGTAACGTTATGTAAACATATTTGGTCCAATATTGGCAGCTAGTGATTGGTTGGTAGACGGACTACTGACAAATCAAAAAATTTAACACAACAATATCCACTCATAATAGCAGTGTGTAGTTGGATTACCTCTAATCAAACGCAACACTGCGCGGAGTATGGTTAAGCTAGGGTTTCAGAGGAATAAAAACAAGCGAAAAAGGTAGCTAGCTCAGAAGAAATGGACACTAGCAATGTCACAAACTCTGTTCTTTTAACAACAAAATACCCAAGGTGATTCAACCTTGCAATCAAAGTAGATGGAGTATTTATAGAAACACGGTAATAAGGATACATCGTTCATATATATCATTAACATTGTTGTCTGCCTCCGTAAATTAAATAAGAGAAAGAAAAAAGAAAAAAAATCTCTGAGCAATTTGATTGTTCAGACGAACTAATGTAGCTGTCGTTATTTATATTTCAATTCAATTTGATCCTCAGACTGCATTAAGTATAGATTTACGGTAACAACCTCCATAAAACATGTTATTTCGAATTAGACAGGCTTTCCATTTTAAAAACAAGACAATTACTATCTATCTTAATGTAGTCTATTGTACATATATGTGAACAACTCCAGCTAAATGGGACACATGACGCAAGAAACTTATTTTCGATACAGCACGAAACATGTAACAATGATGTGTTTAGTGATTTTGAGTCTCGAGCAAAAATTAAGTTAAATGTTTGGGTTTTTTGTTTTTTTGTTGGTGCTGAGACTTGCTATGTTTCAGTAATTTTCAATCATCTTTTTACTAAAATCAGTATTATGTTTACCACCTTCTGGTGCTCAAAATGTCCAAGCATACATAACCTTAACAATCAACATTACACAGCACTTCTTTGTTCTGGTCCAGTAAGTGGACAGTTTGTGGTGGACTACTTATCAGTTAGTGGTGGACTGCTTATCAGATAGTGATGTGTTGCTTATCAGATCACTGGTGGACTGCTTATTGTGGACTGCTAATCAGTTAGTAGACTGTTTATCAGTTTGTGGTTAACTGTTTATCAGTTAGCTGTGGATTGTTTATCAGTTTGTGCTGGACTGTTTATCAGTGGTGGACTGTTTATCAATTAGTGGGTGACTGATGATCAGTTTGTGGGGGAGTGTTTATCAATTAGTGGTTGAATGTTTATCAGTTAGTGGTTGGCTGTTTATCAGTTGATAGTTAACTGTTTATCATTTAGTGGGAGCTGTATATAAGTTTGTTGTGGACTGTTCAGCAGTTAATTGTAGACTGTTCAGCAGTTATTGGTTAACGGTTTATCAGTTAGAGGGGACTGTTTGTCAGTCGTAGATTGCTTATGGTGGACTGTTTATCATTTAATACAGGACTTTTTGTCAGAATACAATGTCCAAACAAAGTTACAAAACCTACCTTACACAAATATCAATCATCCAAATCAATCATAAATAATTCAAGATGGCTTACCTGAAATGAAAATAAAGAAATATTAAAAGAAACCTAACCATAAATACATCTGTTTGTTGTAAATTCTAGCTCATTTTTGTCCAGATTTCAATATCAATTGTGAACATGGGTGAAACTGAGATTCATACTTTATCACAATCACTTTTATTCTATTTCTATCAAAGAACCAGGGTTATCAATATTTACAAGTACCAAGTACTAAAGGGTTAGCACCATGAATGAGCAAACAAAATCTATAGGATATCCTCTAAAATACACTAGTACCAAGTACTGAATGGTTAGCGTCATAAATGAGCAAACACATCTATAGGAGATCCACTAAATTACACTCACATCTTTAACTGGTTTTATATTTTGACTGAAACTTTCAGACAAGGTAAAGAGACTTTTCCTTACATTTTGGCATTTAATTTGTCTGCTTAAAGACATTGGTATAAATGGAGATCCTGTGAAAACAAAAACCACTCCTTTTCAACTAAAGGAACTAAACTTCTTTGTCTTTTATGTTATTCATGGGTCAAACTTTACACCTTTCTGATGACCAGTAAATGGTAAATTAAATTTTGAAAGATTTCTAAAATTCTAAAATAAAAGGATGAGTGAGAGAGAGAGAAAGCGAGACAGGGAGAGAGAGAGCACTGGGTTGACTCAATGGTTCAGTTGTTTAAATACATATAATACATACTAATAATAATGTTTATGAAGACCTGTTCCAGTTCAAGTAGAAGGAATGATAGAAATGAGAACATCAGATCAATGTTAGCTCTACTTGTTTACTTAATGATGGCCGTATATTACTAATCAAAGTCATTCTTTTCATTTCCAATTATCATCTTCACTTTGATCTTGATACTTGGTTAAAACATTGCTCTTCTTATATTTGGCTTGCATTGTTTTGTCTTTGAAAATGTAATTAATAAAAAAGAAACAAGACTGAAATGTGAAGTCTCAACATGACTTTAAGACTGTACTCAACAAGACATATCTCGGCTCCTGTTTCAGCCATATTTACCATTTTTTTTATATAGATGCCATGAAATTAATTTTTTTTAAAAATTAACCTTATAACACAATAAATAGAGTTGAACAGAGTTAAACTGATAGCTGATATCTGTCAAATGCTTAAAAATAATGAAAATGCTAAATTCTTTGAAAAAATATCTTGTTTAAGATGGGTGTATGAAATATGAACACTATAAAACTGAATGAAAGTGTGGCAATCACATATACAAAGCAAATTCAACTTATTCTGCATGCCCACGCTAGCAAGATAACCTGTTCAATGCATGAGCTGACAATTTTAAGATGACCTGTTCAAACTGATTTATTTGCCCAGTTTTGCATTCAGACAATAAAGTTAAATTCGTTCAACAATCCTGAGCAGCATAGATCTTCTTGTCCACAAACATGTTTTTTTATTTAAAAAGTTATTGTAAATTTAATACAAAAAGTTCAACCTACATTGGAAATATTGCATTAATATTAATTCAAGCTTAATCTGTTTTTTATCTTTTGATGTTTTGGTAAATACTATCTTATTGATAAGACTTGGGCATACAAAGAATTAACAAGTAATTGGATTAATATCCAAATTACCCTAATTTTATCACCCCAAATTACGATCTTAACTCTATTGTTAGAAACCTTATGATCATATGATCAGGGCGATATATTTCAGCTTAATGTTCAATAAAAGAGATTTAGACTTGATGGCTCCATTTATTAGCCCAACATGAATCATTATCCTATATTCTAGGTATCAGACCATACACTGATTTATTGCTGACAAATCGTTCTAGTTAAATCATCTGACATAGAAACATATATCTATGACATACCTTAATCTTTTATATCCTCTAATGTATATATAATTGCAAATTGTAAACCATGTTAAGAAAAACAATATATTTGAGCTAACCCGGTCAAATCATGACCTGGTATTTTTGGCAACAATGTACAACAATGTTGTTTTTTCAGTGGTCAGTGTAATTTTATAGTCTTGATGTTACCCTCCAATTTTTTTTTAACAAGTCAGTACACTGTGTAACTTATGTCAACACGATCACGTTTCATCTATAATGATCCGGCATCATAACTATATAAGACATATTTATAAAGATCAGGTTCCGCACCAAGGGGGAGCACCTGTTCACTGATTTACTTCACTCCAATTATTTCGATCTAAATCTTTCTTTATTTTACATCTAGTCTATTTTCAGAAATTATGGCTTTAATGAGTAGACAATTCTTGTAGTTACGGAGACGTGAATATATGTGTTTCAATTTGCGGTGGATTAATTAATTGCCTCATCAGTAAAGTTGAAGCCAGTAAATCTCATAATTGATCTTAAAAACGTCTGTATGGTACATATATCATATGTAAATACACTACTGAACAATAGACTATATTCTGAAATATGATAGTGTTGTCAGGCCCTGACGGAGATCAGTTCGATTGGAGAGGTTATATCCATACGGAAAATTCATTTGTTAGGGTTAGGGATAAAACATTAAACTACTGAACAAAATATCATATCCTAATACAGGGGCGGATACAGGAATTTTTGCAGGAGGGGGTTTGCCAGGTTTCGGTTAAGGAAATCTGCCATCATCGTCTCTAAATTACATAGGCATACATACAACTTGAGCTTTTTAAACAAAGAAATCGTTTTTATACCGATGTAGGATTACTTTGTGATGTAATTTCATTGATGCAAGGCATTATTTTTTTTTTATGTAGCTGAGCAGGAGGAGCCCCTCCCCACAGCCCCCCCCCCCCCCCTCTGGATCGGCCCCTGTAAAATATGATGATGTGGTCAGGTTTGTTGGGAAGGAGATCAGCTCGATTGGGGAGATTATATCCATACGGAAAATACATCTATCAGGAATTTTTGGTTCGGGTTAGGGGTAAAACATTACACCATAGAGTGTAAGAATAGTCAATAAACCATTCATTCAGGATTTAAGTCTGTCTTCATTAGTCTGATCACAACAGCCATTAAACAGCTAAAAATAGAATAACCTCAAAAAATCTAAAGACATGCGGAAATATCATATGCTATGTCTCTAGGGTCATAGGTCAATGCTTATGTGAAAATTTCAACCTTTCGACAAAATGTTTAAACCTATCCATGTTGCGTAGAGTTACGGTGGCTGAGTTAGTAAGGCGCTGGATCCCTAGCCGGCAAGTCCCAACTTCGATCCTGGTTTTGGCAGAGAAAGATCATCAAGGGGTCGAGTGGTCTTTAAATTTGAATGGGTCAATGGCTTCTTTGTTCCCAAGCTTACATGTGTCAGGGTGTAGCATCTCCTATCTAACCTTGTTAGTCCCAAAATGATCTAGTTTGTGTTGAGTGGATGTTAAGACCTTTTTCTCACTCTAATACCACTTCACATTCCCCCCCCCCCCCCCAAGGCAAGAGTAAGCCATAATGCCACTGTCCGGACAAATTTCCCTTATAGTTTTAACTTACAAGATGTTTGCTATCTTTTGATTTGTGTTGAGCAGTTATTGTCTCTATAGTCTAATATGCCCCATTTCATTTTATTTAAGCAGTTATTATCTCTAATATCTGAAATGTTTATCAAAATTTCCAAATCCTTGCCAATTTCCTAATCAGTCAGGGTATACAGAATATCTTCACTAAATAATGAAATTTCTTGCTTATCATGACATTAACATTGTCCATTTCATTAAAAGTAAAAAGAACTTTACAAATGAAATTATACAAAAAAAAAATCAATTCACTTTGATCTTAGAGGATTCAATGTCTTACAACATATTGTTTCAAGTCATAATAAGCTTGTCTTTTCTTACAAAATCACAAATAACAACCATTACGGAGAATTAAATGAACAAACATGCACATTGACAAATCTTATTAATCAAGTCTAATGTCCTCCATTATTTTTCAATGCTGACAATAATGGTTTCTCTTGCTTGAATATTACTTATATGTTTAATTATATTGTTTGTAAGAACCCCATTTCCGCAGCGCTTACTTCATCACATTATGATCGGCCTTTGAAGTTCAAATTGATGACAACAAAGTATCTAATATAGAGTTCATTCCGTTTGATCTTTGCGGACATTGTTTTAAGAAGTTGTTACTACCAGCCATTAGATTGGTGGTCTTTTTACACTCAATCCCAGAAAAAAAACGCGGACTTGAAACAAAATGCAGCAATAAATGTTATTTGGTAGAAATTCATTTCCTCTTCACAGATATGGAGTTAATACGATTCTTTTATTGGAAAAAAGCCTTTTTTTTAGAACCTGGACATTTATTTTAGTTTAGTTGTCCATAAAAAATCCAACAATTCCCTGTTGTCATTAAACAGAAATAAATACATTTCTTGATCTCAATTATTCTAGAAAAATATTCCCTTTAACAAAAAACCCATAAAAGACTTTTCAAAGTTTTCAAGCTGGGTTTAAAAAGTGGCCATGTTTCAAGTCAATGCTTTCAAACCTTTGACAAGAAATTTCAAACTTTATGTCATCAAGATGAATGGACAAATCTTCTTTATTAAAAGACAAAGGTGTCAGTCTGCTTCTAAGTTTCAGAATCTGACAGAATCGAATGGAAGGATGCATTTATACAATAAAAGATAGGTTGCCAGGCAACGAAACCTAGGGCCACCAAAGCTAAATTGTCTGGGCAGTCAACAAGGGTTGTCGCATATTTTTTCATTTTTCAGCAAGGCGAACATTTACAACACATGAAAATCTTATTACGAGTAATAGCGCATAAGTCATTATCAGAAATGGTTAGAATTTTTTTGATTGTTTGTCTCAAATAGGGTTTAATGTCCTATTATTCTGCTGTCACTGGGCTAATGGAGAATAAGAAGTCATACTGACTCCTCCATGTCTTCATACTGTGACCTGCCATGTTGCGAACCACCTTAGTGTGAAGTTACAGTGTTTCCGGTAACAACAGTCATAATGCAACTGATATAGTTCATATCTGTCAATCATTCTGTGATTTCGCCATTGTTCATATTGTAAAGATGTTAATATCACTCCTCTGGGTGTTATAAATCAGACACTAATCTCTGTCTTGCCGATTATTATCTTTTCTCTAATTGTTTGTCTGTCGTTTCTCCGTCAAGAGACCCGTAAAATCTGATATACGCCGAGATTGAAAGGTCACAACAGGTTGTAAAGCAGCTACGGATATTGACCAATCTCAGGATTAATGCTGACCACTGGATTGTCCGTATACCTCTTGTTTTTACACAGACTGTAAAATCTCGATAAAGCTGCCGTTAATGCTGGATTTAGTTTTCGTTAATATAATGATTATTGTACATGTGTTCAAGTCTGCTGGTTCGTAATTGTGGCCAGTTTTGGCTAAATGAGTCACATGGGTCAAAAAAATAAATGAGATACACAGGACAAGAGAGAGAGAGAGAAATGGGGTTTAACGTCCACTCAACACAAACTAGGTCATTTCGGGACTAACATATGTTTTACTTTTATTTCAATAATTTGCTTGCGCGTAGAGGTCTTTAGCAGTGGGAGGAAACCGGAGTGCCCGGAGGAAACCCACGAGGTTGAGAAGGCGCCCCTATCTCCATGCCACAGGGCTCGAAACCACAGCCGCAAGCCAGAGGTGACCGGCCATCTAGAGGTCGAAGCGCTGCCCCCTAGACCACTAGGCCATCCCAACCCCCCGCGGCCCCCTAGACCACTAGGCCATCCCAACCCCCCTACACAGGACAAAAACTAAGTCCAATGGTGAGTTACATAGGTCAGCAAAATGAAAAATTACAATCAAATACTGAATAGAGATACGTTAGTACAAAAAAAGAAGAGATACATGGGTAAAAAAAAAATATATGAAAAACATGGGTCAAAAAATGAAAAACATAAGTCAAAAAATAAAAAGCATGAGTCAAAAAATAAAAAGCATGGGTCAAAAATGAAAAACATGGGTCAAAAATGAAAAAAATTGGGTCAAAAATGAAAAACATTGGTCAGAAAATTTAAAATGCATATATGTATTTATGTATTTATATTGAAATGGCTTTAAATTGCCATACGACACATGCAATTACAAATAAAAACTGGCCAAGACGTTTAGCTTTGAATCCTCAAATCAAATGTGTAGATCTGCCATAAATGAAATGGAGTTTAAGGTTCTAATTTTGGCACCATCTGGACTAATGAAGACAGAATCTTCCATAAAACAACTGATCCAAAACAAAGGCCCTGAATGAACTTCCAAGTCATTTTTGAAAGGATAATTTTTTTCCCTTTTTATGAGACAATCCTCTAATCTGATTCTGTCATCGTTTTTTGTGAAAATTATATGGAAAAGACCCCCATTTATTGATTACATCATCAATTTGAAATCACAGCAACGTAATTATTCGATCCTCTGATTTATCACCGATCTGTCATCATTTCATGGCTTTCTTGTAATAACTTTTATTTTACGATGAAATCATCTATTTTGTCGTATCCCGTAACGTGACTTTTTTATATCCTGATCAATTACGCAGAGGGTCATGACCAGGTCTTGTTATTATACCGAAGATGATGTATGACTACTAATAATACTTATAGCTCTATTAAATCCTGATCGACTGCATTCACCAATCTTTTTCATTTAAGTCTTGTAAGGACTTTTTTTCTTTTTAATATGATCCCTCCAATTTAATTTACGTTCATGCTTCGTTTAATTTTTGTCATTCCTTAGATCAGAATAATACCCATGATCAAAACTGGAGCAACAGGGTTCAGCCAATGAAGTGCAGTGGACCCCCAGCGACCGATCGTAAAATCATTTTAATCCCATTGAATCAAAGTGGGGAGATTATCTATAGTTGATATTTTGATTTGTTATCTTAATAGGGCATTAGGTAAGATTAGATTAAGAGCTGACTTTTCTCGCTAAAATAGTAAGAAATTAGATACAATTGGTCTTAAGCAGTGGAGGGTAACCAGAGGACCTGGAGAAAACACATGAGGTTGGAGCTTTTGAGAAGAGCAACCATGTTATTTTAGTTTGGTCTGCCTGCACTGACTATTCCAGAAGTGCAATCCAATGACTTATGGTTTTTAATCATTAATTATTTCCCCCCCAAACAAGACACAAAAGTTTGTGGGGCCTTATAAATAATCATGTCCAATATATTCATTTTATGATTTTAATATTTAAAAGAAATACTAAGGCATTCAAACAGAAGTCAAGCAGTGGGGTCAGACCAATAAATCTGCAGCCTATAAAACAATTCAAGTTGGGTTAAAGAAAATTTAAGAGTAATAAAATTATTCACAGGAAGCAACTTTATTATTGTCTTTGACATGCAACATGAATGTCTTTTTTTTTTGGTATTTATATTGGTCTAGAAATAACAACTATATATATATGTGGCACAATACCAAGCAAGATTCAAGTTATTGCCTGGTTAATAGAGATGTTCCTGAGATTGTTCCAGATACATCTACAGTAATTAAGGTAAAGTCTGGTGGCTCAGAGAGTAAGACGTGGGGGTCTCAGGTTCAATCTCAGTTTTTGCTAAGAAAGTTTCCAAGGACCAGTCTGGAGGTTGCAGGTTTAATCTCAGTGTTGGCCAACTAAGTTCATCGGGATTTTCCAGCTTGGTTTCCCTGTATCAATGGTGCAGGATGGAGGGCTTGACAAGGACAACTGTCTAGTCCTTCGTATTGGACACAATATGGCGGTCTCATGTACAAATTTCAGTGCACGCAAATGATTTCCGTTGACAGTTTGAATTATATAGAAGTAGGCCATACCGTCACTGTATGAAACTGAATGGACTTTAACGCTCTACTGTTGTGCTTGCAACGGGCTAATGAAGGTCGGGCATACACCGTACAGTGCACTAAGGCTTACTCTTTTACACTGCCTGGTGAATGCCCATCTTCTTTAGCCAAATTTAATAAAAATTCCAAGTCAAAAAAACGAAGAAACCCCCACACTCGAAAAAGTAGGAGGGCGGAAGATTCCCCTGTAACAGTGTGGTCCGGTTTGGATCTAAGTGATGCATCTGAGGGAGAGCAGCAACCAGTCCGTGTAGTCTTTAGCCAAGTTTAGGAGCAGAACAGTATGCCATTAAACCCCATTTCATATCCATTATGTTTAAAGTACATCCACAGACATATTTAGGTGTTGAAATACTTTTAGACTGTCTGTGGAAATTTGTTCATGAAAATTTTTATCTCAGACAAATAAACTGTTGTTTTTAGGTCCACACAGAAATGATTAATTATTGAGATCAGAATCGAAAACTGATCATCTGATGATAGCTTATCAAGTAGGTAAAGCTATTCACCATCGTGCTAGGGCATAATAGTCTCTCATTCTTTCATAAATAAATCAATCGAAAAGACTATCACAACATTTTCAAGTCTGGATCATTTTATTTTTTTTTTTTTTTTTTTTTTTTTAGTCTTTGGAAATTTTATATCAATAAACTGCTTTCAACAAGAATCTAATAATGCCAGTTTATGGCGCAGAAGATCTATTACATCCGCATGATTGGACAAATAAAACCAATAAAAGTTAGCGTAATAATATCGTGACCGTGATAAAATACTTGACTTGTCATTCAAAGTTCTGCTTTTGCTTAAAACAGGAAGTCAAGCCCCGAACTGAAATCAAACAATCGCATGAAAATATTATGGTAATGAATTCCATACGAGACGCTGTTGTGTCATTAATAGTCTCAGGTAGCTCTTAAAATACTGATGACATCTCTATCATAGAAAACCCCTCCACGGATTAAAGCCCATACCAATTGATTTCCAATAATGATGTCATAAAACTCGGACATTAAACCATTTGTTAATAACAGCAACCATCAATGATTTTTCAACAAATTGATTTGTTTTTCTCAATTGAAAATAAAATAAAATAAAGGCAGCCATTAATGAGTTTTCAACAAATTGATTTGTTTTTCTCAATTTAAAATAAAATTGAATGTTAACAAAATAAAATGATCTAATGACAGCAGTATCTACCGCCTACTCCTGTTTAGTTTTCCAGTCAAAAAGGGGATAATAATCCACATCCAATACACAGGACCTCGGTTTCTTATCTCACTTGAACAAATTTTAGATCCTTTCCTTCAAGGGACCCCATTTGGGACTGGAAAGTAAAAAACAGATCGGAACATCTTGAGGAACATCTCGATCAAACCCTAGACCTGGTTAAAGAGTGTGCGCGATACTCATCGAGCCACAGTGGTTACAATATTTCTGAGAGAGAGAATTCACCCTTAACAAAATCTAAGGCATCATGGCATATATACACACAAATATAAGTTACTTTATTCAAAGTCATAACAAAAAGTTAAATGTATTGTCGGTTATATACAGAAACACACTAACATAAATTACGTTATAGCCAAATTCATAAACAAAAAGTTTAATGCATCTCGGGTTATATACAGAAACACACAAACATAAGTTACGTTATAGCCAAATTCATAAATGATAATCTAGATGCATCATGGGATATTTACGGAAACACACACATATAAGTTATATAAGATTTAAATTCAAAAACGAAAAAATTTATGCATAATGGATATATACACCATACATAAACAAACAAATATAAAGTTACGTTATGAAATTCATATAAGTTATGTTATTAAATTACGTAAAAATAATGTCATAAAAGTTATATGGTGGCCAATTTCGTAAATGATCATGGGATATAGACAGAAACCCTGACATCAAATTTTATGCATCATGGATACATACACGGTACAGAAACAAACAATAAAGCTGCATCATGATATAGATATAGAGAAAAGTATACACATATAAATTACGTTATCAAATTCATAAATGAAAATTTTGTTTACCTGCAGTTCGTCTAATCCAAATAGAACAGGACAACATGACCAATCAGAATTAATTGACTGAATGTTCATCCTACTCGCGTCATTGTGATTTAATTAAACTTTTTTAGATCGTAAAAGCAGGAGAGCTAATTAGCAAAATGTTACTCCTGTAGTCTTCGCAGTGTACATCAGAGTATAACCGAGTCGATGTATTAAAAGTGAGAATTGATTTTAGCGTCCCGGACTCTCTGAGGTTCTATTCTTGATTGTCATATAGCAATATTATACAGCATCTATCTCTTTTCATTGTAAACGTTTAAACGAGAAAAGACTGACCAATCCATGATGCGTGAAATGCCTGGGTCAACAGATCAATGATGTGATAGCGAGTTGCTACATTACACTGATTACTTTACTAAATCGTAAATAACTTTTATTAAACTATCAGTTACATTAAAACATATGTCTCAACAACACAAAGGAATGTAACTTTTAGTAAACATACATAATGCAAGAGCTACGTCTGCCTATTGCAGGTCTTTCTTTAGGTCTGAAATGTTATCTAAATCATTAATTAGACATTAATTAACATATCCAGACCATGGGGGGTTGGGGTGGACTAGTGGACTAGAGTGCCGCTCTTCGACCTCTAGCTGGCCAGTCACCTCTGGCTTGCCGCTGTGGTTTCGAGCCCTGGTGTGAGCGTATGTGGCATGGAGATAGGGGCGCCTTCTCAACCTCGTGGGTTTCCTCAGGGCACTCGGTTTCCTCCCACTGCTAAAGACCACTATGCGCAAGCAAATTATTGAAATAATATGAAACCATGTTAGTCCCGAAATGACCTAGTTTGTGTCGAGTGGACTTTAAACCCCATCTCTCTCTCTCTCTCTCTTTATCCAGATCATAATCAAATCTCAATGCGATATTCAGTGGATTGGAATTCATTTTTAGAAAATTAATAAAATATAAAAATTTAATAATCGAGACATTGTTTTTTATCGTACTGACTTTAGTAATGATGACCAAGACAGGTCTAAACTTCAAAAGCTAATATCTCGGTTCGAACAGAGCAATTTGACAGAAATTTTTTTATGTTATCTCTTTTTTAACTATTACAGCGTGAACTATCAATACTGCCATTAAAACTATAAGCTACATTAAAACATATGTCTAGATAATACAAAGGAATGTTGCAACTATATCGTCACTTTTATTAAATTGTTAGTTACATTAAAAACATATATCTGGACAATACGTCTGGGCATCACAACCAGAACTTTATTTCCGATTACAAACAGTTACATGAAGTGGCCGGTTCAAAGCAAAAACTCCCCAACTAACTTTCTGATATTATTTCCCCTGAAGCCGAGAGATTGACTATAAGAGACTTTAGAAGATTTATCAAAGTTTGTTTTTTTGTGATCTGTCTGACTTTGATGTAGATAGATAGAAATTATTATTATGGACCCTTTTGAGGTCGGAGAACTTGAACTCATGATTTCGATAGCTTTAAATTTATTTACTCAAACAACGATATTGTTAACTGTTAAACACAAGTTGCACAGAGGTTTCGGTTTTCAAAGGCAGGACAAAATTGAAGTGAAATGAGGTTTAATATCTGGTCAACAGTTTATCTTTTGATATCAATTACTTATTAGGAGCAGTATTGATGCTACCGATAAGTCACATTGGCAGAGGGGTGTAGTACTTACCTTTGGAGGTCCCACCTCAAGTGGGTTTCATTATTCTTATTCTACAAAATAAGTTTTTTGAAAACTGAAGTTAGCAATTTTTTCTTATGTAGAGTTGGGGTGCAAGTAGTTTACCTTGCCTTGGGCTAAAAAAAAAGTCTGGCATCACATCTATTGAGATTTTGTGCCTTGTTTCTGGACTTCAATGCAGTAGACCTAAAAAGCCAGGGAGGAACAATGGCAAAGTGAGTATGGTGCTAGTCCACTAACCAAGACTAACCAGCCTCTAGTTGACCGAATAGGAAAAAGACAAACATCCTGGAGCTTGTAGGCAACGTCAGGATTTCTTTTTTACCTAATACCAACGACTAGACACATTTTACTTGCCAAGTACAAATCTGGTTGGAAAATGCAGTTAAACTTTTTTTGGCAACAATGGTTTGAACCGCCTGGTTGGGAGCCACCATGGACTAACAGATAAAAACACAAACCATATATAAATACACAAACCATACATTAATACATTAACCATATATAAACACACAAACCATACATAAATACACAAACCATACATTAATACATGAATTATATATAAATACACAAACCATATATGAATACACAACCCATATATCATTGATAAAACAAAGTTTTATTCAATTTTTCATGGATATCTTTAAAACTGTATTTGTAAAGAAAAGATCCTTGGAACGGTGGTGTGGTCGAATAGTGGAGAGACCACCGGCCAATCCTAACTATTGATTCCCTGTCAGGAGAACGCTAAGTTGAATAGACCTATAGAATGCCAGTTATTTAAAATAGATATTTACCAGTGAAAATTGCCACTTAATTCAAAGAGTAAAGATGTCGTTGAATATTGCAAAACAAACAAATCTCTAAAAGTATTTACATAGTTGCATCCGCAAATTAATTCATCTGCGACCCCAATTTCCTTTTCCAGCTCTCGAAACTTTCGACTTTTTGTGCACGGAAACTCAAAGTAGTTGATAATAAAGCGAGTAAATAGCCTCGACACGATTTTGTTTTTATGAATTTAGATTCAAATATTGAGTCACTGAAGATTTATCTAGTTAATAATCGAATTTGCCATTAATTTGAATATTTCGTTATTGACAAAAAATATCACAAAATAATTAACAACAAGAAAAAAATAAGATGATGAAGAGAGGGGGGGGGGGAGAACACAATCGAGATGAATTTTAAAACATTATCCTTGTCACATACACGATGAGGGGGTCAAACACTCTTTCAGATTTAGCCCTTGCCCACCTCCTAAACGATCAAAAACTTTTTGGAAATCGGTCATATGTCCATCCAATTGACAACTCTTTAGTAAATTTAGTTTAAATGACAGCAGCTTAAAATAGGGTGCTTGATTTTCAGGTGCTGATGATGAGTTGGAATATCTTTTCATTGTCAAGTGGGGTTGTATCGATCAGGGGGGATTAAGCTCCACCAAGGCATGAGACGGCAACTTCTGGAGGGCCTATTTAAAGAGGCGTGGGCCTGATTAATTTCGGGTCAGGGCCTATGTTGATTCCCGTTGGGCCTAAACCCCACCCCCCTAACATTCAATGTCTATGTGTTTTTAATCGTATCAGACAAGTCTAAAATTATTTCTTTTACAAAATCTTTGGGTCTGAGGCTGCAGCCTCATCAGCCTCACTGATAATCCGCTACTGGTACCGATCCTAGGCTTATATGGGACAATGAGCAATCAGAATTAAACACAGATCCTTTTTCATTTTGTTTTTTATAAATCAAAATTTCATTTTACTTGACTTTACTACAATAGGATCTGAAAGGGTTGTTCTATAATCTGTATTCTGTATAATCTGTAATCTGTATTACAGCGAGTTTCTGGCGCGTGGTGCAAGGAACTGTGGGTAACCCATTACAAACATCAACGCTGATTGGTTATTCAAATGTTTGATGTCATAGGGTCAAAAGACACTTGTATGATCTCTGCACTCAAACAAATTATTCACATATCAACATACCCTTTTAGTAACAAATGATCTAATTATTGTTGCGTGGACTTAAATCCTCTATCCCTGCCTTGACATAACTGAATGAAAGGTAACCCCTTTACTCTCTTTGCCCTGAACAGTCCCCACTCAAACCCTGGACTACTATGCCCTTTAAATATAATGAATATTGAAATCAGGGTTCTTAATCCATTTTGAAATGAACCGGCCACGGGCACCTCCAACGGATAGTCGTCTTTTGAACAACAGACATGTTGGTTTATGCATACTTTATTCACGTCAATAATTGCATAACGTTACGGTATTCCGTGTAATATTATAATAATAACTTCTAATAAACAAAGCCTGTGTTATTATTCCATACTAGTATTCATATATCCATACATTACCGAAATTTATAGTCAAATTTTGGCAACTTGCATAATGCAGAGAGTGAGAGGGAGAGAGAGGTATATTGTTCACTTGAATTAATATTCGTGATTTTGAAAAAAAAGGTAAAATTTATAGTCAAATTTTGGCAACTTGCATAATGCAGTGAGTGAGAGGGAGAGAGAGGTATATTGTTCACTTGAATTAATATTCGTGATTTTGAAAAAAAAGGTAAAATCACGAATATTAATTCAAGTGAACAATATACCTCTCTCTCTCCCTCTCTCAAGTCCTGGTCTACTTTGGAGTCTTTCTGATTTTATTTTTTAAATATAATGAATATTGAGTTTTGCATTTACTTTATTTTATACCTGTAATTTTGTTTTAACCAGAATCGTCAATTATACGACAGAACGTCAAACTTTCTTCTTTTTAACATCTCTTCAATCTCACAATTTCTCTTCCATTTCAATATTTACCCATAATCCCCACTAGTCATTGAAGAGTTTCAAGACCCATCAAACTCTCGCTAAATGCCCACAAACGCAGCTCTCCACGTCGTGAAGATCATCTCAACGGCTCCTAAACTCGGCAAAACGATCTCTTACTCTCCTGTTTAAGGAGATAGAAAAAGACTTGTCTGAATTTTACTAATGGTCTTCGTCTTGAGGTAAATAATCTTGCTAAATATAGATAAAATTACCTTCATTATAAAAGAGCAGTACTCTGTATGACAACAATATGGGCAAATTATTCCAACCACTTGGCCAGTCTTTATCCTAAATTTTCGTGGAATATTTGGGTCAGGCTAGGGGATCAATATAACAATATTTATATAGAAAGGAAATGGATTGATACCAGTAAGATTCCTCATATTTACATCTTCTTAAATCTCAATCTTTCAGCTCTAATATTAGGTTAACACTTCCAGTCTTTTAAATGCCTGTCGAACCTGGTAAGTTTTCTCCAGGACCTACAGAGGAAATGGATTGATACCCGCAGATTTCTCAAATCTTCATCTTTTAGCTCTAAATATTATGTTAACGATTCATTCCTTAGTCAACCTGGTTTAAAAGTCGTAAGCCGTAGTTAAACTGGCATTACGCAAGAGCTAAATCTATCTGTCAAATTGCAGATCTTTCTTTATGCCATAAAAGTTATATAAATTACCATTCGATGCCATCATATAGTCCAGATTTTGAAAAGATTTAAATCTAATCTGGGGTTCAATGGTGATAGATGATTTACCGTAAAAATGGTAATGACAATCGAGGCTGCAGCGTTATTGTGAGGACCATATCTCTGCTCAAATAAAGTAATTTCACTGAAATTCTTAACATATTCTCTTTTGTTTATCTATTTTTAAACCATTTAGTGAGAACTGTCATTTTTTGTATCTTTGTCTGAGAAGGAGAGAGAAGTCGTGTTTAACAAACCTAGGTCATTTTGGGACTAACATTGTAGATTTGTTTGCTATTTTTATTCCAATGTTTGCTTGTGCGAAGAGGTCTATTGCAGTGTGAGAAAAGGCAACCTAATTATGACCTAAAGCGCATGCATAGGCAGAGTACATAAAACAGGTTGAAAAATTATGCGCTACCCGGACGTCTGAACCGGTTAGTTTAAAAACCCCAGCTCCAATACTTTGGACATGCTCAGAAAGTTATCTTCCAAGAAATATGTCGCCATGTGCTGCAGTTTTTAAAGCAGATTAAATATAGGTGCCTGAACAACATATATATTTTTGTTAAACCCTTTGAGAGCTGGTTTCAGAAAACGTTCATGCCCACTTTTGGGGAATTCATTTTTGGAAATTTGTCAAAGATCTGATCATTCATAAATGCACATAAAAATTACTCATGCTAAGATTAGAAACAAATCTGTAAGAAGCACAACGTCCCCCCTGTAATCACTGGTTAGAATATGCCAATTAATTAGCTGCATAAACAGGGTAATTTTCACTAAGACCCAACTAATTAATGACAAGAAGGTAAAATGAGTATAATTACTGTATAATTAATGGAGAATATGACATCAAGATACTAACATTACTTTAGATTGGAATTAAAATAGGCTTTTAATGGTCACCATCAACATAGCTTTATCAGGAGAAAACCAGAAAGAGAGAAAGAGAGAGAGATAGAGAGAGAGAGAGAGAGAGAGATGGGGTTTAACATCCTACTGCTCTGCCATACCCTGTGCTATTAGTGAAATTTTGCCTGGACCGTGGTGCTATGGTCTACACTTATACTGAATTTCAATGGCAAAGGGATCTTTTACATGCACTCCAATGTGTACAAGGAACCTCCGTTTTTGTCCTATTCCAACAACTAGACAGCTGTTCTTCTCAGGCCACTGTCCTGCATCATTGACAAGAGGAAACCAAACCGCAAAATCTTGAAGAACATTTCCGGCAACAACGGGAGTAAATTCACTGCCTCCAGACTAGCGAGCCAACATCTTGAAAGTCTCCATTCAACACAAAATTTTGGGCCTAACACATGGTACATTTTTTTCCCCTTCCAATAATTCTGATCAATATTATACCTTCCCCCACCCCTAATAATTCAGTTTCCATACAACAAATTTCAACATAAAAACTTGTTTCATATAATACAATAAATTCGGTTTTCATACAACACATTTCAACATAAAAACTTGTTTCATACAATACAATAAATTTGGTTTTCATAAAACAAATTTCAACACAAAAACTTGTTTCAGTATTCAAATGCAGTGAAACATAAGCCATAGTTTGCCATCACGAAATAAAGCCGAGTTATTTGGTGGTTGGCCGTATTTTCAGCAAATACATCTGTCATCTGTACAAATTTCAGAAGATTATAGACGATAGTTTAAGTGTTTGATGGCATTACCAAGTATCGATACATGTTCTCGAATCCGAACCATCAATTACCTAGAAAAGTGAGGAAATCGTTGAAACTGGCAAATGGCTTCAAATATTTGTCATCCAACAGAAAAACTGGAATTATATTGAAAGCCTAAAAGCAATACCTGGACTCTTTTTTTTCCTGATTTTAAAAGGAAAAAAAAAATGAAATGGAGTTAAACATTCGACTTTTCTGCACCAACTGGAGTAATGAAGACAGACAATTAAACCATATGGTGTGCTACGAGGGAAGAAATCTTGTTCAGTTCAGGCAGCTATGCCTTTTAATCTGAATTCCAACTGTCAAGGGATCTGTTCTGTACACAGGCACTCCTTCCGGCACCACTTACTAGAGAACCAGTCCAGGAAAATTCCAAGAAACTGCTTAATAGAGAGAGAGAGAAATGGGGTCTAACGTCCACTCGACACAAACTATGCCATTTCAGGACAAACATATGGTTCAATTTTATTTAAATAATTTGCTTGCACGTAGGGGTCTTTAGCAGTTGGAGGAAACTGGAGAGCCCGGAGAAAACGCATGAGGTTGGATAGATGACCCTACTCCTTGTCACATAAAACCGAGGTATCAAAACAACGCCAGTTGACTCAATGACAGACCTTATGATACAGTGTGCATGCTTTAACAATTCAGCCATTGAATTTCCATTAAGTCTTTATGTTTGATTTAAATCAAAATTTCTAAATAATCAATATCAGTACATTCTAACAAGAATCAATTAACCTGTGAAGAATTTGATATTTTCAAAAAAATGCATATGTTGGACAGAAAAAACTTCTGGGTTTTCGATTCCTACCCTATTTCTATGTCTGTGATGAGTAAGGGAGATAAGTGAAATGTAGTTTAAAGTCCTACTTTTTTGTACCAAGTTGGCTAATGAAAACAGGCTTACGCCATACAGTTGCTACACGGAAAAGTTTATTTTTCTTTGCACGTCAATGTATAAACAGGACCTCATTTTTTGTCCCATGCAATCAACTAGATAGCTGTCCTTGTCATGACCTCTGTCCTGCATAACTATCGAATCGAACCTGGATTTTAATCCTAATAACTACACACTTTCCTTATGAGGACTATTGTGGTTCTCAACAATTTTAATAGGAAGTATAAATGTTTAATTTGTTTTTATTCCCTGGTATTGGTTACACAAGCAACTGTCCAAGAATACAAGATTAAAAAACATAAATTCTGTTTTATAACTATACAGGAATCTTTGTTATTGGGCTTTCTTCAGTCTAATTAAATCTAGATGTTATTTTTCGATTTATTTATGACTCAGTGAGTAAGGCGCTGGCTCAATAATCTGGAAGTCCAAAGGTTGGTGTTGGCTGAGAATGCAGAAGAAGCCTCAAGAAGGTGTTTCCAACCTTGTCCATGGTGCAATATGGGTTTTGGACAATATTGGGATCAAAACCATGCTCCTTGACTCAATGACAGACATTATGACCTAAAACAAAAGCATGCACATAAGACAACCCCCCCCCCCACCAAAGCCCCTAACTCAATAATAAACCTCATAATCTAAACACACACTGTAAAGTGCTTGAACCATCCACCCACCAGCTCTGGAATCAAAACCAGTTATCCATTCAAACCTAATCATAAATTACATGTAACATGCTTCCTATTTCAATTATATGTTTGCCACCTTTCTTAGAAGATTCATTTCCTTTCCCTTCCTCCCCCCCCCCCCCCCCCCCCCCCCCCCCCCGGAAACCAGAAAAAAAATCCCAGCTGATAACCTAATGTTAAAAAGCTCCGTCCCCCAACCCAAATAAATCCCAGTCCCTTATAACTGTAAAAGCAATTTCACTTTATCTACAGATTATCACTTGTCAGAATTCCTTTACGACAAGAAAATCTAGTCTCGTCTGTCACGGTAGTCTTGTTTTATTAGCAATATGTTTTAGAGATCAAACTAATTTCAAACTGAACTAATTTCCCCGATTACGATCCCTATAATAAAAACATGATGAGAAATTTACGGAAGTTTTACGCAGGATAAGAGAAAAACCTCGGTTAATAAAAGTAGATTTAGAAGATGTCAATCTGCGACCTGAACATGAGATAAACAGCATCCATTTACGCAATTATCCACCGCTGTCTGCCTTTATTTGGTTTACCAAGACAAGAAAGTGATGGCAGGGGATTTTATCTGACAGTTTTATTAAATTCTTTTGACACAAATTGTTGTAAAGAGATTTGAAGCTTGTCACTAAATCCAGGAACATAATAAAAGAGTTGATAAAACACCACAGACTTGAAACATTGTAGCAGAAAGATTACCATTGCCATCTTTCCCTAGAGCAGGGTTTCCTCCCTTTTTGGTTTCTGTTTTAAAAATTGGGAATGAGGAGGACACAAAGTCAAAGTCCTCCACAAAGGCCGTGTGTGGTAATAAATGAAGGTTTAATGTCCAACTATTCTGCGCCTACTGCGCTAATGAAGATGAGCATACAACATAATTTTACCCAGATATTCTACTCTTATATTGAATTCAAACTGTCAAGGGATCTTTTATGTGCACTCCAATCTATACACAGGACTTCAATGCTGTAATGATCTTTGAGAACATATTCTCGTTGTTTAATACAAGATTGCCATGTAGATAAAAATCAAACATTGCTTCTACTTACCTATAAATGAAGATCAGACAATCGTAAAATACTACGATTCGACTGACAAGTCCATCATTTCAATTAAATCCATTTTATTTTCTTTTACTTCAAAATGTTATCAGTCCGTTAACTTTTGACATATTTTGTTTCCTTCAGATTAGCAAGATTCTTGTTTCAAAGAAGATTACAAATTATAGAATTATTCCAAGTGCTTTTAAACTTAAAACTATATATTGATCTGTATTTATTGTTCAGTTTAAAATCTTTGAAATTCTAAATTCATGGTAGATAAAGTTTTCAAGTCAGTCATATTTTACGGGGGGGGGGGGGGGGGGATCACATGGCTAAGTGGGTAAGACGCTGGCTCGCTAGTCTGGAGGTTGGGTGTTCGATCCCTGCATTGGCCGAGAAAGTTCATCTCGATTTTCTGACTTGGTTTCCCCTTGTCAGTGATGCAGAATGGAGAACCTGACTAGGACAGCTGTCTAGTCGTTTGGAAGGGACGGAAAACTGAGGTCCTGTATACACATTGGCGTGCACCTAAAAGATACCTTGGAATTCGATATAAGATTGTTCCGTAGCACCCTGTCAGGGCAAAATTTCCCTCATAGCACACTGTATGACGTATGCCCATCTTCCATTAGCCCAGGTAAGGTGCAGAAGAGTAAGACGCCAAACCCCCATATCATTTAATATTTTACTGCCAAAGTTATAAAGATTGGTAAATATGAATGAAAACAAGAGATATGGTCATGGACCATACCCACAAGGATGAGACAGTCATTAAATTGATTAGTTATAACTTTGATTAACTTTTCTTCCAGGATTAATCATCAAGTCATTGTTTGATAGACTTGGGGCCTACACCGTCTATTGTTATAAGCACATCCATTGGAGAATATTCATAAGCACTGTTGTAAAGAGGCCATTGATTGGTGCAGAATTTACGTGATGACTTTAACACCTTTTCAAATCCATCAACGAAATTATATTGGCCTTTCACTCTCTGTGAATCCATGAGACAAAAAGTACATCTTCAGAATCCTATTTTTGCAATTTTTCGCTCCGTTATTTCTATAAAAATCATTGATTTTTTTAATGTTTCTGTTTATAAATGGATTATGCATCTTTTAGAGCATCTTTTCATACCAAGTGAGAAAAATTTGATCTTTTCATTTTGCTAACTCATTCATAAGATTGTCGATTACAGCAAGGGTCAAACACTGGATGACAGAACAGGGAAAAGAACATCGACAATTTGACTTGAAAGATCAATGGCCAAGTAAATATTCGCCGCTACTAGTGTCGAGTACAGCATAAATCACAGAGTTTTAAGATAAAAATTTATTTATAATATTCCATTTAGACGATATTTCATTAAACTTGTTTATTGCAATTGACTGGTGAAATTTATAAGATAATGTTTACTAATCATATTCCATTCAGACGACATCGTTAAACTTGTTTAAAATGGAAAGATAACTTTAAATTTATTAAAATGAGTCTTCTGAATCAGAAAAAAAGAAACTTAAATGAACAGACCTGAAGTTTTATAGGAGCTTGTAAATAAACATAGATGGATCTAGTACAGGAATCAAATGCCAAAATATGACGATATAGCCCATTTATCTTGTTTTAATTTTTCAAATCAAAAGAATTGAGAGATTTGGGAATGTTGAAAATATTTGGTTAAAAGGATTACATACACAACTATTATAAGGGATTGAATTTTTCAATTGTATGTTTGATTAACATCATACGTCTTTCACATCAAATTAAACAGTTCTATTCCTTCACATACAAGTGTATTATACTGACCAAGAAACTAACAAGACGTCATCGCCAATATCTTGGAATTGTGACATATCAAAAATCAAGGTCCGTTGATTGATGTGCATTGTGCAATTGTCCAAGGAACAATCATCCCAAATTTCTTGTTGATTGAACTTGAAAAGTGTCGTCCTCAAGAACAAGATAACTGCTAAGGGCCCAGTCCCTAGTCCAAGAATATATAAAGGATTTTCCAATTTAAATATGCATACCTGCAATTGTCGTGCTCGATAACAATCTGACTTCCAGCAACAAAAGTTTTAGTACGATATACAAATATGTTTTTTTTTTAACCAAAGATATTACCACTTACATAATAATATTGGTTTAGTATTAGTGGTCTTAATGGGAAGATAAAAATGAGTTAGTTTGAGTCAGTTCTTTAGCAAAGTTTCCCCAGGTCAGATTTATTTGTTTCCATTACAAGTCAGTAGTCATTCACATAGGACAATAAACCTCAGGTGCAGTAGGCCTACATTAAAGATCCCCTGATAGAAAACAAAGTAAGAGTCTTGTATTCAATTCATAAATTTGACTCACCACCTTGTTAAGGAATTCATACAAAAAACCCAAACATACCTGAAAAATACAAAAGATGAAGATAACTGAAATAGTGCTGAATAGATCGGTGGCTGGATGACCTAATGTGTGCTTTACATCATAAAGTCTCTCATTCATTCAAATGGCATGGTTGTACATGACAACAAGACCTTGTGGTTTTTCTCTAAGCCTTCGATTCCCTCCCAATGCTTACGACCACCAAGTGAATTATTGAAATAAAATTATACCATATTAATATTATGTTAATCTCAAAATGTTGTAGTTTGTGCTAAGTGGACATTAATAAACTCATCTCTCTCTCTCTCCCTCTCTCTCTCTCTCTCTCTCAAATACTACAATAATACTGCAACATCTACTGTCTAAGGACGGTTTTTTTTTAATTTAAAAGATATTTCATTATTCATTTTCCATAAATTTGTCGAAGCCTAAGAAGTAAAGAAACAGAAAATTATATCTGGCAACGAAGCATAAATCCATTTACGATCTATTCCGTTTTATTTCCCATTAATCTAATGGGCCAAAAGTTAATGTTAAAACTATTTATTCTTAACTGCGTTTCAATTTTTTTATCTTGAGAATATTTTCTCACTACTAATCTTGAGTTCACGGATAGTTATTCCACGTCATTTCATCCAATCAAATCAAAATTAAAAGTTTCTGCGGCACCTCAAAAAATATTATCTAAAAAGCATCACATTTTTTTTTTTCTATCTCAATGACTTCCTTTACAAATTACATAGTTTGTAACATGATCGTGAATCTTTTTTCTTTTTGTAAAGTTACAAAATAGACGATGGCTGACTCTTATCTACTGATCTCTCTCATCGAAGATCTATAAAAACACAATCAACAATTTGTCGTTCTTTTCTCTCAAAAATCATGACATTTGTTCGAATTCCTTCATTATATGACCTGTGAAAAAGCAAGGATCGTGTAATGAAACCTAATGACTGCTCAGTGGCGCCATCTCACATCAACACTTATCAATATATTGACGACAATGTGAAACTGACACGCAACAAACTGACATTTTACGACACTTTTCACGTTAGTCAATCAGAGAATCAATAACAGCCGTCTGATAACAAACTTTTTTCCCCCATGGTTCATTTTTTTGTAAACATTTTGATGATTATCTGTTATCGAGATCAATTTAAATTGAGCGGGAGAAAAACACGGAATAGAGTCTGACAGACAGTAGAATAGAAATGGATACATTAATGTAAAAGGTCTTGTTTGCTGGACAGCAGTCAATTTTAATGAATAAAAGCTGAATTAAAGAAAATGAAGATTTAATGAATGAGACATTTTAATTATCTAATTAAGAGGTTGAGGGGTGGTCAAATGTTTTAAAGCGCGGGCATTAAATCACAAAGGTCGGTCATTGAGTTAAGTGGGATGCTTCTGACTATCGGATTGTGTGTGACGAAGAAGTAGAGTCACTGGTCTAAGTTCATGTGTTTTTCCTAGGTCCTTTGGTGTCCTTTCTTTGCTAAGGACCCCCATGAAATAAAATTGAACCGTATCTTAGTCCCGAAATAACCTAGTTTGTGTTGAGTGGAGGTTACACTCCATTTCTCTCTCTCTGTTTCTCTGTTGAAATAAAGCTAACATTTTGTGATTGGTCATATTAAACAAAACTTTTTTGGAGTACAATAAAATTACTAAATCCAATCTGACCAAGTTTTCTACAAAGATTTTCTTACATGCACATGTTATGGAATTTGAGTAGGGGAGGCCTGTCCAGGGTTGAGACATCAATTAAGTTTACTGTGATGACTGTGACATTACCAAAGAATTTTATAAAACCAAAAGCTCTGAGACAATATTTTGACATAATTGTCTGTTACAGCTTAGAGCAATATAGTTTGATCCATGTCCAGGGGTTTATCTTAATGGTTTTGTTTGTGTGCCGTGCAGTCCTCCTGCACATTACTATCAAGTGACTAAAGCTAAAAAAGAAGATTAACTCAAATCTTCCACCTCTTTGCTGACTAATTGATATAAAGCTGTATCATATTAAAGCCCGTGAAGTAGGTATCGAGTGATCGTTGTACCGATATTACTTGTATCGTGAGTAATACAACAATTAGCTCCAGCTTGATATCTGATGCGTCATTGTCTTATAAACTTCGACACAGGTCATGCCAACCTGTGGTAGATAGTTACCGTTTTTAACGTAATAAGGGTTCAATTGGGGGAACACTCACTGTGGTGGATTCTAACCAAACATTTGAACCAAAGTCAAACTTTTACATTCGACTGTAACTAGCGCTGCTTTAAGAAGTCCCACACCACGATGTTTCGAGTTGAGGATATAGCGATATGAATATCCCTTTTTTGATTTTCTTCAAGGAACTGAAGTGTGTTTAATACCATAAGTTTTACCATGGATTTGATCTCAAGCTACAAGCAGTAGGATCACCTGTCCAGCCTCATGGGTTTTCTCTGGGTTCTCCAGTTTCATCCAACATCACCCTTATAACCAGTTTTCAAAGATCATCTGCCCAACATAAACATTATCAAATATATGGAACCAGTTTTTGAAGAACGTCGCCCTAACATTGTAACAACTGCAACAACAATACCAAGTGTATGAAATCAATTCCTGTTCCTGTTAGCCGGATTATGAAGGGTGTGCTTTATACCGTAAGTTCTGCCACCAAGTCAAGTGCCATGGTTTCTATTCAAAACTTGTACATCACAAGGAGTAGGATTACCTCCCCATGTCACCCAAACAACAACAAAATTACCAAAAAAAAAAGAAATGAAGGTTAACGTCCTACTGTCTTGCTCCTAACCTGGGTTAATAAAGACGGGCATACGCCATACAGTGTACTATGAGGAAAATTTTGCCTGGGCAGCAGTGCTACGGCCTACTATTATATCAAATTCCAACTGCCAAGGAATCTTTTATGTGCATGCCAATGTCTACTGACAAGGGAAAAACCACGTGAGAAAATCTGGACTGAACACCTGACCTCCAGGCTAGCGAGCGAGCATCTTACCCACTTAGCCATGTGATCCCCACAAAATTACCAAGTCTATGGAATCAATTCCTGTTTATTGTAGCAGGACTACGATTACAATGGATACGGTATAAGAGATTGACAAGAAGAGGATTATTAATACTATCATATGTCTTCAGTAATTAATCGTCAGAGCCATGATTAATTATTTAACCAAATGACTAACACAATGAAATTATATCTGCTCATTAAAGTTACATCTATCTATTCCAAACATTAAAAGGATCAACAGCATAACTCTCTGACATTATCCTTGAGTAACATTTAGCATTGAGCATATTAAAAAACAAAATAAAGTTATATGGATAATAATCACCGATTTATAGATATACAGCACAATCTTTTGTGCTTGAAAATGATAAGAGAATACATGTAAGTAGTTGCCGTACATATCACCGTAGCCAACCTCATAACGCTGTTATCCTTCCGCCTCAAAATCATGAATATTTACCAAAACCTGGCAGAAAATATGCAAAAAGGGAGAAAAGAGACAGAGAGAGAACTGCTATAAATAGACGAAGTACAATTTGTGGGTACTGAGATGGTGAAATTTAATGGTGGTCTGCCTCCAAGTGGTAGACCATCACCACCAGGCCTATGCCACTTGTCATTATAAAGCCTGAAGAACTTTGACAGCATTTAAAAGGCAGACAGTGCCAGACAGTCTAACTGTACTTGTGCTACCATATATGGAACAGGTAAGGTAATTAATCCCGAGCTGTGATAACAAAACATGTTTATCTGTCAAGATCAATTACTCCGAGGACATTAACTCTCGCCTAATACAGGTGATTCAATCTATTTTACCTGCTCCTAATGAACAACTCGGGTAAAATCAATATAGAAGATACCTGCAATTAGCGCTCGCAATTAACACTCATCACTCGTTGACCCTGACCAAAGGTCAATTATTAAATATGGTATACGGTGCTATTAAACACATATAGACTCCTATTAATATTATAATATAACACATCAGTGTACATTATACACCACAAGTCAATATCTGAATTCAATATTCATTTATTTGTTTATAATGAACAAGACAGTTTGCGACATTCTGTTAGGCCAAAACAAATTGATACTTAGTCCTTCAAGGTCTTGTTAAGTCAAAAAACAAAAACCTCAAGAATCTGGAAACATAAGCTTTTGAGTAGAACAAGTATTTATTTTCTGTTTTTAAAAAATATTAAAAAAAAAAAATAAGCAAAGTTTTAGCAGGTATTCCTGAGAACTAAAAATATTCAAATTTACTTCCCCTAAATCTCAAATTTTGAAACCGGCCCCCCAAAATACCCCTAGTTCATATTTCAATTTTATTCACATATGTCAAAAGCCCAAATAATGTATTATTCTATTGTAGGTACAAAGACAATTCTTTTCATATAAAAGTAATTTTGATTGTGTATAAGCATAAATGCTGAACCAGAAAAAAGCGTGGTCAGGTTTGACAATTTAAAGTTAGCATGGACTCGATTTCATATCTTATTCTAAGAACACTGACCAACCATTTCATTTAGAATTTATGGTTCTGGGGTCTCTCTCTCTCTCATCTGGGGCCTATTTCACGAAATTTTAACTAAGATAAGATCTCAATTTTAGCAGTTTGATTGGATAATATTAGATTGATTTTAGTGCTTAGCCAATCAAAATTGAAGTATCTACTAAAATTGGATTTTATCTTAAGTTAAAATTTCGTGAAACAGGGCCCTGTTTTTCTATGTAGGCCTAGCATATAAGTTATTTAGAGTTTATCTTATCAACTTCACAACGAAATCTATAATAATAGAATAATAATTCAATAATTCCACAGCTGAAACATGGCCATTTCATCACCTTGCGCTGATCAAAATACATCTATCTTACTATCCACATTCCCCAGGGACCATCATCACATCATATAAAAATGATTACATCCTTTTTAAGGGCAACGTAAGCCCTGTAAGGTCAGTTAGTAAGACACCTTTGCTCACAGCCGTAATAAATCATTCTGACAAATACTACTTTCACAATAAGAATTGAATTATCACAAATCATTAAAGAGGTTTGTTTGAGGCTTAGTGGTCATTTTTACATCTTTTTAGAATATCTTAGATTTTGAAATAAAAGTATCAAAATCACATTTAAATAATAATCCTAATTCATAACTATTACAATGTTGTTTTTTTTCAAACATTTTAAACTCTCTAATCAACATTTGGATTTTCTAGGGCTAAATCCTTTCTAAAAACTATAATTTAACAGAGAATTAAGAAAATAAAAACCAAATTATCAACAGTCGATAAGCTCCCAGCAATCAGATTAAAAGTAGGTCCACCAAAAGATTTTACCCAATATGTGAATATCCACTACATCCCCACCCCATCCAGAGTTCTACAGACTACATTTAAGAATTTGCTCAAAATTGTTTGCCTTATTTTAACTAAAATATAGCCTTTTACAAAAACTTCTGTTGTTTTAGTGAATCAAATACACCAATAACAAACTAACAAAGTTTTGTGTTTCTGGATCAAAGATATTCTCATAACCAGTGATGGAAATTTGAGTAAATTCTGAACTTAAATCTGAGAATGCTTTTTGATTCATCATATCTTTGTAACTTCCCTGCTACCCTGGTTCCATCAGCCCAGGAACCATTGAAAACATTAAAAGAAATTCAGTTATTAAAGCAATTAAAACAAAAGCAAATGGGCCCATGAAGATGGTATAAGGACAATAATTCCGAAAGATAAATAAGCTTTACAATTAATTAAATTTCCTCCATCAATAATAATAATAATTCTTACAAGTAATTAAATTTTCATTTATTAATCATAACAAGGTACCTGAAGGTACTATACTAATTCAACACATTTTCTAACAAGCTAAATAGTTTTTTTGTTATGATTATTTAGCTTGTCCTTCAAAATCAGGAAGGGTTTCTTTAAATTTCAATATTCAGTAGAACTTTAATAACAACAAAACAAAAAACAAATCTCATTATATATATACAAAAACAATTTCACAGTGAAAAAAGAAAAAAAAATCCCAATAGAAAAACATATTTTACCTGATATGCCATATTGCTATTGGTTACACAAGTGTTAAATACTATGATCGTCTCATACAAAACAGGAGTAAAAAAACCCAGCAATAATCCCGCAGCAAAAACACAAGGTATACACACACACAGAATTTTGTCTGTCGTTCTTGATGCGTTGTTCAGTGACAGTAATAAAGAAAGTGAATTACATACATACAAGGATGACGAGAACCCAACTGTCACATTTCAATCTCTAGTTAACAAGAGACCAACAGTGCGAGCGTATTGTCAGTGATTCAATACAACAGATCTGTTTCCTTTCCTTGACACTTGTATCAAATATGTATACAGAATACTCTATTAAACCGTATCTATAAATATTTCATTTTCACTTTTTACATTTCATTGGTTTTTTTCTTATTAAATACATTGTTTATATGTATTTATCTGTCTATTTTAAATCATTTATATTTTTCAGAAAATATCAAATGCATTCAAATTGATGATGTAACAATAATATCTTATGACTTATTTCTTTTCATTATACATCATGATTTTCCTTGTTAATTAATTAATGTTATTTAATTATATCTGCGCACATAATATTAATTTGGATAATGTTCTTTTGTTTCATTTGCATTTTTCGGAAAACAAATTTCACTGGTTGATGTGTGCATGTTGCATCATAATGTCTATCACTGATTCAAGTGGTGTGGTTTTCCCTTTTCTTAAAATCTGTGTGTGCCCTTTGTACTTTTCGGAAAATATCAAATTTTCCATGGTTAAATCCATGCTAAAATGAACTTAAATTGATTAATGATTATTCATTATTTAATTATAAAATGAAAATCAATATAGCATGATTAGATAATCTCCCAGCAGACTTAGATTCAATCAGATTTAAAAAAGGAGACTCATCAAAAACTGAAAGTTTAAAACAAGGTAAAGAGCAAAGTCCTTCGTATGGGATGAAAAACCAAGGTCCTATGTATATGTTGGCGCGTATGTAAAAGAACCCTTGACAGTTGGTGAAAAACACCACTGACCCTAGACAGTTGGTGAAAAACACCACTGTCTGTGTAAAATTTCCCTCACATTACACTGCACAGTGTATGACTTTCCCTCACATCACACTGCATGGTGTATGACTTTCCCTGACATCACACTGCATGGTGTATGACTTTCCCTCACATCACACTGCACAGTGCATGACTTTCTTTATTTGACCGGTAGATGATAAATAGGGTGTAAAATTCCATGATGTTGAACAGTTCTGCAAAACCATCAACTGGGTAATGCACACAGGCTATAATTTGATTTAATTTATCTATATTACGATGGCAGATTTCATGTATAAGCCTATCTAACGCATGTGATATGCACTAGGACTAATTTACCATTATCTATATCTCATGCGGAAATTTAACAATGCTCGGAATCAATCTACCTGCAAAAATCATCCATCGCATGGTTAATAATTTTATTGAATTAGATTTATCTATTGGTATATCTTACAGCAGCAGCTTGTGTGTGTACGTACACATGAACGCTGGGGAATTATTAATTTAGTAATAGCTTATTTAATACGCTACCTTATTGTAATCTTTAATATCTCGTTTCTCTAGAGGTTAAACTCAATTAAAGCGTAAAGAATATGTAACCAATGGAACCATATATCTTATACAATATTGATCTATCATGCAAATTACAATATTAACTGCCTTATCATTAAGGGGGGTGGGGTGTGGATAGCCGAATGGTTAGCATGTGCAGGTTGTATCATAAAGCATGTCATTGAGTCAACTGGTGTGGTTTGATTTCCCGGTTGTACATGACAAGGAGTAAGGTTTTGCCTGTCCAATTTCGTGGGTTCTCCGGTTTCCTCCCACTGCTAAAGACCCCTACGCGCAATCGAATTATTAAAATAAAAATAAACCATATGTTAGTCGTGAAATGACCAAGTTTGTGTGAGTGGACATTAAACCCCATTTCTCTCTCTTTCTCGCCTTATCATTAGTTTGAACAGATGTCGAGATCAGATTTTTATCTCTTCTTCTCTTGTGTTTTTCGACATTTATTGCTATTAGTAAAAGTATCCTTTAACATGTACATTAAATTTAATTAACAATTATGTCTAAGCTTGCTTCAGAAAAATAAATCGATAATTTTGAAATTAAATACGCTGACTGTTATTTGAGGGATATGGTTTAAAGGGACCATCCTGAAATAAATGTCCATGTACATATGGAATTATCTGGACATGTAACTTTTTTAGGATATTGCGTAAATTTTTCTGTGTGGTTCCTTTACAGGTCTATACAGTGCATGGCTCAAGTGCTGTATTTGATAACAAAAGATAAATTTCAACTTCACGTTATCTTTATAAATTAATATTCTGGTTTTATCCAGACATCTTATAATACAGCTTGGGACATTGGTCTCCATTTCCAGATAAAGACTGACGGGTTTGAAAACGTATCAAGTTATTGAGTTAGTTGCTCAGTCCTACAGTAGAGGATTTTAAGAACTTTAAACACAAAACTAAGCAGTTTTATTTTCCAAAATATAATCAAAATTGGCCCTTTAATTCTAAACCAAAAAGTATAATGACAAATGATAACATCACTTTAACTTCTAACAAATTTGTCATTTCAAAATTTCTATAAAAGACTTCAGTCGAATAATACCCCCCAAAAAAACACACACCATTTTATCCGATCAATCACAGCATCAAGGCTTCGTTAATCTATTACACGGACGACCATAAACCTAACGCAACAATGTCTTTCCAATCTACTTATTTCTCCGCCAAACTGACACAGCCTTTTATTTATTCCTTTGATCTTTCCAACACGTGTTTTTTTTCCTCCTTTTTTGTTCTTCTTTCAATTAACATCAAATCGTATTACTTGATGATCTATTACTCGGCATGACAATAGCGATGTGCGACACTACCAATGACACTGTCATATAAACTGTCGTCACCTGTCACTTAAAATTATTTGATCATTTGTTTCATCTCCTTTGATAAGATTTCAAAGCATTCTTTTTTTTCTAAATATTTGTTTTTAGTTTAAAAAAATATTGTTTGCTATGTTTTTGTGTAAATTAAAACTTTTATGATTGAATAAATAGCTACCTTTGATGCATTGCTCAAGGGGCTTTACGTATGAAAACTTAAACTACAACATGTAAGTATGAAGCCTTTTCATTGGTCGAGTGCTAAAATCATAGCACAAATTTAAGTTCCTAGACAATGGAAATGCTACTTTCTTAAAATTTTGTTTAGGTTTTGGTGAACAAAGTCGTATCTCTATTTGGCAAGTTGGCGCTGACATGCCATAAAACTCCATTTGCATTTCTTCATTTCCAGGTTTCCAATTCTCTGAAGCTTAGTCAGCAATTAAACATTGTTAGAGGAAGCCTCATATTCTGTTAAATTACATCAGTTTGAAATGGATTTTAACAGAAATGAAATGAAATGGAATTTAATCACTTCCTATTTTTCTGCATCAATGACCACAGGCAGTGTTCTATAAGAGAAATTTTGCTTGAATGCTTGAGCAGTGGTGTTTCCAACTACTCGTCATTCCGTTCCAATGGGCAAGGGTTATGTTCTCTGTAAGGGTTATGTTCTCTGTAAGGGTTATGTTACCTGTAAGGTTTATGTTACCTGCAACGGTTCTGTTCCGTGAGAGGGTTATGTTACCTGCAAGGGTTCTGTTATGTGCATCCCAATAAATACAGAGGTGTACCTCAAGTTTTCATTCCATACAAATGACAAGTCGTGCTTGCACGATATATCATTAAATTGATGTATCATGTGTTTTTTTCCTTATTTTGTTCCACATCTATCTTGTTGTTTTCTTGGTAAATATTGACCTGGTTTTGAATCATGACATGAATCGTTTCGTAGCACCTAAATCGTTACAACAGTGGCAATACCCAACATAAACAAAGGGTAACCAGAGTGGAAAATTTGACGAACTTTCTCGGTTAACATCAGTGTTACACAATATGATGGCAATACCCAACATAAACAAAGGGTAACCATATGAGAGTGGAAAATTTGACGAACTTTCTCAGCTAACATCAGTGTTGCACAATATGATAAGATAGTTTGCCAGCCAACAAAATATACGTGGAATACTAGGAGGAGAATTTTGCCCTGACAATGGTGGTGTTTCTGAATACTATATTCATTGAATTGCAGGATAGTTGGGTTAACGTATGTGTTGCATTATGAGGTCTGCATTGAGTCAAACAGTGTGGTTTTGATTCCTCACTTGAACATGACAAGAAGTAAAGGTTGGGTTTTCTTCGGGTCCTCCGGTTTCCTTCCACTGCTAAATTGAACCCTTTTTTTTTTCTCTCTTTTACTGAATTACAACTGTCCAAGGTTCTTGTACATGCACACCAATATATTTTTGACCATTTGGACACATTTTTTGCCCCATCTAAATGACTAGAAAACTCTTTCTGTGAGTTGCTTTCCCAAAAAATTACACACTGGACCCGAAAAATCCTGATCTTCAACAATACACATTTTGTACAGGATAAAAATTTGTTTTCGGGCCAAGTGTAATTTGTTCTGTCTTCAGTTCATGAGGCAGTCTTCCTGGAATAATTGTTAACCTGATTTCAGGACAATACTATATATATATTTTTTTTTGTATTGTGGATATTTATTTTTCTCTCAGGATTTATCTTGGGTTTCAATTTATCAAATGTAGTTGGATTGTTTTTTTTTTCCTCAATCAAAGACCTACTGAGAATAATACCAGTCTATCCTGATGTTTCATCAAACACATTCTCTCTATTTCAATCAAACAGGATCAAGTTTGATTTCATGAAATAACAAAAAACGTATTTTTCACATTACAACCATCCAATTTGCTCATCAATTCTGATTTTTGCCTGCTTTTATCCCGGCAGTTTTCATTTACTTGCCTATTACTTGACTCCATTCACATTAAGTACACCAGAAAACAATTTCGTTTTTTTTTGTCATCTGTCGTTCACAGAAAATAGTTCATGCTAAAGTAACGATTTCAATAAATTATTGACAATAATAAGAAAAGTCATCAAATAATTCATTATTACGATTCGGTCAATCTTGATTTATTATTTCATTATCAAAATATCTACAAAAAAGAAGAGACGAATCGGGTTTAAAACCACTACTATAAATGAAATGTGGTTTAACCTCCTAATGTTCTTCTCTGAACTGAGCTAATGAAGACAGGCATACGCCATACAGTGTGTTATGAGGGAAATTTTGTCCAGACAGTGGCACTACGCCCTACTCTTATATTGATTTCCAACTGTCAAGGGCTCTTTTATGTGCACACCTGTATGTACATGGGGCCTCCGTTTTCCATCTCATCTGAACGACTATATGCTGTTCTTGTCAGGCCCTCCGTCCTGCATCACTGACAAGGGAGAACCATGCAAGAAAATATCAGAAGTACATTATTCTAGAATAAACATATGGTAAACTGTACTCCAGTTAGCAGCAGGATGGTACCAGAGAAAACAAGAAGGGACAGTTTGATTGATGGAATTTCAGTCAAGTATCAAAGAATCAAGTCTTGCCACAGTTCCGCGAGTCCCAAAAACAAATTTTTTGTCATACTAAGCTTAGGCTGTCCGTCTACTATTAACTCCAACTGAGAACCAACAGTTCCTCAGAATTTCCTCCCTGAAAATGACACAGGATCTTTTGGCAAGGAACAGTTTCTAAATCATTCACATAAAGAGAGAGAGAAATGGGGTTTAACATCCACTTGACATAAACCTATGTAATTTCAACTTATTCCTGGGAGAAAAGAAAAACAAACACTTTCTCACCAATCACTTTACATAAAATAAACAAAAAGAAGGAGAAAATTTATCCATTGACACTACACAATACAATTTTAGTAGACAATACATCGCCACAATAAGATAATAATTCCTATATTGAGCTTCCATCATTTTCCATTGTCTATTGTCAGTAGCCATAAATCGAGATCGAAAACAATATGATCCATATTGACACAGCAGCTTTAAAGGGGCTCCAAAAACTCTGGTCTTTCACAGTCCAATTATTAACATTGGGTGTCATATATTTCAAGTGTCCTTCAAATCCCAGAGATTTGATACAGAAGGATAAACTAATCTCCCTTCTCCGTAAAATAATACAACATTATTATAGAACCTGAACAATGAAAGCAATTGATTTAGCACTATATAGAAATGAAATGAAATGGGGTTTAACATCCTACTGTTCTGCACCTACCAGGCTAATGAAGATGGGTCCACGCAATACAGTGTGCTGTGCGAGAAATTTTGAAGGTATAGCAGTGCTACAGTCTACTCTTATCGGGCCCGTATCTACAGGGGGGGCGCGTGAAATGCTCGCTCCCCCGCTCAGAAATTGCTAACAATCATTAAAGTATACACAGTTCCTTATATTAACCTAAAAAAGCTATTTTTTTTGTTTGAAGACTTATTTTAAAATGCTTATTAGACGCCTCGGTAACTACATAGCATGATGATTACAACAGTCTGTTAGAATGACCCTTACGAAAATTTCCTCATAATGTTCGCCCCCCCCCTACCGAAAGGTAATGCCCCCCCCCCCCCTGCTTAATGGTGTCTAGATACGAGCCTGACTCTTATTTAGAATGCTATGAAAATTATCGTTAGGGAAATTTCGCTTTTTGCTCTGCATGCCAGCCACTCGCATCATCCAATGAAATGGGGTTTAAAGTCCTATTATTCTGCACCTGTTGAGTTAATGAGAGAGAGAGAGAAATGGGGTTTAACGTCCACTCAACACAAACTAGGTCATTTCGGGACTAACATTTGGTTTAATTTTATTTCAATAATTCGCTTGCACGTAGGGGTCTTTAGCAGTGGGAGGAAACCGGAGTGCCCGGAGGAAACCCACGACGTTGAGAAGGCGCCCCTATCTCCATGCCACATACGCTCACACCAGGACTCGAAACCACAGTCGCAAGCCAGAATTGACCGGCTAGCTAGAGGTCGAAGCGCGGCACTCTTTCCACTAGGCCATCCCAACCCCCCGTTGAGTTAATGAAGACAACCATATGCCATGCAGTGGATCATGGATGAATTTTACATGCTATGGTCTACTCTTATTTCAAATTCCAACTGACAAGGGTTTTTTTTTACGTGCACAGGACTTTGGTTTCTCTTCCCATCCAAACAACTATATATTGTCCACTCACATCATATGTCATACCATCATGTGATATGTGGTACAAACTCGAGGTTTATACTTATCTGACCTTTTCAATAAAATATAATTTTCTAATCTTAACTTAGTTTTATGTGGATCTGATGCAATTTTACAGAAGGAAAACTTTTCTCCTGTTCTGAAATCAATAAATCAGAGTTTCTGGATGATCGCCTTTCTCATTTATACGATTATTCGCGTCTGTTTGTAATTCTCCTGATCTATGAGGGTCCATTACGACTTAATTCTGATAAAAAAAAAATGTCTTTCACTGAATAAATATATTCAGTCTACTAAAGCACTTCTTTCTATCCCCATTTAGTATTTTTTTATGTGATAATCTGAGAATTAAATGTGTTTTAATATCTTAAATGCCATTAAACAACCTGTCGATCATTTCAATGGACACAAGTATTGAACTATCAAACAGTAAAGCTAGTCATGCAGACATGGGCTATCAGAATTCTGTCATTAATTTTCCCCACATCACGTTTTTGTTTTCATGAAATATAATTCCGTCTAGACTGGGTATTTATCCAACTAAGTACGATTCATTTCTCCATTGAATCAAAACTCAGGATTATCTTCAAAAATACCATTTCCATCTTCTTTCCTTAATTCCTCTAAATAATGGAAACTCACACATTAACTACAATTTACTTTCTGTGAGTGGTGTGTACTTTTGTATCTATTTTTACCACGACGAACACCTCAACATCTTACGAGTCAATCAATTTTTAGCAAGACACATACTTATGAAATGAAATGTGGTTAACTTCCTACCGTTGATTCGACTGAGGTAATGGAAAAGGGCATACGCCACGCCATACAGTCTGCTATGTATGAAATTTTGCCTGGGCAGTGGCATTACAGCCTTCTACTCCTAACTACTCTAATTTCGAATTCAAACTGTCAAGGCTTCTTTTACGTACACAGGACCTCATTTTTTGTCTTATCCGAACAACTATCCATCTGTCCTTGTCAGGTCCTCTATCCTGCACCACTGCATATTTTTATAGAAAGCAGCTATGTGATATATATACATAACAGTTTATTACTCTATCCAAATACCTTAAAACCCCATCTTATTTACATATATCACAAATTGGTACCATATTTATCTTATAATGCTGAATTTTCAATTAAATTTAATCTGTATATACACTGTATATCTTTGTAACAGCAAATTTCCTTATTTTTAAATGGAAGGTATTTTTGAAATGTTTTCCGGAAAAAATAATTTAATCATTAGCCACGTCTATAGATGTACTTGGCACCCCATGAGGTAGCATACCATTGCTATCTTGACCTGACCTCCAGGGGAGATAACCCATTATTAATGGTGCAACATGTCTATTGAATTCATTGAAGTGTAACGAGGAGTGTGCCGTTCCTATAAATATTATCTTAACAAGTTTAAATGAGGCGTGAAAAATCAACTAACTGACGGCTTATCTCCCTTCCAGATAGAAGTTTTATCAGTAGCAGAAGAACATTATGATTAACATGAGGTCTGATGTAACGGTGGAACTTGTTAATTAATAGCTTTATAAAAATATTTAATCAGAGAGAGATAATCATAGAATATATCTTGTTCTTCCAGTAAATTTATATCTAGCGTCAAGCTTCCCCTAGGTCACTCAAAATAAATTAGTTGGTGCTTGTCTCTTTTCTAACAGAATTTTTAATCAGAGAATAATTTATCTGACCTTGAACTACCCTGAGATTACTTAAACAAGAAAATAGTTTGTTTATTGTTTTTAAATTATACAAAAGAAGTAATATTTGAGGAATAAAGCTATAATTTTATGTTGAAAAACATTGCTGGCTGAGAAATAATACAGCAACATCATTGCTCGGATCTCTGGGAAAGCGTGTAATGTTACAACTGTAATACTGAAACCACAAGCAATTGGTTTTTGGATAGATCTGCTTATTATGATTTTAAATTGTCGAGCCAGGTATCCCAGATTGGGGCGGATAAATTAGCCTAACAATTAGTAGTTTAGTTTTTTATCATTGAAAATTGTTGTATACAGGTATGTTTTTATTTACATGTTTTTTATGTATACTTCATTTTAATAAATGACATTTTCTCACCGTCAAGACAGCCTTTTTCAACATAATAAAAGCCTTCTCTCTCCTAGGCTACATTCACAGTGGGTCGGAATTTACCTTCAGACACCAATTCACTTGATGTGCGGTATGGTATGTAAACGCAGACACTTCCGATATATTACCATAAGATCTCAATCCAGAGCCAGAGGTAAAAAAAACGTATCTAAATAATCCCCCTAAAGATGATCAGTGGCTTAAATCCACATCTGCAACCAGACAGACTAATCTATGTGCAATCTTGCCTCCTTATACACCAATTCTAATCTTGTCAGTGTGAGCTCAAACATTGAACCCAACCTAATCGCTTACTGTAAGCAAAGTGGGTAGAGATATTATCAAACGACATCTTGTAATTATAGTTACTTAGGTAAAACCAATTTATTTTTAGTTCTTTTGGGGTCTTGAACAACAAATATGACAACCGAGTAGCAAACAAAACTGTTTTATTTAAAATTTCAAAACATGAGAAGGGTACCAAATTATTTTTTGTTTTTAAATTATTATTTTATTCCCAAACACAAAATTTCAAGTTTTCAGGAAGAACCAAATTTAAAATTGTGTGGCTTAAGGTCATATCCAATTCCATCCGAACAACTTTACAATATCCCTTGCCAAGCCCCACTAATAAGGGGGAACCACATTGGAAAATCATGATAACCTATTTAATCGTTTTCTACTTGTAACTAGCTTTATATACATATGTTATTTTATTTGTTAGATGTATATTTGTTGTATTGTATTAATGTCATTTTTGCAATCGTATGCTGCTCACCTTGGGCAATAAAATTTACTTACTTACTCACTGAGCCAATGTGGCCCCCTCCTTAGGTTATAAGTGAGATGTGCATGTCCTATCACTGTGGTTAGATCAAATGTTTCAACACAGACATGAGAAACACTGGTACTTATTTAAAACGTTAAGATGTAAGATAATGGAGTGGAGCAAAATGCCTTATCTCTATCAACATATTACAGTCTAACTCGAGATACTCCTGTCAGGAATCAAACCCATGACCCCAGGCTTGGAATCATACACACAAACCTGGACATAAAGCACCTGTCAGAGACATTGTCAGACACAAATAAATTATTACACAATGTATATATATCATAATATGACAGGTGCCTTATGTCCAGACTGGCTTGGAATCCATATACTTCTCTACTGGGTGAGCTAAAGGGAATTCCCCAGGACCAGATCAGTACACAAGACACAAGACAACAGAAGAATCAAGGCTATACATATAATAATAGGGCACATCAAATATATATACATCCCTGCTACAAAATGGCAAGGAACATGGTCTAGTCATTCAGATGGGATGAATAATCTTGGTGTGCATGTAAAAGAACCCTTGACAATTGGAATTCAAATTAAGAGTAGGCCAAAGCAGGGCAGCCTGAGTAAAATTTTCTAAACAGCACACTGCATGGCATATGCCTGTTTTCGCTAATCCTGTTGGTGCAGAAAAGTAGGACGTTAAACTCTATTTTGAAGTACAATTCCGTTTTCATTAGCCCAGTCGGAGCAGAACAGTAGGATGTTAAACTCATTTCATTCATTCACTTCGGAATATATGTTTTGAGTAGTGTTGGCATTTTCAATCAAATGACATTTGTTTCTCATTTCAGTCAAAGACAGAAGTCACTTTAGTAAGAAATTTAGGACAATAAATCAAAATGGCCATCTTTTCTCCATCAAATCAAAAGATAACCAAAAAAAGATGGAGGAAATATTTCTGTATCTTCTCCTATCTTGTTAATGACAACAACAGACAGAATAAACCACAGCGTTGACAGAGGTTGTCGACCATCTTCCTTACAACCTTATCATGATCAACTACATATTTTACACAACAGATATCACATCAAAGAGTCAAAGTTTCATTTTCTATCAATGAGAGAGACAACACAGGAGAGGTCTGGTAGATAACAACAAACTCTGTATCATCTCTGCGTGGTTCTAGCAGGAATAAAAGGCTGAGGATTAGCCTCCAGCATGGTAATCACCCACCTCCTGTAAACCTTTATCACATCAAAGTTCTTCTTCAATCACCTCCCACTCTCGCTACTATATTATTCTTTTTAACAAGCTCAAAGTTGTTTCATATTCGGTTATTGATGAATGAAACAAATAAAAGGGAGTTTAATGTTGTACTTTGCTGCAGATGAGAGAGAGAGAGAGATAGAGAGAGAGAGATAGAGAGAGAGAGAGAAATGGGGTTAATGTCCACTCAACACAAACTAGGTCATTTCGGGACTAACATATGGTTTAATTTTATTTTAATAATTCGCTTGCATGTAGAGGTCTTTAGCAGTGGGAGGAAACCGGAGAAAACCCACAAGGTTAAACAGGCGACCCTACTTCTTGTCACGTACAACCAGGGATTAAAAACCATGCCAGTTAACTCAATGGCAGGCCATATGATACAGCGAGTGCACTCTAACTATTCGGCCATCCCCCCCACCTGCAGATTAGAATATACCATACATTGTTCTATGAAGGAAATTTTTGCCCAGAAAGCAATTTGCATTGTATCAGAGAATGAGATCATATATTATAGAAATAGTCTTTTAAACCCTATGTGTGAGGGAGTAAAAGAGGGGAATGGGGTTGTGCCACACCCTTCACTGCAAAATTATCTAGGAACCTAAGACAATCAATGGGTGTTAATGGAAAAGTATCCGAGATCCACAAATATAAAGAGCAAGTGAACTATGTATAAACATGTGCACGTAAATTGGTAGAAAAAAATGCAGCAGCATGTTTGTTTGGGAAAATTCTATACTTCCATATTTGTACCCTCCCCTTTTACGAAATTGAATATTTTCAGATTAAAGCAAAGTTGCAAAAACAGGCCCTTAACATCATCTTCATTAGCTCAAGCAGAACTCCATTTCATTTGAATTCATTTCCTATCGTAACAGATACAACAAATTGTTTGTGATATCATCCTCGGTGGAAGCGGAACGTTAAGGCCTGCAATAAACGAACCATACAACCTTCCTTTTAGTCTGATTTATTTATCTTGTTTAAAAAAAGGGAAACAATTAAAGAAACAAAGATTTATCCTTTGTGATAGAACCAAAAAAAGGGGATGTCTTCAGGGTGGGATTTGGACACCATACATATATTTCAAACATCAAAGCAAGATTGTAAAGATTTCTAAAAAGTTCATCTTGTCTGATTCTTTGACAACAAAATGCTATTTTTTTTAATCTTTATTCTGAAGTTTGAAATTTAGTGATGAGCAGCTGTCTATAATTTGTGTAGGATTTCAATTCTAGAGTGTAGAATCTGGCCATCAATGCGTAAGCTGCTGGATCATTAAAGTTACATTATGGGAGATAAGGATAAAGAGATGGCAGTTCTCACTATAATAGTTAAAAACTAGATAGTGTAAAGGTAATTTGCTGAAAATTTCAGTCAAATTGGTCCACTATTAGTCAAGAAAAAAGCGTTTGAAATATTCACATAGCCTCGGTCATCATTACTCAAATCATTAATATAAACAGCATAGTCTCGATTATCCATTTGATTGATTTAATTATCAACGGCCATTAAGTGGCATATATGAATTTAATCCGCCAACATCGAAGGCTAGCCTTGCCACCAAGAGTTTATTATGGTCTGGATATGTTAATTAATGTCTAATTGATTATTTAGATAACATTTCAGGCCTAAAGAAAGACCTGTAATAAGCAGATTTTGCTCTTGCATAATGTTATTTTAACTAGAAAACCTGGATGTAGGAGGAGAATAGAGTGCCTGGCAAAAAAATGGTTTCTAGTCGTTAAAAGAGCGTTTGACAATTGGAATTTGAGAGTTGAAAAATATCTTGCCATCAAAATTTCTGAATTGGGCATTGCTCCATTTTCATTACATGTAGCTTTCTCTTGTTCAAAGCATAAATTTGGAACACCCTGTACGACTTGTATATGGGGAGTGACAAGGAATATGGTCACCTGCCTAACCTTGGGGGTTTTCTAAAAATCCTTCACTTTCCTCCCACTTCTAAAGATCCCTACTCACAAGCAAATTACTGAAATATATCGTACAATATGCTAGTTCAAAAATTACTTAGTTTTTGTTTTTATATTGAATTTCAATTCTCCAAAGAGTTTTGTTAACTTTATTAGAAAAAAAAAACCACAAAAAGTTATGTTTGTATGTCTGCTAATAACTTGACGCCAATATTAGAAGTTCGATCAATCAATTTTGGTTGATAACTCTTTATTTTTTTGTATCTCACAAAAACTAAGAATCTAATGGAAATGGATACTTTCATTTACTGATACTACAATCTGGTGACAGATATTTCAATAGTAATAACGAAACACGCTATTTGACGCCATGTTATCCCCTGTGGGATTAGCGCTAGCTTATTTTTATTCTATTACTTCGCTAAATAACAGCATGTTACAACGTAAATCAATGTATATTTGTCTAGAAAAACCCAAATCTGATCAGGAAACAAGGACGACCGAGCCTGATATCTTGATAATCCGCCTATAAATGTCCATCTTGACAAATGAGAGTATTGATGCCATGTGATATGCCATAATTCAAGGGCAGTTAATTACCAATATCTGTACGGTTTTGATTATCCAGTCATCAATCATTTGCTATTTAAATAAAGTAATATTAAGTCTATCTGAAAGATCTGATTATTTCAATTTTTTTAGCATTTACAACTTGTATACATGCACAGATAACATCATCCATCTGACATCAAGATATTCTATGTTCGTTATATATTACCAACCAATCTATCACAAGATCTAATAACGCCCATATATGGCACCAAATGAGATATCACAGAAACATGTAAAATCTTTCAGTTTTTTCTCATTACTTCCTACAGTTGCTGCAAAAACAAACCAGACAACATTTTTTTTTAACAAATTTTAAGTATCCACTCCTTTATGGGTAGTGACAAGTTTTGAGATTTGGAATCCCTTTCAAAATGAAATGGGGTTTAACATCCTATTCAACTGGGCAAATGAAGATGGGAAAACGCCATACAATGTGCTATGAGGGAAATTTTGCCCCGGCAGTAAGACTATGGCCTACTCTTATATCAAACTGCAACTGCCAGGCGTATACACCGGACCTCGTTTTTTCATGCCATCTATCCCGCACCACGACACAGGGAAAACACACCAGAAGAATCCTGATGAACTTCCTCAGTCAATGAGGGGGTTGGGATGGCCTAGTGGTCTAGAGTGTCGCGCTTCGACCTCTAGCTGGCCGGTCACCTCTGGCTTGCGGCTGTGGTTTCGATCCCTGGTGTGAGCGTATGTGGCATGGAGATAGGGGCGCCTTCTCAACCTCGTGGGTTTCCTTCGGGAACTCTGGTTTGATCCCACTGCTAAAGACCCCTACGCGCAAGCGAATTATTGAAATAAAATTAAACCATATGTTAGTCCCGAAATGACCTAGTTTGTGTCGAGTGGATGGTAACCCCGTTTCTCTCTATCTCTTTCTCAGTCAATGTATGGAAACCCTTTCAAACTACAAAACTATCAAAGTTGAATCTTTAAAAGGAATATGAATATCAGTCCAGAAAGACGTGATATAATTGAAAATAATAAACAAACCAGAGCCACCTGCAAGTGATGACATCACAAACTCATCTATCATACAGGGTCATAAATTTTAAAAATAGAAGCATTTACTTGGTTAAGATTTTAAATCCTGGTAGAAATTTGGCTAAGAAGCCAATGAAAGAGCTGAATTCTTAAAATATTTGAGAATATAACAAGACTTCAGAAGTATTATACTCAATATAAATTACACTTAACGATATTAAAAAAGATTATTGGCAAAACGTATCAATTTCAATGTAACCTTTTTGCCATTTCAATTTTAATTAATTATTGATTTTGTAAAAAAAATCAATATGTATTAATTCCATACCAATTAGACCATTGTTTATATATGTCTTTTAATCCATGCTAAAACCTACCTAGATTGATTATTTAACATTTAATCAACAAAACACAACAGCAGATAATCGCTGACATGGATCCATTGAATGGATTCCATTCAGATTAAGAAAACAAACCCAAAATATTATCAGTAAACAATCACTCAAGATGGATCCATTTAGATCATGAAGCGGTCCAACCCTAGATTTCAGCAAATATTACAGGTAGCACTGACTTTAAAACATGTTCTGTGTCTGCAAAAGATGTTGAATGTTGAGGAATTGAGCTATTTTACAATATCAGTAATACAGATCAAAGCCTGATTCCCGGTTTTCATTAGCCCAGTCGGAGCAAAATAGTAGGACGTCAAACCCCTTTTTATTTCAATGCATGGCCATGGGAGAATTAGCATTTGCTGTGAATTTAAAAATTGGGCCTTGACTTACATGCTGTTTTATTTTATTGCAAATGGGTGCCAGGAACTAGTAACCTGCATTCATTACCTACAAACAGCATAATGTTACCAAATGTTCAGATCTTTGTGTTTTATTTAATGGAAAATTGTCAGATTTTGACTTTATTTTGACTTTATATAACATACTGCTGACATATGAAATTGTAAAATATAAAAGGGTCAAAGTTCGATCTACTCTAATTTCAGGAATTATTTACATTTCTGTGGTATATGATCCATTGTTTAAACTCTTAGATAAAAATTTAGTACAGTGGATTGTTGACAGATTTGGCTTCTGAAATTAAAGTCTAAACTATCACTTCCATTGGGTTTATGTTGTATCCAGATGGAATGATGTATTGCTGAATTGATATATGAGAGAGAAATGGGGTTTAACATCCATTCAACACAAACTAGATCATTTTGGGACTAACACATGGTTCAATTTTATTTCAATAATTTGTTTGGAAGTTTGGTTCTTTAGTAGTGAGGGGAAACCGCAGGAGAAAACCCACAAGGTTGGACAGACGGCAAATTTACAAATTCTTGACAGTTAGGCCATAGCTCCTCATGGAGCAACACATGGTTGATGAAGGAAAGTAAGAAGTTGGATTTCATTTCATTACTTTTCAAAAAGATTTCTTCACAATATCTTCAATCAGTCAGCATATTGGTAGCATATTGTTTCTAAATCAAAAACGTCTTGTGTAACACCAATTCCTCGTTCAAGATGGCGTACTTCCATTTTTTCTCTGGAGAATTTAGCGCCCATATTTTAGCCAGTTGTCAAGTGACATCAATAAGGTGGTTTGTTTTAATTAGTTCACACAAAAAAAAATTCTCTTCAACAAATTTAATTGACACTCTACAAGACCCATAAACTTTTTTTCCAACCTCTAATTGTTTTTGGTGAACGTTTTTTTCCTCCAACAAATCAAATTAAATTTGTTAATTCTCCAAATACAAGTGCCGAGAAATCAGTTAAAAGGCTAGTTTGATGAAAACAAGAACGTACATGACAGATTTTCCCATAGTTTTTTTTATTTTATGGTTTTAGTTTCTCCAACAGTACATAATTAGAAAACGTTAACATGAAATCTGTAACACTATGGTTGCCATTTTTCACACAGTTGTATGATGAGCAAGTTGCAGCACTTCAACAAAAGACTTGCTTTAGCATGTATATTGTTAATAATTTATGAAGGACACAATCACATCCAGTCTTGGCACGGAGTTATAACATGATCATCTACAAAATGGTTGAATATTACAAAGAGAAAGTGAGAGGGAAATGGGGTTTAACGTCCATTCGACACAATCTAATTCATTTTGGGACTAGCATTGTTCAATTTCAATAATTCGCGTGCACGTAGCCGTCTTTAGCAGTCGGAGAAAACCAAGGACCCAGAGAAAACTCACGAGGTTGGACAGGCGACCCTTATCCTTGTCACGTACAACCGGGGAATCGAAACTACGCCAGTTGAATGACTTCATTAGCCCAGTCAGAGCTGTATAGTAAGATGTTAAACGCCTTTTCATCTTAAATCTAAATGCAATCATGACATTACTTTTTCATTTCTAGCAATGTAATTAATTACCATCACCCATCCATTGGTGTGGTGACCCCTGATTTTACACGAGGAACAAGATCCCGTCTGGGCCCCCCACAAAACAATATTTATATGTGTGTGCGTCGGAGGGGATGAGGTGACAGTCCCTTCTAATGCCACCGGGTAATATTGGACTGTGTGGAACATAATACAGTCGATTTGTAGAATATCTGACACACTGTTGACACTGGTTGAGCATTATGTTTATAATGACTTAACAACTATATAATAACAAAACACTCAAAAAGACACAAAGCACCTACAAAATTAGGCATTGAATTGTTTGAGTCTCAAAATAATATAATTAAAATTGGACACCATCCATTCCAATTCCATTTCTACGTGTATTACTCCAACAAAAGCCAACCAGTTTTTATTCTAAAAAATTGGAATAAACCCATCACAACGGATCTCCATGAAAATAACACAGCTCAGAGGGAATATCTCTGGGATATTCGCAAGAGAGAAGGAATTAGCCAGATTTAAATGAGAAGATTTGATGCGTAATGAAAATGTAGTTGTTCTTGATTGGCAAAAATTGGTTTTTGGTTTCCTTTTCCATCGTCAATTTTATCCGAACAGGAAGTTAGTGAAATTGTGGGCAAAAAAAACAGCAATTACATGCCAAAAATAATTTCAATTTATTTATATTCGAATTTACGTCACAGAAGTCGTATTTTGATATTAATTGGGTACCAAACTTTCAGGTTTCAAACTCAGCTATAGTATAACACAGAAGTTATATCCATACACATGTATAAAATGAACCTGAGAAATGGAATTTAACGTCCACTCGACATATGCAGGGTCATTTTGAGACGAACGTTTGGTTCAATTTTATTTATGTATATTGCTAGTGTTTAGAGTCATTAGCTGCAGGAGGAAACCAGACGACCCGGAAAAACCCACAAGGTTGGACAGACGAGTCTACTCCTTGTCATGCACATGTGTAGATCGGCCACCCAAACCCTCAGAGAGAGTACGCGAGTTTAAAGTTTCATCAACACAGAGTTTTATTATTTGATTGTACAAAAGGGTTCTATACAATGGGAGGCAAAGAAATGAAATGGTGTTTAATGTCTTACTGTTCTGCTTCGACTGGGCTACTGAAGACATGACAATGAGAGGTAACGAAAGAAGGCGGAAATTGGCAAAAAATATCCTTCTCTTGCAAATAAAATGGTGTAGACAGTCCTGCAAATGATGATTTAACCACCAAAAAGGAACAACTTAAAAATTTTGTATAGCAGACAACAGTTTTATAAATTAATAAATCTTATTGGCAATGTGAACAGAATTTAACTCTATTTACTCCCTCACATTTTAATCAAATCACGGAGCTTGTATATGGGATGACAACTTGAACTACAATTAAAAGATGCAGTTAAAATACAGTTTCAACATGATTTTTTTGATAGTGATCAAGGCCCATAACTCTTGCAGTATTACTCTCTGTGACCTTAAAACACTGTGCATAAAGTTCAATTCAATCAGATATCAACTGTAGCCGGGAAGACAACAATATATGACCAAATTCATTGCAGGCCACATAAACTAAAAAACTTGGATAAATATAAATGACAGGAACCAGCCCAAGTTTTTGAATTTCTCATTTTATCCTATCAGTACCAATGACAGTAGTTAAATTTAAGTTTCAGACTTTCCTAGGATAAAGTCAACATACCTACATCTCATTTTGAAATTAGCATTCAGATTCTATCAAGAAGAAAAACAGTTTCCAGTCATTTGGTCAATAAACACAGCGAAAACCAGCCTGGGGAATAACCCAACAATAATGAAAAATTGATATTAGCCGCCCCAAAAAGCCATGATGAGCAAATAAAATATAATTATTTTTCTAGAAACTGATCCACAAAAGTAATAAAAGAACTCGTAAATCTTTTATGAAAGTGATTCAGTGTCTTAGGAGTAATCCGTTAAACAGTCTGGGTTCTTGCCACAAATCTCTTCACGATTCCAAGTCTAGGATCTCCACAATGATCAGATCATTAAAGAAGCATGCCGTGTCATTTGTTTTTATTACAAGGGGAGGTAATCCACAATTTCAAATGAAATACAGAAACTAAAGAAATGAAATAAATAGAACCTGTGCTTTAGTCGTCATTTAAAAAATTGACATTTTCACAACAATTATCGTGTGTTTGTTATAACCATCCTGGGTAGACAGCACTAAAGTGAAATGCGGTTTAACATCTCACCACGGAATAATATATTACAAGGTCTAATGGTCCTACATTTCTACACTAACCAGGCTAATAAAGGGGAGAATATGCAGTACATGCAAATGACAATGATTTAAAACCTGAAACATGGTTCTATATGTCACCTTAATAAATACACACGCCCCCAAAACACAGATGCCCTTTCAATAAATAAAATCATATTACCAGTATTTTCTATGAAAATATGTATCTACTGGTGCCATATACATGTATTATTTATTTTGTTTATATTTCGCTTTGCAGTTCTCCTGTATTGAGAAATTTTAGTGAAGGCACCAGTGTCGTAACTAAAGTTCGTGCCAGGCACGGCAATGATTGCATTTGCCATGCCCCTCACCTATGCCCCTGCAACACAAGACAACACAACACACATGCTGTATAGTATCACTGCCACTTAGGATGCTTCTTATGGTGCTGTAATGAAATGAAATGGGGTTTAACATCCTACTGCTCTGCTCCTAAACTGGGCTAATGAAGATGGACATGTTCCATACAGTGTGCTATGAGGGAAATTTTGCCTGCGCAGTGACGCTACAGCCAGTTCTTATATCAAATTCCAACTAACAAGGGATCTTTTACGTGCAATCAAATGTGTATATGGGACGGGTTTTTCACCCCATCCAAAGGATTAGACAACTGTCCTTGTCAGCCCCCCCCCCCCTCCCCGTCCTGCATCACTCAACAAAATACAAAAACTGGTAGAAGGACATAACAATTAGATACACACTCCTATAGAGCAGATATACTTTTAGACTTTAAAAACTTGAAAAAAATGAAATTCAACCAAACAATTCCCTACATAACATTTCATGATTAATTTTTAAAAAAAACAACAAATTACTTACCACTCAACAATATCTATGTGTCTAAACACTGCAAATTTTTTAAATCATATACAAAATACTGAACCAATTACACATCTCAGTATTATCATGGAACAAATTCCACAGTCTCCAGCTTTCACTATAATTTTCTCTTAACTGGATCAAAAGGTTTTCAGTATCAAAGGTCTACAATATGGTCTTGTGTACTAACACGATGTATCCATTACACAATAATACTCTAACAAAATGGCAACAATGTTTCTAATATTTAGTTACCTTCCATTTATCTGGGACTTTGATTAGTTCCACCCATATTACCTCACTACTTGTACTAACGCGGATCAATTTACTGTGAAAAGCACGAGTTTCAGGGGATATGAGTGAAAGCACCTGTTTGTAATGTTAAGGCGTTGTTATCCAAGATGATGTTTTTGCTAGTGTTTGCATTATATCACCGTTTATTACCAATTATCAACAATCATCATACTGTAAACAAACTATGTAATATCAGATCATACACGAAAATAATAACATTCCACTTTCCAGCACCAAATGGGCTTATGAAGACTGTCATACACCATACAGTGTGAGTTGAGAAATTTTGCCCATACATAAGAGTTCAAGTACGTATGAAATTTAAGGGCCAAAATATAGAGGAATGGTGTATTTTAGCTCAAAATATTGAGTCGTTTCCAACCCTGATCAATTATAGCTACTAAAAATAATAACAATCAAAGCCCTCACCATTAGTGTCCTCAAAATACTCCATAACAATTTTTTTAACCATATGCTAGTCTCAATACCACTAAAGTATCATTTTGATGAGACGTTAAAAAACAAATCCTCTATTCCATCTCTTTAACCCTGATCAATTTAGCCACTGAAAAGAATTATAAGTGAGGCCCTCAGGAGTAATGCCTTCAAGATAGTCTCTAGACAGACGGCCCAAATCTTGGGTCATGTTTATCCATCTTAATGCTTGAATCCCAACCTTACGATTATGGAAATACCCCCATCTTAAAAAACAGTCCAAGAATCATTAAGCGTTTATTGCTTTTTTTGCGACAACAAAAAAGTGTAATTTACGGATGGAAATGGTTCTATTGGCTTGTTCCCCTGTCTCAATTTATTTAACGTTAATTGCTAGCGTCCCAAGATGTTTCCCATACTAATGATACAAAAACATGTAAAGACCTGACAGTGAAGATTCAATTCCGCAGAAAAAACATGAACGTAGCTGATTATTGAACACAACATAAATTAAACATGGAATAAGTTAACAAGTGTTCCTCTTAAGAAATCTGAAACCTCGGCATAAATCAAGAGAATTTTTTTTTATTATTATTATTTCTTTCAAATAAAATTGTTTTTTCTTGTTTTTAAGATATCTGAAACTACGACATAAATCAAGATCTTTTTCACTGACTTTTCTCGTTTTAGATTTCTTTCAAATAAAATCAATTTTGTTTGTTTTTAAGAAATGTAAAACTTTGCCATAAATATTAAGATTTTTTTATCGAGGACTAGGAAATAAGACTGCTACGAGTGCCTTCATTTGGCCATTTGGCTGTAAATGGTACCAATCTAGCACTCTGGATGATTTCACCTTGTACATACAGCAGTTATATTGTGATGATGTGAAATCTACAAGAATAACATGGTCTCCGTGACGATCAAAAGACGGTTGCAAGTCAGAATAAATAAAAGTGAATTTATCAGTATCTCAGACAGTAAGAGACCAATCGCTTTAATAACCGTTATCACCAAATCAATGAGAAATCTCTGAACTTCCCAGCTCCCCTTCATCACCCCCTCCCTTCCATCCCTTTATATCTAACGATTGTAACAGTACATCTCAGGACTTTTATAAATATTTGTAATAAGATAACTCTTCCCCACCTTCTCGGATCATTCCAATCTCTCAATCTATCTCAATATTATCAAAATGTTTAACCCAAAAGGAGACCGAATGAAAACAAAATTTGATAAAGCACCAAAGAGTCGGAGATAATGAAAAATAATATTTAGTGTTTGCCTTGATCTGATAGGATCTTTGCGTTGTGGTAAGGACAGGGGGGGGGGAAGGGTTGATGGATATGAAATAACAAAAGACCCAGGGACTCACAACATCTGAAGCCGTGTTCCACACTCAGTAAATCAAAGATGCATTATATAAGAATTAGAGCTGTCTATTCTGGATATAATAGTTAAATAATGGATAATGAGAAAATATATTGTCACAAATTTTAATCAAAGTACTTTATACTGAGCAAAGTTATGAGGTTTTAAAGTTTTGACAAGACTGTCTCAATTGTCAAGTACCATTTGCTAAGATAATAAACATAGTCTTGGTTATCCATTTTATTGTTACATTATCAAATGGTGAAGGGGGTTCAATATTTATACCATCTGAGAGTTGATTATGAGCTCAACATGTGAATCGTTACCTAAATAATAATATAATATAGCATTTAGAGCTAGAAAAAATACAGAATGCATCTTAAACTAGCCAAAACAGGTTAAAAAAAGAATTTGAAAAATTGGCAATAATAATCCTGGAATGGGGTTCAAAGTCTCGTTACTTGGTCATTTTGAGACTAACACTTTTTTTCAAGTTCAACGGCTACATGTGCAATGCAAGGGAAAGAACTGACAGCAGCATATTCACATACGTAATATGCTAATGTTTACTCTTGAGGACCTTTTTTTCTCATCCCATCTGAATGATTGACATTTCTTGTTAGCCCTGCAGTTACTGCCCCTGACAAGTGAGAACCGGAATTGAAACATCCTGAAACTTTTCCTCCACCTATACAGTGATCGTCATGGTCGAAGGCACCACCATAAATAATTAAGCATGGAAACAAGTACGTCCTCTAAAATGATGCATTGTCCGACTACTTGTTGCCCTTCTACCCCACATTTCAACCTCGGGACAGTCCTAGTGTAGATGCCAACTCCAAACAGACAAACAACTGTCACACATATTTATATTATATACATAGATTTACAAATATATTCAATTAAATTCCACTTTAGGGTATTCCATATTCCGCGTAAAAAATATTTCCAAACTTTTTTTCTGGATTGATGAAGCAATCAACCCAGAATAAACAATGACAGTCACATGATTTAAAAAATATTCCCTACTATTATAAAATTAAAATTTCTGGTATTCTATGTCTCAAAATCTTACCCAACTTTTTCCTGATGGATGTAGTCACATGATATAGAAAATATTCCTTACTATTTTAGAATTTAAATTTCTGACAAACTATATATATTAAACAAAAAAAATGTCAAAACTCTTACCCAACATGGATGTAAGAAGTCCTGAACGTGGTTGGTATACCGGTACTGTATGTAATATACTATGGTACCACAACTAATACATAAACTATAGCCTAACAACATCATCCAGTAGCACTCCCAATATCCTACAAATCATCTCTATCACTTCTTCTTACCAGATAAACCATAACAAAGAAGAATGAAAAAACATTCAACTCGGCAACCTTTACTCCCTCGGAAGTCAAACAAGATATGGTAAAAGTCAAACTAAAAAAATACCACTAGGAGATAAGAGTTTTTAAAATCATAAAAATCACTCTTAGTTGGGTGCTCTCCTTATAGTAAAATAATAAACATTCCAACTGTAAGAAGCTCAATTTATTAAGTAAATAATCTATGAAGAGTTTGAAGAGACAAATTTGATCTGACACAAAGAGATAATACTGGGGACTGGGTGTAACATTTTGTGGACATTTGACTTACGTTTTCCGAGACTGGAATGGAGTTTACATTTTGAGAGAAATTACATCCAAAAATCACTGTTTGCGCCAATTCATTGACAAAATCCAACTGTATACAGTGATCCTGTTTTCTGAGGAAATCCTGAGGAACTTTCACGGCTATTCCTCGTATTGAATCACAGACATTTTGGTTAGCGTTTTGGGGGTGGGTGTCTAGTAGTTAAACAGTTGGGCGTGAAATCAGAAGATCTGTCATTGAGTCAAGTGGCATGGTTTCGATTCCCCGCTTGCCTGTCTAACTTCATGGGTCCTCTAGTTTCCTCCCACTGCTAAAGATGCCTATGCACAAGCGAATTATTGAAATAAAATGAAATGAAATGGGGTTTAACATCCTACTCTTTCGCACATAACCTGGGCTAATGGAAGACAGGCATACGCCATACAGTGTGCTATGAGGGAAATTTTGCCCGGGCAGCGGCGCTACAGCCTACTCTTATATCGAATTCCAACTGCCAAGGGATCTTTTACGGACCTCGGTTTTTCATCCCATCCAAACGACTAGGCAGCTGTCCTTGTCAGGCCCTCCTTCTGCATCACTGACAAGGGGAAATCACGCTGGAAAATCGAGATAAACTTTCTCGGCCAATGCAGGGATAAAGTTAAACTATCATGTAAGTTCCAAAATGACCTAGTTTGTTTCAAGTAGATGCTAAACCCTATTTCTCTGAAAGATGTTAAATGTATTAGACACCACGCAACAGAATAGTATATTACTTTTTTATTTGGTGGCCATTCAAAGCACAGGAGTATTCTCAAAGCAAATGTACGGATCAGTGACTCTAACATATTTTTGTTTGACATTACCATAATTATATTTTCAAATGGCATTAAAATGATTTTCCCACCCAGTAAGTTGTTTTACTAAACTTGACCTGTTGTTGGTTGTCAAACATCCCTCAATATTCTTGATAAAAACCTTGTCGACATTCGGCTGCAGATTGATGTTACCATGTTGTTGATTGATAACTTTAAATGATGATGGAGAATTCATGTTCACTGTTTCTAATTGCTCTCAAACTTTCTTATCAATCAGGGCCTAAATTAACTATTTAACCGAAATCTAATCTTTAACTTATCAGAAGGAATGGAATCGGTGAATTTTGAAATCAATCCCTGGCGCTAACTGAAATAATAAGTGTGAGAAAGTTACTAATAACTAAAATTTAATCTCTTTTAACCAACAGTTCATATCCACCATCGCCTTGTCCAAATTCCTTCACACGATACTTCCTGTCATGATATTCACTCAAAATAGTCTCAAATTAAAACAACAACAGTAGTTTACTAGACAGGTTTACACTTAAGAATCATTTCAGTTATTTGTGAAGATATTTTTCTATTCCAAGCTGTTTCAGGCCACACCAGTTTAAATTTGTGTTCTTTGGTAACACCTGTTAAAATTTTGCTTTGTATTTTTTTGAGGGCCATGGTCGCTAAGTGGGTAAGACAATGGCTTGGTAGTCTGTAGGCTGCGTGTTCGACCCTTGAATTGTCTGAGAAAGTTATCATGATTTTCCGCCTTGTTTTTCACTTGTCAGTGGTGCTGGATTGAGCCTGACAAGGACAGCTGTCTAGTCATTTGGATGGGACAAAAAATCAAGGTCACTTTACACATTGGCTTGTATGTAAAAGATCCCTTGGCAGTTGGAATTCAATTAATAAGAGTAGGTCATAGTGCCGCTGTTCGGGCCAAATCTCCATCAGAGCACAAATTATGTCAAATGCCCGTCTTCATTAGTCCAGTCGGTGAAGAACAGTAGGACGTTAAACCTCATTTCATTCTATTTCATTTCATTTCATTCAGTCCCATCCGACAGACTAGACATCCCTCCGCCCTGCATCACCCACAAGGGGGAACCGGAAAACCTGGATGAACTTTCTCGGCTAATGCACCCATATAGCGTTTAAACTATCAAGACCCTGGGTAACTGAAAATCAAATTGGTTTTGCCTTATTTTAAGTATCTGATCAGACTTGACAGCAAACAGTTAAAATAGTTGACAGTAATTTTACTTATTGCTTTCAAAATTTACAGCAGAGTAATGGCGATCATAAATCATTGTTCAAGATAAAAAACATCTTAAATAAAAGTTAAAATGTTTATTTTCTTAGTTTTACTATATATCAATTTCTCAAAGATAATTGGAAATGCATTAAAATGGGGTTTAATATCCAAGGGAAATCATTGAAATACAGATTAAAAACTAAACAATTATACAATTTTTTGAACAAATTTTAATGGCTTAATCCACACTCAAATATACTCAAATCGATAACTTAAATGAGCTAAATCTCTAAATAAATAGTTTCCATGATATTCGAAATTAAAAACACAGCTACCATACAATTTGAACTGTTCACATCAGTCACTTTACATACGTTCATATTACATTCATATGTGCATTTAGAACCATTTTAGTCTATTTCAAGGTTCCAAAAAAATAGCGCCATACTCCCTTTAACACTAAGAATACAAAATCATAATATCATTGATAATCTCCCAGGTTTCCCCAACACTAATAGATGGGTCTGATTCGTGTTTATCATCAAAAGGAGATATTGAATATTGAAAAACAATTTCAATTCAGCATATCTTTGTAAATAGAGCTACAAAACAGAAATGAACTATTAAATAGGACTTTTAACTATTCAGATTTCATAATACTGTAATTTGAGAAGGATTCAAAATCACTAAAATGGTATAAAAATGAAATGAAATGAGGTGTTACATTCTACTATTCTGTGCCAAAAATGGGTTTATGAAGATCGGCATACGTTATACAGTGTGCTATGAGGGAAATTTATATTCCAACTGCCAAGGGATATTTTTATGTGCATGCCAATGTATACATGGCTTTGATTTCCGGTTGTACGTAACAATGAGTAGGGTTGCCTGTCCAACCTCATGGGTTTCTCTGGTTTCCTACCACTGTAAACGAATTATTGAAATAAAATTGAACCATGTTAGACCCGAAATGATCTTGTTTGTGTTGAGTATACCTTAAACCCCATTTTTCTCTCTCTCTCTTTAAATTACCATCCAACAATAATTGTATCAAATTAATCCAAGTCTCGATTACACACAAAAAAAAAACAACCACAAACTATCTAGTTCTCTTTTTCATTCTACACGATATATAAAACCTGAACATCAAAGGATCTCGGGTAAAAAAATCAAAATATTGTTTCAAAGTCTGAACAAGAAACAACTTTACTTCATTTGTATTTCTCTTTGATGTTACAAAGCTATCATTATTTCAGCTGTTTCCAAAACAACTTCCATACAGATAATCATTCTCCGATAAATCTTGGGACTTTTTGTTGGAATCTGAGAATAAACACAGGAATTGTAACATGAGAGTAGATATAGTAAAATCAGTCGGGTGCTAATTTGTAACACATAGACCTATTGTTATTTCAATTGTGTTGTACCATGTGAAAGAGAGAGAGAGAGAGAGAGAGAGAGAGTTTTAAGTCTACTTGACACAAACTAGGTCATTTTGGAACTAACATATGGTTCAGTTTTATTTCAATTGTCTGGGTCATTATCACACCATGTACAGAGGTGTTACTTTGTTTATCTTCCTATCCAAACGACTACATGTTTTTATCATTGCCAGGCCATCTGCCCTGCACCACTGACAATGCGTGTCTTGAAAAGAACGTTTCAACCTACTTTTCTTCCATTTCCATCTTACAATGACTGATTTTTAAATGACATCACTTAGTTTTTCATCCATTCCGAAGGACAAGCCCCTCTTTTGATGTACCACCGGTCATGGCTGTGAAACTTAATGATTTTTGCATTTTTTAACGCAGGATTATGTTTATGATCTCTTTATTTGAATAATTTGACCAATTGGTCATAATTCTTCCAAAATAATGGTAAACTGATTTTCCTGTCTCGGAATGTCTACAAATTTAACCATTTATATGTCACCTAATCTGGCCAGCAAATGTAGCAAAATGTCAAAATTCCAATATCAACGGAGTTCAATTTTACAATATCTATTTCAGATACAAAATAAACAATTGCACAAAACAGCAGACATGGGTTTAAATGTAAAGAAAAAGAACATACATAAAAGATCTGCTCATTTCTGATTAATCAAAACCGACACACATACACACACAGGAACTTGTTACATGTATTTGAACAGCAATATTTTTGAAAAAAGGAGAGATATCAATTGTTAATGATTGCAGGGGTTCTGTTGCACTTTTTTGATCCGTGAAATGAAATGAAATGGGGTTTAACGTCCTACTCTTTTGCACCTAACCTGGGCTAATGGAAGATGGGCATACGCCATGCAGTGTGCTATGAGGGAAATTTTGCCTGGGCAGCGGCACTACTGCCTACTCTTATATCGAATTCCAACTGCCAAGGAATCTTTTACGTGCACTCCTATGTGTACACGGGACCTCGGTTTTTCATCCCATCCGAACGACTAGGCAGCTGTCCTTGTCAGGCCCTCCCTCTACATCACTGACAAGGGGAAATCACGCCGGAAAATCGAGATTAAATTTCTCGGCCAATGCAGGGATCGAACACCCGACCTCCAGACTAGCGAACCAGCGCCTTATCCACTTAGCCACTGTGACCCCCCTTTTTTGATCAGACTTGGAATGAGAAACACATTCAACATTTCTGCTCCAACAGATTAAATGAAGACGGCTATGTTTCAGTCGATTCGTCTTAAAATTACAACTGTCAAGGGTTCTTTTACATGCATGCCAATGTGTACACAGTTTTCACCCCATCTGAACAACTTGATACTGTTCTTTGAATGGTCCTGGATCCTGCCACATTGACATGGAAAGGAGAGACCCCGCTGGAAAATCCTGGTTGGTTTTTTCACTTTGTATTTTAAGAAAGAGCCTTTTCTGATAATTTATGTTCCGAGGGATTCTCAATATCTCAAATGACCTTCAGTGGCTTTAAAAAGAATTACCGGTACCAAAGTCTTCAGATATAGAAAAAGCTTGAAACATTTCACATGTTTATGAAACTACCAGTTAAAGAGGAATAAAGAAAATATTGAAATACTTCAGGAAAATCAGGTACCAAAGCACTCTAGAACCATCTTGGAATACTGTTCCAAATCTTCCAAGAATCTTGACAACAACAGAAGTAAAAGACCTGCCATTACATGATGTAAAATAAACTCTTTGGGTTTCTTTTGAAGTTGGACAAAACACCCAGCTGTGTCTAATAATCTTAATCTAGAAAATATGACCTTTTTATTGTCTTGAATTCTAGAATGTCTTTAATATATATAATATGATATTTTTCTATAAACATCTCAGTTAGGAACCATTCTTATCACCTACTGGATGTACCAAACAAATATTTTTATTAACATTATTAAATGAAATGAATGAATGAATGAATGAATGAATGCGGTTTAATATAACACAAAACTTTGTTGATTTTGAAAGCAGACTTTTGTTTAAAGAAGCAACAAGTCTATGCACAATAGATAAAATTTGTGGTCATAAATAAAATTTTAATCATACTAAGTGTTGAATATGTACTTTAATTATCAAGTTAGAATTCCTAACAGTTCTTAAGTTCTGGTACTTGTAATCTTAAAATATACTTTTATAAAAACTGAAATGATTTGATGAATATATAAATATATAAAGAGTTTTGTACTGAAAACCTTTTCCTTTTTTCAGTGCAAGTTCATAGTCTGAGATTATTCATGCTATTCTACTTATGAAGGAATGCCAGTAAACTTTGGTAAGCAATAAGATGCAATTTAACGTATCTTGCCAAACTTAAATGGAATATTTTCATTCTTTAGGTTTAAAGATGCAACACCCTTAGAATAGTATTGAAAACCAACTTCATTGTAATCGCCTTTACTGTCTTGTTGACGTAATATTTTGGTTATTTTGGGACTAACAAAGTCATTCTTTTAATTGTTCACAGCTTTAAATCCATGCTAAAATATTAAACAGAAAGCTTTATGGATAACATTCAGTAGGTTTATCAACTGCAACGTTTCAATGAGGATACTCTCACCGTTATCAAGCAATGATGCTAAAATGTATAGAAGTTAATTAGTTATAATTGAAAAAATCACAGGTAGATATGTAACTCTCGTGAACTGGATTCAATCAGATTAAAAAGAGATCAATGAAACAATTTTGCCCAATACTTATATGTGGGGCTGTTTTATTTATACGATCTGCAGAGCAATGCCAAATGTGGAGGGGGGGTGGTGTAGTGGTTTAACCTGTGCGCTTGAAATCACATGGATTTGAATACTAGTAGTCGCTTGAATGTGACAAGGAGTAGGGTTGCCTGTCCTCCAGTTTCCTTCAAGTGCTAAAAACCTCTACGTGCAAGCAAATTATCAAAATAAAATTGAACCATATATTATTCCCGAAATGACCTAGTTTGTGCTGAGTAAATGTTCAATCCCATGTCTCTCTCTCCAAACTTTAAATTCATCATATCTTTACAAATACCAAATGGAACTGGACCATTTTTAGACTGATATTTCTTTTAGAGATCCAACCCCCACTATATTGTAGTTTGTCAGTTATTCATAATCCCTCATTTGACAGACAATCAGCATCTTTAATATTCCATACTAATAAATGACAACCTGAGATCACTTTAAGATACAATATCTTACATCATACAAATTACCTAAGTTAACGATCTAAATCCATCTATGTATATCGTACTATTAGTAAATCATTCTACAATTACAGCACAGTGGCGGATGCAGGATATTTTGTAAGGGGGGATTGAAGGGGTAGGGGGTGTTTTATTGAAAAATGTGAAAAATTGTGATTTGTAGCACATATAGTAATCTGAAAATAAGATTTAATTACAACCCCCAGCCCACAAAAAGCTCTAATTTATGCATTTGATACTGTAATTTAAGAGGGGCACAGGACCCTAAACCCCTTCCTCCACCCCCCAACACAATCTTGAATTACCTTTGCAGTTAATAACATTCATTTAATCCACCTGATTGTATTTACAGGTACTCAGTGTTTTAAATTCACCCAAAACTACACCTCAAAAAAACCAATAACTTTCCTCTTCAAAACATAACATGATATAAAACTCAGCTGTTCTCGTAAAATATGTTAGCTCAATAGAAAAAACAACCTGATAACATTATAATACCAATTTACAATTATATTTACAGGTTGGGACTTAATCTGTGTACTAAACACACTTAAAACAAATAATATAGAAATAAAAACCATTTCTTCTTCAAAGCATTACTAGACATAAAATTCAGCTATTAATGCAAAATATGTGAATTCAACACAAAACAAACAACCTTAATTATAGTATTAATTATGAAAACTGTTTATGTCTGCCAAATTATTCAACCTACCTATATATATTACAGGTATTGGTATATGTCTTATTAGTTTTTATGTTTTGAGAAAAAGGAAGAGACTAGTTGGACGATGTTCAAAAATAAAATGTTAAACATTTATCTACATTTTTCTTTCATTTATCAGGTTCCCGATTCTGTTTAAACATGGGCATGGGCCCTAGTCTTTGTCCATCTTAACTAAGTTCCTCAGTCAGTGTTAACAGGCAGTGCTCGTTTAAATCTAGAGTGGGAGGGGGGGTCACTTCGACAATTTTAAGCGGTGCAGGGATGGATCCAGGAATTTTTGCAGGAGGGGGTTTGGCAGGTTTCAGTTAAGGAAATCTGCCATCGCTGTCTCTAAATTACATAGGCATGCATACAAATTGAGTTTTTAAACAGAGAAATCATTTCTATAATGATGCAGGATCACTTTGTGATGTAATTTCATTGATGCAAGGTATTATTTTTTTTATGTAGCTGAGCAGGGTGGGGTTTGGACCACCCAAACAGCCCCCCTCTGGGTCCGCCCCTGCTGTGTGTAATATGTATGCTAGTTTTCGGACAGTGTTGGAGACATTTGATGGTGAAGTAATGAAGATCAGAATCTTTTGATAGTGTTAGAACCCACATGATTTTTTTTCAATAAGCACAAACTTTAAACCCATGATGCACACAGTGGGTCACTGCCTGTAAATGTGATAAGTATATAAGTATGTCAATGTCTGTAGAATAAACTATAACAGTCTTACCTGTAAACACAATGTATAAAGGTGTGCTTTAAAATATTGAGCTTACCTGAAACATAAATAAAGTTCACTTTATAGACAAAGCAACAAAAAAATTCCTGACACTTCGCCCAACGTCTGAGACATTTACCTATATTGCACATAAGCTAATAATAATTTGAAAACACACATAAACACATGCAAAATCACTCACTTCTGTAGCATGCTACTACATATTGCTATGCATTTGCAATGAACAGTTGGCAATACATAATTGGCGTGGAGCAGTGCCAACCATTCCTGGCTAAAGGGAGACAACTCCAGTTATTGTACAGACAAAATGTTCACTGGTTCTAATGAATGGATCAATTTGTACGGCCATATTCTACTGAAGCCTCCATCTTTAAACTTTGTAAATAATAAATTCAATCATTTGTCAATCGGATTTATGAATTTTCGAGTTTAAGATCTTTCAAGACAGTCTAACAAATTTTTAACTTGAGCAAAACCTGGAATCTGTTTTGCAAAGCTGGAAGGAAAGTGACTTGGTCTTGAACTATGTTTAACTTGACAACTAGAAGAACACATAAACAGGTTATTTATGTTTTTCATTGTGCAATTTTCAGTAAACACCAAGGTCAAATCCAAATTTATGGGGAGTGACACAACCTTTTTGCATACCATTTTTTTTATTCTGCCAATTGGTCATTGTAACTTTCATAGCATATCCCAATTTTGAACGCTGAAATCAAAAGCTTTACCAAATTATTTTACTTTTTTCCATCATTGATGCAGGATGGAGGGCCTGACAAAAATCTGAGGTCTTGTATACACATTGGCCTGCACGTAGAAGATCCATCGACAGTTGGAATACGATATAAGGCTGTAATGCCGCTGTCCAGGTACAATTTCCCTTATAGCACACTGTATGGTATATGCCCTTCTTGATTAGCACAGTTCGGAGCAGAACAGTAGGACGTTAAACCCCTGTTCATTTTATTTCATTTCAACAGATAATTCTAGCAATTTCTGTATTCTCTCCATCTCCCCCAACCCTGGCCTGCCCCCCCCCCCATGACATTTGTTCAGAAATTAACTTTTTTTCAATACAAAATAGATTTAGACTGTTTATGTGCTGATTGGTTCTTCTGTTGAGTGGACATTTCCTAAAAAGCTAAATTAAACTAGCTACATATCAACTCCTCTTTTCTGAACAAGCTATTTGTTAACAATTGCATTTTTAAAAGACAAAAAAATAAAAGAGATTTAGTCTGTTCCTGTGTTGATTCTAACCAAGCCAAGACACTTCCTCTCTATAAATTAATTCAATCAATTAGGGTTAATTTGATTTTATTAAATTTTTTACATTTTCTTTGATCTTTTTCAAGCCGAATCTTAACAAACTTCTTTCCGGAATTACCAACTTATTATCATTTCCTGAAAACTCGGAATCTCGGCGTTTAATCATGTTATTTGAGTTTATCGAGTTTTGAGTGTATTATTCTGACGTTTCCAACAGATAAAGCAAATAAATTGAATCATTCTGATTAAAGATGGAAAAGAAAAATCACCGAAGCGTCAAAATCAAAAAACTAAACTTGACAGGACTAAATCCTATAATTGTCAAAAAGCGTGATATGAAAATATTTTCTATAAATAATGAAATTGGTTTCGAAAAAAAGGAGCAAAGATAATAGCCCAAGGTCTTTAGTCTTTTACTTTGTTATTCAAAGCATTTGCTGCGCTACTGTAACTTTACGATTTTTTCCCTTGATGTGCAGTGAAGCGCGTTAATCAATTGTTTTGATGTACCATCTGTCTGAAGTGGTGCGGAGACAATTAAAACAAGTCCTTCCGTCTCTCCTTCCTCCTACCTATCTTACTACGTCACTTTATTAAGTTTAATCCAATCCTTTTGAAGTCCCCTTTTCTAATCTTTATATTAACTTCGTTACGAGAAAAATTTGAGAATTGGGGTTGATGAAGGAGAAAAGAGATTAAAGATCTCCAAATCTCAGAAACGATCAAATTTATTTTCTGTTAAATGACTGTCACTGAGTTTTGCCCTGGGGTCAAACAATTTTTTTTCTTCAGTCCTTTGGGAAATGCTGCACATTATAATTATGTTACTATGGTCATTAAGAGTCAGAATATAACATGCAACCATAAAATGACTTTTTCTCGAAGAGAAAGAACTTAAAGATCTTGGGGTTTTTTTGTTGGCAGGTTCCATCTGGAATAAGGTTGAAATGGATTTAAAGCCGTAACAAAATACTTCAGTCAGTGCAGGAATTAGATGAAGAAAGGCCCTAGGCTATCCCATTTATAGGGCCCCTCCCAATCCCGCCACCCTCATGACTCACGCAAAATGATGTGTTTTATAATGACCACAGGTTTATAATGACCACAAGATTATACACTTTGGTCGGAGGCGCCCTGGATCCTGAGGCCCTAAACTCCATTCAATCATGTCATTTTAAGACAACATACGATAAATTTCATTTTTACGGTTACCTGTGCAATACAAGAGGGAGAACTCTTCTTCGAATTGCAACTGTAACGTTTTTTTATGTTCAGGCTAATTTGAACACAGGCCAATCTCTACTCCGACCAGGTGCTATTAGGGAAATCTTGCCCAAACAGCAGCACTATGGCCTACTCTTATATCAAATTCCAACTGTCATGGTTTACTTTCATTTTTGGATATTAAACCACTTTTTCTTTGTCAATACCTTGGGAAATACACCATTAAACACTTTTATATTCGTGTTTAATACAAGTAGGCCCACAGTAATGGTACAATCAAGCCCCTCATTAAAAAAAATATCATTTCACAAAAAAAAAATGGAGATCAACACCCCAGTACATAAATTATGAAACACTTTCAAACCCTTGTTTATAATGGTATAATAATGATACTTAAAACATTCTATGAATATTCTAGCCCCTTGTTAAAAAAATTTCATTTTGAATTACAAACAAAAAATGGATGTCAACACCTCATTCAATAAATTATTAAACATTTCCAAATTCAGAAAACACTCAATTGACAGTTTTCTTTTTGATGTGTAATCATTTTACACCTAGATGGTGAAATATGTCTTGGCCAATTTGTAACACTACAACTGCAGAATTAATTCCTTGTATTATAAAATTGTCCCCTGAGTATTTGAAAACTCAGGCTCCAAGAGTTTTTGGTCGGAAGCAATGTCCTTTTCTGACAGTTTCAACTACCAGACGACACTGTTTCTCATATAAATGTAAATTGGTAATTTGGCCCTCCCTTAAAATCACCCTTCACGCATATTTAATTATGGAGTAAAGTCTCGGCTTCAAAGAACTTCAAATCGATGACACAGATGTTGTTATTATGATAAAACGCCTTGGGGCAAAGGTCAAAATAATCGCAATAAATCTTGACACGTTGAAATCTTGTTGCAACCACGGGGAAAACAAGGACCATACACTAAGACTTGGGTTAACCAAATCAGCTTTTTAACTTCTTTTAATTTGTCACGGTTTTACGCGTCAAACTAAAAATCTGCTTCTCCCTAATTCCGTGTTAGTTTTCATTTCTTAGACGCGTTCTTCCGAATCAAGCACCGGAAAACAAAGAAAAAAAAAAAGTGAAAACATTTGTGATTGACAGTCCAGAAAATGAATTTCCGACGATTCTCGTCTGTTATGTGTGAAAAAATTTGATTTCTGCAATCCATAGTCTGCTTTAAGTGATAAAGCAGATTTTGATAGAGAAATCAAGATGCTAAATTCAACGACTTAAAGGACCGAGAATGTTTTCCTGGGATTTTCCTGCTTTGCTTCTCCTTGTCAAGGTGTAGGAAGAAGGGTCGTACAAGGATAATTGTTTAGTCGTTCAGATTTTACGACAAAATGAGGTCCTATCTACACATTGAAGTGCAAGTAAAAAAGAACCATTGACAGGTGGAATTCAATGTATAATAGGCTGTAGCGCCACTGCATGGGCAAAATTTCCCACATAGCCCACCGTATGGCATATTCCCATCTACGTTAGCCCAGTAACAAAATAACCCCAAACTAAGAAGTGAGTAGGGATCCCAAAGATACGATCTGTCAATCAAGATAACTGCACTCAAATGTTAAATGATTTAGTTACAATAAGGGAGACAACTCATGTAAGGGCCAAACAATGGAAATCAATAGCAAAATACATTCTCAAAAATGTATTTTGAAGGGAAACGAAATAGGGTTTAACATTATATTGGTCTGCATTGAGAGAGTTATTTTGCATAATCCACACTAAAATGCACTAATGCCCCTGTCAGACTGGGTTGACGTCCTCACTGTGCTGCGGAGACCTGTGAAATGCACAAGGTCGTCGGCAAACATGAACACAATGCGAGAAAATGACAAAAAAAATTACAAACATGAAAAAAATCGGGCTCTCACAGCTTTCCAGGTCAGATCACAGAACCTTTGGCATTTACTTTGAACATGCTAAAAACAAACTTTGTGACTCAGCGATCATTGGCAACCATGCTTTTACCACACTTTTAGCCATCTTGAAGTGGTCAGAGACCATTTTCCAGTGCTGTAGCAGCACAGTAAGGACGCCTCCATCGTCAGACGTGAGTATTAAATTGATAAATTTATTCAAGAATAAATAATCTCTTGGACTAAAAACAGATGATCAAAATTGACATAACTAGCAGGAGACACCGTACCGTGGCTCAGGAAGTAGGAACCTGGTTCCCTAACATATATATCCTGTTTTTGATCCCTGTATTGACTGCGAAAGTGCCTCAGGATTTTATAGCATGATTTCCCTTTGACATTGGAGGACTTGAAAGGAACAACGTCTAGTCATTCGAATGGGACAGAAAACTAAGGTAATTGAGTAACTATTTCCTCAATCACCCTGTGTCACCCTTTATAATGCCCAAAAAATTTTGCCCAGGACCGTATAATAGTGAGTTGACAACCTTTTGAGCAAAAGACATAGAAATAATTATGTTTTGACTTTCTTAGAAAATGTGAAATTGGAACTTTAAACTACATCTTATTTCATTTGTAGTCTTCAATTAGTCAAGTTAATGTATTCATTTCATTCGTCTTGTGATAATAAGTAATCAATCTCTAATATTTTAATCCTTGAAAAAAATTGTTTACAGATAATCGCGAAAGGAATTAAATAGAGAAAAATCAAAATCACGTAAAGTTATTATGGGCCGAAAAGCAGCTAATTATTTTGAGGTTACAGGGATAATAAAGAAACCTCAGACACTAATATTCAAAGCCTATTAGACAAAGAAGTATAAAATTGATGGTTTTAAATGTAAATTTAAGCAAGTGACAGAGACATTATCCGAAGATTTTGTGGTTGTCATAAAGAAATAAATGACCTCTTAAAAAACATCCGTCTTAAAGAAGGCAGGAAACCTTAGGCTTCACACATCATTAGTATTTCATTAATTCTTAAATAATAAATGAAGATTTGAACACAATGTCTTCAGTCTTAGCCGAGACCTTTGTTGTAGAAGAGGGGATGAAGACAGAAACAGTTTTAATATCAGCCTTTAGGGAACCCCAGACATTAAAATGATAGGCAGCACTACTTTGTGGTGGCACAAGAAATTTTTCAAAAAAGTCTTTGAAACATCTATAAAGTCTAGTTGAATCAGGTGTTAACTTACAAATGGAAAAACGGTGTAATTTAAAATAGGCAGCATTTACTTTGTCGTGGCACCAAAAATTGTTTTTGTAAAAGTCTTTGGCATTCTCCATAACAAATTACCAAGAATTATTTCTGTTAAAGTCTAGTTATATAAAGGTGAATGGAAGCTTATAATTAATTCATTTCCTACTGGGACCTCATTTGACCAAATTCTGGCTGGTTCTTTTCAAAATTGTTTAAGGACCATGCTTTGAACCATTGATTAAGTCTCGTTGAATCAGATGTTAAAAAAGTATTTCATTAATCCTTACTTATATTGTTATTTTATTCATTTCTAAAGTTGTGCTTATGTAAAGCACTTAAGAGCAGCTCATAGAGTTGATTTGTTGGCGCTATATAATTTACTTATCATTATTATCATTATCTAAAGTTAAGAATCTTTCAATTTTAATAGCCTATTAGCCATTTATCCTTTAATTTGACAATTAATCAAAACAAAAAAAAAAGCCTGAGAGGTATGAAGGCAATTTTTAAATTCTTGTTTAGAATATCTGTCATTTTATGAGCCAAATGGCAGCTTTTCCAGTTAAACGATTTCATCAGAAAAACTTTGTTAACGAGTGGCATGAAGGGTTTTTGAAACTCCTGCCGATTTCTGTGATTGAGCATTCATTAGAGAATGTCACGTAGGCTACAACTAATTTCCTAATAAACACCAACACAAACCATCCTTATTCATTCTTTAACAAATATTTGAGAAAAACGACGGCCAGATTTCAAAAAAAAATTCTATAAATTCAATCTGACCTTTCTTTGTCTTTCTCGTCTTGAACAAATGTTTGAATTCTCCGAAAAAAAAAATGTTCATTTGCTTTTCATTTTAATTCAGACTTTTTATTCACAATGTTTAAGATTTTGAATTATTTGTCTGAAGAACATGAAGAGGTCATTGAAGAATTTAGATTAGAAATGTTAACCTTCTATTTCTGATAGTTGCTGTGATTCTGAATAAAACAATTAAGTACCGCCAATTACCGATGTCAAAAGGGAATTGTCTAAATACATATTAGACGTCTAAGGCCTGACAATTATCTTGAAGTAAAGTTTATCTTCTTGTCCAAAGATCAGCTGCTCAAAAAACTACAAAAAAAAATTCTTGACAAAGACACAAATCATAATCTGGTCAAGTGAAATGTTCAATTTCCGTCATGGCAATATCGTGGGGAATTTATGGATCAGAAAATTATGTAATTACATGAAAAGACCAAATAGTGTCAGCCTGAGCAAATAGAATCAATTATCAGTCCGCAGACAAAATAATCGTAAAACAATATCGCAATAATAAAAATGGCAGACGTAAAACTACAATGACATTGATTTCCTCTTCATTCAGCGAAGAAACCACTGACTTCAATCTGAGGTGTTTTTTTTATTCCATGCCAACTGATGGTTTTCAAAGTGTTTTCTTTGAACTGAGGTGTTATGTGAATCAAATATTTTGTTTCCTTGGTAGAAATGAAATGAAATGAGGTTGAAGACAATTGGTGCAGAAAGTTTGCCCAAGTTTGAATCAAGTAAGCCACATAAGAAAGCAATTGCCTCATTCTCCCCACGGGGGTTTGGGATGGCCTAGAGGTCTAGAGTGCCGCGCTTCGAAACCTCTGGCTTGTGGCTGTGGTTTCAATCCCTGGTGTGAGCGTATGTGGCATGGAGATAGGGGCGTCTTTTTAAACTCATGGGTTTCCTCCGGGCACTCCGGTTTCCTCCCACTGCTAAAGACTTCTACGCACATGCAAATCATTGAAATAAAATTAAACCATATGTTAGTCCCGAAATGACCTAGCTTGTGTTGAGTGGGCATTAAACCCCATTTCTCTCTCTCTCTTTCTCTCTCTCTCCCTCTCTCTCACATTCTCCCCACTCTAATCTCCCCTGTCAGTTTTGAATGAGATTAGACTATGGTGGGGTTTCTTAAACTATGGTGGGGTTGGGTGGTCGATTGGTTACCATGTGCACATCGCATTATATGGTCTGTCATTGAGTCAAGTAACATGGTTTTGATCCTCGCTTGTACGTGACAAGGAGTAGGGTCGCTTTTCTAACATTGTTGTCTTCACATCCTCTGGCTTCCTGCCACTGCCAAGACGCCTATGCGCAAGCAAATGCTTGAAATAAAGACGAAAATTATGTTAGTCCCAAAATGATCTACCTTGTGGAAGTTAAACCCCATTTCACTCTCATAAACTATGTATTATGTAATAATAATCAATGACATTGTTCAGATTAAGGTGTTCAGATCTAATCAAGAGGTTTCTGTAGATCCCAGTATTGGACACAGGGGCGTGGTGAGGGCAATTATTGAGAAGAAATTATGAGTAACAAAAAAGATTTTGGCACAAAAACCCTTTTACTGACCGCGGAGCTGTGGCCGGCAAAGCTGGCCACCGTGAGCGCCGAAGGCGCGAGCCCACGGCGGGGGGTCCGGGGGGCCCTCCCCCGGGAAAATTTCGAAAATTAGAAGCCCAGAAACGCAATCTCCAGCAATCCGAGACAAGAAATACGGTAATAAAATATGATTAAATTTTCCAACTTGACTCTTTCAAAATTTTTTTAATTGGGTCAGATGAAACAATTTTTCCACTTACAAATGTTTTTCATTTTTTTAGTAATTTGATTGTGATTTTGGCGCAAAAACTTTTTGGCGCATGAGTATGGCTACTCATGAACTCATTCTCACCACGCCCCTGATTGGACAGGAAGTTCCTCGGGATGGTCTAGACTGCTTTTGCCTGCCATGTCCCCGTCTTCATCAGAATAATTTCTCATCCCCTTTAGTTTACAAGAAACTAGTGAATATTTTTAAATTCCACTTGAGCAATTATTTCATCTTGTGAGCCAACAATTTCAAACGTAGGCAGGATATATGATGTATAACATGTGACCTTGACCACTGCCATGTGTCATATGTCATGACATGACATGACAAGTGGAGTTATGAGTGGGATATCAACTGGTATGTAGATTAATTAGAAATACCTGTTCTTATTGTGATTATTAATCAGGCGGATTAACTGTGGCATGTAAACCTAGTCTACGCATCCAGACAAATGTCTAAATCTATTTGTTAAGGTCAGCTCAATTATCGTCAAGGTCGCCGAGATGTAAATAAGGTTAGGTCATGTGTTGTTGTGGAGATTGTAGGTTACGGTAAGGTAAGCATTAGGGCTAGGTACAGGGTTAGGTTTAAGAATTTGGGGGAGAGGTTATTAATTCAGTTAATCCAAGTTAATATTATACTAATTTTAACAAATGTTATTAATTCAGAAAACAAATGTAATTAATAACACTAAGGTTAACAAATGTTATTAATTCCGATAATCCAAGTTTAACAAATGTTATTAATTCAGATAATCCAGGTTTAACAAATGTTATCAAAAATACTAAATTAATAAATGTTATTAATTCAGATAATCCTCATAATTATAATACACTATTAATAAATATTATTGCATGAGACTGTTGTGGAATGCAGCCTACTTACTGGTTTTAAATAACTAATATTATCTTTAAAACAGAATACCATGATGGTAAAATGATTGCCTAAGGGAGATAAGTGACGCATATTGAATATCTTCTTTGATTGTTGTAATCATTCATCAGTTCTCTTTGATGTTTTATAGGTTTATTAATATATCTTTTAAATATATATCAACCATTCCCCCTTCGGCTTGTTACAGATCATCTTTGATCTTTTTGTAATCAAGATGTGAGATCATCATTCGCTACAGGTAAAATGAATTGGCAAATATATTCCATTAGAATTACATGTTTTAATACAAAATAAAAATCACTTAAAAAGAAACATGCAATAGAGACAAAGAGATATAAATAGGGTTTAACATGCCTCAAACAAACTAGGTCCTTTCGGGACTACCATATGGTACAATTTCATTTTGATACCCTGGAAAGAGTAAGCATACCTGATTTCATGCACCACACCTATCACCCCAGCCAATAGGTGAAATATTGACTGCAGCAATTAATAACAAGATTACTCCACTTGGTTTTACATATAAATGGAAAGTTTGTATGTGGGACCCTTCCTCCACCCCCAGTGCCTTTTAAATTTTTCATAAAGATAAAGAGTCTGTAGACCCAATTTTTAATTTTTCTCTCTCCTCTGAAGTCCTGAAGAAACATATCTATTCAAATCACAATGCTAGATTTACATTTTGTGAAACAGAAACTGTTTAATTCTGTCTTATGCCTCTTTTAAAGCCCCAATAACACTCTTGTTGTAACTGAAAAATATGTCCCAATCTTCATTCTGGTCAACAAATCGTATTATTTTAGAATATTCCAATTAAATGATGATATAAATTCCATCTTAACACACCTAATTTAAAAAATTGGAAAAATTCAACCAATTGATTTGAAAAGTCTAACGTAAACCTTTTCAAATGTGACTTGGATTTTAAAATATTTTCGAACCCTCCGGACAAATAAAATAGGTTGTAATGGATAATTTACACAACAGGTAGGATATTTAAACATCTAGTACTTAGAATAAGGGTATTATTTATTTTCTGGAGCTACCAAGCCAGCAAGAATGTTATTGTCCCTTTAACATATCCATCCATATCACAAAATTTGTGAAAAAGAAACTGTTTAATTCTGTCTTACGCCTTTTACAGTTGTGAAGACAAATATCCATCCAAATCACAAAATTAGATTTTGTGAAAGCAAATTGATAAGTTTAAATAGGATCATTAATAAAAATTTAAATGATAAAATATGTTGGTGAAAGACGGAAGAGAAAAGATAATGTATTAATGTGGTGAGGATTATGGATTAAACTGGACATTAATCATATCTTAATGATTTCTTGCTTTGCTACATTCTTATCATAATATGTCATTGATAAACCCTGTGGTGACGGAGAATGATAAATGGAGCCTTCTCACGTCAAATCAGGTCCTAGGTTTGATATTAATCGGATATGACAGAACCTGAAGTCCCCTTTCAATACCTCATTTATCACAGCGAGCCGTTACAATTGAATATGTAGGAAATTATGCAGAGATATCATTGACTGTTGTAATAAATGAGGGGAATTTAAACTCTTATCCTTGTTCTAATCCCCCTTTTAATTCCTCTCCCCATTTTTAATAGACTGGTCATTTGTTTTATTTCACAAGCTGTTAGACCACAAACCATGCCTTAATTAGGCTTGCTTCCTGACACATTGTTCACTATTAAGAACTGAAATCCTTTCAACATAATTGGGTTCTATTCTAGTTTTATCACTCCACAAAAATCAACACATATATGGACATCAGTATAAACTAGTGAAGGGGGCCTGAGTGGTGTAATTGAAAGCCAGTGTGAGCCCTGAGGTGTGCTTTAGATTACAAGGTCTGTCATTGAGTAAGATTAGCTAAAGAAAATTAAATAAAATGGAGTTTAAAGTCCTACTGTTCTGCTCCTATAGTGGGCTAAGGAAGACGGGTATATGGCATACAGTGTGCTATGAAGGAAATTTTGTCCGGGCAGCAGCAATATAGCTTATTCCTATGTCGAATTCCAACTGTTAAAGGATCTTTTACTGCACACCAATGTATACACAGGACCTTGGTTTTCCGTACCATCCGAATGACTAAACAGCTATCCTTATCAGGCCCTCCATCACGCACCACTGACAAGGGGAAACCATACCAAAAAATCTGGATGAACTTTCATCGCCAATGCAGGGATCGGACACCCAGCCTCTTGGCTAGCAAGCCAGCGTCTTACCCACTTAGCCAACGTGATCCCCCTGGCCTAAAGAAAGACCTGCAATAGCCAGATTTACCTCTTGTATAATGCACGTTTAAAGGACAATATCGGTGCCAGTCATTATCACATATGTGATAGAACTGATTAAACACTTTACAAATATAATATTAACACAGAGATCATCGCTACCATAGAGGAGTAATAAAGGATTCATGAATCGGAAGTGACGAACACCAAAGGAAAACACGAGTTATCTCTCTATGTGAATGACTGAAGTGACGAGTGATGACAGATAAATGGCCGAATTTCTGCTCACTAATAATTCCTTCGAAGACAAAAAGTTGTTATATGGGACCGCAAGTGGTTATCTGACGATACAATAAAGTAATGAAGTGTCATAAGATAAGAAAACACGTGAAAAATAGAAATACTCCGTACAGCCCCTTGTTTTTATTCATTCTATAGTGGAGACCGGGGCACATTGAACCACTTTGTTCACATACATGTTTGTCCTCATTTCATATCAAATGTTTTTATTAGAAGATCTTTTTATTTCATGATCAAAATTTAAAAAAAAAAATCAATATGCCCCCTTATATGGATCAAACCCCGGTTTATCTGGATTATATAGGTTCGACATATATGAACTTTAGTACAAGAATTTCCTAAGCTAAGAAGTAAACATGTATGGAAAATTTTTCTCTTTTAAGCGCTTTTTTGAAAAATTCACTGCCTAAGAAAATAATTGACAGCATGTGGCTTATTGATGGAGAAATGGGTTTAAGAAGTTATCTCACTTCTGTACAGTGTTGGGTTGTATAGTATATCCATGGTGGTTCAATGTGCCCCGGTCTCCCCTACCTTATAAAAACATGATAATGCACGGACTTTTAATCTGTTTTTCTTTCCTGTTCTCTTATCTAGTGGCAGTCAATTCTTTTTATGAATTGTAAGATATTCTCTCACAGTGTCACACAGCAACTGTAGGTCTTCGAGGGAATTATTAGTGAGCAGATATTCGCCCATGTATCTGTTATCACTAGTTACTTCAGTTAGTTATATAGAGGAATAACTTGTGTTTTCCTTTGGCGTTCGTCACTTCCGATCCATGAATCCTTTATTACTCCTCTATGGTAGCGATGATCTCTGTGTTAATATTATATTTGGGAAGTGTTTAATCAGTTATATCACATATGTGATAATGACTGGCCCCAATATTGTCCTTTAAGTAACCATATAAAATATGAGGTTATAGAACGAGAGATAGAGAAATGTGGTTTAATGTCCAGTCGTTCATTTAATACAAACCTAAGATGAATGCATCCTTTTAATGTTGATCTATGTGTTAGTCCTGAAATGACCTAGTATGTGTTTATTACTATTGCATTATATTTGATATACTCAATAAAGAGTGGGGAGAGAACGAAATAGTTTGAATATATGTAACACTTTCTCTCCCCCTCTCTCTCTCTCTATTAAGTAACCATATCAAATATGATATTATAAATGCCTAAGCATATAATAAATGCACCCTTTTGATGTTGACAGACACCTGCTAGAGGCTATAGTGATTATATAAACTTAAAAGGTTCTAAAGTAACAAAATTAACTCTTTCAAACGATAAATAAATATATATAAAAAACATAACTTGAAAGAAAATTCTAATCATTTTCAGCCATCAAATTTTTTTGACAGATTTTTTTTTATATTTTTAATCACAATTGACACTTTTTGACTATACTAATAGACTCAAAAGAAATTAACAAAGCTTTATCTAATTCTTTGAAGTCATGTTTATTGATAGCTCTAAGCTATACAATCGTCAATGCGTAATATGACAATCAGACACTAAGATTTAAAAAGCTGATGAGAATATTTCAAAAAGCAATGTGTCAAGGTAATAGAAGAATGTTAAACCCAGGCCTGTATCTAGACAACATTAAGCGGGGGGGGGGGGGGGGGGGGGGGCATTACCTTTTGGTAGGGGGGGCGAACATTTTGAGGAAATTTTCGGAAAGGTCATTCTAACAGACTGTTATAATCATCATGCTATGTAGTTACCTAGGCGTCTAATAGGCATTTTAAAATAAGTTTTCAAACAAAAAAAAATAGCTTATTTAGGTTAATATAAGGAACTGTGGATACTTTAATGATTTTTGGCAATTTCTGAGCCATGCCCCCCCCCCCCCCCCGCACCCCCCTGTAGATACGGGCCCGGTTAAACCCCATTTCATTTTGTTACAGAACATATTCTGTGGTTGTTTTGAAGGGCCACAGTAGCTCAGTGGGTAAGACGCTGACTCCCAAGCCTGGAGGTCGGTAACTCGATCTCTGCATTGGCCGAGAAAGTTCATCCAGATTTTCTGCCGTGGTTTCCCCTTGTCAGTAGTGCCTGACAGACGGCCTGACAAATACAACTGTGTCATTCAGATGGTACGGAAAACTGAGGTCCCGTGTACACAATGACGTGCATGTAAAAGATCCCTTGGCAGTTTGAATTCGACATAAGAGTTGGCTGTAGTGCCGCTGTCCGTGCAAAATTTCCCTCATAGCACACTTTATGGCGTATGCCCGTCTTCATTAGCCCAACCTGAGCAGCACAGTAGGTCGTTAAACCCCATTTCATTTTAATAAAGAACATATTCTGAAGTCGAATACTCAACTTCTTGTCTGCAGTATCATGCTTGGGGGTATTTTCAAGCCAGGAGAGGGTATCGTTCACATCAGACATACTATAAGACTTGAAACTCGATTCTGACTCAAGGAACGGCGACTTCGGACCCGATTCCAACTTGCGGTCCCACAACTTGTTTGGACCTTGGTAAAAGATCCTTCTCAAAGACAGAGAGATAGAGTTTGCCTTTCAAGAAACTTAAGCCAACTTATTCATAGCTTTTTATTCTGCAAATGACACATCTGATGTGAATAAATACATTATTGTTTTACTTCTTCTCATTAGATAACAATTTTTTTTGTGTATTTCATTTCTGAAACTATTGTTTTACACGCTATGATTCGCCATTGCGTGTCGAGAGAAATCATAACCAGTCTTTTTGGTCTGGGAGACAATAACAAAAAATATCCATGTCTTCTTCTTCGCCAGACTTCAGAAACAAATGATTACTCGTATTCAAGCGTCGAAGAACAAGAAAAAAAAAATTGTCAAAGACATTCATTTGTCAATATTTTCCGTCAAAATATAATATTACCAGTGTTAAATAGAAAACAAAAGGAATAGAAAAAAGGAGAAATGATGAATTTGTCTCGAACCATTACCTGACAGCTCATTCATCTTATTGTTTTTACATTTCAACAAGATTTTTAAAAAACAAAGAAATCGCCAATGAGAAAAAATGTTTAATTAAATAGCGGTAATGGACTAGTGTAGAAAATCAGTGGGCATCCGATTAAAGACATTATTCTTTCTTGACACGATACGAACAGGAACGTTGATATGCCGATATCATTCAATCTGTTTTAAAAAGTACTAAGCACAAATTTCTTTCTTTCCTGGCTCGTAAATTTTAAATCCAGACGAGGGGATGACAAGAAGTGTAGTGATTATTTACTCAATGTGGACTAATCAAAACAAGATCGGGAAAATAAATTGTTTATCAATTTCTCGGATTTCGTGAATTATTATTCGTAATTAGTAACTTCTCTTTGAAGTGCCGTCATTACAATGAGAATGAAAATATCTGATGAAAAAAAAACGCTGAGAAAGTCGGCAGAATGAAAATGGATTTGTTTAGGAACATTGTTAGAATAAGACGTAAAGCTGCAAATAAATTAACAATAAATTAGTCTTCTTGACAATTACTAATGTTATTCAACATTAATAAATATTAAATTGATTTGAATTCTGAATCTTATCATTTTTTCTTTCCCTTTAATTGTGAAATAATTGATACTAAAGATATAAAAAGATTAAAGGAGCTAAATCGCAAATATTTGGGACCTAGAAATTGACCCAAATGGGTCACAATGCATATATCATAACATAATCTGATTGTATATGAACTGATTTACATTCAATTGTTTCCGTTTTGACTCTTATTTTCAAATCAGTTATGTCCACGAAAGATGGCATGTTTTCTATGTGTAAGCCTTTGGCTTGATATTGAGACTTAGCTACTTTAATTCTTGAATGTGTTGAAAGTGGGAAAAGCTACACCCAACCTAATCTATATGACTTTTTGTTATATATATATATCTCAAAATAAATTTTCATTAACATGAAAATATTTCATCCTTTTATAAGAGTTAAAAGTAGAGGCGCAACATCCATAATAACACAACTGTCATGGATTCAGTATTTACTGTAATGTTTCAATACTCTTACATAATATTAATAAAAGTAGAGGCGTAACATCTATAATAACTTTAATGGATTTAATATTTACTGCAATGTTTCAATTCTCTTACATAACATAAGTAGAGGCGTAACATCTATAACAACTTTAATGGATTTAATATTCACTGTAAAGTTTCAATTCTCTTAAGTAGAGGCGTAACATCTATAACAACTTTAATGGATTTAATATTCACTGTAAAGTTTCAATTCTCTTACATAACATAAGTAGAGGTATAAATCCATAACCCAAATTTAATAATTGATTTAATATTCACTGCAATGTTTCAATTCTCTTACATAACATTTGGAAGTAAAGGTATAATATTCACAATAACACAATTTTATGTATTTACTATTTCTTGGTTTATTTCATGCAATTTTTCAATACTCTTACAGGTATCTGTATCAAGTAAGAAATAAAGTCAGGATTAGTAAATCCATAAAATTGTCTTATTATGAATGATATATTCATACTAGCTTTTTCTGGTGTAAAGGTTTTCAATTATTATCCCAACTTTGCCATCACTAAGGTGATATCTGCGATACAGGGAGAGAAATATGGTGTTTAATGTCGACTAGACAAACATGTTACAATTGTAATTCAATAATTTACAGACCTTATGATCTAAAGTCCACATGTTAGACCAATTTACCTCCCCCCGACCAGTCCCATATCTAACACACAGGTTCTTTTTGTTAATAATACATAATAACATGGACAGACTATTTTGTGATCGCTGAAAATAGTTATCAATTCCATTTTTATAATTCGGATATGAGATGACATAGACATTCATATAAATATCATACTTGGCTCTACTCCAACTCTACAAACACGTACACGTCAAATACGATCTGAATACATAAATTTGATTGGTCTAGACTCTCCTGAAGGGGGCTAAAATACTTCATAACAAATCAACTTCTCACCAGTCTTCAACATCCAGACGATGTCAATATCTCATTCAATCGGCCAATGGGGACCAAATTCTTCATTAAGTTTGTTAGAAATTGAAAATGAAGGGAAATGGGGGTTTAATGCCTTACATTTCAGCACCTACTAGGCAAATGAAGATGGGCATATGCACTCAAAAGGTGTGCTTCAGGTCTCTCGTTTGGTCAAGTGTCAGGGATACGATCCCACACTTACACATGACAAATAGTGGGGTTGCCTGCCTAACCTTGTTGGTTGTCTCCATGTCCTCTGATTTCCTCCCATTGCGAAAATGACCTAGTTTTTGTTGAGTATGGACATCAAACCCCATTCCTCTCTTCCTCTCTCCTTCTCTTTAATCTGGGTTTATCAAGGATCTGACTAAGCCTGGTAAAATCAAGTCTATAACTAGACCTGCATGCAGGAATGGCGGGTTTCACTGGTGCCATGTTACCTTTGAACTTGAACTTGTGTCACTTTCGGTGCCACGTTACCCTTGAACATATATCACTTCCGGTACCAATGAAACCAATATACAGGTTTCCACATAAGCATTGCACACATCAAATAAAATGGAAACAGAATCAAACAAATCCAGCAATATAATTTCATTTTATACATTTGTTACATGTAATTGATTCTGACGAAATTACAGTACTTCCGGTGATAATGTAAATGTTCTATTAGTTTTATGAAATCAGAAATGGCACAAGGCATCACATGGTGAAAATCTTATGTGAATCGAATAATAATTGCCACTTTTATAGACCAAAAACCTTGAAAAGTGACGTGTAGAAAATCGTCTATTTCTCGGCAACCGTACAAGTTAGAAACCATTTTTTGGTATTTTTATGACCGTATGGGTTTAATCTATTTGTTGATTGGAATCAAATATCATAATTGTATAAACATTACAAATCAGACTCATTTGAATAAAATATCTGTATTGAAGGCTAAAAATACAGTTTTTGCCAAAATGAAGTTACTTCCGGTGATAATGAAAACGTTAAATTAGTTTTATAACATCGTCTATGACATTAAGCTTCAAAGGGTG